>OX459218.1:9370268-10577024 GCA_949775195.1 Diarsia dahlii | reverse complement strand
CGACTTCCACACACACTGTAGGCATAGGCTCCAAGTTTGCATACCCCCCCTCAGTGGCTGTTGACATAGGCACATTGTTAGCGTATCACACAGACTTTCACACACGCAGCTGAGGCCACGCGCTTGACCAAACCACACGTTCTTATGTAATGGTTACTCTGCAAAGAGACAAATCTACGACAGAATTTAGTTCCACTCGGTCACTCCTGACCAAACATCAATTAGGTCCCACTCTCGTTGATAAAATCAAACGTGGCTAAACTGGAAATTATCGAAAATACAACAATCAACCACCCTGGGTCATGTACCATTGTCGTTTAAATCAATCTTAAAAACATTATTGCGTCAAAAAAATGCCAGGTTCACAAAAATCATTGAGTAAAACCACAGATCTCTAACTGACTAGTAAACAAGTCGATCTCCCGTGTGTATCACCATTTGACTTCACACTACGGTCTTTCCGGACCCTGACCTCAACCAGAGCTAAACGCACAAAATACAACAAACACACCCACTGTCTACTCGAGTTTCCTCAAAAACCTTCAATTTTAATCGGACTACGACTACACAATAATTACTGGTACTTGACTCTAACACAATACAGCCGATAGAATCTCTTGGCTTGCAACCACAACTTTACTTCCATCAAAATAAAATAAATAAATAAAATTCTTATAAGCATCAACTGATACGTAACTCATTGGCATCCTTCTTAGTCTATCATGTGTATTAGGCAACTTACTTCTTTATTAAAGCAAAACTTATCAGACTTTACAGTGCACCTGTATACGGCCTACGTCTTCACACGAAAACAAGTCAACTGATCATATTGCGTAGGGGTTTGCATTTACGCAGACCATGATTATTTAAGTTTGATTTGCCAACAACTGCACTTTTGGGTTTCAAATATACGGAAAACAAGACTTTTGACTGTATTTTGTTTAGCATCAGATATACCACAAATCACAACGTTGCCCCACACCAGGAATTTCTCCTGTATCGTGGGTACCTTCACAAATATTTTAAACTCACTTACACAAGTACCCGACTTTGAAAAAAAACTAACTAGGTCATACAGATACTTGTACTCATAACGTCATTAGAGCACAGTGACCATATCGACTTCACGCGGACACAATGACCGAAATTCGTGTTTAAGATGAGTCCACGTGCTGTTATTGGTCAACCAATCGTTAAGCGACGTATTAGCACCACCATGTAAATAACCACCAATGCGTCCGAGGCATTGCCAATCACCCCAGTGACCTTATAAACACACACATAACATCACGCCTGTAATCCCCGAAGGGTTAGGCAGAGGTACCCAGTATACCCACATTTCGCCAGCTATGTTAAGACATAAGCTTAACCATGTAAATAACCACCAATGCGTCCGAGGCATTGCCAATCACCCCAGTGACCTTATAAACACACACATAACATCACGCCTGCATTCCCCGAAGAGTTAGGCAGAGGTACCCAGTATACCCACATTTCGCCAGTTATGTTAAGACATAAGCTTAACCATGTAATAGGGGTGGGCTCACCCCTATTACCTATGTCACCAACAGGGCACAAATCCAGAAAATAACACTTTGCCCGACCCGGGAATCGAACCCAGAACCTTCATGCTCAGTAGTCGCGCTTGCGACTACTAAACCAACGAAATATTAAAATGGTTCGATCTTACTTGTATCAGGAACGAAAGTAAACCAACATTCATGTCCGGAGCGTCGCCTCAACCGCGAGAGCGGTTACACAGGACTTCGCGTCCTCACGCGGCTCCTACGACGATCTCGTTCGCGCTTGGAACGGCGATCGGATCCCGAAACTTGCTACGTACGTGACCTTCCACTCCGCTTATGGTGGCTACAAGATCGCTTAGAACGAGAGGCACTAGTTTTTGAACGCGAACAACTCGATACTCGATATATCCATTGCTAACTACTACCAGCTTTTATCTAAAATTAAAAGCCTGAAAACTAGTTTTTAACTTGTGGGCGAAAAGATTATTTATCCCACTTCTGATATTAGGAATCAGAAGTGAAATACGTGAACAAAATAAACAATGTTTAATATCGTTTAGATTACAGTTTTACAAAAATATCACGACAAACATTTTAAACAATAATCAAATAGAAATAGCACTAGCAAAATGGAATAATCAGTACACGAGCAAAAACATAAACCAAAAATAGCGAAGCACACGCTAATGGTCGGGTAGCAAGTCCTTTCCGAGCGCCGTCCAAGCAAAAAGTGACCGTTGCAACGCCGCTCGCCTCGTTTTATGAACTTCTGTCGGTTGCCGCACGTCGGCCGTACGCTAACCGGACGGCTACTGGCTGATGGCGTGACTTTGAGCCAACAATACTTATATACATACATAAAATATATAAAGTTCTGAAAGATAAGCAAGAAAGACTAAGAAAGACATAATTTAATTATTGTTTAATCAATAGTTTTGTTAAATTTTAGTTAAAAAAAAAAAAAAATTGAAATTTGTGTGCCTAATATTAGGTAGATTGTACAAGGCTCATCCATATTGTTATTCCAGCTTATTTCATGTACCTACAATTTATGCAAATAAATCTTTACTTACTTACTTACTTACTTACTAAAACAACTTAATTTTGAGACGAATCTGCCAACTTCTTGTGAATGTGTTCACGAGCTTTTAATTTGAAAGTGAACTGAGTGTTTACCGTCCTAATATCCTCATAGAGGGAGGTCATTCCAAAGGAAAACCGCCTGGACAAAGAAGGAAGACTTAATGAAGCCAGAGCGATGAGAAGGACAACGTAAAAGGCGATTATTGGCGGAACGAAGAGTCTTGCTGTGCGCAGTGCATAAGTAGGTACTGACAAAGAGAGGTCAGGTAGGAAGGGGAAGTGGGCTTGTGAAGAAGAGAAAACAGGGTTGTCAAAGCTCTCAACGCTCTGCGCTGCCGTATAGGTAACCATTTCAGAAGCGATCGATGTACTGACACATGATCATAACTTAGATTGAAAACGAATCGAATACAATTATTTAGAAGCCGGTCAAGTTTATTGAGGAGATCTGCATTCAGGTCATAGTAGCACATATCACCATAGTCAATAATGGGGAAGATTAGGGACTGCAGAAGCATTATTTATCATTTAGATTTTTCCTTTTACTTTTATGTCACTCAGTATCGTCGAATCGAAAATTGCGGGTGCGATCGCACGAAGCAGCATGGATGTACGATACTGTCGATATCCCGTCTCTGCATACAGCTTTATACATTGCCACCTTTGACATTAAGGTGCTTCTAAACGGGCTTCACATATCAATGTATAAAGGCTGGGTCTTTTGGAAAAGGCAAGGCAGATCCATCCTACTAATATTATAAATGTGAAAATTTGTAAGTATGTTTATATGGATGAATGGATGTTTGTTAGTCTTTCACGCAAAAACTACTAAACAAATTTGGATAAAATTTGGTACAAAGATAGTTTATAACCTGTATTAACACATAGGATAGTATTTATCCCGATTTTCTCTTCACGTGGGATAATTTTCGAGTTGTAGTGGCGAAGCCGCTGGCAACACCTATTGATAATTATTTACTTGGGAAATAAAGCAGAGGTAGAAAGAACACTAACACGGTTGGAGGACGAGATTATCAAAACAGCCGGCTCAAATTGGAGCCAAATAGCAAAGGACAGAGACACTTGGACAGCTTCGGAGGAGGCCTTTACCCAATCTGTGGGTCCTTGCAAATGAAGAAAACTAACAACTACATTTATTACATGAAACTTACCCACTAACACATTCCTACTAGAAATTAATTTAAGAATTGTAAAACAAGCAAGGAATAAACTGGCTTTTTTTACTATTTATTTATTTACCTTTCCATAGTTGCTGCCAGTTAAGACGTCAATAGCGGTCATTGACCCACCTACATTAAGAAGTTCTTAACTTTGAAATCCAAAAATAAGCTTGTTCATGTCTTGAATCGTCATCTATCGTGATCTTCATCAATTTTTAACCGACTTCGAAAAAGGAGGAGGTTATATGTTCGTGTGTATGTATTTTTTTTTTTTATGTATGTTACCTGATTTCTCCCCCATTTGTTGACCGATTCTCAAAATTCTTTTTTTATTTGAAAGAGTATACTCCTGAGGTGGTCCCATTTTAATTTGGTGAAGATCTGGTGCTGATCTTCGGAGATATACAATGGAACTCTTCAAAAATAGACGGCAAATCTGTCGTAATTGCTGAAATCGCTTGGATGTTTATTGAATATACATTATCATGACCGATGACGTAACATGACGCCTGTATGCTCTGAGGGGGTATGCAGATGTGTACAATACACATTTTTTTAGTTGTTATATATGAATTTCATAGACACGTATTACGTGTTTCGTACTTTTTCTGACGCTATTCAAGTATTCGCATCTAGCAGTCATCACTTGTCTTCATGCTCTTAACCGTTGAAGAGTAGTACCACTCCTCAACGGTTAAGAGTTGAAAGCAAAAATAGTTGAATCTTGAAGTTTAAGGGTTAGGTTTCTTGGTTGAATGTTAAATGCATAGTAAATATTTGTATAGGATATATATATATTTATATATATATATATATATATATATATATATATATATATATATATATATATATCCTATACATGAAGTCAAACAAACAAAAGTCACCGACTTCAGAAGCAGATTTTTCTTCTTAAGTTTATTTTTCTCTTTTTGGTGTTTTTGAAGTCGGTTGTTTTTTTTGCAAAAAAGTTTTTTTGTAATGAAAAACGATACATTGTTCATTTGTTTTGGTTTGTGCGAAGAGATATAACCGATATGACCGCTATTGACGCACAGAGAATCTCTATTTCCAGTATAACCTAACCTCACTTTGTACTAGCTTTCCGTACAATGAGGGTTTAACATAACTTTGATTGCTACTACTGGTAAAATACAATTTACAAACTCTTTGAAAAAATGACAACCAAAAAACTTAATTGAGTGAATAATGTAAATTGCAACTGTTTTTATTCTTTAAAAGAAATTGAAATATTAGCTGTATGATCATTTTATTTAAAATGCAAAGTTTTTAACTTAAAAATTTTTTTTTCAAACGAATTAAAACGGAATGAGAGCTTTTATAAAGTATTAAATTGTGATTTACTGAAATACTGCAAAAGAAAAATGATAACATGTTAGTTTTTAGGACTTGTTTTTGCCCACAGTTTTACTCACCTCATGGTTGTTAATTTTCTCAAACGAAAATAGCCTTTGACACTCGGGAACAATTTTTAGAATCGGATCAGTAGTTACGGAGATGGACATACCACCACACACAAACTTACAAACATATATTACATCACATAACATCACGCCTGCAATTCTCACCTGGTTAAGCAGAAGTCTACCTTACCATTAGGTAGACTTCTGCTTGCACCCACATTTCGCCAGTTTTATTAAATTTAGGAATAGGAAGAGAGCCTATTCCAATAAAAAATCAGTCTAGGCTGCTATAGAGAGTCCTTAATGAAAAATCTCAATAGTACTTTTCCCAACCTATGCATCGAACCTAAGTTCCCGCGGTCAGCCCTCGCGACCACTTGACCAACAAGGCGGTTTCTTTTCCATTATTTTATAAATTGTCTATTTTTAATTTCAGAAGTAATTACTTCCTGTAATAACTTCCATTCAGTGATCCAAACAAAGTAAAGTAAGTACAAACTATGTTATAATTATTTTATTCACCCGAGAACCAAATCTATTACTACGCATCTACACGCGGTTCAGAAGTCAATAATTCACCTACTACACCTATAGGAGGCACAGTCTGTTATTGTCACCTTTTTAGGCACATTGTTTTACATTTGATCCGAGGTTTTACAAATACAAAATAGTTTATTGTGCGAATTAGGTATTACATTAAATGATTACGTGTTTGCGGAGTCCCCATTTAGGCAAACAACGCCTGTATTAGAAGGCTCGCTCTTTCACCATCAGTGTCGTACACGTCTTATACTAACTCGAGGTAATATTATATTAGGACCCCGTCGGGTCGGGGCTTCGGATTTTAGTACTAGATGACGTGGCCTCGGCACAAGGGCAAAGAAGGAACATGGGTTCGGTTTTTAGTCAGTAGAAGTCTGACACTCCCCTTCGCTCTGCCCAAGAGCGGGGGTCATTTGATGATTTTCCACCCAGCACAAAAAAAACAAAGATAATATTATGATGTACTTTGACCTTAAGGGTAAATATGCAATGTAAGTACCTACATACATTTATTGATATATTTAGCTTAAACATAATCTTAATAGAAAACAAATATATCGGTAAGTAAAGTTAAAGCTTTAAATTATTAACAGAAAAAAAATTAAACTTAACTTATTCCCAGTGCAAGTGAAGTAAAGTGTGGTGTAGTAAGTAGTGCGGTGTTTTGTGGGCTAAGTGGTAAGCGCGAGGTGTAGTGTGGCGTGGTGTGTGATGTGTGGTATGATTTGTGGTGTGCTGTGTGTGTGAGTGATGTGTGTTGTGAGGTGTGTGGTGAGGTATGATGTGTGTAGTTTTAAGTTATTATATAAATCATTGTGGTGTATTTCAGCTACTTAACGTGTTCCAGGAGTGCCTCAGTTTCCTCAAAGGTAAGTGGTTTTATCCAGTCTATTACACTTTTTTTACAGTCGTGGTAACTTTTATTATATACGTAAACGTGTCTGGTAATTTTGTTATGTAGGTATGATGTGTTCTTGGTGTTTCAGGAGGAGTAAATAAAGATACTGATAGAAAGTTCACTTGTTGTTTTATTCTATTTAACACACTAGTTACACAGTCCTGGTTATTAGATACAGTCACTCTACATACAGTTAATTCACTACACGATAGCACTGACTCGGATGGGGTTCTCGGCGCGACTGCCCGCTTGCCGGCGTCCCTGTACATTTCCTATGTTAGTGCTTACATTGCAAATGCTGACGCTGTGCGGTCGCTACAGCTATTCCCCCCTTATTTTCAAAATTTTTACAAAAATTTTTAACATATAAAAAGTAAGTAAGTTTTCTACAGAACCAAATTTAACTTCATACTGTGTGTTGTAACCCTGGCTGTTTGTTTGCGTCAGCGGAATGTGCTGACACCGTTATCCGAGTCTGGTTACTAGTCGGATGTCGTACGTAAACAATGGTCTGGAAATAACATAATTTAATATAGTGTTACATTATTCTCTCTTTTTTTTTTAGTTTCTAGGTCTTAATCTAACTTAATATTTAATGTTCCTTTCATTCCTTAAATTGATGGTAGCTACCATGGTGTTCGTTCTGCCATTAAAATAGAAAGAAAATATCATCCCTTGGGATCCGCAACGCTCCCATGGTAGCGCCGTTGAATCATTCGTTCCTCACTACTCGTATTCCTCTTCCTTCCGTGCTATGTATTACGATACTAAATTACTGCAGTTATATCTTGGATTACCTTTAGGTTATGACAACGTTGGACATTGGTATCGCTCTAGATATATTGTTTATTTGCTCTTGGGCTGGCGCTGCGTTGAGCATTTGTTTGCCAATCCACCTTTTTGTTCTTGCGTTGCATTTCGTATAGATGAAGTACATGATTATTACGCCAAAGATTGTTAGCACCGCTATCTGCGTTAAGCTAAGTCGAGCGAGTTGATTCTCGACCTCCGATGTGCTTGAGCCTCCTTGTGCGATGATAACTTGGTCTTTACTTTGAGTTTTCCCCATGGTGTCACTTTTCACAAGTACTTGTAGTGTACTGGTTTTTAATTTTCTAATAATATGAGACAACTACGTTATTACCAATGCTAGTTTTAAATGTGCGATTCCGATGTCCAATTACAATAAAATGACTCGTCATGCTTTTCATTGTTTTAACAAAGTGCTTAGAATAATGGTACAACGTTTGTGTTTTACAAAGTATGTTGCAATAATAATCACCGCGTTGTTGCATGGTTAATATTTTTGCGTTATTGTAACGGATGCTAAACCTGGTGTGGTACTTTATATATTAAACCTGACTGGGCGTTTTACGACGCGACCACTATGTGTGGTGCGCGTGTTAGCGTTTTCATTAGCGTTTTTCCTAACTAATATGCCCTTTTTGCTGCTACTTGGTTGTTCGTCTACTTTTTCTGGTTCCATACAACCGTTATTTTGCGGTTTTGTAGTTTTCGGTGGCAGTTCATAGTTTTGATCGTCATTCGAATTAATCAGGTACGCTGGTTTGATCCGGTCTATGGAGATGTTGCTGTTACCGCTTGGCAACTGTACTGTAAATATTTTATCGTTTCTCCTAATAACTTTGTACGGTCCGTCGTATGGTGGTTGCAATGATTTCTTTCCCATATCCCGCCTAACGAATACGTGGCTGCATTTATTGAGCTCTGGGTGTACAAAAATCGTCCTGGAGTCCCTGTGCTGACTTGGTTTAGGTTTTAGTTTATTAATTGTTTCCCTTAAGTTTTGTACATACTCGTGCGATTCGTAAAACTGCGCGTTTGTGTTGTCATATAATTCTCCTGGCAATCTCAAGGTGGAGCCATACACCAATTGTGCCGCGCTAACATTAGTATCGCATCGCGGTGCGGCCCTGAGTCCTAACAGAACTGTTGGCAGTTCTCCTACCCAATTTTCACCGTTCAGCTTTGCTCTGAGTGCTACTTTTAATGACCTATGCATTCTTTCCACAGCTCCGTTTCCCTGAGGATGGTAGGCGGTGGTGCGTATTTTCTCTACTCCTAGAAATCGCATTAAGTGTTTGAATATCTCGCTTTCGAATTGCCTGCCCTGATCGCTTGTTAGTCTCAAGGGACAGCCGAAACGAACGATCCAGTTTTCGTACACAACTTTGGCTACTGAGTTCGCTGAAATGTCTGATACTGGTATTGCCTCGGGCCATGAGGTAGCTCTGTCTAACATCGTTATCAGATATCGATGGCCCTCCTGTGAAGTAGGTAAGGGTCCCACGATATCGATGTGTATGTGTTCGAAGCGGTCGCAGTCGGGGAAATGGCCCAACTCTGACTGTGTGTGTCGATGCACCTTTGCCTTTTGGCACCGAATACATGTCCTAGCTATCCTACTGACGTCTTTATTCATGCCTGTCCAGAAATATCGGTCGGTTATCATGCGTCTGGTAGTTCTGATTCCCGGGTGACTGATGTTGTGTATGGTTTCAATTACCTTATCGCGAAACCGTACTGGTAGGTACATTCGTTCCTTACCAGTTGATGTTTCATATGTAATGTAATGCTGTGTGCCTGTTACTTTGTGTTGACTAAAACGCAAACTATTGTTCGTTGAGCTATGTAATAATTCCGAGAGCTGCTTATCAGTTTCCTGTGCCCGGGCTAGTTCTACTAAGTCGAAACCTGTTGGGCAATTAATTGTTTCTATGCGCGATAATGAGTCCGCTGTGACGTTATCCGTGCCGCTGATGTGTTTAATATTTGTCGTGAACTCGCTAATAAACATGATTTGCCTGGTTCGCCTGGGGGTTTCCTTTTCGCTTCCAAGCTTGGTAAATAAATACACTAAGGGTTTGTGGTCTGTATAGATCACCACTTCGCGGCCCTCTATGAGTTTTCTGAAGTGGATTATTGCTAAGTAAATGCCTAATAATTCCCTATCGTATGTGCTGTACTTTCTCTGCGCTTCCGTAAGCCGCTTGGAGAAAAAACTTAAAGGGCTCCAGTTGTTACCTTCACGTTGCTGCAATACCGCTCCCACGCTGCTGTCTGATGCGTCTGTCATCAATGCTAGTGGGGAGTTTTGTAGAGGATGTGTCAACAATGTTGCCTTTTGTAAACTGACCTTACTTTTCTCGAATTCGTGTCCTGCCTCCTTGGTCCACTCGATGATGGTCTTGTCTTTTTTCTTGGAGTTGTGGAGATATTTGTTCATCTCTGCTTGGCCCTGCGCTGCGTGTGGGATGTGTGATCTATAAAAGTTTAACATACCCAGGTATCTGCGTAGTTCCTCTACTGTCTTTGGCCTTGGGTAGTCACAGATTACTTTCACCTTGTCCTGCAGGGGTCGAATACCCTCCGTAGATACTTCGTAGCCTAGAAAGTTTAGTTTTTCCTGTCCGAAACAACACTTAGCAATATTTATTGTGATACCGAATTCCTTAAATCGTTTAAAAACTTCCTCCAGGTGCTGCTTGTGCGTGGCCGCGTCCACGGAAGCTATAATGACATCGTCGGCGAATGAGTACAGGAAGTCTAGCCCCTGTAAAACAGTATGGTCCATGAATCTTTGAAATGTTTGGGCCGCGTTGCGCAAACCGAAAGGCATTCTAGGAAATTCATATAGTCCGAATGGGGTGATAACTGCTGTTTTTTCTATGTCATCTTTATGTACTGGAATGCAATTGTAAGCCCTATTAATGTCGAGGCTAGAAAATACCTTTTTTCCCGCTAATAAATACGTGAAGTCTTGCAATCTGGGGACAGGGTACCTATCCGGTTTAGTCATGGCGTTTAGCATTCTATAGTCGCCGCACGGCCTAATGTTGCCGTCCTTTTTTGGGACTATGTGTAATGGGCTGGCCCAAGCGCTTTTGCTGGGCCTGCAAATGCCCAAGTCTAGCATGAGCTGGAATTCGTTCTTAGCCTTAGCATACCTGTCTGGGGGCAATGGTCGTGCACGTGAGTGCACCGGTGCGCCGCTGGTCTCGATGTGATGACACACATTATGTTTAGGGACCTCTTTAAATGAGAAAGGCTTAGTCAAACTTGGATACTTTGCTAATAAATCTATATATGGGTGATTATCTACTATTGTCTTAATCGTGGGTTGTATGGAATCAGAAATGCAGCCTACAACCTTCATTTGGGTTTCACTATCAATTAATCGTCGGCGGCCTAAGTCTATTAATAGCTTATAGTTTACCAGGAAGTCCGCGCCTATTATTGGTTGCTTTACATCTGCTACAATGAATACCCATCTGTAGTTGCGACGCAGCTTAAAATTTAGTTCTTTCGTTACCAGTCCATAAGTTGCTATTTGTGTGCCGTTTGCAGCAAACAATTTGTACTTGTCGGGTTCACACTCTTTCGAAGCACTTTTCACTAGATTACGCGGGTATACCGATACGTTTGCACCACTGTCAATTAAATATTGAATACCTGTATTTACGTCCATTACACTTAGGCGGTGGTTCACTCTTGGGATGCAGATCTCCGCCACTTTCTGTTCCCCCGCTAGTTTTCCGGCTTGTTGTCTCTTTGCTTGTTCCAGTTGCACGGGTCCATACATTTATTGGCGCGTGGTCCGAAGCGGAAATGGTACACACAAAGCCAATTCGGGTCTTGCAAGGCTCGTCGTCTGCTGGTGCTGCGGTCTCGCGATCTCGATCTGTAATTCTGTCTTCCCCGGTTGTTGTATCTTGGCCTCGAGTCACGGCTTTCCAGTCCCTTGATTCGCTCTCCTAGGCTTCTTATCTCGGCGATTATATCCGTCGCTTCCTTTGGCGCGTCTATTTTGCTGACGTCATCCTTCGTCGTGATTGATTCCATTATTCTGTCTGCTACTGCAGCCAAGATCTCCATGTCTGTTGATTCTGTGGCTGCCAGTACGCCACTCACCGTGGTGGGCAAGTGATTTTTCCATAAAATTATTAATGTTTCGTCTGTGACTTTACCTCGCGCCAGATCTTTCATCCTCCTCAGCAACTGCGATGGTTTCTGGTCTCCCAGCTCCATTTCTCCCATCAGCTTTTGCACTTGACGGGCCTCGGACTGCGCGTAGACACTGCATAGCCGCGTTTTTATCGCCTCATATTTCTGTGATGCAGGTGGTTCTGTCAAAATATCTGCGACCTGTGGTAATACTGCCTTGCCCAGCTTGGACACTACGACCTGGTACCTCGCCTCGTCAGATATCTTTTGCGGGTTCAATGCCGCCTCCAATTGTATGAACCATAGTTTAGGTTCATCGCACCAAAAGTCAGGAATGCGCGCTGTCACAGAGACGCTGGCCACCTCCTGCTCCTCGCTCTTTGCTTCACTCATCTTCTCGGGTGGCGTTGTATGATCCTCAAATTATTGCTCAATGCGCGTGCCACGTGTTGGTTGAGTCGCCCGGCTGAGTAACGTATAACGCGATATCCTTTCCTGCCTGAAATCACGTCGGGGTCACCAATGTAGGTATGATGTGTTCTTGGTGTTTCAGGAGGAGTAAATAAAGATACTGATAGAAAGTTCACTTGTTGTTTTATTCTATTTAACACACTAGTTACACAGTCCTGGTTATTAGATACAGTCACTCTACATACAGTTAATTCACTACACGATAGCACTGACTCGGATGGGGTTCTCGGCGCGACTGCCCGCTTGCCGGCGTCCCTGTACATTTCCTATGTTAGTGCTTACATTGCAAATGCTGACGCTGTGCGGTCGCTACATGTTATATAGCTGAGTAGAGCGTTTATGGAATTGTTTGCATGCAAATCTAGTTTTAGTTTGGGGAACTTGGAGAACTAAATCTTTTCTTCTCTTAGATGGTTTCCTTATATGGTAGGGTTTTATGCTTTTTTAGTATGGTTTGGGTTATGTACAGTTTCCTTACAGAGAGTAAATTACTTATTTGATATAAGCTGGCAGTGGAGAATCTTTTATTTTTAAAATACATTAGTCTTATTAATGCACGTCCTTCTAAATTTATAATTTTTGTTTTTGCTGCACTGCCCCAAATTGGGATACAATATAATATACAGATTGGGCCAGTGCTACATATATTTCATTTAGGAGATTTCTGGGACGGTTCTTACAGGTCTCTATTTTAGTTGGGACAATATGTCTAAGGGTTTTAAAGATCCAACTGAGTTTCCTTATCCTCCCAGAAATCTGCTCAAGTTGAGGGTACCAGGACATTGCTTGATCTAGCTACTACAAGATATTTGGTGTAAGCCACCCTCTCAATACATGGGCAATTACATATAATATTTGACATGTCTTTACATAAGTGTACCTTTAGATCCAACTCTTCAACAGGCTGTGTTCGGTTACTGATACTGAAGCATAATTATGTAGTTTGTTTTTTTTAGTATTTAGGGAAAGTAAGTTAACTTTCAGAAACAACACGGTTTTAGAAACAACACGGTTTAATTTTTCAATATTATGCAAATTTATACACTGTCAGAAGAAATTGGACTGAGTCATGTTGTAAAGAACCAAGCAGATCTTATTACTATATAACTTCGCGAAAGTCTGACAATCAGTCTTGCCAAGGCTGAGTAAAACCACACGGTGTTTTTCCACTACATTTTGCCGACACCAGGTGGAGCTTTAGGTAAAGCGGGGCTTGCCTAGGTTGGGCCGCGGATCGTTGATCACTCATTACATACCGAGTTTCCTCCGTACCTCAGAAAGTACGTCAATCCCTTTGGCTCGGCTGTATTTGTAGCTCGTTGATAGTTGTGTGGCGACTAGCGACATCTATCGCAACACTTGCGTACTAACAAAACGATCGAAAGAAGTTCCTACATCGCATTATCCGCGACATAAGCCTATATAGGAGTTCCCGACTTACAACTGTTGGGCAGTTAGCCCGCCGGACACAACACCCGTCCGGTCGGAGGATCCTCCCTTTTCAATGGGGGATGAGGAACTTTACACCCTGTTCCTCATATCCCCAAAGTTGTTAGAGCAGCGGTGGCCCAGTGGTGTCGGCCCCGACTTACGAACAGTAGGTCGTGGGTTCGAACCCAGGCAGGCGCATTATTTAGTGTAATTTATTTCATCACCGCTGCTCTCAAAACGGTGAAGGAAAACATCGTGAGGAAACCGGCATGTCTTAGAACCAAAAAATTCGAAGACATGCGACATCAGCCAATCCGCATTGGGCCCGCGTGGTGGATTATACCTAGCCCATCCCTCTCCTAGAGAGGAGGCCTGAGTCCCTGCAGTGGGAACATTATAGGCTGATGATGATGATGATGATGATGATAGTTGTTACAGGTAGTAAGGGCCTAGAAGTCTGACAACCAGTCTTACCAAGCAATTTCGTGCTATCGTGTAGTCATGTTGTGGAGGTCGGATAGGCAGTCGCTTCATGTTAAATAGAGGTATGAAGCTGCATTGTTTGAACAGAACCCAATTCCAAATAAAGTTGGGAAAAGGCTAGAAATATGATATCTTGCCGAGACTGCTGGTTTAATAATTTGCAAGTAACTCGATAATATTATTTTGTACAAAACTCAGTATAGGAATATCATAGAAGCGTGGGGGTGTTATAAGAATGAAACATCTATATTCTATGAATCAGAATGTTAAACATGTAATCGTCAGTATAAAATTATAATTACTAGGTACATAATATAGCCCTAAACCCTTTTTTTTAATCTATATAAATAAAAAGAGAAGTCCTGACTGACTGACTGACTGACTCCTTGGACCTAGAAAGCTGAAATTTTGCACAGAGGTTCCCTTTATAATGTAGACAAGGAATAAGGAAGGATTTTTCGAAATTCAACTCCTAAGGGAGTTAAATAGGGGATGAAAGTTTGTATGGAAAATCAACATTTTCACGCGGGCTAAGCCGCTGGCAAAAGCTAGTCAGTAAATAATTCTTTGTAGCCCCAGCGACAAATCAAACTATACATTTCCAATGTAACATGGCCGCGCTTTGTATAAGTTTCTCATACAATTAGAGAGATCCGCATAAACTGTTTTGCGTAGCTCATGGTCGCCATGTGTACACACCTACACATATATAAACTCACGCGGTTTTCCTTCAAGATTTTCTCAGTAGCAATCATGAAGTCTTGAATTGGGTATTTTACCAAAAAATTCTAATTAGTCCGTCTGTTAGATTATCGAAAAATATCGGATAAGTACGTGTTTTTTGTTTTCTCAAATTAATAAAAATTGACGAAGATGAAACCTGTCAAAGATCATGAGTGGGGGTTTTTCACGTCACTTTGTGGGTAAAAAAGTACTATCCTTGTGACGTCACACGACTTGACACGACTTTTCGAAGCACTGTATCGTCTTTATTTTTTGTTTACGTGAAAATAGAAAAAATACGTGTCCATTATTTTTTGGAAATCTATCTGACGGACTAATTAGATTTTTTTGGTGAAATACCCTATTGTGCCGGATGATTGAATTTAGCTTGCCCCCTATAACATGTGACTTAATACATAACTAGCAAAATGCGGGTGTACCTAGTATTATATACACCTGTACCTAACACTTCGAGTAGGTATTACAGGCGTGATGATAGATATGTAGATTCCAAAAAAAAAACAAAAAACCTGCCAATATATTTTTTTGTTCTTGTCTTTACAATATCTCTCATAACGCCATCCCGACAGGCAGAGGTTAATAATTTTTACTGCTATTTATATCAATATCGCTCCAGCGCTTTATTTTGTTTTGCTTGAAGCCGCTTGATGGCTTCAGTATGATTATAAAGCGATCTATTCCTGGTGAATAAGCTGTGTAGTCTTACCAACGGATATTGTACTGCCGCGGCCGTATTGTCAGCAGCCAAATATATAGCACCTTTTAGAAGAAATTTTCGTTCATTGTATTGAGCTCATGGCTTAGATTTGCTGATCGCATTCAGTTTTATTTACAATATTTACAAACTACAATTTACAGAACTAAAATTATGATAAAATATTTACAAGTAGCAAAAAGAGAAGAATTACAGGGCGTCAAAGAAGAATTACAGGGCCCAGAAGGCTGGCAGCATTACCACGTTGGATGGCAATGCTGATTCTTTGGCCAAAGAATAGGCCAGCCCTCTGGTCAAGTGAAGAGTCGACCAACCGCTTGGCAATATCCTTAAAAATTAGGTGAGCACTCGGACCCCAAGGCCCCAGAGTTTCAACCCCAAACGGCTCAAACACATAACTGCCAATTATTATAGGTTGTTGTATTTGCGCCGCTCGGGTCAATCTTCAGGTAAAGCCGCGCTTACCAAGGTGGTCTGGGGATGGGTGACCACCCATTAGATACCGAGTTTCCTCCGTGCCTCGGAAAACACGTCAAGAAGTTGGTCCCGGCTGTCATTCATAGGTCTTTGACAGTCGTAACAAAATAGTCAGTGGCACGAAAGTATGACAACTAGTCTTATCAAGGGGTATCACATTTGATGGTCAAATAGACAGTCACTGCATGTAAAATAGACAGTCACTCCATGTAAAATAGACAGTCACTCCATGTAAAATAGACAGTCAGTCCATGTAAAATAGACAGTCACTCCATGTAAAATAGACAGTCACTCCATGTAAAATAGACAGCCACTCCATGTAAAATAGACAGTCACTCCATGTAAAATAGACAGTCACTCCATGTAAAATAGACAGTCACTCCATGTAAAATAGACAGTCACTCCATGTAAAATAGACAGTCACTCCATGTAAAATAGACAGTCACTCCATGTAAAATAGACAGTCACTCCATGTAAAATAGACAGTCACTCCATGTAAAATAGACAGTCACTCCATGTAAAATAGACAGTCACTCCATGTAAAATAGACAGTCACTCCATGTAAAATAGACAGTCACTCCATGTAAAATAGACAGTCACTCCATGTAAAATAGACAGTCACTCCATGTAAAATAGACAGTCACTCCATGTAAAATAGACAGTCACTCCATGTAAAATAGACAGTCACTCCATGTAAAATAGACAGTCACTCCATGTAAAATAGACAGTCAGTCCATGTCAAATAGACAGTCACTCCATGTAAAATAGACAGTCACTCCATGTAAAATAGACAGTCACTCCATGTAAAATAGACAGTCACTCCATGTAAAATAGACAGTCACTCCATGTAAAATAGACAGTCAGTCCATGTAAAATAGACAGTCACTCCATGTAAAATAGACAGTCACTCCATGTAAAATAGACAGTCAGTCCATGTAAAATAGACAGCCACTCCATGTAAAATAGAGAGTCACCCCATGTAAAATAGACAGTCACTCCATGTAAAATAGACAGTCACTCCATGTAAAATACTGGTATTCAGCTGCATCTGGTGAGACTGGAAGTCGACTCCAACATAGTTGGGAAAAGGCTATACGTAGGTAGTAAACCGGCATGTCTTAGAATCAAAAAAATCGAAGACATGTGACATCTACCAACCCGCACTGGGCACGCATGGTGGATTATAGCCCATCCCAGATTGTGTCTGTAGTAATAAAATTTAACTGACACCTTGCTATTATATCGAGTCTGGTTCTTCTAACCAACCTAACAGACAGATGTGTGCTGGGGAGTTTGTTCCGCCACTTCTTCTTTCCAGCTAAACACTATAAGAAGTGTCGATGGGTGGGCGTTTTGGGGGACTGTCTTAAAAAAATGTAAATAGTAAAGTAAAGTAAATTTTTGACGTTCGAAAAGTGCTGATTATCAGCCTAGTTTGAATAAATGACTTTTGATTTTGATTTTTGATCCCTCTCCTAGAGTGGTGGCCTGAGTCCCTGTAGTGGGAACATTATAGGCATCTTTGGTAGTAAACGGTGTGGTTATTCACAATAATTATGCTCTTCGGCGCCTGCTTCGTTGGTCTAGTGTTAGCAAGCGCAACGGCTGAGCAGGAGGTCCTGGGTCCTGGGTTCGTACTGTAAGATACGCCTGTGCCTCACCCCCCGGGGATTACAGGCGTGATGTTATGTTATGTTTAAACGATGTATACCTACAATAGGGTATTTTACCAAAAAAATCTAATTAGTCCGTTAGATAGATTTACAAAAAATAATAAACACGTATTTTTTCTTTTTTTACGTAAACAAAATATGAAGACGATACAGTGCTTCAAAAAGTCGTGTCAAGTCGTGTGACGTCACAAGGTTAGTACTTTTTGCCCACAAAATGACGTCAAAATCGACTCATGATCTTTGACACGTTATATTTGCGTCAATTTTTATTAATTTGATAAAACAAAAAACACGTATTCAATTCTTTTCGGTAATCTAACTGACGGACTAATTAGATTTTTTTGGTGAAATACCCTATTCATTCAATGTGGCTTACAGTAACGATGACGGTGCGTTTGATGCATTTGAAGTGATTAAGTCAAAGAGAAAAGGACTTATAGAGCGGACATTGAGAATGTTGTAGAAAACAAAAAAATCTTACAAAAATTTTCACCCCGAAAGTTTTCAATGTCGACACACAAATGCTTAGATTTTTTTTTTCAGAGTGGGAAATCATTAAATGACTCCTCCCGCTCTGAGCAGAGTGGTAGGGAGTGACAGACTTCTACTGACTAAAAACCACCCATGTTCCTTCTTAGACCTTTGTGTCGAGGCCGCGGTATCTCTTTCGAACAACCCGTAGCTCCGAGGGGAATGTTTAGATACCTGACGGTCGGGCGTATGACACTATACAATACCGATTTGCTACCAAGAGGTAATAAGTATTGGCTTACAATTTTCTTTTTCCGTCTATTGCTCGTAAATATTTTAATGTCGGTGGATTGAGTCAACATTTTGTAATTGATACTTTTATTCTAGTTTGTAGCCAGACAAACATCGTTGGTGTATTTTGATACATCGCTGAATCAGTAATTTCATTACATGTACTGTCGAACAAGGTATTCAGTATACAGCCAGCTAATTTCGGTTTAAAGACATTTATTTTCTCAAAGAACAAATTAGGTACAGTTCACAAACAAACTTAACTAAATAAACAATAGGTAAGTTTACATTACGACGTTCAAGCCATCCAACAGCTGGACATAGGACCCCAGGTGTTGCCACATTGACCGTTCCCGTGCGTCTCGCATGCAGCGGGTCCCCGCAACCTTTACCAGGTCATCGGTCCACCTAGTGGGAGGTCTGTCAACGCAACGCATTTAGTGACAGATGTCAAACAATACAGCATTTGACATCAGTCGCTTAATGCCAAACGCTATAGAAAACAAAATTAATCAATATTATCAGTGAACTAGAATTGATTGTTCGACTGTACGATGCATTCTTGGTTGACGGGTTCGTTTACACCTTCATCGCTACATATTTTAAAACAATGTCCTACGCCGCGTCTGTCTGTCTGTTATAACGCGATAAACTCAAAAACTACTGCACTGATTTTCATGCTGTTTTCACCAATGGATAGAGTGGTTCTCGAGGATGGTTTTAGTATATTATAAAACCTATATTAAGAGGAAAGCGGGCACTGTCTCTCTCCGTCTATCCGTCTGTCTCTCTCCACTATCGCTGTCTCTCTCCGTCCCTCTGCCCTCAAATTCGTGCGATAAGGACAACTGCAGAGCCGACTCAATAGCTTAAGTAAAAAGTCATATTTCCTCCTCCAATATTGAACCAAATTAAAAGATATTTTAGACAATGAATAAGGAGGATATATACTACGCCGCTATGTTTCTTTTTTCGTTAATAGTTGTTCAATGTGTGTGTAATAGTTGGTCAAATTTGTACACTAGGACTCTGTTAACAGCGATCTAAACAAGCAATTTTGAGCATTTTTTGAGGGTTCTAGTGCTTATAAAAATAATTTATCACCAAAAAGGAAAACATAGGGGCATAGAAATAGTTAATATTTATTATTCTGTAAAAAATCATTGCTCTAGGGTCATTAACCAAAAAGAAAACAGGCGAGAGCGTTTGTATGGAGAAAAGACCACCCGCATTTCCTCTTAATAAAACCGTATATAAATAAGATATCTCTGTGATTAATCATCTCGTAAAATTCGTGCAATGCACGGGGATGTCAGTTAGTTATACACAAATTACTGTAGAAAATCTATTGTCTAAAGAGGTTAACTTGCTTCTCAAGGATTCACGATTCATTGTGTAACACCCACATACCTAGTAAATTTATTTTCATAATATATCCATTGGAAATTTCAATAAACCATTCAATTTCTCTTAGTTATAATAATAACGGAATAATACGTTTTTTGGGTTCCTTACCTACAGGGTAAAAACGGGACCCTATTAATTTAAGACTCCATTGTCAGTCTGTCAGTCTGTAACCAGGCTAAACCGTGATATCTAAACAGTTGAAAAAACGAAGTGCATAAGATTTGCTCTACCAAATGTCAAAAGTACTGATTGTGACATAGTATTGAATCAAGAGAGACTAGAATTTGTCAATGAAACTGTTTTCTTGGGGATAACGATTGACTCAAGGCTACAGTGGGGTCCGCATTTAACATCTCTTGCAGGACGGCTGAGTTCAGCAGCATATGCTGTTAGGAAAATCCGTCAATTTACTGACGTAGATACCGCGAGACTAGTCTATTTTAGCTATTTTCATAGTGTTATGTCATACAGTATTTTACTATGGGGACGGGCTGCAGACGTCGAGTCTATATTTATTCTGCAGAAAAGAGCCATTAGAGCCATATATGGTCTACGAAGGCGCGATTCTCTGAGAGAGCTGTTTAAGGAAATTAACATCATGACAGTACCTTGTCAATACATCTATGAAAACATCATGTACGTCAGGAAAAATCTGCATTTATTTAGCAAAAGAGGTGATAGACACCACTATAATACGAGAAATAGGGACCAACTAGTTCAGCCAGGTTTCAGGCTAGCTAAAGTAGACTCATCTTTCATGGGGTACTGTTTAAAATGTTACAATAAAATACCTCCTCACATTCTTCAACTGAGTGAGACGAAATTTAAAACTTGTGTAAAACGCACACTATGTAGGCAAGCATACTATAAGTTGGGGGATTACATTGATGATAAAAATGCTTGGCTCCATGCTGGTCCTGCTCCACAACCATAGGGGCAATTACATCGATTATCATGTGAAGTTATTGTAGAGGCTGCAGAAGATTGTAAAAATATCTTTGCATTGTATAGATTCAATGTCTTAATATTGTATAATCGCATGGCACATGTGTGAGTACTATGTACTATAAAGCCCCTTTTTACATTTTTACATTTAGTTATATTTTAGTGACGTTGCCCTGGTGGCTGAGAGAATGTCATGCTCACTCAAATGTCTCGCTGATGGTGGCGGGTGTGTCGGATCATTTAGTTCCCTTCAAAATGGTTGAGTTGAATGGTGCTGATCCATGCGTCATGTTCGTGAACGGGCGCTGTCAGTGGAGACTGGTCATTCCTTAGTTGCCATGGTGTAAATATATTTTTCTTTTTGATTTGTTTATTAAGTATATCTTTTTACTCTGGACGCTCTTAACTTGCACGTCTTGCTACATAGTTCTCACATAATATACCATCTCAACATGAATGATATAATGTACCAAGATTTTGTAACAAATTCTAATTTAAAAGAGTGTCCATGGAGTTTCTTGCCCGTTCTTCTTCATGAGATCTACGTTAGGGAACTGGCAACTGCAGTACTTTCACAAGTTATTATGCCTTGTGATTGTGACTGTAGCGTAGGAGTGCAATGCGTCGTTTCGGGAGTTGCTGCGTCGGGCTGCGCGGCGCCGGATGTTACCGGCGGCGAGTGGTGTGGGTGCGGGGGCGCGCGGCGGCGTGTGCCGTGGCGGTGGGTGTGCGGGGCTCCGGGTCGCGGGGCGGCGGTTGCACGTTGCGGCGTGCATTCGTTGTTCCGTGATTCGGGGTCTCGAGCATTCGTTGTTGCGGTTTGCGTCGCTGGGTGCTTTCGTGCTCGCAGTGTTCGTTGTTGCGGGCATTCGGTGGCGTGTGGTTCGGCGTGGTGGCTTTCGGAATGGCGCATTGCACTCGTAGTTTCGTTCTTCTTCCGTCCTTCTGACATTCAAAAGTGCCTGTAATGGCTTAATTGAAATAAACGATTTGAGTTTGAGTTTTGAGTTTGAGTTGAAATTGTCATATATTATGATGTATTTCTGTTGCCGCTATAACAAAAAATACCTACTAAAAACAGATTAAAACAAAACACAACAAACGTGATTGTTTTTACTGACTAAACTGTGGTTACACACAGACGCAGTTCAGGACAGGCTAGGTCAACTAAAAATGATTATAATAAAAAGTGTCTAATATAAGTTTTAAACTGACATGACTAACACTATTGTAATATATTGTAATGTTGTGTAGATAATTGTGCGGAACCCCTCGTGCACAGGCCTGACTCGCACTTCGGTTTTCCCTTAACCTAGGTTATTTCAAATACATTTGTTTGAAATAACTTAGGTCAAGTGTCAGTTAGCTATCTTGTTCGGTCGTGGAAAGAGGTGCAGGCAAAATGGGGGTCTATTGGAATTTTTACTTATTTACGTTTTTCTTATTTTTTGTTTCGTGTCTGGCCAGTTACCATGAACAGTATAGAGGTTGGTATATTTTGTTTTTTCTTTTTAATTTTTAAAATAACTTATTTGTATGGTTACTAAATAGAATGATAGTCAAAAAATTACACACTTGGTATTGCGTGGCTATTGTTGTTGTTGCAGTCAATTTTTTTTAAAGCAGCAACGTATAACTATAACTTAAGAACAAAACGAAGACTATTTTGTAAATAACTTGTATAATTAGTAATAGTGCTTCTGAAGTTCTGACGTCATAGTAGATAGTCATATAATGACACGCTTCGTTTTCATACGGATCGCCATACTTGATTTATCTGTGTACAGTCGAACAAGCTAAAAAGTATACAGCCAGCTAACTTGCATTTACTTTTAAGATTATACAGATACATTTAGAGACTGATGTAAAATTATACAGCGTTTGACATCAGTCGTTTAAAGCGAAATGCTTTAAAAACAAAATTGCGACCAATATTTTCAGTGTACTAGAATTATAAAGATTGTCGACTGTACATTACTCAGGTACATATTTTGAATCTCGAAGATTAAAATATAACGGGTAAAATGTCGACGTTCAAAATATCGATTGTATATCGGAATATTGAAAATGGCTATACCTAGGTATAGCCATTTTCACGTGCCTCGCTTGAGGAAAACAATGAAAAATCGTACCGATAGCGCGGCATACACCCGAGGCTGCGCACTCAGTCAGTACGCGGCTATTCAACAGCAGTTTTGAATCAAAGTCGTGTTTCGAATTTATGAAAGAGATAGGGGTAAATGGCGATAATGGTGACGTAACGACTGACACAAGGAAAATAGAAGAAGAAAACGTGTTGCGCCAACCCCAAGGTACAATGGTACAAGAGCAGGAAGATTATGATGATGAATTTATTTATTTCAGTACCCCAGCTAAGTACTCCAAAGTGGGAGTCCTACATCTTCAATGAGAAGGAGTACATCGTCCAGGTTCTGCCTGTTAACTGGGAGGAAGCCAAGATTATCTGCCGGTTTGTATAATATGCTTTTAAAGCTCTTCGTCTTATTTATTTATTTATTTATTTAAACTTCATGCACAAACGTGGTACATAGGCGGACTTAATGCCACAAGGCATTCTCTACCAGTCAACCTTAGGGTCAAATAGGACAGCATTGTGGTAGAGTACAGAAACAAATAAATGAAGAGAATTCTATTTTGTTAACATAAATTAATATACCTACATAAATGGTACATACTAATACATCTATGTAAAGATGAAATTAAATAAACTAAAATATATTATAATACATACAAATAGTTCAAAAAATAAAAAAATAAAATGAGAAACCAAACAATAATTACCATGACTACCATAGAATATGATTAACTCAGTCCGATTTTAAAAAGTGTTTCCGCACATTTCTTTTGAAGGCCATTTTGCTTTCCGCTTTTTTAATGCCAAGGGGTAGCGCGTTCCAGAGTTTTATGGCTGAGACAGCGTAAGAAGATGACATGAAACCAGTACGGTGTGAGTGAATTTCAAGGAGTAGGTTATTAGAACCTCGAAGGTTACGACTGTGTGAACTGCCCAACACTTTGAATTTTTTTTTTTTTTTTTTTTTTTTTTTTTTTTTTCTTCATCTTGAAAGGGTCAAACGGCAGAGTTTCGTTGCAGAAACCTGAGTCATTAATTCGAGATGAAGACGATGATTCGAAAGTTTCTATTCTGGGAAACATCCTTCTTCTTAGCGTGTCACAGGACAGGCAGGACAGGATATCAAGTGCCCCATAGTTGTGGGGCAAGACTACATTTACGCTCCAGGGCACAGTCATAGATCTATAGAACCTGGTACAGGTTTTCCTTGCTTAAAAAAATAAAGAACAAATGGAAACATTAAAGCAGACAAAGTTATCCATTTGAAGAGTTTTCTCATCAGGAAGTTCTCAATAGCAGCCATGTGGATTGAATATAAAAATAATATGCGTCGGTTTTCCCGAGTTCATATAACCCCAATCTATTTAAGTCGCGAGTAAATAGGTTTCTTCTGGGTAAGCTCGTTCCATCGTCAACCTCATCTCTGCCCTTAGGGCAAGATTAAGGTCAAGAGTAAGCCCATATTAAATAAAAAAAAATAAAAAATATTCATCGTCGTCAGTCTCTTGATCCCAATTCCCAATCCCTACTCATTTGTGATCGACACCGCATGTTTTCTTCTCCCGTTCTTCTCTATAAATCTTCATTTTAGCAATGACCAAAAAAAAACTTGTTATGATCCTTTACGAACCGTCCTGTCCTTAATGCAGCAAAATTTTATATCGGTGTCAGAGTTTTTGTGCCGCCCATGGGCCTCTGACTTGGCTTTACATGATGTTTTTATTCATGCTGTATGTACTTTGCAGCAGCGGTGGCCCAGTGGTGGCGGCCCTGACTTACTAACAGTAAGTCGTGGGTTCGAAACCAGGCAGGTGCATTCCTATGTGTAATGAATAACGGTGAAGGAAAACATCGTGAGGAAACCGCATGTCCTAGAACCAAAAAATCGAAGACTTGTGACATCTACCAATCTGCACTGGGCCCGTGTTATAGATTATAGCCCACTCCCTCTCAGATAGAAGGCCTTTGTCCCAGGAGTGGGAACATTAAGAGGGTGATGATGATGATGATTTACCTACTTGAAAAATGTTTGTTGCAGTGGCTATCACAATGGGACTCTAGCAATTTTGGATACAAAAGATAAGGCAGAATTCCTGGCCGAAGCATTAGCTGAATCACAGTTCAGTAAGTATTTTTATAAAATAATATTCAGTTGTAGACAAATGTCGCATGTCGCTAGCTGCCTGTTCATCAAACTATTTTGCTGTTTGTACCGTCGTATGCTGTAAGGTGGTAATTATCAGGGGCTGCGGGTTGTTAGAAAGAGATACCGCGGCCTCGGACACAAAAGGCTAAGAAGAAACATGTGTGGTTTCTAGTCAGCGGAATTGTGACAATCCCTAGAGGAGTCATTTAATAATTACCCAACCTCCAAAAAAAAAAGATGGTAATTATGAAGTCCTATGAGATTTCATTGAATTATTTCATTATTTGTGCTGCCTCATTGGTCTAGTGGTAGCAAGCGCCATTGCTGAGCACAAGGTACTGGGTTCGATTCCGCAATAGGGCAAAGTGCTATTGGGTTTTTCAAACAGGAATTTCTCTTTTAGTAGCCACGGAGTCTGGGCTTGTGTCCGGTTGGTGGCAATAGGCTCGCCCCCTATTACATGGGACGTAAAACATAACTGGCGAAATGTGGGTGTACTATTAGGTACACCTCTGCCTAACCCATGCCTAACCCTTAAGGGATTGCAGGCGTTATGTTATGTTATGTTATATATATTATTTTAATCAAACTAAAGTATTTTTATGTTATGAATTCATACATAATATTGATCTGATTATGAGGTTCTTTTTAAAAATATTCAATACCTCTTTCGTGATTCTCCAGCAAGCTAAAAAGAAAATACTTCTTCGCGATTCTGGCCCCCTGGTAGTTTGTGAAATAAAATTGCTATATCACCTATGCATGCAATATAATACTACTGGTCTTCAAATGAGATTTACAGATTTCCCAGGTGTTTAATTTCAAAATATACGATGTGGACGAAATATCCCTTATCTTTTATTTTGGAGACAACTGGCCCGTTATACCCGTTATACTGGTTCGGGCGAATCTACCCATGCACATTTCAAAAAGTGGACATCTGGCCCGCGGGCAAGATTTTTCGTGGGCGAGATGTCCCATAACCCGTTGGATTATAGTGTGCTTCTGTAACTCATGCTAGATATAGGTAATACACACATGAAGACTATGCAGAACCTAAACTCCTTTACCCGCAGCCCTAACATCAGTGTGGGTGGGAGCCCGTCGTGACTCGGCTGAAGATGCAGCAGGCTACCGCTGGGGACCTGGCTTGGAACTCCGGAGAACTGCCCTCGATGTGCTGTCCAATGAGGAGGAAGACGACAACGTGGAGAGGCATTATCCTATGGTGAGTTTAGAGACTGACGTTTGAATTCTATTGTGGGGCAAACAAGGTTGAAGGTTGAACGCGCGTCGAGTAAACGTAACATAAATACGTTGATTTTAAACTAAAATACAAGTTGGTAGCGGACGACATGAAGCTGCAGCAAACGACGTGTCGCAGCGACACTACTGATTTCTACGTATTTCTATGAAATTGAATAATAATAATTTATTATTTTGCATGAAGCGACGACATGACGTCTGCTGCTGCTGCGTGCAGTCGGCTACCAACTTGTACCTTAACAATAGTTCGTTTCACGTTTAATATTTTCATAGTTTTATGAATTTATTCATATCTTTTTGTTTGTGTTGGTGGTTGAGTGTTACATACAAGTTACTTAAAAGGATACAGCCCAGGATAGGCTAGGGACGGGGTCGTTGGTCTAGTGAACGAAGTCCGCCCCTAAGATGACCCACTGACCGCCACTTCTGCGCATACGGTCCTGTGGGTTTGATTCCCAGGTCGAGCAGAGTGTTATTGGACTTTCCATTAGGAATGTCCCAGTAGCAATCACGGAGTCAAGATTTGTGCCCCGTTATAAGCTCGCCCCCAATTACGTGGAACTTAAACATAACTTCATTTAATTTCTCATTAAATTAATAACATCTAACCTATATGTCTTGTCTGTATTTTATTTATGGGCACCAGTTGCCTTTTTTTTTTTTTTTGGTGGGTGGAAAATCATCAAATGACCCCCCCCGCTCTTGGGCAGAGCGAAGGGGAGTGTCAGACTTCTACTGACTAAAAACCAAACCCATGTTCCTTCTTTGCCCTTGTGCCGAGGCCACGTCATCTAGTACTAAAATCCACAGCCCCGTCGACCAGTTGCCTAACAATAAAATGGTTTGATTTGATAAAGTGGCTGAATCGAACCCACGTGCCAGTCCCTGAGATGGGCGCTGACTGCGTGGCTTTGGAGCGAGTGAAGCACGACCGACCCGTGTTCCTGGACCTGCCCTGTCATCTGGACAGAGCCTTCGCGTGTGAGAGAGGTATACCTACACATGTCGAATTATTAATTGGGACGAGTCCGTTACAACTTTTACAAAAGCACTGTAACTTCTGAACATGTCGGTTTCACAGGATTTATTATTATTATTAGCCTGTACTGTCCCACTGCAGGGCAAAGGCCTCCCTTCCCTCCTTCCACTTTTCGCGATCTAGTGCGATGATAGGCCAATCCTTTGAGAAGGAATCCAGCTCATCCCGCCATCTCCTTCCTACAGGATTTATTGCGTTATGCTTTTTTCTCTCTTCGTTATTTATTGTGTGGTTAATGATCATCATCTGCCTAGCCTTTTCCCAACTATATTTTTTAGAGTTTTAATGCCGCCGTACGAGTCTAACAGGCCTCAGAGGCCCATGCCTCTGAGGCCTGTTAGACTCGTACATCAATTGGCAGAACAGAAGATGGGTTTCGTGCAATGAAAACTCATTGGATACGATACACTGTTTTTATTAAACTATCAGTTCACTTGAAATTACTATTGAACACAATAAACCGGATTTTCTCGAGATTTTCCTATGGGACCGCAAACGGGTTTCGTATGCAACTTTAACTAAAAATTACTAAGTAAATAAATTTAAATAATGGACTTACAAAAGAACACAAAAGCAGCCTAAAATAATTTTACTTTCGGACGTCGCGTCTATGGCAAAAAAAAATAATTGAAGAAATGAGAAGTAAGAAAGTTACAGACTTCCGAAAATAAAGTAATTTTTAGAATCGACTGAAGTAGTGTGCGATTAAGAAGGCTTATGTTCAGCAGTGGACTGCTATAGTCTGATGATGACAACCCTGGAAGTCGGTTTTAAACAGGAACAGTTTTTGATAACATACGATGAAAAACTGTAATGATAAAACTTCATCTTAATAAAACTCTACCATCCACAGATGCGAGCGAGTTGAAGCCTGTAAAGGAAGTCAGCACAGTGAGGTGTAGGGGAGTTCTGTATCACATGTATGATGGCAAGATGGACTGGCATCAGGCCGCTGCATACTGTGTGCTGAGGGGGATGGCGTAAGATATCGTTGTTTATATTTACTTATTAACTATGGAAGACTTACACCTAAGATAAACAGGTTAAAAAATAGTACGTGAGACTGACAGCCAATTAAAAGTCCTCACTTCTAAAAACAGATTTTAAAGAAAGAGAAAACATCCTATATAATTTTAAAAACATCCTACTGTAGTCTTTTAAATAGAAATACAGAAAACATAATAGTTTTGGCAATGAAATTAACTTAACTCTAAACAGAAAGAAACAGTGATAATATTGTGTGTCTTACGGCTGCGCCAAATAAGCCCAGTTCAGCAAACTACCGAACAGCTAGTGCCCGACGCTGGTTTAAAGCTGTATCTGAGATGGTGATGTGACGGACGTAAAACAGTTTTGTACTAACTGTAGCCAGCTTTATTTATAAGTACATTTTATCAACACACATCCACAATCACACTAATAACCTAATGTGTACAGTTTTGTGCGTAGACACTAGCACCTCAACCTTTCGGCAACTGACCAATTTTCCAAATCAATCTTGAAGCTTGGTGGACCGATAACCTGGTGAAGGTTGCGGGGACCCGCTGGATGCGAGATGCACGGGACCGGTCAATGTGGCGACACCTGGCGCAGGCCTATGTCCAGCAGTGGACGTCTTTTGCCTGAAATGATGATGATGAATCTTGAAGCGATCAAGTTGAAAATCTATTAAAGTTTGACAGATTGTCGTAGCTTGATGTGCTGGCTATCTGTTCTATCTATTCAATGCTCACTCGACACACTTATAATAATAAAAATGTTATTGTTCAGTCTAGCAAATATTGCCTCATTCAAATGCCTAAAGAAACTGGGCATTACCATGCTGAGAAATCGACCAAGTAAGTCTTGTACTTTATTTTTTCATCATGCTACACTTATACGGCGTAGCAGTCCTGTTGACGCTGCTACGCAGATACGTCGTAGCAGACCCGTAGGCAATGCTACGTAGTCTGGGCGTAGCAGAACCGTAGACATCGCTACGCAGAGTGGACGTAGCAGAACCGTAGACATCGCTACGCAGAGTGGGCGTAGCAGAACCGTAGAAATCGCTACGCAGAGTGGGCGTAGCAGGCCCGTAGACCATAGAGTAAAGTAATATATAGGGTAGTAGACCCTGTTACGCAGAGACGACGTAGCAGACCCGTAGACGTTGCTATGCAGACACAGCGTAGCAGACCCGTAGACGTTGCTATGCAGACACAGCGTAGCAGACCCGTAGACGTTGCTACGCTGACTCGGCGTAGCAGAACTGTAGACGTTGCTACGACGACTGTGTGTAGCAGACCCGTAGACGTTGCTACGCTGACTCGGCGTAGCAGAACCGTAGACGTTGCTACGCAGACATGGCGTAGCAGACTCGTAGACGTTGCTACGCAGACATGGCGTAGCAGACTCGTAGACGTTGCTACGCAGACACGGTGTAGCGGGCCCGTAGACGTTGCTACGCAGACACGGCGTAGCAGACCCGTAGAGTTGAACTGCAGAACTCGCTACACACACACGACGTATGTGCTGCGTAGAGGGAGCAAATTTGCCAGGCGAAAATTAGTAGGTACATTGTTACCTTAGGGGTGAAAGTTACCCCTAAGGTAACAATTCAGGCCCTTGTGTTACAATGTACTATTTTGTCAATTTGTTTTGTCCTGCATGAAACCAATAAATACTTTTTATTTCTTCTTTCTTTCGATTTAGGTAATTGGGCGCAAGCCTATTCCCGTCAACTTTCCTTGTATTCGTAATGAAAAGCACAGTGTTTACCTCGGGTTAAAGACTTATTTAGTCCCCGAGACGGGGTTTGGCGCCTGAGCGCAGCGAGGGCGCTAATAGTTCGAGGGACAAAACAAAACAAATTGACAAAATAGTACATTGTAACACAAGGGCCTAAAATGACCCATTATATACGAGGTAGTTTTACTACCGAGCTTTAGCGAGGTAGTAAATAGGAACCGAGTTATAATGGGATTTTAGCGCCGTGTGTTACACTGTACTTTTCACTACGATTGCGAGAAAATAAAATAACCATGTTCAATATATGAGTTTATTTTAAAAGAATAATAAATAATATGTTAAAAATATGTTTAAAACAATAATATTTTTTTTTTTTAGTTTTTTTAATAATACAATTCCAAAAATTTCGCGCCAATGCCTTTTTTTAATTTCTTCTGTAGCTGCAATGCAACGCACACATTCTACCAAAGAGTTCGGCATTCAGCGCGTTTAGTTCCATTATTAAAAATAAAACATTTTTTTTTACTTGAAACTAAATCACGCACCAGCTGGCTGAACAAGTTGTCGTACGAGATTTACTTTTAGCCCTAGGGCAATAAATGCAATTTTACGCCCGCTCTAGTATGCTATTATGACGTTCTTTTTGAGCAAGAGGAGTGAAAAAATTATAAAAGTAAATATTATATACACGCTTCGGTGGATGGCAATAGGCTTGCTCCTAATTACATCGGTTAATGGCAATAGGATTGCTCCTAAGTAGATTGGTTGATGACAATAGTCTTGCTCCTAATTACATCGGTTGGGGGCAATAGGCTTGCCCCCAATTACCCAAATCGTTGGATGGCAATAGGCTTGCTCCTAATTACATCGGTTGATGGCAATAGGCTTGCCCCTAATTAGATTTCTTGATGGAAATAGGCGTGCTCCTAATTACATCGGTTGATGGCAATAGGCTTGCTCCTAATTAGATTGGTTGATGGCAATAGGCTTGCTCCTAATTAAATTGGTTGATGGCAATAGGCTTGCTCCCAATTACCTAAATCGGTGGATGGCAATAGGCGTGCTCCTAATTAAATTGGTTGATGCCAATAGGCTTGCTCCTAATAACATCGGTTGATGGTAATAGGCTTGCCCCCAATTATATCAGTTGATGGTAATAGGCTTGCACGGACTTGCACCTAATCACATCAGTTGGTGGCAATAGGCTTGCTCCTAATCACATCAGTTGATGGCAATGGGCTTGCTCCTAATTACATTTGTTGATGGCAATAGGCTTGCACCTAATCACATCAGTTGGTGGCAATAGGCTTGCTCCTAATTACATCAAATAATTTGACAGCTGTCAGTAGAAAGCGATTCTCCCTAGGGCTGAAAAGTAGTACTTTCAACCCGCTCCGCAGGCATGTTTTGACCTACTTTCAGAGTATGAGTAATGAAAACGTAATAAAATTTATAAAATCAAAATATTTTATTTTAAATAGGCATTTAGGGGCACTTATAAAACTTCGAGAAAACGTGTACGGATCGGGTTAATCGTTTCTTATGGAGAAGAACTGGCAAGAAACTCCATAGCTTCTCTTTTAAAAACATAACTTATACATAAGTCGCCTTATTACAAAACGTAGTTAAACCTGGTTTAACTTAGACTTGGTTTATCTCGCATGACGTCTCACTTCAATAATATTCAAAAGAAAGTGACAGCAAAATTAATTAAACTACTTCCGCCTTATTACAAAACGTAGTTAAACCTGGTTTAACTTAGACTTGGTTTATCTCGCATGACGTCTCACTTCAATAATATTCAAAAGAAAGTGACAGCATGCGAGATAAACCAAGTCTAAGTTAAACCAGGTTTAACTACCTTTTGTAATAAGGCGGAAGTAGTTTAATTAATTTTGAATCTAACACACAGGTATCGAGAACGCCTGGATAGGTGCTAAAGGTAACCTCGGCCATTGGAAGTGGATAGACACCGGGGTCAGCGTGTTCCGAACTCCAGCTTTGAGCGACGCTACTTCTGATGCCTGGCCTCCTATGCGGTAAGTGGCCAGCATTCATCAAAGATATTTATTCAGAAAATGATCCCTACTATATCCTGACTAATATACTAATATCCTTATTCCATTATAATAAAATGCAAAATTAACTCTGTCTGTCTGTCTGTCAGGCTTTCACGCCAAAACTACTGCACCGATTTCAATGAAATTTGGTACACAGATAGTCTAGAGCCTGAGAAAGGACATAGGCTACTTTTTAATGCGAAAAAGGGCTGTCAGGGGTTGAAAAGGCCCGTCGGGACTGCGGATTGTTCAAAAGTGATACCGCGGCCTTGGCACAAGGGCTAAGAAGGTTTTAAGCCAGTAGAAGTCTGACACTCCCTACCGCTCTGTCCGGAGCGGGAGGAGTCATTTGATGATTTCCCACCGCAAAAAACAAAAAAATGGGTTGAAAGGGGGGGATGAAAATATTACTTTTGGTCGCGATAACCGACATTCGCAACTATTCTGAATAAATCCCCTATTACATGGGACTTTAACATAACTGAAACTGTGAAATATGGGTAAACTATTAGGTACCACCTTTTCTTGTCCTATCGTGGGTGCGTTTATAAACATTTAATCTCACATACACAAACACCCACACAATTAATAATAATTAAATGTAAAATTTATCGTTAGATTTTTACGCCAAATGGCAAAACATAGAGCGCATATGACTATGTAACACCTGTTTGTAACTACCTATGTTAACAAATAAAGAATCTGAATTTTATTTCTTTGGGATTACAGGCGTGTGATGCCATGCTATGAAATATGTTTTCAGGGACAGAAACAACATCAAACAGAATGGATGTCTGCAGCTTGACCGACACGCTACCCACCCTCCCGTGTTCCTAGAAGCGAGATGCGAGAGGAAAATGCAATTTATATGTTACGAAGGTACCGTACATTTGTCTTCTTAAAGTGGAAGTGCAACTCTACGATCCCCATTAACTCTCCCGAAAGCTTGAAGCAGTGTGACAAGGCTGCTACAATTCTGGGACGACCTATGTTGGTTGGAGTATAGGTATTCCTAAAAGATCACGCACAATGGCCCAATAGAGGCTAAGTGCGGATAAAATCCCAGTTAAACTAAACGTGGAAGTGCCAGGATAGCCAGCGAAATTCAAATTTTCTTACGCCCGCGAAAATATGCACATGGAAAAGTAGTAATGATTAACATGCCGTGCATCGAAAACTAAACTCGACACGTGCTTCGCCCCTCCACGGGACATCCTCAGGAGTTGTGCTGACTCGACACCCACAGCACTCCGGCCCGATTTGGTTCCCGAGTGGTTTTCGAGAATTATTGTGGGCGGGAGGGCCACACTGCATCCTACATTTAGGCCTGGTTTCTTTTTTGCGAATTTAAAACTACACACTTTGCCACAACGTTTTATATCATGGATTTCCGCAAAGTAAAGCCTGATTCTGCATCATCGCTTTAACCTTGGTTGCCCATTTTCAGAACAAGGCGGTGAGTTAGAAAGAGAGGTCCGGCGAAGTGGTTAGTATATATGTTCTTTGAAAGGGTGAATCTAATCTCATTCTTTATTGCACATGTAGTTTTTTGCTCTGAGTACGGCAGTGTACCTTGTACCTTTTCTAAATTCCAACCATAGCCATACACCTAACACTCTCTTCTCCGTCCCCACAGGTGGGAAAACGTGTAACTTGGCGGCAACACGGCATAAAAAAGTGGGGCGGCCCGACCCCAGACTAACGGGACCACCTTTACTTCGGGGTCGTGCTTCCCCACTTTTTTATGCTAAGTTCTTGTGCCTTTCGTCGTATTTGCTGGCAAATGCGCTTGCTTGAGGTCTCTTTGTGCACAAATCATCAGTTTAATGATGGCTGGCCTCTTCCTTCTTCTTTTTTGTGTGCCGGTAGGTTAAAGCCATTTGTACAGTCGAAACACCTATTATGTATACATTTTGCATGTGTGAGTGAAGTTATAGTTATACGCACACACACTAAGTAAAACGAGTGAACTATGTTTCTAATAGTGTGCGTTATGTGCGTTTATGTCAAAACTGGCCTACCGCAGGCCGACTTTACATCACGCACTCATCGGTAACTTTTATTAATATTGTGTGGGTATACGTATTAAACATACACGGGTAAAAATTCAAGAAACGGGCTCACAGTGAAGGAATATGACTCAATATTTTAGATACGTCTAGTAGAACATCCGTGGCAGAGTGGTGTAAGCGCTTGACATAGTTATTAGTCTACGCTCGATGTCGTGAGTTCGATCCCCACTGAGGAGTTCAGTTTTACTGTTTTTTTACCTTTTTTTACTTTTTGTTTTATAAAATTAAGTTTGTGACCAATAAAATCACTTAAACAAAAAAGTAGAAAGGTAATTAAATAAAAACAATAAAATAATTTGTTTTATTTTTATTTATTAGTTAGACAATTCATTTGTTGCTTAAGGATGGACGTAAATAATTTATTGAAGTAGGGTGGTATCTAAATTGAATCGAAAGTAAAATTAGCTGGGAAGTGAATCAACATGTTAGAGGTAGTAAGAAATTATGGCAACTTCTATCTGTATAACAATAACATCACTTCACCAGACTTTTAACAATACGAATTGTTGTTTAAAACAGAGGAATACAGCAAGTTGTTTATGTAACAAATAAAAATAATGCTAAGTTTTACATTTGTTCACACAAACATGAACATTATGTATATAACGATAAGGTTCACAATCGTTTAATATTTAAAATAAATTCTACTAATTTAGTTATTACATTCATTATAATATCTTTCACCACCTTTTCTCCATAATATTTCACGCCCATCCATATTCAACTTAAAAGTTTTTTCGTCGCTACAAATCACCACATTGTTCTTCCAATCAAAATTAAAATAATTATGACCTAGCGAACTGTAGTCGGCGTCGTCGATGCGCAGTGGACTGGACAGTAAAATCTTCCGCGCTGGCTTGCTGCAGGTGATTTCTCACCGTTTGTAAGCACACATTGTGTGCTGTAGCTGTGACGCGTGTTGGCAATCTGAATGAACTAGCTTTGTGCTTTGCCACGCCCACGATGTCATGGTGTCGAGCTGATGAATTCGCTTTTGATTTTGGCCCTCGTCGAAGATTTTCCACGTCTCCAGAATCCGCATATCGGTAGACCCATAATTGCTCGGTTCTTCTCTGTGAATATAAAACAAAACAGTATTTAAAATACCTACTTCTACTAAAATACTTATGATAATAGTTATTTTACAGTAAATAGTAATATTTATGTATACTTAAAAAATAAAATTATGCTTTCATATAGGTATATATAATTAATGTTATTTATATACAATAATTATATAAAACACTTTTAAAAATATACCTATTATATACCTTAAACTATTAGCAAACAAAATGGGCTATTATAACAATGGTTAATGCACTTTAGTTAACTTAATGTATACCTATCTATTAAATGATGAAATAATATTAATTTGGTTTATATGTAACTATATATACCATATATAAACTATAATACATACACAATTGTTTAAATAGGCAGCTCGATTTAGTTTTAAGTTCTGGTTTTCAAGAGGAGGTATCGGTAGTAGCGGCGGACGAGCCGCTCGTGCCGGTCGACGCATATCACCCGCCACTCGCGGTCAGCGTGCCGCCCGCGAGCGCGGCTGGCCGGCCTGTCCCCGCCGCCCGCGCACCCGACCCCGCTGATTCTCCCGCTTGCTCGCCCGATTCATGTGCACGTAATATTAGACCGCAGTGGAACTTTCACAAGGCGGATTATCAATTGCTGTATTCAAAGTTAGGGTCGGTGGATTGGAAAAGCATGTATGAGATGAGCGATTTGGAGGCAATTTTGGATTTATTTTATAATACTATTAATAACATTTTAGATGACTGTGTCCCTAGGAAAAAGTCTAGTCCAAAGACAAGATATGTTTATCCAGAATGGTACACGAGTGAAATATTAAAAAACTTAAGAACTAAAGCTAGACTCCATAAGCAATTTAAAACAACTAAACTTAATAGAGATTATGAAGAATATTCTAAATGCAGAGCACTTATTAAAAAATCCATAGAAACTGCTCACAAGCTGCACCAAAAAAAAATCCAGTGTCAGTTTGCTAAGGATCCTAAGTCATTCTGGCAATACATAAGGTCGAAGAAAAGTACAGTAACCAAGAAAGCTATTATAAAAGATGGTCAGCATTTATCGGATGACGACTGTGCTAAACAGTTCGCGATTTTTTTTAAATCGGTGTACAGCAATCAACCACCGCGGTTAGACGCTCAAGCGGCGGCGGCGACGACGGGAGCGGCGAGTTGTGCGCGTGTGCAACTTGACGCGCTCAGTTTGAAGGATGTCAGATGTGCACTCGAGCGCCTGAAACCAAAGCGTTCAGCGGGCCCGGACGGTATACCAGCATTTCTTTTTAGAGATTGTGGTAGGGTGCTCGCAGAACCGTTACTTTATATTTTTAATGTGTGTCTGCAGTCGATGACGTTTCCTGTCCAATGGAAGATCACAAGGGTCATTCCTGTACCCAAAGGTAAGGCGGGATCCGATATAACGGGTTATAGGCCGGTGGCCGTGCTGTCGACGCCGGCCAAGGTATTCGAGTCTGCTATACAGCGTTGCATGCTGAAGCAGGTGAGCGGGCAACTGGCTGACGCGCAGCACGGGTTTCGGCCGGCGCGCAGCACTGCAACCAATCTGATGAACTTTATGGGGCAGGTGGTGCCGGCGGTAGATGCTGGTGTGCAGGTTGATGCAGCTTATTTCGATTTTAAAAAAGCTTTCGACACTGTCGACAATGACATCTTGCTAATGAAGCTTGCCGAAGTCGGCTGCACACCACATCTACTGCACTTCTTCGCCAGCTATATGCAGGATAGACAGCAGTATGTCGATTATAATGGGTGTGAATCGGACCCGTATTACACCTGGTCCGGGGTGAGCCAAGGCAGCAATTTGGGGCCTCTCGAATTCATCATAATGGTAAACGATTTGCCGGAAGTCGTCAAACATGGCTCTTGTTTATTATTTGCAGATGACCTCAAGTTGCTGCTCGAGGTTAAAAGTAAAGCCGATTGCGAGCGATTGCAGGGGGATATTGATAGGGTAGTGAAATGGAGTCAGAACAACAAGCTTTTCTTCAACGTTGCAAAGTGCTCAGTGATGAGTTTTACGCGCGCGCGTGCCCCTCTAGTTCACGAGTACGTAGTGGGTGCCGCTCCTATGCAACGTGTCTCTGAGGTGCGGGATTTGGGGGTTACTGTCACTCCTGAACTGTCATTTCGCGACCATATCACGAAAATTTGTAAAAGGGCGTTCAGAAACTTAGGATTTGTTCTGAGGCAGACAAGGCACTTCACTAATATCGCTTCAGTCAGGGTCCTGTATGACGCACTTGTTAGGAGTCATTTGGAACATAGTGCGGTCATATGGGCTCCACATGAGGCCAAGTACGTGGTGATGCTAGAACGTGTACAGAACAAGTTCACGCGCCACTTGTACAAAAAGCTATATGGGGTATATCCGTTTTACCCCTTGATGTACCCTACACTGTTTGTGCTTGGTATGGTCGGGTACAACCAACTGAGGGTAAGACGGGAATTCACACTTGTGTCATATTTGGTTAGACTACTTCGTGGCATTGAGCATAACCCAGGAGTGCTGCAGCGCCTGAGTTTATGTGTACCGGACCGCTATGTGTGGAGGCGGCGCCGTCCGCCGTTGCTGGCCGTGCCGGTTGCAAGGACCAACCTTCTCTCGAAAACACCATTGACCCGCGCAATTCGGGTAATTAATGATCTCCACGGCAAGATCGATATATTTACATGCCATTTGAGTGAGTTCGCAAAGGTACTGTTATTTATAACATGCTATAATAAAGATTAGAGCAAGCTAAATGTTTTTGTTTTATCATTTATAATAGGTATCGTTTTTGTTTTTTATTTTTTATTATTAAGTATGTTGTTTTATAGTTTAAAGAAATTGTGATTTTCTAGTTGTGTTTTTATAATTTATAGATTGTGTTTTTCTATAGATATGTGTTTTTATACGTTAAAGATTCTGTATTTTGTAGTAAATAAGGTATTTATTTATTTATTTATTTATTTAAACTTCATGTACAATAGTGGTACATAGGCGGACTTAATGCCACAAGGCATTCTCTACCAGTCAACCTTAGGGTCAAATAAGACAGCACTGTGGTAGAGTACAAAAAAAATAAAAAATAATAATAATAAGGAGACAACTATTTTGTTATATAAATTGATATACATAAATAGGTACATACTAATACATATTATTATAGATACAGACAGAATATAATAAACTAATATATATTATAATACATACAAAACAGTCTAAGAGATTTGATTATTAGCAATTTAGTCCGATTTTAAGAAGTACTTCCGAACTGCTCTTTTGAAAGCCATTTTGCTTTCGGCCTTTTTAATCCCAAGCGGTAGCGCGTTCCAAAGCTTTATAGTTGAGACAGCGTATGAAGAGGACATAAAGCCAGTACGGTGTGAGGGAATTTCAAGCAATAGGTTCTTGGACGCTCGAAGGTTACGACTGTGTGAACTGCCCAGCACATTGAAATATTTTTTTAGGTAATTGGGAGCACATGGATCCTTTAAAATGGTGAAGAGCGTGCAAAGAGATCTGAGGGATCTTCTGAGCCGGATAGGCAGCCATTTAAGCTGAGAACGGTATGCAGAGATGTGGTCGTATTTACGAAGGCCAAAAATGAACCGAATGCAATTATTAAGGAGACGATCCAATTTATTGAGAAGTTCTTGGGAAAGATCAGAGTAACAAACATCAGCATAGTCGATGATGGGGAGCACAAGGGACTGGACCAAAGTTATTTTAGTGCTGGATGGTAGAAAATGTTTGAATCTATAGAGAGACCGCAGCGAGTATGTGACTTTTTGGCTAACCTGAGCTACCTGTTTATTCCAGCTAAGTGTGTCGTCAATGTACAGGCCCAAGTCTTTTACGTGAGGTGAGAGAGGAATCACATTATTGTCGAACATAAGCGGCATTAGTTGGCTAGTATCTAAATTTCTCAGATAGTAGGAACTACCTAAGAGGATGGCCTGACACTTCCCGACATTGACAGCAACCCCGAACTTGCCGGACCATTCACCGATAATCTGAAGGTCAGCATTGAGTAATGTGATGCAGCTGTCAAGGTCGGCAATGTCAGACTGAGCATAAAGTTGCAGGTCGTCAGCGTATAGATGGTAAGAGCATTTGAGGACAGTAGTAATGGAGTTTATAAATAACGAAAATAAGAGAGGAGAAAGTATACCGCCTTGTGGAACACCAGCTACCAGGTCGCACCAGTCAGAGTAAACCTGATCAGCACGCACCGCCTGCTGGCGCCCACGAAGATATGATGAAAACCACTCACGTGACAACGAAGAGACCCCAATTTGAGACAGTATGGCCAGGAGAATATCATGGTCAACGGTGTTAAAAGCGTTGGAAAAATCTATTAAAACCAACACCGTAACCCTCGAGTTCTCCAAGCCGTCCCTAATGTCTTCTGTGACTTTAAGCAGGGCTGTGGCCGTGCTGTGGCCAGGCCGAAAACCAGATTGGAAATCTGACAACAGGTTATTTTTGAGGACGTAAGAGGATATTTGCTTAAGTGCAGCTGCTTCAAGGATTTTGGAAAGGAAAGGGAGAATGGAGATAGGTCTGTAGTGATTTGGCAAACTTGGACTGGAAATTTTCGGAAGAGGTATAATGTATGCTTTACGCCACAAAGCTGGAAACACACCAGTGTACAAAGAATAATTTATCATGTGCGTAACAATAGGAATTATGCTGTCAGTCATAAAAGATAACATTATTCTGCTGATCCCATCACAGCCAACAGCCCTAGACTTAATTGACGTAAAGAATTTATGGACCTCAGCGCTAGTCACGGGAGAGAAAGAGAAAGAGTCAGGAGGTAATATTGGCTTGGAAGTAATGTCATGAATAGTTTGATTCTTAACATCAACCGAAAGCGTAGCGGATGCTGAGAAATGTTTATTAAGATCGTTTAAGGGCAAGCTAGAAGGTAAAATACTAGAGGGGGACTTTGCTATACCCAGTGATTTGAGAAACTTCCAGATATCAGCCGGTGAAGAATTGAGAACATTTTCACAAATGTATCGGCGTTTAGACGCCCTTACCATCTGGTTGCAACGGTTTCTAGCCAACTTGTACAGGTTCCAATTTTCATCACTGCGATCCCGTCTATATTTCCTAAAGGCCCTATCCCGCCGTCTCATCGCCATCCTTACTCCTGGGGTTATCCATGGAGCCGGAGGGCGCTTAACACGGACGGCCCTCAAAGGTGCATGGGCATCAATGAGCTGGAGGACAGACTGATTAAATTTTTTAACTTTCTCGTCCACAGCTAAAGATTCAACAAGATCATCCCAATCAAGGGCTTGTGCATCAGAGTTGAGTTTGTCCTTATCCAACCTCGCAAAATTCCGTATAAAAACAATGGCAGGCCGCTGCTTAGGGGGCTTAATTTTATATGAGAGATAAATTAAATCGTGTCTAGACAACCCAGGGGCAGCGACCTGACCATGGTTAGCGACGAGATTTGCAGATGACGCAAGCATGAGATCGAGCCAGGAATCGTTGGAGTCAGAGTTGTGATGTGTCGGACTAAGCGTGAGGAGGGACAGACTCGACGACTCCAGGATCGCTCTCAACCTACGTGACCTAGGGTTGTCCTTCAAAAGGTCAGTGTTGAAATCTCCCATCACTATGTGATGCTTGTACTCTGAGGAAACAGATTCAAATAGAGATTCAAGAGTGGAAAAATAGTCTACAGTAGGTGGGCAGTAAACAACACCTAGAACGGCCTTAACTCCCTTAACAACAATTTCCAGAATTAAGTATTCAGCGTTGCCATTATATATAGGGGGTGAAGAGGATAGAATTGTATAAGGTATGTCAATGCGCAAGTAAATGGCAACACCGCCGGCTCTTTTCCCCGTACGATCATTGCGAATTAAGTTATAGCCTGTTATAGAGTAAAAAGTTGAAGGAAGTTCGGGTTTGAGCCAAGTTTCGGACACTAATATAGCATGTAAAGGAACGTCGCAAAACAAATCTAACATCTCAGAATGATGTTGAGGTATGCTCTGAGCGTTTACATGGCACACGTTAAAGCATTTGTTGAAATGCTGAAACTCACTACATAGAAGACTATTCACGGACAGAGAATTGTCAAGGGATGAAAAAGACGTGGAAGAACTATTGCATGAATAAAATGCATCGTCATCAGACATAATACGAAGGTAATAAGATAAATATAGACTAAATAAACAAATAAAATATAAAATAATTATATAAAATACTAATTAATTATACTATGAAGTATTTACTTTAAATAAATTGCATAACCTGCCGGCTGACTGTTCACAGAAAAAGAAAAGTAAGACATTTCCGAACGCAAAAAAAAAAATATATAAACAGTTCGACACTATGACAAGTGACAGTGACATTACGAATACAAATTACTGTCAAACTGTCAAGAAAAAAGTTATTGAACAAAATATAAAAAAAGCGTCGGTACACGTACAACAGTTACTGTGACGTAAAACTATCGACGAATAGAACAAATAGCTCCAAAACTCTTTACTAGAACTATGGGATTGGGATACACTTACAATGTAAACAAACACTCAAGCCAGTTGCTTCTTCTTCGGCATCCTCCTCGACCGAGAGTGGGACTGCGCCGGCGCTGGGCTTGAGACATTCGAGCCAGGATTGGAGTCAGGCGGAACCTCTTGATCCAGCGACTTGCCATACTCCGTACCCAGCTTGATGACTTCCTCAGCACTGAAAATCCGGCGACGCTTGCCATTTGGGAGCTTGATGTTAACGTTACCATCCATTGTCCACACATTTGTCACACCAAACAGCTTGCGAGCTGTTGTAAACGCAGACTGGCGCTGTCGAGTGAGGAACTCAGACACCACATACGAAGATCCCTTCAGTTTAGTCTTAGTCTTCCATATATGACCTCTGACAGCAGTGTCCGCGAACCGAAGCAAGATAGGTCTAGAGTGTCCTTCCGAAGCCGCGCCCAGCCTGTGGCACACCGATACTGAAGAGGGTGCCAGATCAGACAAGCCAAACTTATTATGCAGGATGGTTACCACGCTATCTGGAAGATTTTCATCAGGCTTCTCAGGCACTCCGCCTAGCAGCAAGAACTTCTTCCTATGCCGCATTTCGATCACGTCCACACTCTTGCTCAGCTCAGAAATTTGCAGCTGCAAAGCACTGAGGACACTCCACACATGCCCCTTGAATGTTGAAAAATCCTTGTGAAGCCCGCTCAAGTCCGCTCCCGGTGCTGATGCCCTCAGGTGTTCTTCAAAGTCAGCCATCCGCTGGTTGAGAGAAGCCATTGCTAAGCGCTGAGTCTCCGCAATTTCAGTTATAGAGCTCATAATTGTGACTTAGTGTTGAAGTGTAGTGTTCAGTGAGGTCAAAGTGCAATTGACAGCTCAAGCCAGCAAGGAAATGCAATAGCACTGTTTAGGGCATTAGATTGTTACTGCCCACACAATATGTGCTTTATGGTAGGAAATTACAAAATATTCAGGATGAATATTACTTTAATTAATTAAAAATACTATTAAAAACAAAATTGAAATTCTAGAACAAGTGTTTACTTTTTTTGCACCTACCCGAAAACAAGGTAGTTGTAGGTATAATAGTAAGATTGTTTCTTTTCATACTAAATAAGGTAGTTTTAAGACCGCGCTATCGCATTAGGTGTACACCTGTAATGATAGTTGTAAGGGAGATTTTAATAAATAAATAAATAAATAAATAAATATACACCAAATTAATATTATTTATTTTCAATAATCATATGCATAGATACACTACAAGTTAAAATACTTTTAGATATGGTTTAAATAATAATAATAATAATTCCTACGTAAACATAAAAGTTATAGTATCTGTTACTTACCGATATCATTAAGCGCCTTGCAATTTCACTAATAAATAAGGTTTGCTCATGCAAAAGAACGATTTCTGCCTTTTTAACGTTGTTTAATGATGCATGTTTGGATCCACAGAAATAAATTACAAACGAATATATCTAGAGTAATTCTGTGTTATCAATAAACTAAGTAATGCAAATAATCGTAGATTGACCACTAAGACGGCAATTTTTATAAATGAAGGTGTTTGAAAATAATTTTATTTTTAAATTGTCGGTAGTTAGTTTATAAGCAGCCGAAATAAAATGGACTGAGAGTGTCGTAGTTCTCAAACGTTGCAAACTTCATAACTCATCCATGAACGGGATTGAATCGTTAAAGATTCTACTTTAAATAATGTTTTAACAAAATAATGATTACAAAAAGAAAAGCAGCACCCGTGGTTTGATCTTACGACTCCTCGTTCGTTAACCAAAGGTGTTAACTATTGTGCCAAGATTGCTATAGTTGCATTAGCGAAATATTATATCTGATTCAGTGACAAATGAATATTGGTATATGGTATTATTGATGTGCCGCACGCACACTAATAAAGACAGAGCTCGCTTGCTTTACTCAGTGTTTGTGTGGCATAACTATTTCACACATGTAAAGTGTAAACTCATTAGCTAGTGTGCGTGATGTATATCTAATAGCTGTGCAGACTGTACCTTTGCTTCCTCTTTTGTCATGTCTACTATCTACGTACTGTCCTTTCATAGAATAACCGACTTCTGAAAAAGAAGGAGGTTCTCAATTTGGCTGTATTTTTAACGCTAGCTTTTAAGTCTACTGTTGTGATTTAAAACGATTCCCCCGTACCCCCGTAATAAATCATGTGCATCTTTCTTGGTTGGTGGTTAGTGCATACCTTGGTGTCAGAGTTTTGGTTTGAGTATGGGTGCCATAAAGTTACGTTATAAAGCGGTTTGTGAACCTTACCCTTGATACGTTTAGATATATACCTTAGAGATTTGCTAGCTATTTCATTTTGATCTCGTGTTTAATGTAATAAGGGAGACGACAAAAAAACTAATTACTCTGTCAAAAAGGTTTCCAAAAAATATTGGACAAATGTTTCTTCTTTTTAGGGTTCCGTACCTCAAAAGGAAAAAAACGGAACCCTCATAGGATCACTCGTGTGTCTGTCTGTCTGTCCGACCATTCCCCCCCCCCCCCCCCCCCTTATCTCCGAAACTACTGGGCCTAAATTCTGAAAAAAAAATACAGAAATTTGTTCAACACGTATAGATTACAGGAAAACCTATAAGAAGTCATGGCACGGAACCCTTCATGTGCAAGTCTTTTTCACGTAAATAAAAAATGAAGACAATACAGTCCTTCGAAAAGTCCTGTGACGTCACAGTTTGGTACATTTTTAACCAGAAAGTGACGTCACTCATGATCTTTGACACGTTTTATTTTCGTTTTTTTTTTTAATTGATAAAACAAAAAATACGTAGGTAACTAATATTTTTCGATGGCTCCTTCCACAAAATCATCTCAGTTTGATCAATTTTGATCGCTTGGTGTGGGAAATCTATGAAGAATTTGAAGCTTCCTTTTGGCTATTATAAGAGACGAGTTCTTTTTCTGGTGGATAGGTTTCAAGAATTTTCAAAATAATGTTTATATTAATGACAATCACCCGTATTCAAAAGCCCTTTTCCGCACAAATACCGATCGAGTTACGTTTGGCTTAGCCGAACATAACACTACAAACGATTTTAAACATTAAAAAAAATATAAATAACATCACCGTATGGTCTACTGGCGGACCTATTTGTCACATTTTCAACTTCAATACAAAATATAGCAGAAAAAAAATGTTAAAACATCGCAATTTTTACAAAATGTCTCGACAAATAAGATTTTTTTTCTATACCTTAGAATCACGTTAAAGAAAATTTAAAAACTACGTATTAATTTTAAGGTAACCTTCTAATAGAATCGTATTTTTATTTTATCAAAAAACTATAATTTCATTTCGTAAATTAAATCCAAAGTTAACTATATTATCGACCGCGCAAACTCTATCTCGCCAGTACGAATCGGCCACTGCCAAAGGACGGACGTATCGCTTTGTGTCACAAACGCTCCCGTGTTTTTCGTAAACATATTTTCGAGATTGTAAGCCGATTACCACAATTTGATACACTTATTAATTTTGATCAAACATGTTTTTTTTGCTAGTTATTAAAGATTGCTAAAATTTTTTTCATCTTCAGATCGAAGTCGAATTTCACGATCGATTGTTGTTGTCGATTGTACACACGGCTACACATCAAGCTATACATTTCCAGTTTACGCTGATCTCGCATTGTACGTAAATCTTATTCAATGCGAGACCAGCTTATACTGGAAATGTATAGCTTGACGTGTAGCCGTGTGTACTTCGATATATATTTTTAACCGACCTCCAAAAAAGAGGAGGTTCTCTATTCGTGTTTGTATGTCCGCGAATATCTCCGTCAATTGTGGACTGATTTTCAAAATTCTTTTTGTCTTGGAAAGGGTATACTCCCGAGGTGATCCCATTGTCACCAAGTCAATTTCTGATGATGGGAACTCTGAGAAATTGAGGGCAACCCTCGAATATCATAGGCGCACATAACGTTTTCCATACATTTTCAGAAGCTGTTCAAGTATTTGCGTCTGATAATCATAATTTCATGTGGCTGCGCTGATGACGGAAGGTGCAACTCCTCAACGGTCAGGACTTGAAAGAAAATTCCTTCAAAATTATACGTACTTATGGATCGATAGTTCTATTCTTTCAGGCTATTAGGTTGAACTGATGATAGACGGTAAATCTCATTAACCGACTTAAAAAAAGGAGGTTCTCAATTCGTCGGCTAGAAAAATTTTAGGTTTTTCCGTCATGGGTGTCGTTTTGATGGTTTTTGGGGTCGCTGATTACGAAAATGAGGTCAAAATGAAAATCAAGATGGCGCCGACGAAATTTTTTGGTTTTTCCGTCATGGGTGTCGTTTTCATGGCTATAGGGGTCGCTGATTACGAAAATGAGGTTAAAATGAAAATCCAAGATGGCGGTCTAGAATTTTTTTGGTTTTTCCGTCATGGGTGTCGTTTTGATGGTTTTTGGGGTCGCTGATTACGAAAATGAGGTCAAAATGAAAATCAAGATGGCACCGACGAAAATTTTTGGTTTTTCCGTCATGGGTGTCGTTTTCATAGTTTTTGGGGTCGCTGATTACGAAAATGAGGTCAAAATGAAAATCCAAGATGGCAGCCAGGAATTTTTTTGGTTTTTCCGTCATGGGTGTCGTTTTCATGGTTTTTGGGGTCGCTGATTACGAAAATGAGGTCAAAATTAAAGTTCAATATGGCGGCCAGGAATTTTTTTGGTTTTTCCGTCATGGGTGTCGTTTTCATGGTTTTTGGGGTCGCCGACTACGAAAATGAGGTCAAAATGAAAATCCAAGATGGCGCCGACAAAATTTTTGGTTTTTCCGTCATGGGTGTCGTTTTCATGGTTTTTGGGGTCGCCGACTACGAAAATGAGGTCAAAATGAAAATCCAAGATGGCGCCGACAAAATTTTTGGTTTTTCCGTCATGGGTGTCGTTTTCATGGTTTTTGGGGTCGCCGACTACGAAAATGAGGTCAAAATGAAAATCCAAGATGGTGCCGACAAAACTTTTGGTTTTTCCGGCATGGGTGTCGTTTTCATGGTTTTTGGGGTCGCTGATTACGAAAAAGAGGTCAAAATTAAAATTCAAGATGGCGCCGACGAAATTTTTGGTTTTTCCGTCATGGGTGTCGTTTTCATGGTTTTTGGGGTCGCCGACTACGAAAATGAGGTCAAAATGAAAATCCAAGATGGCGCCGACAAAATTTTTGGTTTTTCCGATATGGGTGTCGTTTTCATGGTTTTTGGGGTCGCTGATTACGAAAAAGAGGTCAAAATTAAAATTCAAGATGGCGCCGACGCAATTTTTGGTTTTTCCGTCATGGGTGTCGTTTTCATGGTTTTTGGGGTCGCTGACTACGAAAATAAGGTCAAAATGAAAATCCGATAAAACGGGTTTGTTAAACATGAAATCGAAATAAATATTAATAAGTTATACTATAGACTACTGGCCCGTGTTGAAAAAATTATGGGTTATGTGAACCACCAGGTGACCTATCTAGAACGATATAAGAGCATAAAATAATGAGATTCAGCACTATGCCGTCACTTGTAAGCTGTCCAACCGAGTGCAGGTGAGAATTCAAACACTCGTAGGACATTTTGGTCATATATTTTTGTACGGCATTCTTACCATCGATAGATCCATGAAAAATAATAAGAAAACGTGTAGTGCCGTAAAAAAATGGTGCGCCACAAAGTCGGAATTTATTTTTTATTTTCCGACAATTTCCAGAGTAAATTTGGTCATTTGATTTTGTACGGCATCAGTTTCATACTATTTCAATATTTTCAATAATTGGAGCAAATAATGGATTAGAAGCTCTAATCCATTATTCCGCAACGCCGTACAAAAATCATGCGACAAGGGGAAATAATCGAGGGTTGCAACCCCCTCTCTTTCCGTGGTCAAGGGGGTGATTTGATATATTTTTTCGATGATTTTCCACCCACCAAAACAAAAAAAAAAAAGGGGGGGTGATTTGACACAACATAAAATTAATAATTACAACATAATTTTAAAAGTATTTTATGCATAGATAATATTTTTTCATATGCCGTTTTCGTTGGTCCAAAGAAAAACATTTCTTTTTTTCTAAAAAGTGATTGTTTTATTTATTCACATCATTAGAATGAAACAAATCAATTATATATATGTATCAATAATGTTTATAGTATATATTAAACCAAAAAATATACAAAACTGTTGATACTGGGATTGACAGTTTCAATTCTTGGATATAATATAAACACCGTTTCAGTTCAGTTAGACGTCATAGTGATTTTATCATATTATCAATAATTGTTCTCTACAAAAATATGTTAATGCCGTACTGTATCAGATGGCCTATATCAGTACCCTAGGCCTGTATCAGTACCCTTAAAATGGTAGCGTCATTTTCATCAGCCTAAAAGATATGGTCTGCATTAAAATGTACGGCATCATTTTTTCCTAATTTATTTATGTTAATACTATTTAAAACAAGGGATAAAATTTAGAAAACTGCTATATTTCATTAATCTATGATATTTAAACTTTTGCAATAATTTGCAAAATTTCAGTTTTTGTATTTCTCTATAACTTTTTTTAGAACAGTTTCTTTTGAACGGCAATACTATATAGCAATTGTATTTTACAATATCATGTTAAAAAAAGTTCCCGTACAGGATCAAATGACTTTACAGCTTTAAAAATCAAGGATACGATGAAATAAAGATAATTATTGATATACATTTAAAATGAACAATAATTTTTTGACGGCAATATTTTTAATAGTACTTTTGAGTGCTAGATAATGTTTTGGATCGGAAGGTTGGAAAGACGGGGCAGGCGAGCTCCTAGATTTCCTATTGATCTGCGGAATACTTTTGATGCAGTTCTTCAGGAAATTCCCCGAACGAACAACTCCGTTGAAGGCTTTCACAGGGAATTCTCGTCACTTCTATCGGCTCATCACCCATCTATATGGAAGTTTTTGGATGAACTTCGTCGGCAGCAAAGCCTGACAGAGCTGAAATTGGAGTAAATTTTGTCTCGTGGATCACACACAACTAGTCGGCCAAAATATAGGCAAACATCGGCAAGATTAAAAGATTTAGTTGAATCATTTGGGGAGAGACCACTCCCAGATTACTTACAGGCCATTACTCATAATTTTGAATTCCAACAAATATGATTAAATAAATACATAAAAAAAAACGAAACAAACAAAATGATTAAACGTAAAAAACTAAAAAGCATAAAAATTTAAAATAAATAATCATATCTATCTGGGGTCAAAGTCTACATACTGCATACGGCCAATTACCGTTTTTTTTACAAAATAAGCCAGCATTCCTTCAGGCGTGATCGAGATTCTTGACCTCGAAAGCACAAAACCTAACAAAAAATCAAATGTTTTTTTTGTCCTTCATCACGTATCATACTTAAAATCTGATTTGAAAACAACCAAAAAAAAACGCTGGGTGTCAGTCCACCTCCACGTGGTGCCCGGTGGAAACGTGATAACGGCTAACGGACTATTTGAATGACAATGCCTACAATTCCATTTTTTTACTGTTCATGTTATTTTACATTTTGTCAAGTATAACTTATTAATATTTATTTCGATTTCATGTTTAACAAACCCGTTTTATATATTATTATTAAATTTTGAGCACATTTTCGTAATCAGCGACCCAGAAAACCATGAAAACGACACCCATGACGGAAAAACCAAAATTTTCCTGGCCGCCATCTTGGATTTTCATTTTGGCTTCATTTTCGTAATCAGCGACCCCTAAAACCATGAAAACGACACCCATGACGGAAAAACCAAAAATTTGCCTGGCCGCCATCTTGAATTTTAATTTTGACCTCTTTTTCGTAATCAGCGACCCCAAAAACCATGAAAACGACACCCATGACAGAAAAACCAAATATTTTCCTGGCCGCCATCTTGGATTTTAATTTTGACCTCTTTTTCGTAATCAGCGACCCCAAAAACCATGAAAACGACACCCATGACGGAAAAACCAAAAAATTTCCTGACCGACATCTTGGATTTTCATTTTGTCCTCATTTTCGTAATCAGCGACCCCTATAGCCATGAAAACGACACCCATGATGGAAAAACCTAAAATTTTCGTCGGCGCCATCTTGGATTTTCATTTTGACCTTATTTTCCTAGTCGGCGACCCCAAAAACCATGAAAATGACACCTATAGAAGGAAAGAAAAAAAAAAAAATATTTGTGACAAGCGCAGGAACTACAAAAAATAATAATAACAAAAAAGAATAGAAAGCTAAATAATAAAATAGAAAACCTGTACGAGGCCAAAAAGGCTACTATCTCAGCATGATGCTGCGATAAATGAAAACAAATACCGCAGCGCTGGTATTCTGATAGGGCCCACTGTGATGTCGCCCATGACGGAAAAACCATAAATTTTCCTAGCCGCCATCTTGGATTTTAATTTTGGTCTCATTTTCGTAATCAGCGACCCCAAAAACCATGAAAACCACACCCATGATGGAAAAACCTAAAATTTTCCCGGCCGCCATCTTGAATTTTCATTTTGACCTCATTTTCGTAATCAGAGACCCCAAAAACCATGAAAACGACACCCATGACGGAAAAACCAAAAAAATTCCTGACCGCCATCTTGGATTTTCATTTTGATTTCATTTTCGTAATCAGCGACTCCTATAGCCTTTAAAACGATACCCATGACGGAAAAACCAAAAATTTTCGTCAGCGCCATCTTGTTTTTCATTTAAACTTCATTTTCGTAATCAGCGACCCCAAAAACCATGAAAACGACACCCATGACGGAAAAACCAAAAATTTTCCTGGCCGCCATCTTGGATTTTCATTTTGGCTTCATTTTCGTAATCAGCGACCCCGAAAACCACGAAAACGACACCCATGACGGAAAAACCAAAAATTTTGTCGGCGCCATCTTGGATTTTCATTTTGGTCTCATTTTCGTAATCAGCGACCTCAAAAACAATGAAAACGACACCCATGACGGAAAAACCAAAAAATTTCCTGACCGCCATCTTGGATTTTCATTTTGACCTCATTTTCGTAATCAGCGACCCCTATAGCCATGAAAACGACACCCATGACGGAAAAACCAAAAATTTTCGTCGGCGCCATCTTGATTTTCATTTTGACTTCATTTTCGTAATCAGCGACATCAAAAAACCTAAAATTTTCCTAGCTGACGAATTGAGAACCTATAATTTTGAAGGAATTTTCTTTCAAGTCCTGACCGTTGAGGAGTTGCACCTTCCGTCTTCAACGCAGCCACATGAAATTATGATTATCAGACGCAAATACTTGAACAGCTTCTGAAAATGTATGGAAAACGTTATGTGCGCCTATGATATTCGAGGGTTGCCCTCAATTTCTCAGAGTTCCCATCATCAGAAACTGACTTGGTGACATTGGGACCACCTTGGGAGTATACTTTTTCAAACAAAAAAATAATTTTGAAAATCGGTCCAGAATTGTCGGAGATATGCGCGGACACACATAAAAAAAACATACGAATAGAGAACCTACTTCTTTTTTAGAAGTCGGTTAAAAAGAGACGGAAACATTATTTATTTTTGACGTGTTAAAGTGCTTTCACAACCAATTTACAACAAATATTAAAATCTGTGATTAAAATAGATATCATATTTTTTATTTTAATTCATCTATCACCAAATTGAACCATTTTTATGTTGATTGATATACTGTACCTATACACAACACACATTCCAGACTTTTTTCAAAGCCGTACGCGTGTACTTAAAATAAAATAAAATAAAAAAAAAAAAAAAAAAAAAATAGCCTTTAACTTACTACTTACATTAACATTACTCTTTCTTTTAAACACAGCAGCTTAAACAAATCTTTCTTTCTGTATAATATATTAATGTGTTTACTATATATATATCTACAAAAATATGTGTGTACTAACTATTGTAAATCTATATTTGTCTATCTAAATGTGTAGTTATGTAACATAAAAATTAAATAGTAATTAAAGTTTGGTAGTAGTAGTCGCCTCTGCGGCGTAGGCCTCTCCTAAACCCTTCCAAACATCCCTTTCCCGAGCCTTTTGCATCCAGTGGGTGCCACACTTGTGGCTGAAAACATCTCTCCATCTTTTACCAGGTCTGCCCTTTCTCCTTTTCCTGTCCCTTGGTATCCATTCCGTTAAGCGTTTTGTCCATCTATTACTACTTATCCTGCAAACATGCCCTGCCCAGTGCCACTTCAGTAGTCTAATTCTTTTTCTAACGTCTATTATTTTTGTTTTGTTTCTGATTTCACTGTTGCGAATTTTGTCCGACAATTTTATTCCCAGCATGCTCCTTTCCATTTTTCTTTGACATATTGCAATCTTTTCTTCATCTTCTTTTCTTATTGACCACGTCTGACAACCATATGTTAGACATGGTAATACTGTTGATTCGTAGATTATTTTCTTTATACTTATACTTACTGCGTTATTCTTCATTATTTCCCTCAAGCCCCAATATTTATTCCATGCTAGAGTAATTCTACGTTGTATTTCTTTTTCGGTGTTGTTTACAAATGAAACTAATTGTCCCAGGTAAATGTATTCTGTTACATATTCGATTTTTTCGTTGTCTACAACAATGTCTTGCGGGTCTCCATTGGTTAGGATCTTAGTTTTGGTTGTGTTGAGTGACAGTCCTACTTTATGGCTTTCTAATGCTAGCTCCATGACCATGATCTCGAGCTCTGCCGCGCTTTCAGCAAATACCACGATGTCGTCCGCGAAGCGTAGGTGATGCAGTAGTTCCCCGTCTATATTAACTCCTTTCGTTTCCCAATCCATACATCGGAAAACAGATTCGAGTACTGCTGAAAATATTTTTGGCGAGAGCGGGTCTCCCTGTCTCACTCCTCTTTTTATGGGGAACGCGTGTACTTACTTACTATAAAATTATGTCACTTAAAATAATAATCGTATAAATGATCAAATTTTTCAACCGTAGTACAACGCTCGAAATGCCCGTGTGTGCGTTCGTCGGTGTTATCGCTGCACACAAACATAGCATCGCACCGAAATTGCCTAAAGTTCCGCAAGTCTTGTCTGTACAAGGCCCCTTAAACAGAATCATATTTTTTTTAGTCAGTACCGAAACATCCGTGTTTATTATAATTCCAGGATCATCTCAAAAGATGGAAATGCCAAGTGACGACCAGTATTACTACATGTTAGTTCGTCAGCTGTTCTACTGGCAGCATGCTTACCAGAACTGCTTGAAAATGAACGGGACGCTCGCGAATTTGGACAACAATGATATACTGATACAGTTACTGCTTGTGATGGGCGAGAATAAGGAGGAGCGTAAGTATTTCAACCTTATTTCATTCCTTCAAGCGTGTTACCTCGCCTTTTTGTCAATGTTCTACACAACAATCTGCACATCACATTTTATGGGAGTGTAGTCTTTGGCAGAATTAACGCAATATTACCTATGTTAAATAGTGTACAGGTTATTTACTATACGGACCTTGTAGAAACTAGAACAAAGTTCCGTGCGTTCAAGCATTTTTGTCATTATTGGACTCACAACTTAGTACCCAGTAATATTAATGATAATAATATCCGTGGTGCTAGGCAACTGGGCCTATTTCATCTTCATCCTCTTCATTTCATCCGAAAGACGTCCACTGCTTGATATAGGTCTCCCCCAAGTGTCACCACATTGACTAGTCCCGTGCGCCTCGCATCCAACGAATCCCCGCAACCTTCACCAGATCATCGGTCCACCTAGTGGGCAGTAGTGGGAGACCTTCCAACGCAACGTCTTCCGGTTCGCGGTAGCCACTCCAGAACTTTTCGGACCCATCGGCCTGACCATTATTTGCTTTAAAGATTTTGATTCTGGAGATCAACATTATGTAGGAGTTTCCTTCGTGCCTCGGAAAGCACGTTAAGCCGTACGTTGGTCCCAGCTATAATTGACTGGCCTGTTGGTCTAGTGGTTAGTGACCCTAACTGCTATGCCGGGGGTCGTGGGTTCGATTCCCACCCAGGACAAATGTTTGTGTGATGAGCACGATCATTTGTTCTGAGTCTGGGTGTAATTTATCTATAATATGTATGTATTTAGAAATATATAAGTATGTTTATCAGTTGTCTAGTACCCATAACACAAGCTCTGCTTAGCTTGGGACTAGATGGCGTTGTGTGATAGTTGTGGAATATTATTATTAATTAACATTTTTGACAGTCATAACAAGTAGTCAGTGACTCGAATGTCTGGCAACCAGTCTTACCAAGGGGTATCAAGAGGTGGAGGTCAGATATGCAGTCGCTCCATGTAAAATAATGGTATTCACCTGCATCCGTTTAGACTGGACGCCGACACCAACATAGTTGGGAAAAGGCTAGGCAGATGATGAATTTAGGTTTCCCTCTATAGGAAAAGCTTCAGTCACTTAATTTTTTTCCAGCTGTCGAACACATCTGGGTCTCCGGTCGTCTGAACATGACGAAGGACGTTTCAACCGACACGGTCAAGTTCAGTTGGTACAATCCCAGCAGTGGGAAAGTCATCTCCAACCCGAAGGCTACAGGAGCCTCCGTTGCTGGGTCTTATGTGAGTATTAGCTTTCTTCGAAAGTGTATTTATAAACATCGTTTGGTACACGTGGGCGATTACTGCAGTTCTCGGCTCCATAACATCCTCGCCGGCGGTTGTGAATTCCGCCTCGAATGCAATAAAAAAAAATCAAAATGTACTAATTTTTGAGGAGGAAGTTATGTACCTATTCCATCAGCATCTTATCATAAAGACCGATTTTGCTAATACTAGTCGCAACTAAAATTGGCTCGTTGGGCTAAATACTTAAAACCATTATACATAGGTACCAAGTCTTTTTTTTAAGAAATCAATCATAAAATAATGTTAATAATATCGTGGTTAATATCAATCGACACCGTCCAATAGACAATAAAAGAAAATATTTCGTAAACTTAATATTGAACCGCCAGATGGCAATAAATTAATGTGTGGCACATTTTAAGCTCCTTGTAACTTACTACGTAGTGCTGCTATTTATCAATAGATGGCACAAAATGTCCATCATGTTTTAGACAGCTATTTCATTCAGAAAGTTCTGCTATTCCTCACTAGATGACACTACACCTGCATGTCATATTAAGCAGCTATTTCACGTAAAAGTTCTGCAACTCCCCACTAGATGTCACCAATTTAAATAGTTGTTACTTTAGCCGCTAGATGTCTCTATTCACAAAGCCAATGACTGTGTTTTCTTATTATTTCTTCTATTTTCCGTTAGATGCCGCCGTGGTGGCTAGATGAAGAGTTTACAATGGACAACTCTTGCCTGAACTTGGATAGACAAGATCACCTCATTGGCCTGGTTTATGGACTTCCATGTGACACGGCGCAGTACTCCGTTTGCATGATAGGTAAGCAACCACAGATATAGATCTATATCTGTATGTGTAAGAAACTTACAACCTGATCATCATCATCAACCAGTCCATTGCTGGAACCTGGACAAAGACCTCTCCAATTGCACGCCATTCAGCTCAATTTCCGGAAACTCCTACTCCACCCAGCGGAGATCGTCGCTCCACCTAGCGTCTCACCGCGAAGCTTACGTACGCGCTTACGCACACATGTCTACACCACCGGACATCGGTTACTACGGCTCAAAGAGTAAAGTATATAATTGGTACTACGGCTCTTATAATATACTGGGTGCAAGAGGTATACCACGTCCACGCGAAAACGGTTATTAAAAACAGCTGCTCAAAAATGTTGACTGTGTAGGCAGGTATTGCACTTTTGTAGCAAACATCACTTATTTTTTTTTAATAATCATTAAAATTTTATAATTACCTACGTGTAATTTTATGCCTCAGAATAATGTAAGTACTGAATATGTAGGTACTTAGTTACCGGTTTCGCGTCAGTATCCCTTCCACCGAGTAGGTATGGTACAGTGCGATCAAATTATCTTGGCAGCTCCGAACTTCGTGCAGGTCATTTTGTTACAACGAATGTATAAAAGTGTATTGATATTTATTTTATTTGTATTTCTCACTGTTTAAATTAGATATTTTCTGATCGTTCAAGTATTGGTTTATCTGGCAATAACAGTTTTATTCCCAAGTTTACATGCGTAAAATTTCGCAAAGCCTATGTTCAGAGCTGCCAAGATAATTTGATCGCACTGTATGTAACTTGCTTATTCTGTGACGAGTATCGATTAGGTACACGTATGTACACCTTTGCCTACTGCCCTCGTGACAGCAAAAATGCAGTACTTGCAAAATGGCGGTTTCGAGAAAAACAATTTAATTTGAACGGATATGGATGAAAGAAGTTGCAGCTTAGAAAATTACCCCACGTCCGCCAGCTGAGAAAAATATCTAAAAAAATTAATTAAAATGAGTATTGATAAATTACATACTGCCGATTGTAATCCTGACTGGCTATCATACTTAGAAATTGCTCCAAATATTCTTTCAGGCGCAGTATTTTTTATCTTAAAAATATTTTATTTTCGATCGTGCAATACCGCAACACGCAATACTTACTACTATAAAAACCATAAAAAAGTGAAATAAAGATGACTATTGTGTTAAACTATTGCTTTCTTGCTACAAAGAAGGTTTACCGACTAAGGGCCGAAACTGCGTTAAGCGGGGGTACCCCCCCCCCCCCCCCGGGATCCGTCGCGGGGTGACCGGATTATTTTATTTACGCAGTGTTGCTAGTTCAATTTCAACGGTGTGCATGTATAGTCGTGTCTATGGAGAACTTTATATATTATTTTATTACGTAGCAAAACGACGACAAATCCGTGCGTATTACCGCTGCTGGCGGGCCACGCGCGTGCCCCCGCCCTGGTCCCCGCGACGGAGCACTTTTGTATAAAACCGCGCGGGTGCCCGCTTATCGCAGTTTCAGCCCTAACATTAACGAAACGTCGCTTCTTTAATATCCACCTAAAAATGCACAACTTTTAGTGACTCAAAAATCTTAGAAATTGAATTAGGGTTAATTCAATTTCTAAGATTTTTGAGTTAAGTTCATACTATTCTGAAAGTGCGATTTATCAAAATAACGCGGGCGAAGCTGCGGTCCTTATGCTATTTATCTTAAATGCTTCTTTTTTCTAGAAAAATCTCCAAAAGCTCCGCCTATCATCATCCCACCTACTACAACGACTGCAGCACCAGCAGTAGTAGTGACAGCACTACCAACAGTTCCATACTCCAGCGAGGGGTATGATTCCAGCTGAATTGCGAGGATGAAGATCTTCTATTAATATAACATCCTGTACTATGTATTACAATAAATAATGTGTGTGAAATGGTGCTCTTTTTTTTTGGAACAAGCCCGCAACACTCCCCGAACCACTGTAACTCCTGTAAGCCAGAATCAACAGTGGCAACCACCAGAAAAGTGCCGAAACAACGAAGATCGCCGAAGTCCCAGAGAAATGATTTGACTATCTTGGTTCCTGCAACATAATTAATCAGAAATTTGACACAAATAATTGTAAGGAAATAATTTGCACGCTTGCATGCAGGCAGTATACATTGACTTTTGGGACATAAGATCTTTCCTTGTTATTTTTATGTATTTTCTTGCAAATAAATAATTTTGACTCAAAAAGTTCTGCACCGATCGAGCTGAAATTTTAGAATGATATATAATCCGCATCAAGGATTGTTTTTACAGTATCCACGCGGGCGAAGCCGCGGGCATCAGCTAGTAATTTATAAAGGAATATTTAAAAATGAAAGAAGTATCTTTGAACTTAAGAAACAAATATTAATCATTTTATTTTTAAGCAACCATTATGTCCATAGGTAAAATATACAAAGTAAGATATATACATATTAAACTATAACTCGTTGGAGTCGTGTTGCAAACAGGTCTGTAGATGTTGGGTTGGAACTCGTACCACAAATGATCTAAAGTTCATATTGTAGCACGATTCCCAACCTACCCACCCGAGTCTAGTTGGTCTTCACTTCTACGTACTGCACGTCTTCCCCAGAGAGATGCAGACAGCTACATCGTAGGCACAACAGCATGTTGGGTTTGCTTGGTGAAGTACCGCAGAAGTTATGACCACTGGGCTTCTTCTTCTTGCTTTGCATTGTAGTAAAACCATCGTGATAAGGCTCGTTCTTGGCAAGAAGCTACGGGCCGCAGTCAGGGCAGGTTGTGCACCCTTTTCCGGTTTTTCCACTGGTTGGTTGGCTGCGACACATCAGATTAACCACTGTGACAATATCTGCATAGGCAAGTTTAGCTATCGACGTACCGACGTATGACGCTACCGCAGCCGGTGTAGTGGAGCAGGCATCAGAGGCGATTTGTGGTGTATGTGTATAATGCATTCCCAGCAGCTGATGGCAATTAGCTCGCCCCCTATTACGTGGGACTTAACATAACAGGCAAAACGTGAGGTATTATAGCACACATCTGTCTAATTCTTCAGGTATTACTCACGTGATGTTACGATGATAAAATGACAATCAAATAAATTCCCAAAATAATTATTTTGGGAATTTTTATTAGTTTGTTACGGAACATAATTTTTACTTCTCTATTTTTACTTTTTGCAAATTATCCACCCACTGCTGATGCATTTGATGCATTTGCTTGTAGTTTGCAGATAAAGCGGTTATGTTCTTGTTAACCTCTTTCAGGTACTCCATGTATGCTTTCATGCTTTCGTTTGTTGCTCGCACTGCGGTTACTTCTAGTCCCAGCTCTGCGTGAGCTTTCTGCAAAGAAAAAACTAGAAAATTTGTGTTCCATATTTAAACTGCAGATACAAAAGAAAACTACAATATAAAAGATGTAAAAATACACTTACTTAAGGCTATGGACCCTTCTTTTTTTTTTGGGGTGTTGGTAAATCATCTAATAACTCCTCCCGCGGAAGGGAGTGTCAGACTTTTACTGACTAAAAAAAAAAGTAAAAACCTAAAAACCACCCATGTTCCTTCTTCGCCCTTGTGCCGAGGCCGCGTTATCTCTTTTGATAATCCGCAACCCTTAACGGGCAAGGGTGCGGACCCTTAAGTGTATTTTTACATCTATTATATTGCCGGTCAGTGTGTGTGGCTCGGAGAGGAGAGCAGATTTTTTATCACGTTTAAAACAGAGTTATGAATCATTTAAATAAGATTTATTTTGACATGTTCAGGTTGGTGTGAACGGACCCTTACGATGATAAAAGGCATTAATTGCTTGCTAGACACAGCAGTCAATTAGTTACTGGGAGATTATAGAACAAGGATTCAGGTAACTGAGATATTGATAGTCCAAGTTCTAGCTTAATTCCCTTATATTTTAGAAAATTAAAGTACTTAACTTTTCTAAGGTTTTACTTTTTCTACCCTATGAGTTATGACCCCTGTACTGGTTATGCATCTATGTGGCCTGTGGGATGCCAAAACTGTAGGTATTATGCGAACAAGCCCGTACTAATAAAGTAATTTACACAATAAAATTAAAGTAGTACAGTTTACCTATGTCCAGCCTTCATCCCACAAGAGGACCCACTTACCCATTTTAGCTACTATAACTCTATTAATTTGACCAAAAAGAAGACTGCTCAAGCTAAAAATTGGTACCTACATAATAAGTTTTCAAAATAGTCTGAAACACCCTTGACTGGGCTGGCTTTTACAGAAAAAATAATATTTTACTTACCGCACGTATCTCCTCTTCAGTAATAGATTCAGGCGTCACTCTCATTATGAAAACGATTAACTCTCCATTTAATATTATTTTTCTCAAAATGGAACTGGAACTGCATGGAAAAGCAAGAAATCAATATTTCAATTTGGCAGTTGGTTTTGGGTTGTTATATTTTCATTCAAAACTCCCACGTTTATATATAAATTTCAAGTAATAATTTTTTATGATTTAAAAAGGGTAATTGTGGTTTCAAATAATTGTAGAGAAAGGAAGTGAGTGCTATAGGGATAATGTATATTCAACTCAATTTTCCCCAGTATCATCATTCTCCTGCCCTTATCACAATAGTCACGCAATTCAATCCAAAATTATTGTCTTCCTCCTACCAAACTTTGCTATTAATGTCAGTCCAACAGTTCATCCAACTCAGTCTAATAAAAATTGACAAAATTCTTGAACTTAAAAGAAGTCATAAATTTTCCTATAAAAATGGGAAATTAGCTAAAGTGGCAGCACTGAAAACTTTAAATTCACACCACAGACTTGCGGTTCATTTCACGTAGAATAGCTGCACATTCACACCATTCACACTTCAGACTTGCGGTTCATTTCACGTAGAATAGCTGCACCATTTGAACAATTTATCATTATTTAATTTTATTCTTAAATATAAATTATTTATTGTGTTTATGTTTGATGTTATGTTGATAGTAATCTTCATTTAGTACAAAAAAAAAACTATTTGATAGAATAAGCTTTTTGTAGGTGACCGATTATTATTTCTGACCAAAAATCACCGATTCCGATCACCGATTTTCACGAACTTTAAATCGGTCACCTACAAAATGTCAGTCATGGGCTGGAGAGCTAAAGTAAAACGCAACGTAAGTACATAATGAAAGATCAAAAATTATTTTTAGAGTTCTGCATCCAAATTGCAATTTAAAAGCGAAGTCTTCTGTTTGCTTTCCATTTAATTTGAGTCCATGGTTTCGTCCTCGTAGAAATCGAAAATCATCTGAAAGATTTACCAGAAAAAAAACAATATTTCTAAAGCAATGGTCTAAATGCACAAAATGTGACAAAATTCGTCACGCGTGAATAAGCAAGTACATACCTAATATAATTATATTAGATGTGGACAGACTAGAACGATTTTCCTGTACATACTGTGAACTTGGTCCTATTGGAACGAATAGATCTGAGGGAATGTGGTTTCATAATATTTTGACCAAATAAGTTAGTTTGGGATCCAGCTTGGGAACACTCCATAAAGCCTGCAATAGGTACACGTTGGCCGAGCGTTGTCGAGTGAAGGCCAATACCAACATGTAGACGGAACATTTAATTTTGCCTTGTCTTGCTTTCGCTCTCTGTCACTCGCCTAGTTGGTTGAGTAAAGACAAGCGCCAACGTTTATAGACCTCATTTGGCTGGTCACAATTTGCCGTCGTTCGCGATCACTTGCCTCACTTCGGAGCGTTGTCGGTTTTCTGCACAAATCAAAGGCACTTGCGTGCGCTCCATTTATACTTTACTCTTTGGTGCGCTCGGCCAATGGTGTTCACCATGTTTGTCCGCGCGCTATGCGGGTAACGTCCATCGTAAGCACACTTATAAAATGTTGCTTTTTACGAATGCTACGATATATTTAAGTTTTTGGAGTTTTATCAGAACTAACCAGTTATTTAGAATTCTGAAAACATACAGGTCAAAGATAAAAATCGGCTGAGATTTCGACGTCATCGTCCATATTGTTTCAATGCACAATAAGAACTGACAGCGCCCAACATGTGGGCGTCTTCTCAAAACTCGTCTTTATTGGCCATTTGCTTTGGCTTCCTTCAAACTTGCCGAACGTCTAGACAGTAGCGCTTGCCTTGTGTCAATTTTTCTAGGCTCGCGTTGGTTTAAGCTCGGCCAACATGTATTGCAGGCTTAAAAATTAGCTTTGACCAACCTGTCTTAGAGTTAAAACACTCAAAATGACTACGGAACCATAATATAAACCATACTAACTTCGGCCGAATAGAACAAAATAATTATAAAATACACCCTAAAGCCATGATGCTTACAACATTAGAATATGGTCAGAATATAAATGAAACTCATTTGATTGTCTTCGAAATTGTCTAAAATAAAATAAAAATACCAACGAGAAATGCATTGGATTTCAAAACGTCGAGCTCAACCCAACCCAGTGTCTCCATATACACGGTAATTACCGTAGATGCACCGTAATCAAGCCATTATCTACGGTCAAGGTAATAATGTATTACCGTGTCATAAATCACCGTATTACCATTATGAATTATTTAATTTAATTTAATTGTATATATTTTACCGTGTACTGCCTAAAAGTCCTCCAACGAATTTCACGTCAGTCAAATTAACAATTTTGTAAAGGCAACACTGCCGGGGGTCGAAAGAAACAAACTTCTAACCAAAACAATATTATCCCTTTCCTTGCAGTCGGGTAAAAAGGAATAGAAATGGGGAAAACTGTGTTGATTTCAGGCAAACTAACGTTGTGAAACATGCAAAATTCAACATTTAATCTAATATTAATGTTGAATTTTGCATGTTTCACGTGTATTTTTTTTTTTTTACTTATCTAAGAGCAAAATATAGTGTTTTGATTCATTTCATATTAATGTTGTAATATTATCCTTTGAAAAAATACACGGTAATTTACACGGTATACTTTTAGTAAATACACCGTAATTTGGTCGAGAAACACCGTATTTTTACCCTAGCAACACGGTAACTCTCGATTTACATATGGAGACACTGACCAACCCCCAGTATCGACCTTAGGAGCAGTCACAAAACGCATGCGCACAGCCAGCCACGGCGCCATCTGCAGAAAAACGTCGTAGTTAAAAAAAGAAACGCCGCCATTTTGACATTTGTTTGGCTTTTGTGTTCTACAATAAAAGTTATCATGTAATTACTAATTACGAGTTATTATTCAATATATTTCCGCTATCGAACTATTTCGCTGGTAATTTGGATGAATAAAATCCAACGCATCAGTGGTAATCGCATGCGTGGAGCGGCGAAAAATCGATAATGTGCCAGTGCCGCTTTTTTACTTTCGCGTTAGAAATGTTCGTGTTCTATTACTAATTTATCTACTAAACTTATTTAAAATACAGCTTGTATTCATCATGAAGTGTTTTAATTGTGTTTGGACTTGAAACTGACAGTGATATGTGGTGAAAAGTGGATTTAGAAAAAGGCGCGAAGTGCCTATGCCGCGATATTGACCACGGAAATAAAAAAATAATATCTAAATTAAAACAAAGGGATTCTTCCAACGCGTTAAGCGTATCACATCGAGCTGGTGTTCAAATTAATTTCCCGGTTATGTATTACGTACAGCAAATGGAATAAATGATACTTTCTAAAAATTAAGTTCATGTAAGTACATATTTCCTGAATTAGGTAATTTCACAATGTTAGATTTACATACGTTTTCGTTACACTGTTTTTATTAAGAATAACCTTCATATTTCTGCTTTTACTGCTCAAAAAGTGAATTTGAAGATGCTCATGTCATTGACATCAAAAGATAACATTATCAATATTATTTTGACAGAAAAATGTAAACAAATAATAATTTGTTGTCAGTTTTTGAATTATTTATATTTTTTTCACTATTTCTCATTTTTATAGTAGCCCTGTTTGCACAACTCTTCATCAATGGAAATTGATTCCTTTATGTATTCCTCTAAGGATCACCTTATAATTTTCTCTTTAGAGTCTCCAGATTATGTTAATTTGCCTATTTTCCTATGTCCAACTCAATAACTTCTTTCTTATACTATCTTATTGGAAAGGTACACTTAATACACTAATTGGCTATAGCAAATTAACAAATGAGATATTAGTCAAACTTGCTGCAAAGATAAAATGATCAATTCTCATTTATAAACCACTAATTTCTTAATAGCAGCCACGGTGATTGGATCAAAGCCTGGTTGATGGTATGAATGGGTGATGGCCCCATGTTTTAAGGGACTTAAGCAAAACTAGCACTATGAAGTGACACCTATACCTAATCCTCTGAGGATTACAATTATGATTGTTTAATCAAAATCTTTATAGGTATATAATTATATTTATCAAAATAAATTTAAATTAAAAACTCAAGACGTCTTAAAAGACTGCACACTTGGGATAATATACTTTAGAGTAAGGCAATAACCAAAGGCAGCCTAACAGTGAGAGGGCAAGCCTAACATGCCAAAGACATTGAAAACAACTGCTTATGGTTCAAGAACCGATCGCATGTTTGGAAATAAATATGAAGAAAAAAAAAAAAAAAAAACTTTAAATTCTTTCAAAATCTTGTCTCAATCTCTTGTTCAGCAAGAGGTGGTTTTTGTCTTCTGTTTCTCTATCAATAATTATTTTGTCTAATCTATTAATTAACCTAGGTGGACCGATGACCTGGTGAAGGTTGCGGGGATCCGCTGGATGCAAGACGCACGGGACCGGTCAATGTAGTGGGAGACCTATGTCCAGCAGTGGACGTCTTTCGGCTAAAATAATGATGATGATGATGATGAATCTATTAATAATTACTTTGCAACTCAACCAATTATAATTGGTGCATAAACAATACATGAAAAAGTTTTTGTTAAAAAGAAAAAAAGGCCAGTTGCGAATTGTGCCAAACATTTTAAAAACTAGACTAACAATTTTTACGGATTTCGAAATGAATATCTCATCAAAACTGGGAATTAATTTTTTTTTTTTTTTTTTTTTTTTTTTTTTCTCTGTCCTGCTTCGTGGCAATCTGTTGGACACAACAATAAGCCACTTTTCTGTCTGATACTAGTGCATCTGATAGGGCGTTTCAGCCTGGCGAGACACTTTTCTGGTGGGTGTCTCAATCCATCTTGGTGAATCTGTCCCTTAGGGTTGGGACACTGTGTCTCTTCAATCTTTTATGATTTAGGCCTTGATCTCCACTGAGTTTGAGGGCAAGCTCATTTTTATGATTTGAGAGTCTTTTCTGGTAGTTGGTGCTATATTTTGCTATCTCCTGTTTGACGGTTGGTATGTTTAGATCAAGGTAAATGATTTTGTTGCTGATGTATTGAGGGATGTTAAATATGGTCCTCAGTGTTTTGGTTTGGAATCTTTCCAGTATCTCTATATTACTGGAAATTAATAAAAAAAGTATTTTAGGAACTTCAAAATCTTTTTTCAGGAGCTGTCAGCCCCTAAAATACTTTTTTGGCCCCCCACACGGTTAATAAGTGTATGGTTCAGTACTCAAAGGGTAAAATGGGACCCTATTACTAAGACTCCAATCTCAGGCTCCCATATAAAGCAGACATGTTTTTTTAGCCTTTTTTATAGCTTTGGGTTGTGGCTTTGGCCGCGTTAATGTTGAAAAATATACTAACAAACTTTCATACCCTATTTTACTCCCTTATCTTACCAAAAGATTCCTCGAGAACCACTCTATGCATTGGTGAACATGAGATTGAGACAAAATTTCGTCGTTTTTTAGTTTATTGCGAACAGACAGACGCGGCGGAGGGCTTTGTTTTATAATTTACGTAGCGAGTCCAATTCGCACTTGGCCGGTTTTTTAAGTCTGTTAAAAACAAATTCTCACTGTAACTTTAATTCTACAGGTTCAGTTGTCCTCTAATCTTGCGATGCGGTTAAGAAGTAGGAAGAGGGAGCGACCGCTCTCAAGTAAACGGAGTTCTAAGGTTACGAAGCTAAAGCCCATCAAACCTCTAACTAAGCCCCCAAACGCTTGGAAGAATATCCTCAAACGTGAAGTGAAAAATGCGGTGTCTGAGACACCACAATTCTGCATCACTCGATCACAGAAGAATTTAAAAACTCGTCCAGTAAGAACAAAACTAAGCATGGAGAAACCATTAGAGACGACGCACAAGAAGGCAAAGCACAAAGATGATGGTCGCACAAAGAAACCAATCTTTCAGACCGTTGTACGGAGTTCATCTGCAAAAGATCCGGTGTCTTCCTCAACTACTGTGTTGAAGAAGCCGCAGAATGACAAGATTACTACTACATCTAAGAGCAAAGAGGTCCGTACAACAAAGAGTGTCCAACTAAGACACAGCTCGTTGAACCGAGAGCTTAAGAAGACTGAAGTAATATCTTCAGCTATTAGTTCACCTCGCAAGACAAGACGTATGGATAAGACAGATAAGTCTGCCTCGTTAAACAGCTCACCGATACGTAAAGTCCGTCAAATTGGGATCATAACTCCTAAAATAACAAAGTCTTCAGTTAGCTCGACTAATGAGAGTCCTAAGAAGAGGACTAAGAAGGCTCCGGTTGTGCCGGAAACCAACTGTTACCCAGAAGATAATGATGTAACTATGTATGAAGCCCATACTACTACGTTTGTTGATTTTCCAATTCAGAAGTCCGAAGAATCTGATTCAGATGGTCACGTAGAATCATCAGAACTCTGTCTTCCAAACGACTGTTTGAATGACTTCATGGCTATAGCGGAGTGTGCTAGGCTGATCAATGAAGACATGCCAGCCACTGAAGAAGATATAAACTTCTTAGCGGACAAAGCAGCTAGGGTGATGACTACAGAAAAGGCGGAGGAGAAGACTTCTCGGACCAATTCAGTGGATAAGCGGGTGATGAAACGCAGGAAGTCAAGTAATGATTTGGAGATGTACCAGCCAACATCCACTACAGACGATTTGGATAATTGTACTGATTTCTTGACCAACGGGGAAAAATATGTTCAGGTGAGAATTTTTATGTTGTACACAATTTGTATGGTTAATTCTTATTTGAAACTTTATAAAAGGTAATGTGGAAGGAACGGGGAGGTCTTTCGTCAGGAATGGGAAATTTCAGGCAAACAAAAAAATTTTTTGACAAGCCTGAATAAAATATGAAAAGTAATAAATATATACGAAAGAGTCCACTTTAAATCGAAATATTATAAAAGAATTGAAAGTTATATATAAAAAGTCATTGAAAATCTGGCAAAAAATTTACAAAAAGATTTCAGTTTACAAGACAACTAAATAAATTCTAATTTCAAATTAGAATTTATTTAGTTGTCTTGTGTTTGATCAATCAGTTTATCTAAACAAATAAACAATCTCCCATCTTATTTAAAAAATATTCTCTTACCACAGCCCGACTTCGTATCAATGCTAGAGCAGGACGGGTACGTCCGCGACTCAGAGTGCGAGATCTCCTCTACCTGCGATACTCAAGGGACTGCTATAGAGAGCCTGGAAGCCCTATCAGCTCGCAGCCCTAGCTCCGGGTTCTTGGCTGAGATCAGTCAAAGCTTGGCGGCTGAGGCGCACGGCACGGTGAGTTTGTCTCTTTTTTTCTTTAAGATTTTAATTGTGCTAGAAAAGGACAGACAGACAGGGAAACTAGTTTAAGTTAAATACACATGCTGTAAAATTTATACTTTAGTTTAGAGATTTACTTACATATAGAGTACTGTACTTACACATAGAGATTTACCTGTAGCCCAAACCTGTCATATACGGTCTCGCTCACTCATGCTGAAAATATCAATCTTCTTTTCTATGCAGGTTATGCGATCTCACTCTTCTCATTGAGTACATTTTCCCTCGAGCTAAGTTAGATCATCATTCTCTCATTCTCTTGCCTTTATCCTAATTAATTTGGGGTTGGCGCAGCATGTGAACGCAAATGTGTCTCAGATATCCAAATCTGTCTCATGGGACCCCAGTATGAGTTCCAGTTATAGAGGTTTCTCACTTATCCAAGTCCCAGTTAACCAAGTTTCACTGTAGTAAAGTAAAGTAAATTTTGACCTTCGAAAAGTGCTGATTATCAGCCTAGTTTGAATAAATGAATTTTGATTTGATTTTGATTGATGTCTTCGTCTTCCACACTTGTCTAATCTGACGAGGATTAGACAAGTGTCTCATCAAACATCTCCATGATGAGGGCACATCGAACGATTTAATACTTAAATAGAGATAAACAATATGCAATAGGGATATTGCTCGATATGACAAAGGCCTATGACAAAGTTCAATTTAAAATACTATTAAATAAGCTAAATGGAATAGGAATACGCGGGAAAGCCCATGACTGGTTCGCATCATTTTTAGAGGATAGAAAGCAATTAGTCGAGATAGAATATTATAATAAAAAATCAAAAGAAGTACAGCTAATTAGATCTGATGTAAAAACAGTACACGCTTCAATTCCCCAGGGAAGTGTAATAGGTTGCCTCCTTTTCCTAATATATATAAACGACCTCCCCAAAACCATAGACGGCCCTTGTGTTCTTTTTGCGGATGATATCTCAATCCTTACCTCATGCCAAACAAATGCTAATTTACATGAAAAACTTACAACTATTCTCGAGAAAACTATAAACTGGATGCATGACCACAATCTTGAAATAAATTTTACTAAAACTAAATTAATAACATTTCACCCCTGGCAGAAAAACCAAATAAATGTAAATTTTACTTTTAACCAACAAAAAATAGAAACAGTTAGTAATTTCACTCTCCTAGGTTTAACTATAGACACAAACATAAACTGGAAAACACACATACAGACAGTTAAATCAAAAATCTCAAAGTTTTCATATGCCCTCCGCGAAATTAAAAAGACAACAAACCTACAAACCGCTTTAACCACATACTACGCGTATGCCCACGCTTGGTTAAACTATGGCATAATCTTATGGGGAAACAGCACAGACGCCCCCTCACTATTTACCCTCCAAAAAAAGTTAATTAGAATAATTACAAATATAGAATCAACAGACAGTTGCAAACCTTACTTCCAGAAACACAAGATTCTCACGTTAGTTAGTATATATGTATTGGAATTATGTAAACTAGTCCGCAAATATCCGGATTCTTACAGCACACGGGGAGACGTACAAACCAATTATTCGTTGCGACACAAAAATAGACTGAATTTGCCACCTTCCCGTCTTAAACTACACCAATCTAGTCCATATTCCATGTCCATAAAAATATATAATAAATTACCAGAAAACATAAAGCAACAAAAGAAAACCAATATTTTTGTAAATAAATTAAAGCAATACTTAATTAAAAAAAGCTACTATACAATACACGAATATTTAACAGATAAATCCGATAATAATACATAATTATAACGTTTAACTAGGTACTAATAAAATTAAAACAAAACTTTTGAAACCAAGTAGGTAAACAAATAAGTAATTTAATGAATATAACTAACTAAATAATTAAAGAATAGATAGACAGCTAAAATATTAATAGAATAAGTAAATAAATATAGATATATATAGATTAATAGATATAAGCTAGGTATAGAAATAATACCAACTTTAATATTAAAAGAAGCAAAGCGCTCTTCCTCTCTCTAATTCTCTAATTATTTTATATAGAAAATTGCTGTGCCCGACAGGGTCCATAATTGTGTCTAAAATTATTTTATACCACCTGTAAAAATGTACATTATGGATTGCAATAAACGATTTGAATTTGAATTTGAAGAGTTCATGTCCTCTCCTTTTATTTGATGCACTGGTATTTAGAAGAGCCAGGAGATTAATTTAATATTTTTTTACCAACAGAATGGGACTGATCTCACAGTCGATGACGCCGCGCTTGCTTACCACGACGAGCAGTCACCGACAGACATCGAGGTTAGTGTTGCTACTACAATTGTAATAGTGATGTGAAGCATAGAAAGTGTCAACAATTTAATTAATTAATAGCACAATTTAACAGTATATCCGCGAGAATTCTTGCGCAGTGTCAAGAATATCTACTGTATTTAGTATAGTTACGTTACTCAATCTTCTATGTATATTTTTTGTTTTTTACCGGTATACATATGACATTTTATTTTTATCTCTGTTTGATCGGGTCTATCTCCAAAACGGCCTTTTTTGACGGGACTTTTTCTAGCTGATGACAAGTAACTTAGGTTACTTTTAGGGGTCCACGCAGAAAACACAAAATCTGTAGGTAATATTTTTATAATAATTTGAAACTGACGGAAATCGCGGGCAACGGTTAATGAATTGACTATTAAATGCCGCTTTTGAGGTGCCAATCTGGCATTTTCGAGCAAAGATATTTCATATACAAAATCGTTCGTCACATAATTATTCAGAAGATCCTTCCCATCTTAAAACTAGCATCCATCTTAAAATGTCGTATATGTATATGTTATCAGGGTACCGTATTATATATGTTGTACCAGGAGGAAGCTGCAGACGTGATCTCCTCGTGTAGCAACCGTGTGGACTGCGAGCAGATCTCATCTTGGGTGGACGCCTTCGATCCCTATCTCTTTATTAAACAGGTGAGCAATATAATCATCATCAGCCTATAATGTTCCCACTGCAGGGACTCAGGCCTCCTCTCTAGGAGAGAGATAGGCTATAATCCACCACGCGTGCCCAGTGCGGGTTGGTAGATGTCACATGACTTCGAATTTTTTGGTTCTAAGACATGCCGGTTTCCTCACGATGTTTTCCTTCACCGTTTTGAGAGCAGCGGTGATGAAATAAATTACACAAAGTAATGCCGGGTTCAAAACTTCAAACCCTCGATTTAATGCTCGTAAGTCGAGGCCGCCACCACTATATACTCTTTCTATATCTATATTCTATCTATAATATACTATTCTCGAGTCATAGTGTTAGTTGCCACACTCCTCGGAAACGGCTTGATCGATTTTTATGAAAATTTGTGTGTATATTCAGTAGGTATGAAAATAGGTCGAAAAGTACTTGTGGCGACTAGCGACATCTATCGCAACACCTGCAAACTAGCGACAGAAATTCCTACATGGCGCTATCAACATCATCCGCGATATAAGCGTATATGGAGTGAAATGTCGATCTTTACCTTCAAATATCTCGATAACGTGACACTTTAGGTACCAAGTTTAATAACATTTTTTGTTCGTCTAAATGTACTCTATAAGTTTTTAAACTGACATGGTCACTGACACTACTATTAATATCGTAAACGGGATATTTACCATGTTTATCCGTGATCATGGTGCTTGTAACAGCGCCGAAATATCGGGAACTCGAAACAACAATCAAACATGGTAAATATCCCGTTTACGATATTAATAGTAAATGTACTCTATTCGTACATACCACTATGATCGTGGGCCGCGATTTCGAAAAAAAAACAAAATGGCGGTGGGTCGATATGCCAGCTCCCATACAAAAAAGTTCAAACCCCTTTGGTATGGAGATATTTTGATACCCGAGAAAAAAACTTTATTCAAGGGGTTGAAAGGGGGGTACGAAAATATTACTTTTGGTCGCGATAACCGGCATCGGTAGCGATAACCGACATCCGCGCGGTTGAAACCGCGGGCATCAGCTAGTAAGCCTATATAGGAGATCCCGACTTACAAATGTCGGGCAGTTAGCCCACCGGACACAACACCCGTCCGGTCGGAGGATCCTCCCTTTTCTATGGGGGATGAGGAACTTTACACCCTGTTCCTCATACCCCCTAAATAGCTTTCACCCTTCTAACCCCACCCGAAGGTAGGGTAGATCGAAAAAGGTGCTATGCATCGCATGCAGGTCACAGCTAGTTTCACTATATATTATATTTGTAATTTAAAATAAAAATGTGTAAAAATATATAATGTGTAAATGTTACAGCTGCCACCTTTAGAGACAGTAGCGACGGGCGCACTGCGAGCTCGCTACCCTGCGTTACCGCTTAAGACAAGGACCAGTCCAGATTTTAGTCTTGTAAGTACGCATTTTCTTCCCTCTCAGATTCTGAAAGTGTACCGTCCTTTCACAGATTTATAATTTGAAAGAAGCAGTCGAATAACATCGTGAGAGTCAGAGATGCAAACGGCAGGCTGCCGTACGTTATGGCGTTCTTTGGGTTAGGCCTTTATATATTCTAAGTTTCGTTCTTCTTCCGTCCTTCTGACATTCAAAAGTGCCTGTAATGGCTTAATTGGAATGAAATATTTGAGTTTGAACAATCTAATGAACCTTATTAACAGTCTTCTAAAAAGGAGCAGGTTATGTATTGTGTGTATATATGTAGCGAGGACCATGTGCCACCACAAGCTATTAATAAGACTCCGCTGTGTGTCCGTCTGTCAGTGGGCTGTATCTCATGATCCATAATAGATAGACAGTTGAAATAATCACAGAATATGTCTGTATTTCTGTTATTGCTATACCAAAAAATACTTCATCATCATCAGCTTACAGCAATCCACTGCTGGACATCATCATCATCATCATTTCAGCCGGCAGACGTCCACTGCTGGACATAGGCCTCCCCCAGGCGTCGCCACATCTCTTGGTCCCGTGCGTCTCTCATCCAGCGGGTTCCTGCAACCTTGACCAGCCCCCCTATTGCGTATCTTTTAACGTCAGTGGCTATCAGAAATGTCCATAGATTAACTGTAAATTGGTTATGGTTTGGTACATTTTTTTTTTAAAAACTCACCATTTGACAGTTATTTGATAGACATTATAAGTTATCCACTGTCATTATAAGATACACAATAGCCCTGCAGGTCATCGGTCCACCTAGTGGGAGGCCACACAACGCAACGTCCGGGGATTCTTAGCACCCCTTGCCACGCCGTTGCCTCGACCGCTACCGTAGCCGAGGGTAGACGGGCTGCCGGGTACTAGGGGCCTGTTTTGCTTAACGCTCATTTTGGGGGGGGGGGGGGGGGTTTGCCATAATCGCCACGCTTGGCAGGCGGGTTGGCGATCGCAGTATGGTTGTTTCAGGGACACAGAGAACGCTGCTGCCCATTCTCTGACAATTCAACTGATCAACAAATACTAAATAAAAATAAATTAAAGAGAATAATTTTATTTTTGTTTTATATTTATTACTGCTGTCAAAATGTCGTGCGTTTTGAGAATGAATGTGGATGGGTATAACTAGTGTTGTAAAAAACTCGAGTCTTGGAGTCTTATTTAATAGAACTTCAGTGTTTTTTTGAAGACTCGAGTCTTATAATAAAACTTAGAATTCAAGTCCTTCAGAATTTGGAGTCTTTTATAAAAAGACTTGAGTCCTGTCAAAAAGAACTCGAAGGTTATTTGCGTTTAATGCAATTTAATTGTTACAAATATTAGGCCCGTAATCCACCAAAGCGGAGATGTGCCAAGCGGAGAGGAGATTGCCAAATTCGACCAATCACAGGAAGGGCAAAAGACCAGATGTAACCGTGATTGGTCGAATTTGGCACATCTCCTCTCCGCTTGGCACATCTCCGCTTTGGTGGAAACCGGGCCTAATGCGATTTATTTTCAATCAGTAAATAAATATGGATACGACAAGTAAGGACTCGGACTCATGTGACTAACGAGTCCTAGTCTTGAAAATCTATTCAAGTCTCGAAATTAAGACTAAAAGACTCGGAGTTTCTTACAACATAGGTATAACAGAAAAGGGAAAAACGATGGATGTAATGTACAGCTCCCGGCACGTAACTTGGCAAGGTTCCGCAAAGTTCGCCCATCGTGCACTTTGTGCCTCAAAAAGTGGTCACTTTTATTGCTTGTATCTATTCTATGGTTATTGACATAATTTATTTTTAATAATGAAGTTAAAGAAAGGTGAAGACTTTGTGACATTTATAAGGTGTTATAAATAAAAATATGCATTTAAAAGTAAAACAAAATTTAAAACAACAAAAACTAAATTTTAAACAAAAACTAAATTTAAAACAATAACACTCGTAACAAAAACTCAACGACAACTCAAATTCGTAACAAAAAGAAATAAGTAACAAAAACAACACAAATGTCGTGCACCCGCAAGTGTAATCGGGAGCGAACGGAACGTATGCATTTGAATGCACCAATCGCACGCGCGGATGACGCTACCTCATACCCCACACCGCCAAAGAGACCTAAAAAATGACTTCTGCGCAACTAACCAGGGACCGAAACCGGTATGATCAATACGGGTATTTTTTCGGTAACAAACTTTTTTTCTTTTACAGCTTAATTTTAAAGGTTACCTTTATTATTAAATTGAATACTTAACCAATATTAATACCGGTTACCGAAATAAAAATTACCCCTATCTTACACGTGCCGTGCGTCGGCAATATGCCGTGCGTCGGCAATATTCAAAGGGCGCGCATCGCCTGTGTGTGTGACAAAGAGTCGGGCAGACACACAAACTTAGGCGAACGCGAACTTTTTTCTCGTAATCAAGGTCACTTTTAGGTAGCCGGTATTAAAACGGTAACCTGAATAGAGGTTACATTTTTCTTCGGTCTGGTTACCCAGATAGCGGTAACCTAAGTCTGAAAAATAACTAAAATTCTTCAATACCTGTACCGTAATTTATAAAGGTTTTCGGTCCCTGCAACTAACGACTCTTGCCAAGTTACGTGCCGGGGACTGTATTAAGAATGTATATGGCAAGAAAGCAGGTGTCTCATGAGATGACGAGAAACTGAGAAGTATTGAAGAAGAAGACACGCTGCGCCGACCACAATTGAATTGGGATAAGGGCAAGAGAATGATGTACTGCCTTCATATGGCTAAGTTTCAAAAATCTAACTATAACTAACGGATGTCCTATTGTCTGTCTGTCCAGGTGTTAGATTTAGATGAGACGCTAGTGCACTGCTCGCTGCAAGAGCTACCGGATGCGAGCTTCCATTTTCCAGTACTCTTCCAAGACTGTCGGTACACGGTAAGTATTCATTTATTACATATCTATTACGTCATCGTCATCATTATCAGTCTTAATAGTAACCTAGTATTAACTGGGTTGTGGAGATCAGACAGGCAGTCGCTCCATGTAAAATACCAGTCAGACTGGAAGCTTACCACAACGTAGTTGGGAAAAGGCTAGGGAAATGATGATCATCATCATCTGTTCAGCCGAAAGACGTCCACTGCTGGACATAGGCCTCCCCGCATTGACCGGTCCCGTACGTCTGGGGTTGCTAAGCGTCTAGTCTATATCTTTTTGGCTTACTGCAGAAGGCAGCCTCGTAGGTTGACCTTTGATAATCATCTGCCTAGCCTTTTCCCAACTATGTTGGGGTCGGCTTCCAGTCTAACCGGATGCAGCTGAATACCAGTATTTTACATGGAGCGACTGCCTATCTGACCTCCACAACCCAGTTTATACTGGGTAATACGATACCCTTTGGTAAGACTGGTTGTCAGATTTCCAGGTCACTGACTACCTCTAACGACTGCCAAAGATCTATATATGACAGCCGGGACCAACAGCTTAACGTGCTTTCCGAGGCACGGAGAAAACTCGGTATGAAATGGGCGGTCACCCATCCACAGACCAACCTAGGCAAGCGCCGCTTAACCTAAAGATTGACCCGAGTGGCAGTTATTATTACGCCACGAGCTCCTCAGGTAGGTTGACCTTTGATACGCCATTCAAAACAAAAAACCTGACCACCACAACAGTAAGACTATTAAGCCTCATGTAATAGGACGCGATATATATCATATCTTCTTTCTCCCACAGGTATTCGTCCGCACCCGGCCCCACTTCGCGGAGTTCCTGTCCCGCGTGTCTCGTCTGTACGAAGTGATTCTGTTCACGGCGAGCAAGCGCGTGTATGCAGACAGACTGCTCAACTTACTGGACCCCTCGCGACAGTGGATCAAATATAGGTAAAGAGAAAAAATCTATACTTTGATAGTCTATGGTGCGGTAGTCTATGCCTCTATGGTGAGACAGTCTATGGTTTGATAGTTTGGTTAGGTTTGATAGACCTCGATCACGCCTAATTGAATACGTTGAATGAGGTATGTGCTGGAACCCGTCGGGACTGCCGATTGTTCGAAAGATACAGCGGCCTCGACACAAGGGCACACCTCGGACACTCCATACAACGCCCGCAAAATAATTACCTATTACTACTACATAAACAAATAACGTTTGTGCACGACGTGCACGTGCAAATGTGTGCGTAAACTCTAGTAGGGTTGTCGTAGCCTAAACAATGGCGCGGAAAGTGCAACGGTCTGCGTCGCGAAAACCGAACGACGACTAATACGAGCGCGAGCCATTGCTCAAGAGTCGGCGACGACTACCTCGAAGTGCGGGGTGAGGTGCGGTATTTAATATGAGCGCGGGGAAGGGAGTGTCCCTTCTGTACGTAGTACTATTATGTATTCTGTGACAAGGGACTAAGAAGGAACATGGGTGGTATTTAGTCAGTAGAAGTTTGACACTCCCTACCGCTCTGCCCAGAGCGGGAGGAGTCATTTGATGATTTCCCACACTCCAAAAAAAAAACATACGGTCTATGATGGAACTAGCGTGCCCAGGAAATGCCTGTTCACTCTTGCTTTGAAAGTAGACTGACTGATGCCGGCAGAGATATCCGCAGTTTGAATGTTCGCATAATAAATTTGTCAGTATCGCTGTCAATGAGAAAAGAACCCAAAAGGCAGGCAGCATTACCAGGTTGGATAGCAATGACAAAATTACACAAAATTACTTACAAAATTATTACTTTAGACAAAATTTAAGCGACTTAAAACTATTTTCAAATGTAACATAGTTTTAAGTCGCTACCAACAAATTTATGGACCAAATATGTCTGAAATAAAAAGATTTTATTTTATTTTTAAGCCTGCCCTATGGTAACGTGAAGAGTCGACCAACCGCTTGTCGATTTTATGAAATATTAGGTGGGCACTTGGACCCCATTGCCCTAGTATTTCAAAAGTTCAAACCTAAATGGCTCAAACACATAACTACTAATTAAGTTATTGTATTTGAACCGTTTGAACATTGATTTCTCTCTAGTTTTTATCATACAATTAATAACTTTTTAACTCTTGTCTCCAGATTATTCCGCGAACACTGTCTCCTGGTGAATGGCAACTACGTCAAAGATCTCTCCATCCTCGGTCGTGATCTACGGAGGACTGTCATAGTGGATAATAGTCCACAGGTAAGATTATCTGACCTAACCTAGTCACTGGGTACCACGATACCCAGTCTTATTGAGGTAAGACTGGTTGTCAAACTTTCGCTTCCCATTACGACTGTCCAGGATACACAAATGACAGCAATAGTCCATAGGTAAGACTATCTGACCAAACCTTGTCACTGGGTAGCACGATACCCAGTCTTATTGAGGTAAGACTGGTTGTCAAACTTTCGCTTCCCATTACGACTGTCCAGGATATACAAATGACAGCAATAGTCCATAGGTAAGACTATCTGACCAAACCTTGTCACTGGGTAGCACGATACCCAGTCTTATTGAGGTAAGACTGGTTGTCAAACTTTCGCTTCCCATTACGACTGTCCAGGATATACAAATGACAGCAATAGTCCATAGGTAAGACTATCTGACCAAACCTTGTCACTGGGTAGCACGATACCCAGTCTTATTGAGGTAAGACTGGTTGTCAAACTTTCGCTTCCCATTACGACTGTCCAGGATATACAAATGACAGCAATAGTCCATAGGTAAGACTATCTGACCAAACCTTGTCACTGGGTAGCACGATACCCAGTCTTATTGAGGTAAGACTGGTTGTCAAACTTTCGCTTCCCATTACGACTGTCCAGGATATACAAATGACAGCAATAGTCCATAGGTAAGACTATCTGACCAAACCTTGTCACTGGGTAGCACGATGCCCAGTCTTATTGAGGTAAGACTGGTTGTCAAACTTTCGCTTCCCATTACGACTGTCCAGGATATACAAATGACAGTAAAAGTCCACAGGTAAGACTATTTGACCAAACCTTGTCACTGGGTAGCACGATACCCAGTCTTCTTATTAGCGTGTCTGCGTATATTGTCTCTTGGTGAACGGCAACTACGTCAAAGACTATCTTGTTTTGAGAACAGCGGTAGCAAAAATCAAAATCAAAATTCATTTATTCAAACTAGGCTGATAATCAGCACTTTTCGAAGGTCAAAATTTACTTTACTACAGTGAAACTTGGTTAACTGGGACTTGGATAAGTGAGAAACCTCTATAACTGGAATTCATACTGGGGTCCCATGAGACAGATTTGGATATCTGAGACACATTTAACCAGGTTTCACTATATTTACATTTTTATAAGACGGTCCCCCAAAAACGCCCACCCATCGACACTTCCTAGTGTTTAGCTGGAAAGAAGAAGTGAATAAATCATCATCTGCCTAGCCTTTTCCCGAGGTTTCCAGTCTAACCAGTACTTTATATGGAGCGACTGCCTATCTGACTTTCATATCCCAATAAGTACTTTTTTTATTTATCTTCGGGGACGCCGGCAGACACCAGACGGGCGATCAGTCCTTTCGTTGTGGATTATTTCGCCCAGATTATGTACTTGGTAATAATGATACCAAGTCCACGTTCTTTTACACTTGGATTTTTGCGTTGAGCTCGCAAAGAGAGGTCTATGCCCAGCAGTGGGTGACGGATGAATATGACACCCTTTGGTAAGACTGGTTGGCAGAATTTCAGGCCAACTTGTAACAACTGTCAAGATCTACAAGTGAAGCCGCGACCAACGGCTTAACGTGCTTTCCGAAACACGTAATTCAAACCGATCAGCTATACATGACTTAAACAATATTTAAAATGTCACTTACGGGATATCTTCCGTGATTTTTATTTGTTTTGAGTTCCTGATATTAGTTCCCGGTATACATGACTTGCCTCTAGATTTACTGATATGCGTTACTTTTTCCAGGCATTCGGCTACCAGCTCGAGAACGGCATACCGATCGACAGCTGGTTCGTAGACAGGAGTGACAATGAGCTGTTAAAACTGCTGCCTTTCTTGGAGCATCTGGCAACTGTAAGTACTTAAGAGCGCGCATTATAGCCCAACGCGAGCGATTTCGTACCTCTCGCCCGCGCCCCCTCTTCCATAATACGCGGTGGCTTGACGCCCGGCGCGGCAGCGCGGCGCGCTCCGCGCACAGGCCGCGATCGAGTGTGAGTCGAGCACGAGTCTGAACTACGGTGCCCCGACCGCCCAGCTGGTCGACAGCTTGATTCATATTATATAATTATATATAAAACGTATTCGTAAAAAAATCATTCAAATAAAGTTGAAATTCATGGAAGTACCTATTTTCACGGTACGACGACGGATCGGAGCTGACAATCAAGCGAGGATAATAAATTATTGTCGGTATACTTATTTGAAGCTCCGTCCATAACCCTATTATTACCTAGGTACAAACTAATGACACACCTAAACACTATACATAATAGTAGGTAAAATAATAGATAGGTAGGTACTAGGGCCGAGACTCAAGTTTCGAAATTTAGAGGTTTTTTTTTTCGTGGACTCGAAACTTATTGATCGAAGATCCAGACTGATCTATCATTCCTCACGTAGATAAAAGTAGGTACTCAATCTATAAACCTAAAAGGTTAGTATGAAATAAAATGTTCTATGTAATTAATCATCAGTAGGTAGTAGGTAGGTAGGTAGGTAGTAGGTAGGTAGTAGGTAGGTAGTAGGTAGGTAGTAGGTAGGTAGTAGGTAGGTAGTAGGTAGGTAGTAGGTAGGTAGTAGGTAGGTAGTAGGTAGGTAGTAGGTAGGTAGTAGGTAGGTAGTAGGTAGGTAGTAGGTAGGTAGTAGGTAGGTAGTAGGTAGGTAGTAGGTAGGTAGTAGGTAGGTAGTAGGTAGGTAGTAGGTAGGTAGTAGGTAGGTAGTAGGTAGGTAGTAGGTAGGTAGTAGGTAGGTAGTAGGTAGGTAGTAGGTAGGTAGTAGGTAGGTAGTAGGTAGGTAGTAGGTAGGTAGTAGGTAGGTAGTAGGTAGGTAGTAGGTAGGTAGTAGGTAGGTAGTAGGTAGGTAGTAGGTAGGTAGTAGGTAGGTAGTAGGTAGGTAGTAGGTAGGTAGTAGGTAGGTAGTAGGTAGGTAGTAGGTAGGTAGTAGGTAGGTAGTAGGTAGGTAGTAGGTAGGTAGTAGGTAGGTAGTAGGTAGGTAGTAGGTAGGTAGTAGGTAGGTAGTAGGTAGGTAGTAGGTAGGTAGTAGGTAGGTAGTAGGTAGGTAGTAGGTAGGTAGTAGGTAGGTAGTAGGTAGGTAGTAGGTAGGTAGTAGGTAGGTAGTAGGTAGGTAGTAGGTAGGTAGTAGGTAGGTAGTAGGTAGGTAGTAGGTAGGTAGTAGGTAGGTAGTAGGTAGGTAGTAGGTAGGTAGTAGGTAGGTAGTAGGTAGGTAGTAGGTAGGTAGTAGGTAGGTAGTAGGTAGGTAGTAGGTAGGTAGTAGGTAGGTAGTAGGTAGGTAGTAGGTAGGTAGTAGGTAGGTAGTAGGTAGGTAGTAGGTAGGTAGTAGGTAGGTAGTAGGTAGGTAGTAGGTAGGTAGTAGGTAGGTAGTAGGTAGGTAGTAGGTAGGTAGTAGGTAGGTAGTAGGTAGGTAGTAGGTAGGTAGTAGGTAGGTAGTAGGTAGGTAGTAGGTAGGTAGTAGGTAGGTAGTAGGTAGGTAGTAGGTAGGTAGTAGGTAGGTAGTAGGTAGGTAGTAGGTAGGTAGTAGGTAGGTAGTAGGTAGGTAGTAGGTAGGTAGTAGGTAGGTAGTAGGTAGGTAGTAGGTAGGTAGTAGGTAGGTAGTAGGTAGGTAGTAGGTAGGTAGTAGGTAGGTAGTAGGTAGGTAGTAGGTAGGTAGTAGGTAGGTAGTAGGTAGGTAGTAGGTAGGTAGTAGGTAGGTAGTAGGTAGGTAGTAGGTAGGTAGTAGGTAGGTAGTAGGTAGGTAGTAGGTAGGTAGTAGGTAGGTAGTAGGTAGGTAGTAGGTAGGTAGTAGGTAGGTAGTAGGTAGGTAGTAGGTAGGTAGTAGGTAGGTAGTAGGTAGGTAGTAGGTAGGTAGTAGGTAGGTAGTAGGTAGGTAGTAGGTAGGTAGTAGGTAGGTAGTAGGTAGGTAGTAGGTAGGTAGTAGGTAGGTAGTAGGTAGGTAGTAGGTAGGTAGTAGGTAGGTAGTAGGTAGGTAGTAGGTAGGTAGTAGGTAGGTAGTAGGTAGGTAGTAGGTAGGTAGTAGGTAGGTAGTAGGTAGGTAGTAGGTAGGTAGTAGGTAGGTAGTAGGTAGGTAGTAGGTAGGTAGTAGGTAGGTAGTAGGTAGGTAGTAGGTAGGTAGTAGGTAGGTAGTAGGTAGGTAGTAGGTAGGTAGTAGGTAGGTAGTAGGTAGGTAGTAGGTAGGTAGTAGGTAGGTAGTAGGTAGGTAGTAGGTAGGTAGTAGGTAGGTAGTAGGTAGGTAGTAGGTAGGTAGTAGGTAGGTAGTAGGTAGGTAGTAGGTAGGTAGTAGGTAGGTAGTAGGTAGGTAGTAGGTAGGTAGTAGGTAGGTAGTAGGTAGGTAGTAGGTAGGTAGTAGGTAGGTAGTAGGTAGGTAGTAGGTAGGTAGTAGGTAGGTAGTAGGTAGGTAGTAGGTAGGTAGTAGGTAGGTAGTAGGTAGGTAGTAGGTAGGTAGTAGGTAGGTAGTAGGTAGGTAGTAGGTAGGTAGTAGGTAGGTAGTAGGTAGGTAGTAGGTAGGTAGTAGGTAGGTAGTAGGTAGGTAGTAGGTAGGTAGTAGGTAGGTAGTAGGTAGGTAGTAGGTAGGTAGTAGGTAGGTAGTAGGTAGGTAGTAGGTAGGTAGTAGGTAGGTAGTAGGTAGGTAGTAGGTAGGTAGTAGGTAGGTAGTAGGTAGGTAGTAGGTAGGTAGTAGGTAGGTAGTAGGTAGGTAGTAGGTAGGTAGTAGGTAGGTAGTAGGTAGGTAGTAGGTAGGTAGTAGGTAGGTAGTAGGTAGGTAGTAGGTAGGTAGTAGGTAGGTAGTAGGTAGGTAGTAGGTAGGTAGTAGGTAGGTAGTAGGTAGGTAGTAGGTAGGTAGTAGGTAGGTAGTAGGTAGGTAGTAGGTAGGTAGTAGGTAGGTAGTAGGTAGGTAGTAGGTAGGTAGTAGGTAGGTAGTAGGTAGGTAGTAGGTAGGTAGTAGGTAGGTAGTAGGTAGGTAGTAGGTAGGTAGTAGGTAGGTAGTAGGTAGGTAGTAGGTAGGTAGTAGGTAGGTAGTAGGTAGGTAGTAGGTAGGTAGTAGGTAGGTAGTAGGTAGGTAGTAGGTAGGTAGTAGGTAGGTAGTAGGTAGGTAGTAGGTAGGTAGTAGGTAGGTAGTAGGTAGGTAGTAGGTAGGTAGTAGGTAGGTAGTAGGTAGGTAGTAGGTAGGTAGTAGGTAGGTAGTAGGTAGGTAGTAGGTAGGTAGTAGGTAGGTAGTAGGTAGGTAGTAGGTAGGTAGTAGGTAGGTAGTAGGTAGGTAGTAGGTAGGTAGTAGGTAGGTAGTAGGTAGGTAGTAGGTAGGTAGTAGGTAGGTAGTAGGTAGGTAGTAGGTAGGTAGTAGGTAGGTAGTAGGTAGGTAGTAGGTAGGTAGTAGGTAGGTAGTAGGTAGGTAGTAGGTAGGTAGTAGGTAGGTAGTAGGTAGGTAGTAGGTAGGTAGTAGGTAGGTAGTAGGTAGGTAGTAGGTAGGTAGTAGGTAGGTAGTAGGTAGGTAGTAGGTAGGTAGTAGGTAGGTAGTAGGTAGGTAGTAGGTAGGTAGTAGGTAGGTAGTAGGTAGGTAGTAGGTAGGTAGTAGGTAGGTAGTAGGTAGGTAGTAGGTAGGTACCTACTACCTACCTACTAGTCCATCATCAGATAGGTGACATCATTAGTCAACAAGATCTCCGTTAGACCTTTCAAATGAGTCCAAACACGATGGTTCTACGTAGTGCCGTCACCGAGATCCTATACCTACCTTCGGAGTCCATCATCAGGTGGGTGACATCATTAGTCAACAAGATCTCCGTTAGACCTTTCAAATGAGTCCAAACACGATGGTTCTACGTAGTGCCGTCACCGAGATCCTATACCTACCTTCGGAGTCCATCATCAGGTGGGTGACATCATTAGTCAACAAGATCTCCGTTAGACCTTTCAAATGAGTCCAAACACGATGGTTCTACGTAGTGCCGTCACCGAGATCCTATACCTACCTTCGGAGTCCATCATCAGGTGGGTGACATCATTAGTCAACAAGATCTCCGTTAGACCTTTCAAATGAGTCCAAACACGATGGTTCTATGTAGTGCCGACACCAAGATCCTATACCTACCTTCGGAGTCCATCATCAGGTGGGTGACATCATTAGTCAACAAGATCTCCGTTAGACCTTTCAAATGAGTCCAAACACGATGGTTCTACGTAGTGCCGTCACCGAGATCCTATACCTACCTTCGGAGTCCATCATCAGGTGGGTGACATCATTAGTCAACAAGATCTCCGTTAGACCTTTCAAATGAGTCCAAACACGATGGTTCTACGTAGTGCCGTCACCGAGATCCTATACCTACCTTCGGAGTCCATCATCAGGTGGGTGACATCATTAGTCAACAAGATCTCCGTTAGACCTTTCAAATGAGTCCAAACACGATGGTTCTACGTAGTGCCGTCACCGAGATCCTATACCTACCTTCGGAGTCCATCATCAGGTGGGTGACATCATTAGTCAACAAGATCTCCGTTAGACCTTTCAAATGAGTCCAAACACGATGGTTCTACGTAGTGCCGTCACCGAGATCCTATACCTACCTTCGGAGTCCATCATGAGGTGGGTGACATCATTAGTCAACAAGATCTCCGTTAGACCTTTCAAATGAGTCCAAACACGATGGTTCTATGTAGTGCCGACACCGAGATCCTATACCTACCTTCGGAGTCCATCATCAGGTGGGTGACATCATTAGTCAACAAGATCTCCGTTAGACCTTTCAAATGAGTCCAAACACGATGGTTCTACGTAGTGCCGTCACCGAGATCCTATACCTACCTTCGGAGTCCATCATCAGGTGGGTGACATCATTAGTCAACAAGATCTCCGTTAGACCTTTCAAATGAGTCCAAACACGATGGTTCTACGTAGTGCCGTCACCGAGATCCTATACCTACCTTCGGAGTCCATCATCAGGTGAGTGACATCATTAGTCAACAAGATCTCCGTTAGACCTTTCAAATGAGTCCAAACACGATGGTTCTATGTAGTGCCGACACCGAGATCCTAATACCTACCTTCGGAGTCCATCATCAGATGGGTGACAATCATCATTAAAAGATAGGTATATAATATATTTACACAAAACGTTTTCAACTCCTTTTTACAGTAAATACTGTCCCTGAACTTTATTCTATGTACCGTATATTGCCTACCACTAAACAAAATAATTGCGTAGAAAATAGTCCGCTGTCTGTAATGTCGCCAAACATAGGTTCGTCTCGCAACAGATGCCGCAGCAGACTGAATGTCACTGAATTGAACAAATTGAAAAGGATAGCGCTATTACTACCGCGTTCCAAACGTGAGACAGAAAGAATGTGCGCTCGCTTAGAATAAAATAACGTAAGCGCCAATCACAGGAATGCTAATTACGAGAAAACCACGTAGAAAATTAAAAAAAAAAAACTGCACGATTTGAGATAATATAGTTACCTATCTATTATGTAAAAATCGTCACTAAATTCCTAAAGGTTTCAGAGATCCAACTCTAAATAAGTGCAAACCGAGTTGTTTTAGTATTTTTTTTCTATCGAGGTTTTTTCAACCAATCGTGTTTTCGCTTGTATAGATTTAAAGATTATAAGTCCAAGTTTAATGGTGTCCAAATACCGAATTCTTAGGTCATATAGATACCGAGATCTAGATCGCCCAATATCACCAAAACAGCATCATACGAACTCTTAAATATAGTGTAAACGGACCCTCCACGACGCCGTCAACCAAGCATCATGCATCACAAATTGATTACAGATATTTTTGAATGGCAGAAAAATAAAGAAAACAAAGCTACAGTCACAAAATACTGAGAACTTATGAAAGTATTTTAGTTGCTCATTCCAAAGCGTAGATATCTATGGAGAAGAATGTGCATGATACTCCTTTTTTTTTTTTTTTTTTGGTGGGTGGAAAATCATCAAATGACCCCCCCCCCCGCTCTTGGGCAGAGCGAAGGGGAGTGTCAGACTTCTACTGACTAAAAACCGAACCCATGTTCCTTCTTTGCCCTTGTGCCGAGGCCACGTCATCTAGTACTAAAATCTTAGACACTTTTTAAAATCAAAATCATCATCTGCGTAGCCTGTTCCCAACTATAATGGGGTCTCAAAATCAAAAATCAAATCAAAACTATATTTGCGTAAATAAGGCACAGAAGGTTGGTAAATACATAAATAAAATTGCTGTCTTATTCTACGTTTAATTTCGGCGTACAAATATAAAAGTAACACAGTTTTTTTTTATTTAAAGATCATAAACATGCTTCCAGTCTAGCTGGATGCAGCTGAATACCAGTATTGTACATGAAGCGACTGCCTATCTGACCTCCACAACCCTGTTAGTCTGGGTTATATGATACCCTTTGATTAGATTGCTGGCCACTTGCAAATCCAGATTGTCGGGCCACTGACAACCTGTAACAACTCTCAAAGTTCTACAAATGAGCCGGGAACAACGACTAAAGGTACAAGTTGGTAGCCGACTGCACGCAGCAGCAGCAGACGACGTGTCGCAGCGACACTACTGGTTTCTACGTATTTCTATGAAATTCCCTCCGTAGTTAGCGACATGAAGCTAGCGACGCGTCCTCGAGCGGCAGACGCACGTGTCGTCCGACCGCAGATCAGTAGTGCCCATAGATAACAGAAACAACAGGAGATATTATGTCCTTTAGCCGAAAATGTATCGGAACCTGTGTCTTCAGTTTACACACGCAGAGCAGTAAAAACAATTGATATACGCACTCGGAACCAACTGGATGACATCTGCAGTTGTCGTCTGCAGTCGGGTTCGAAATCATGACTGCAGCGACATGACGCGACGACATGAAGCGACGACACGTCTCGTCTGCTGCTGCTGCGTGCAGTCGGCTACCAACTGGTACCTTTACGTGCTTTCCAAGACACGTGGTTTAACCTAAAGATTGACCCAAGCGGGTCCAAGCTCCTCATTTCCCCCAACTAATTGTTCTTTAAGCTTTTTTCAACCCTATCTTGCGTCACATTTTTTTTTTTTGAACCTTGCCCCCGCTAGGAATTTCTCCTGTATCGTCGGTGCGTTCACAAACATTTAAACTCAAATAGACAAATACCCAGACACAACTATCAGACTAACGAAGAATTTCATCAAAATTAATGAATAAGCAAGTTACTAATGCTATCTCTCTCTTCTTACCCACAGAAAGACGACGTACGTCCCTACATCAGAGACAAATACAAATTGTTCAGCTATCTGCCACCAGACTAAGAACCACCCGCTTTTATCCATAAACTATAAACTGTTCGGACATTTCGGAGAATCACCAGTCAGAGCAAAATCACCAGTCAGAGCAAAATCACCAGTCAGAGCAAAATCACCAGTCAGAGCAAAATCACCAGTCAGAGCAAAATAACCAGTCAGAGCGAAGAATCACCAGTCAGAGCAACGAATCACCAGTCAGAGCGAAAAATCACCGGCCAGAGCGAAGAATTATCAAGGTATGGACTGTATTAGTGGTTTGCTAGCAGAAAGTAAAAGTATGTTTTTTATACTGAAGTTTAGAAAAATGACCGTGTGAAGTGGAAAATGAATTATTCTTAAAAGAGTGAAGGATGATCTAGGCTGATTATTATAGAATCTAAATCAAGAATATCTCAGTAGCAGCAACCGAGTCAGGATTTGTGCTTGTTTGATGGCAATAAGCTCGCCCCCTATTAAATGGGACTTAAACATAACTCTACGAAATGTGGGTGTACTATTAGGTACACCTCTGCCTAACCCTTCGGGGATTACAGTCGTTTATATAAGGTCCCATTAAAATAGGTGGACAAAATTTCAGAAATCATTCAGACCACCAAAATAAGGACGATGGTAAAAAAATAATAAGAAAAACGCTTTTAAGTACCTACTCATAAAGGGTGAGTTTGTTCTAGAGTGCCGGCAATTTATTATTTTAAGTAAAAAAAAATTACTTTATTTGATGTTTTTTTTTGTTTAGACTATATCTTTGGTTAGACCTACTGAACGCTGTGTTAAAATTTGTCCACCTATTTTTATGGGACCTTATATGTACAAAATCAAAAAATCAAAATCAAAATATTTATTTCAAGTAGGCCAATTACAGGCACTTTTGAATAGTCGAATTAAACTAACTGCGGCACTCTGAGATATCCAACGATTACTCAAGCCGCCACCCAGCAAAGGCCTGACCTACATCAAGTATTACAAAAAAAAAACTAGTTTTTCAAACAAAATAGCATCTCCCTTGTAATTCCCGGAGATTTAAGCAGGGGTGTACCGAATAGTATACCCACAGTAAGTCACATGTACAGTGCGATCAAATTATCTTGGCAGGTCCGAACATAGGCTCTGCGAACTACGCATATAAACTTGTGAAGAAAACTGTTATTGCCAGACAAACCAATACTTAAACGATCAGAAAATATCTAATTTAAACAGTGAGAAATACAAATAAATTAAATATCATAACACTTTTATACATTAGTTGTAACAAAATGACCTGCACGAAGTTCGGACCTGCCAAGATAATTTGACCGCACTGTAATAGTGGGCGAGCCTATTGTCAAATATATAAATGGTTTAGTAATATCTTGAGTTTAGTTCTGTAATATCGGCTTAGAACTTCATTTATATAATGAATTTTAAAGTATTTATCTACATTTATTATGTAATAAATACTTAAATATTTCATATATAAATCCTAAAAAAGAAATGTATTCTCCAAAATGTACTTACAGTTGCAAAATTAGTGATATATTATTAAAAAAAAACAAAATTTCGATAAAATTCATAATTATTTCTAAATGTTTAGGAAGAAAATATTCTAAAGTATAGATTTATTTATTATTTAATGAAAAAAATATATAAATGGATTCGGCATACTACTAGATTTTATTGTTTTAGTCTTAGAATTTTTTACTTTTGGCTGTTGAGATGGGAACTATTTTTATTTTAATTAGTTTTGCCTAAAGAGTTAGACAAAACTGATTTACGCGGAATCAGCCGGAGCCAATCTGCCTAGCCTTTTCCCAACTATGTTGGGGTCGGCTTCCAGTCTAACCGGATGCAGCTGAATACCAGTATTTTACATGGAGCGACTGCCTATTTGACCTCCACAACCCAGTTAATACTGGGTACTATAAAACCCCGTGGGCAAAAAATCAATAAATAAAGAGAAGAGAAATGCTCGTTTTCGAATAGACGACAAAAATAAATACTTATGTAAAAGCCCGTTCTTGTATTTTCGACTTTTAGACGCTAAGTTGAGTGTCCAAAATACAAAAACACGCTTTTAAAATAAGCATTTATTTGGTATAAAAGGCTGCTGTTAATATAAGCATAATCAGCCTATAAATGTTCCCACTGCTGGGACTCAGGCCTCCTCTCTATGAGAGGGAATGGGCTATAGATCCACCATGCAGGCCCAGTGCGGGTTGGTAGGTGTTAATAATAATATTTTTAATGCATTTGATGAGAAATTAAATAAAATGAAAAAATCAAATGCTATCAAATTGGTTTTACAAATCTGTGATTATGATCTACGGTTTCAATAATATGGTTCTCAATTTGTTTAAAAGTGCACCCTGAATCTTGTGTAGACATAGCCTTGTTAATTATCTAGCATATTTCCCACTGCTGGGACTCAGGCCTCTCTATGAGAGGAAGTGGGCTATCATCCACCACGCGGGCCCAGTGCGGGATGGGACTATAGTTATTTTGTAATAAAATAGCCTATTGTTAAAGTATCTAAGGTGACTGGTAATTGCCCTAGTGATATAATGACCGATACTAAAACCCGTGATTGTACTCATGATAACAAACGACTTTCCCAAAGAAATATTTTCACTTCAAATTATTACAATAACAACAGCCGTATATAAAACCGCGTGTGCACCTGTCGACGCGAATGGGAAAAATATGTATGAAATGGAGAAAAATAACGTTTTAAAATGCGTGAAAGAATCTCTCTAAAACAGAGAGAGATTGAGTGATTGAGTGTTTAGAGAGAGATTTTTTTGAGAGATTCTTTCACGCATTTTAAAACGTTATTTTTTCCTCATAATATTTTCACCCCTGTAACGTATTGTAACGTTACCCTCTCCCAAATTCGTTACGTACTACAAAGTTACTACAAAGTGACCATTTTTACCTAAAATTTGTGTCACAAAATGAGTGTGTGGTCACTTTGTGGTTACGTAACGTTTTACTAGGGGGACGGGGGAGTACAGAAAAATGTTACAGTGCGTTACATGGGGGAAGTCAAAAATATCCGAAAATTTCGTTACGTAATAAAAGAAACCCATTTATTTCAGGTTTCCCCATACTAAAATTACACTTTACGAGATACAAGATAAATACAAATCCATTGGACAGGTATTATACTTGAATGATCCCAATTTCATTGAAAAAAATGTTTCTTTTTTTAAAAAGAAACATTTTTACATTAAAACACGTGATTTTACTTATGATAACAAATAACTTTTAAGTTATTTGTTATCATAAGTAAAATCACGTGTTTTAATGTCGTTCGTTATTTAGTAATTACCATTCACACTATATGTTGTGATTGATTGTTGATAATGACCGATTGTGATTGTTGCAGTTATCGTTTTAATTCATTATACGCCTATATTTCTTAGTTAATTCTGTGTTTAATATTGAAGATTATTACTATTTGAGGTAGGTTCGAACACGACGCGGTCCATTTCTTTCCCGAAGTGGCTATTTTACGAATTGAACGCAAAAATCAAATTAGTCCGTCTGTTAGATAATCGAAAAATATTGGATACGTGTTTTTTGCTTTATCAAATTAATAAAAATTGACGAAGATAAAACGTGTCAAAGATGGTGCGAGGGTTTGTGATATCACTTTGTGGGTAAAAAAGTACTAACCTTGTGACGTCACACGACTTGATTGGACTTTTCGAAGCACTGTATCGTCTTTATCTTTTGTTTACGTGAAAAAAGAAAAACAATGTGTCCATTATTTTTTTTGAAAATCAAACCGACGAACTAATTCGATTTTTTTTGGTGAAACTATTCATAGTATTATCGTGTTATGAGTTTACTAGGCCATTTTAGGCTTCCTGATATTCTGTTTGGTTAGAACGTATTGCGGCAATAGTAAGGAATTCTCAGGCCGCTTTTACCTTTCATGGCTGAACGGATTAGTCAAAATATGAATCTCATAAAATATGAATAGGAAACTGGTTTTATCCCAGTTGTATATGTCCCTGTGTGCCTATTGACCTTGTTCTGTTCTTTCTCCCACTGATATGGAGGCAAGTGGAAATTATGTTTTTTCTAGACCTCCACTATTTGTTCTGATTAATTTCGTCGCGGGATCCAGGACAGTTAAATCGTTTCTCTGGGACTTTGTCATTTTGAGCCTGAAATAGTAATTTTCTCAATATTTAAACAACAGATTTTCATATTACATTGACATTGCATACATTATCATTAAGTTTAAAGTTTTATTTTTAATCTTAAGCTATGTCTACACACGTTTTAACTTTATACTAAGCTTTCATAAACACAAATATGGCAGAAAAATATAATTATTAATAGTGACTATCATCATCTACCTAGCCTTTTCCCAACTATATTGGGGTCGGCTTCCAGTCTAACCGGATGCAGTTGAATACCAGTATTTTACATGGAGCGACTGCCTATCAGACTTCCACAACCCAGTTCGCACTGGGTACACACGGCTTCACATCAAGCTAATTATTTCCAGTTTACGCTGATCTCGCACTGTACGGAAATCCTATTCAATGCGAGACCAGCTTATACTGGAAATGTATAGCTTGATGTGTAGCCGTCTGTACTACGATACCCATTGGTAAGACTGGTTGTCAGACTTTCAGTCCACTGACGACTGTGAAAGATTACTTCTCTTATATTTGTGTATATGAATAAAATAAAACATTGTTTTATAATTTAAGCAATAAGTAAGTGTTTTTTTTATACATACATATATATATATATATTATTTAATATATAAGCGAACTCGATAGAGGTGCTAAACATTTTTTTATTTTAATTTTTGTATACAATAAGGCTATATTTTTTGTATTACTTTTTTGTGTGTGTATTTTGAGGGTGTGTCGAATAACTCCTTTTAGTTTTCGATTGAAACCATTTGTGGGTCATTTCATGATTTCCCTACCCGAAAAAACTGATTAATTGAGAAATAGAAGTATTTTTCAAAGACCAAAAACTAAAAGCAATATATTCCACACATTCTCAAATAAAAATCAAATAATGTTTTCAACAGTACTGTTTAAGGTTTTTTAATTTTTATAATTATTAATTAATGTACGTCCAATTTTTTTTAATAATTATTATGTGTTTTAGTAGTTTAGCTATTATGATATAAACATTGCCTTTAGGCTGTATAAATTTCATGTCATCACCACGTTTTTTATTGATGTAAGAATAAAATTAAACTGATAATGTCTATGGATATGGTGGTAGATACAATATTGATGTGTTGACTGCTACTTTTTTTAAATATATTTTATATTATTTTTGACTGCATTAAATTAGGAAATTAAATATTCACTTGAATATTATTATTAATTCCCGTATCGGGATTTTAAATAAATCAATGTTTTGTAACTAATATCAAATTATATGTTTGTGAATATTTTTAATATTTTTATTGTATTACCATCTGTTTAGCCCCAACTATGTTGGAGTCGGCTACCAGTCTAAGAAGTATTTTACATGGAGCATGCTTAACTGACCTCTAAAATATATTACTGGGTACTACGATACCCATTGACTGCCTGACTATAAATGTTTTATTTTATCAAATTGAATTGCTTTTACAAATATAGCAGTTGACATATCAATAGACTAAAAATCAAAATATACTTCCTTAATTATATATAATTAATAAAAAAACAATTTTATTACCTATTTATTTCAAATACAAATGTTTTATGGTGCAAGACGAAAACTATCAGCGTTGTCGAATATTTGGTTAACCGGATGCAGCTGAATACCAGTACTTTACAAAGAGCGACTGCCTATCTGACCTCCACAATCTTTGAAACTCCTTTGTAAGACTGGTTGTCAGACTTTCGGACCACTAACTACCTGAAACAATAGGGGATCGGACTGACTCAAAAAAATATGATTCTGTTTAGTCCGTCAGTTAGATTATCGAAAAATATTGGATACGTGTTTTTTGTTTTGTCAAATCAATAAAAACTGACGAAGCTATAGCGCGTCAAAGATCATGGAGTGGGGCTTGAAACGTCACTTGAAGGTACAAAATGTACTATCATATGACGTCACACGAGTTTTCGAAGCACTGTATCGTCTTCATTTTTTGTTTACGTGAAAAAAGAAAAAATATGTGGTCAATATTTTTTGGAAATCTATCTGACGGACTAATTAGTTTTTTTTTTGTCCGATCCCCTATTGTCAAAGATCTGCAACCCAGTTAGTTTTGGGTATTTTAATACCCCTTGGTAATACTGACTGTCTAAGTTTTACTATGCAATTATGAAATCTAACCAAATATTTAACAAGAACGACGGTAAAGATATGATAATCAATTTATTTTATTTCTACAATGAAATTTCGGTTTTTATAAGTCTGATGTATTTGATCTGAAAGAAAAGTTTGACGTCCAATTTCACTTTAACTAACAAACGCAAAATTAATGCCAAAACCCATCACTCTTGGAATTTCAGCTTTTTCCACTGAGTTTAGATTTGAAAATTCGACAAACCGCATTTAGACATCACTTAGTATACGTGAAATGGGCATTAGACAAGCCAAATTGCCTAATAAGGATCACCTTACTACTTGACACCTTCGTCGATTCGACGAATACGCGACTTAAAACTCACTGACTCTTCGCTCTTGCCGAAAAGTCAGCGACTTTTTGTCGCATATTCGTCGAATCGACGAAGGTTAGGGTACAACGGTGTCCAAAAGTTTTGAATAGAAATTGAACTAAAATTCTGAAACAAGTATAATAACTATCGAATGTTTGTTTTATTTTTTTAACGTAAACTAAACAGTAGCTAGACTAATAATGTTTTGTGGTTTTGGTCAATATTGGTGAACCTACTATTAATATTGGTGAATAAAATAAACTTGTAAGTCCATTTTCTTCAAATAGTGCTTATGACGTCATAGTAGGTAACTTAAAAATGGCACGCTAGTTGCAATAATTTTGTTTTCTGATACTTAGATACTTTTTATACACCTAAATAATAGAAATATCCAACTAATATTATAAATGCGAAAGTTTGTGAAGATGTATGGATGTTTGTTATTTAGTCTTTCACGCAAAAACTACTGACACGATTTGGTTGAAATTTGGCACACGGAGAGTTTATAACCTGGATTAACATACAGGATACCTTTTATGCGAAGGTGAGCAGATAAGCTAGTGTTTTCAATATTATTAAAATAATTGTACTTATCTTATTATAAAATAAACAGTAACAGTATCCCTTCCATTTAAACCAATTTTGACCAAAATCACACTCAACCCCTAAGATTAAATCAACAATTTAAAATACATTGTAATATATTTAATGAAATAAAAAATAAATATTCATCAACTATTACTACTTAACGCCTATTATAAAATGTTGTTTAAGATTTTGACTTCCAAATGTATCTGTGAAAAGGTTTTTAAAATTTGTCGCAAAATTCTGCTACCCGAGTCATAATTTTCGGGATAGGTTTAAAACGGACCAGTGGTCGAGCTATGTATCAAAATCAAAAGTCATTTATTCAAACTAGGCTGATAATCAGCACTTTTCGAACGTCAAAATTTACTTATTTACAAGAGACAGTCCCCCAAAACGCCCACCCTTCGACACTTCCTAGTGTTTTAGCTGGAAAGAAGAAGTGGCAGAACAAACTCCCCAGCAACACATCTGTCTGTTAGGTTAAAAGAAATAGACTCATAAAACCAGAAGTATAAAAACAATACAAACAATGCAGTTCTTAAAACAAAAAATAGGCACGCAATTTATGTTCCCGTTTTGGCAACAACAGTTTCCGATATTAGGAAATGTTATTCGCACCACGAACGCCTTAAAGTTAGCGTTGCGGCGCGAATCAAGCAACTGCACTCTCGCACATGGTCTTTTGGCGCACATTCTCCACGAAGTCCTCCGCCGTACGTAGTGGTGTAGTGCAGGCGGAGGGGGATCCCGTCGGGCTGCGAGTCGTTCAAAAGAGATACCGTGGCCTCGACACAAAGGGCTAAGAAGGAACATGGGTGATTTTTAGTCAGTAAAAGTCGGACACTCACTACCGCTCTGCCCAGCAGAGCGGGAGGAGTCATTTGACGATTTCCCACCATTCATCATAATTATTCGACTCAAGGCATTGCAATTAATTATCACTGTCACTGTATAATTATCGTTACTAAAAACCAAATAGCTACTTACATTTGGAAGTCAAAATGTCTAAGAAAAAGTTATTTGTCTTTACTTTGTTTTATAATTTAACAATATGGTCTCAGCATTATATGCACGCCTGTTTATGATTCTATATTATAAAAGATTTGGTACTGACTTTTATTAGCTATGTATCTTCAAGCCAGCACTCTTGAGGGGTCAGTAGATACATTGTAATATGTAATTTTGGGAAAAAATAATGGGATATTTTTTATCACATGCATTAAACTTACAGCCTCGTTGGTCTAGTGGTTGCAAGCGCGACTGCTTTGCATGAGGTCCTAAGTTCGATTTCTAGGTCAGGCAAAAGTGTTATTGGGTTTTTCATCAGGAATTTCTCAGTAGCAGCCACGGAGTCTGGATTTGTGCCCGGTTGATGGAAATAGGCTCGTCCCCTATTACATGGGCTTAACCATAACTGGCGAAATGTGGGTACTATTAGATACACCTCTGTCTAACCCTTCGGGGATTACAGGCGTGATGTTATGTTAATCAGAACAGAACCCTAATTTTGGGCTTTTCCACAGTCTGTAAAATAGAAAGGTATATTTCCTAGAAACATTTGATTATAATTAAAGAAATCTGAAATCCTTTAATCCATTTTTATACGAATAGTATTATTATAGCTATCTTGCTATTATAATGATAACGATATAGAGAGGGTTTTTAAACGAATTCTTGAAAATGTATACATCGTCTTGTCCCAGTTTTAATTACTATAATTAAATGTCAAATTGAAGGGATTTATGTACTTATCTCTATTTTTTTGGCTGGTGGGAAATCATCAAATAACCCTCCCCGCTCTTGGGCAGAGCCAAAGGGAGTGTCAGACTTCTACCGACTAAAAACCACCCATGTTCCTTCTTAGCCCTTTAAGTCGAGGCCGCGGTATCTTGTGAACAACCCTCAGCCCCGACGGGGATTTTGCTTATTAAATCTTACAAGAGACGATGGTATGAAGATTTGAAAAGAACTGTGTTATTGTTTTACAGGTTTTTATTTGTTGTTGAAACTGCCAATATGATGTCATGTGCGTAACAATATGATGTCATTATCATCATCATCATCATTTCAGCCAAAAGACGTCCACCTGGACATAGGCCTCCCCCAGGTGTCGCCACATTGACCGGTCCCGTGCGTCTCGCATCCAGCGGATCAATATGATGTAATATACGTTAATTCTGGCCAGTTTTCCACAATAGGATAGACAGAGATGTACACTAATGTATTACGCCAGTTTTATATATTTAAGTCATGTTTTTATTTGACTCAAAATTATTTGCAATGACGTTAAATCATCTAATTTCATTTTAAATGACTAATGTAATCTAAATTGTAACGATAAATCATACTATTTGTAAATTATTATTTTATTTTATAATTTTAAAAATTATATTTCCTGAATCATAAATGGGGTTGCCAGAAATCAAATATTTAGTTTTTATTGTAGATAAGTGAATTTTTTTATTATACTTAGCTGTAATATAAATGTAAGTAATGTAGCGATCAAATTGTTTTCAATCTTATTCTAGTTTAAGACGTAATCAACTGTTTAGACGATTAAAAGTATTTAAAGAAAACCAGTTTTTGTTTTATTTATAGTACCTAACTACAAAGAAATAACACCTTTTTTTTTGCCAATATGAAGCCGACCAGAATCATCTGCCTAGTCATTTTCCAACTATTTTGGGGTCGACGTCCAGACTTACCAGATGCAACTGAATACCAGTATTTCAAATAGAGCGACTGTCTATCTGACCTCCTTAACCCAGTTAATACTGGGTAAATACGATACGATGGCGTCCAAGAACTGGCAAAGGAAGTGTGGGTCGTCAGGCGGCAAGATGGGCAGCCCGCATAGTTGCCATCGGGGGAAAGACCTAGATTAGGCCAGCACAAGAGAAAATAGAGGCCTACACCCAGCAGTAGATGAATAAAATGCAGAATAGTTGTTGAATACGATACCCTTTGAAAATACTTGTTGTCAGACTTTCAGGCCAGGACGACTGCCAAAAATCTAAATGTTGCAGCCAGAACCAACGGCTTAGTGCCTTCTGAGGCACAGAGGAAACTCGATATGTAATAAGTGTTCAGCCATTCACGGACCAACCTAAGCAAGGGCCTACGTGGGATAAGCTGATCGTAAGTACAATCGTGCTTTATTCACCCCATCGGTCTACGGAGGGCTGTTTCTTACACTCTGTATTAAAACATATGTGTAACTCCATAGAAGTGTCTAGAACAGTCGATTACTTATTTTGCAGTATTTCATAATAATTATTATGATAAGCAAGGTCATGGTTTTCCTCCAAAACAAGATACCTACTTTAATATCTTCAGGAAAAGTGAACGGTCAAAAATTCTTCCGCTAATCTGAAATCCGTGCAATTAAATATTGAAAGATATCTATCAAAATTATCTAAGATCTTTCAATTGTATAATAAAAAAATTAAAAAATGCATGTTCCAAGATTGTATCTACAATTTTATAAAGCGATAACATCAATTTTGTTCTGAGTAATTGAATTACACCATATTATACGCAATGATTTGGGAAAACGATATAATGCGCCTAAAACGTGCCCTGATTTGTAATAAATTAAATTAACATGACTTCACTATTTCATGATCCTTATCGCTGTTATAATCTTCGTAACGTTTGACGTAATATTCGTAATTATTTTCACAGCCAAGGATGAGGCCTTGTTAGGCTGTTAGCATTGAAAAGAGCTTGCTTCCTGAAGACTATCAATTTCGATCGATTTTGCATTATGTAACTTTCGAAATGTCTAAAGTTCCGCCTCTATAGCCAGTGTGTTCTGCCCACAATGACGTATGGTGCTGAAACATGGACGCTCACGCAGGAGGCTGTGTACAGTAGGTATTTAAGGCCCGGTTTACACGAAAGGGGAGAGAAGATATGCCAAATACGACCAATCACAGAAACGACGAAAGACCAGATGCAAGTCCAACTTGGCCGATTTGAGCACATCTTTCATCTCCGCTTTGGTGGAAACCGGGCCTGAGAGACATGGAGCGTTCCATGCTTGCCATAAAAATGATAGATCGAGTCCTTAGGAGGTTCTTAGGAATCCGAAGACGTGCCAAGGTTTTCAATATTGGAAATCGCGTTAGGGACCTCAAACGGAGTTATAGGACACCTAGCAAGGCGCAGTCATGACAGGTGGTAAGGCTGTCACCGAATGGTGTCCAAGAACTGGTAAAAGAAATGTGGGTCGTTGGGCAGGCGACATATTTCCCACTAAGTAGCTGATGCCCGCGGTTTCAACCGCGCGGATTTCGGTTATCGCTACCGATGCCGGTTTAGGCGCCTACTTGCGCCGTTTAGTTCAAAGCGTTATAACGTTGCTTTTAAATAATATCAGTCAGTATAATGATAAATAATATATTTTCAGTTTGACAAACACAATGGTTCCGCTGGTCTGTGTCAGCTAGCCTTCACTTGTCTTATCATAAAGTAGGTACAAAAGAAAAGAGTATTTACAACTAAGCAAACTCATTGAAATGCGGTAGTGGGAATCACGAATGATTCGCCACACCACCCCCCTACGGAGAAAACAAAGGTGTCACGCAAAATAAAATATAAACCTTGTAACATAACAAAACAACTTAAAACATTAAACAATTAAATAAACTATAGGTCTAATATATCCCTAAACTTGACCCGTCTGCCAGTTCTGGTGGTGACAGCAGTTGGAATGGGAGGGGGAGGATTAGTTGGCTGCAACGAAGATTGCGGAGCAGGTGTCAGTGTAGGAGGAGAAACAGGAACTGTAATTGATTCTGAATCCAGATATGCTGGCTTAACACGGTCTATGCTGACCGTTGCCTCTCTTCCATGAATATCCAAGGTAAGGGTTTTGTCCCTTCTCCTCAGGATGCGGTATGGACCAGTGTAAGGAGGTTGCAAAGGCCGTCGAACGGTGTCGTCACGGAGCAGGGCATGAGTCGATGTCGCCAACTCTTTGAATACAAAGGTTGATGGTCGAGCGTGTCGTGACGCTGGTATGGGACGTAAAACTTCCATCCGGCTTCTTAGCTCCGTGACGAAATCCGTGATATCCTGTGGACTCCTGGGTTCTGCCGCTGGCATGATTAGTTCTCCAGGAAGACGGAGAGGTTCTCCATAGACCAGCTCAGCGGACGAAGAGTTTAAGTCCTCTTTGAGCGCAGTCCTCATGCCAAGGAGTACTAATGGAAGTGCCTTACTCCATGTTTGGGGGTGGCACATTAATGAAGCTTTTAGCTGGCGGTGCATACGTTCTACCATTCCGTTTGCGCATGGGTGGTAGCTAGTTGTGCGAATCCGCTTTGTCGCGCACATGTTCATGAGGCGCCGAAACAAATCAGATTCAAACTGACGACCCTGGTCGGTAGTCACGGTACTTGGTACCCCAAAACGGAATATCCACCCAGTCACCAGCGTGTCTGCTACTTCCTCTGCCGTAATAGATGTCATAGGCCACGCTTCGGGCCAACGCGTGAATCTGTCGACCGCGGTCAGGCAATATTTGAAATTGCATGAGGGCGGTAGTGGTCCTATGATATCAATGTGAATATGACAGAATCGATTTGATGCAATTGGGAAAGGCATAAGCGGTGATGATGTGTGTCTAGATACCTTACTGCGCTGACACTGTAAGCATAACTTCGCCCATTTCCGACAGTCGGTGTTGATATTCCTCCACACGTATCGCTCAGCCACCAAACGTAAACTTGCTTTCACGCCAGGGTGACTAAGATTATGCAGTCGATCGAAAGCTGCTCGACGGAATGGTAAGGTTAGATAAGGGCGAGGTCTACCTGTCGACATGTCACAAAGAACAGAAGTGTTTGTTCCAGGAAGCAATATTTTTTTTAAAATCATAGAAGTAGAAGAAATTACTTCTTTGAGTTCATCGTCTCCCTCTTGAGACTTGGCAAGAGCTTGATAGTCCTCCTCTAATGATATGGCTTCCACCCGTGACATGGCGTCTGCGACCAAATTGTCAGTTCCCTTAACGTATTGAATGTCAGTGGTGAATTGGCTGATAAACGATAACTGACTGATTTGTGTTGGTGGAAGCTTGTCACGGCGCTGTATAAAGGCGTACACTAGAGGCTTGTGATCGGTAAAAATAGTTGCATTTTGCACTTCTAGTATGTGCCGAAAGTGTTGAACGCTCTCGTACACAGCTAGAAGTTCCCTATAGTAGGCTGGCCACTGAGACTGTTTCTCAGTTAACTTTTTGCTAAAATACGCAAGAGGTTGCCAGTGTTTGGTATTAAGTTTATGTTGGGTGGCAACATCGAATCATTCAATAAAAGATGGACGATTGAAAAGTGTTTCAATATTATTATAAAACATGGTGTCAGGTGTAAAATTAATAAAAAAGCGATATTTTGGCATGTCTACTGTGTCCTAAGACGCTCACGTGTTACCAGTGTGGACACAAGTATTAAAAACAACAACAATGGACGGTATAAAACCTCCGAGAAACCTAGTGCTGACAGGAGAAAATGCCAACTGGAAAAAGTTTAGGCAACTTTTTTCAATTTATCTAGAAGCCGCGGACCTAGAAAAGGCCACGGAACAGAGAAAAATAGCCATGTTCCTTAACTGTGCGGGTGAGGAAGCTATAGATGTGTACAACGTAAATTCCAAAAAATTGCTCACGTTAGAGTCTTTACTTGAGTATTTTGACAAGTACGCAGAACCACGGAAAAATCTAGTCTTACATACCTACGAGTTTCTGCAATATAGACAAGAAGAAGACGAGCCTGTTGACCACTTTGCTACCAGGTTAAGGACAAAAGCTAATAAGTGTGAGTTTGATACGATGGAAAATAGACTCATCACAATCATGCTAATAATTGGTGTGAGAGAAAAATCTGTCAAGGAGAGATTGTTGAGAGAAGAGGAACTGAATTTAGAAAAAGCGTTAGGAATTTGTCGGGCTTCAGAAGCTGGTAAAAAACAGGTGGAAACATTAGAAAAGAAAACTAGTGAATGTATGAAAACAGATGCAGTAAAAAGCAACAATACAGGGACAAGACCAAAAGAAATTAACTGTGGAAATTGTGGAAGAAAACACGAGTTAAAAAACTGTCCAGCATATGGAAAAAAATGTAAAATATGTGAAAAATTAAATCACTTTGCTGCAGTTTGCAGGAATAAAAACAATGATTATAAAAAATCAGCAAAGAAAATGAACATGCTAGAAGAAGAAAGTAGCAGCAGTGATTTTGAGTATGATTGTAGTAGCATCATGACAATAGACAGTTTCAAGTCACAATGGAAAGAAAAAATATTGATAAATGGAACGCAGGTGGAATTCAAATTGGACACCGGAGCTGACTGCAACACACTACCGTTGGAGTTATTTAATAAAATAAGAGGAAACAATACACTGAGTGAGTTTCAGACTATTTTGGTGGTGTACAATGGAGATAAGGTAAAGACTGTAGGAAGTGTTGAATTGGACTGTGTTATCCGTAGAAATAAAGAAAAAGTTAAATTTAATGTCATAGATCTGCCAGTGAAACCGGTTCTGGGATTGGCAGACTGTATTAGACTCAACTTTGTGAAACGAATTGAAGAAATAACACAGTCCAACTCAGATAAAGAAGAATTCATAAAACAAAATAAAGATGTGTTCACAGGCCTAGGTAGTATAGGTACATATAAAATTAAGCTAAGCGATGATGCGCAACCTGTAATAAAACCAATAAGAAGAGTACCACAGGCTATAAAAGACAAATTGAAAGAAACATTAGATAATTATGAGAGGAGGAATATAATAGAAAAAGTTGAGGGTCCAACTGCGTGGTGCAGTAGCTTGGTGATAGTGGAGAAGCCGGATAAGTCACTGAGACTTTGCTTGGACCCGAAAGAATTGAATAAGAGTATACTTAGGGAAAATTATCAAATTCCATCACCTGAGGAGATATACAATAACCTGTCAGGGAAAGAGATATTTACCGTTTTAGACATGAAAGATGGATTTTTTCAGATCTTATTAAGCGATGAAGAAAAACTGTGCACGTTTGGTACTCCTTATGGTAGATACAGATTTAAAAGGATGCCATTTGGGATTTCCTCCGCACCGGAGGTTATGCAGAAAATGAACAATAGCATATTCAGTGACATACAAGGGGTAGAACTGTATTATGATGATTTAATAATAGCTGGGAAGGACAAACAGGAGCATGATAGGATATTAATGCAGGTAATAGATAGAGCTAGAAAGTTCAATGTAAAATTTAATAGCAACAAATTACAGTTTAGACTAGATCATGTGAAGTATGTAGGCTTGTTAATCTCTAAAGCAGGTATTAAAGTTGATCCAGGACATGTTCAGGCTATATTAGAACTAAAAAAACCAAATAATATAAAACAACTGCAAAAATTTCTTGGAATGTGTAATTACCTAAGTAAGTTCATACCTGATTACGCGAAAACTACCGAACCATTGAGAAGTCTTCTCAAAAAAGATGTAGAATGGGTTTGGGATGCAGCTCAGACAGAAGCATTTGAAGAATTAAAAAAGAAGTTGAGTTGCACTCCTACTTTAGCAATTTTGAGTAATAAGGGAACAATAACTTTACAAACAGACAGCTCTAAAAGTGGCATGGGAGCATGCTTGTTACAGAATGGGAGACCTGTGTCATTTTACTCTAGGTGCTATACAGAATGTCAAAATAGATGGGCTCCTATTGAAAAAGAACTTTTTGCTATATGTGCAGCTATGGAAAAGTATCACCAATTCATTTATGGACGTAGAATTATAGTGGAAACTGACCACAAACCTTTAGTGGCTATTATGAATAAAGACATAAATAAAATCTCTGCAAGACTACAACGCATGGTCCTCAAACTTTTAAAATATGACTTTGAAATAAAATATGTACCAGGGCCTAAAATGTATATTGCTGACTATCTGTCCAGAAACTATGTGTCAAGTAATAAAAGGGTAGAACCAACTCTGCAAGAACTAGTTCATTGCTTTGAAACGGAGTTGTCAATTTCAGACCGTATGATGCAACATCTGCAGTCTCATACCAATAATGACCTTAACTTACAACAAGTTATGAATTGGTATAATACAGGTTGGCCAAAAAATGATAAAAATATTCATGATAAGGAATTAAAAGTATTGTATAAGTTGAGAAATGATATAAATGTCAAAGATAGTATTGTATATTATAAAAATAGAATACTGATACCTAGAAATATAAGACAAGAAATGATAAATATTGTACATACAGGCCATTCAGGAGTAGTAAAATGTAAGAAAAGAGCCAGAAAAGCCTTATTTTGGCCAGGAATGTCACAAGACATAGAGAGGTTCGTCTTATTGTGTCAGACATGTGAAAAATACAGACCATCAAATACAAAACAGCCTCTCATGTCTCATGAAATTCCTGAATTACCCTTTGTAAAGGTAGGAATGGATATATGTAATTTTGGAAAAAAGGACTATTTAGTAGTGATTGATTACTATTCAAAATGGATAGAAGTACAAAAGTTGTGTGATAAAACTGCAGACAGTGTAATAAAAGAACTAAAATTCATATTTGCTACACATGGAATTCCAAAATACATAGTTAGTGATAACATGCCTTTTAATAGTTATGTGTTCAGACAGTATGCAAACTCATTGGATATAAAATTGATACATTCAAGCCCAAACTATGCACAGTCTAATGGAATGGCAGAAAAGGCAGTAGGTATTATTAAAAACATAATGCGCAAATGCCGAGACAGTAATGCTGATTTTAGTATGGCTATGTTACATTATAGAACATCACCCGTTGCAGGCTTAGAGTACAGCCCGTCAGAATTATTGATGTCTAGATTGTTGAGAACAAACTTGCCTTGTGACCAAAAATTACTTCAGCCTAATGTACCTTCAGATGTGAAGGGAAAAATGTTGATTAATGGAGAGAAATCTAGAAATAACTATAATAAAACAGCTAGAGTCAAAAAATCCTTCCAAACAGGGGATAATGTGTTAATACAAAATTTTCCTGACAAAACTTGGCATACTGGTAAAGTTATAAGTAATGAAGGGCCTAGATCATTCTCTGTTCTAAATGAAAAAGGAAATATAGTGGTAAGGAATGAAAAGCATATGATTCAGAGTAAAAATAAGTTTATTGGGAAGCCGCAGGCTCAGTTGGACTATGGAGACACATATGAAAATCAAACCAGAAACCCCTCGGGAAGCAGTAGTGGTGGAACACAAGATAGTTCTAATAATTGTAGTAGAACAGTGGAAGTCAATCAAGCAGCAAATAATGATGATAATACTAGGGTGACCACCACTACTACTCGCTCAGGACGATTGGTTAGAACTCCAGGTTATCTCCAGGATTATATAATTTAAATAATTAATTGTGAAGTACATTACTTATCTAGTTGATTAAGAATAATTGAAGTGCTTGTCATGTAATTGTAATTACCTAATTAAGATGAAAAGGGGGGGATGTTTGGTATTAAGTTTATGTTGGGTGGCAACATCGAATCATTCAATAAAAGATGGACGATTGAAAAGTGTTTCAATATTATTATAAAACAGCCAGTTACCATCAACCTTCTGTTGTAAACATGCGCCTATGTGCATGCTGGATGCGTCAGTAAAAAGACCTAAAGGAGCCTCACAGCTTGGATGCGAAAGAGTGGTAACATTGACAAGACTTTCCTTGCAGTTATTAAAACATTGCTCGAGTATGGGTGTCCATGGAAATGGTTTAGCACCCTTACTGTTGGTAGCAGCAACTGCATCTATTAGAGGAGCCTGATACATCGCGGCGTGTGGCAAAAATCTGCGGTAGTAATTAATCATGCCTAAAAATCTGCGAACGCCTTGTACGGTCTTAGGGAGAGGAAAATCTACTAAAGCACGAATACGGTCTTCGGGAGGATGTGTGCCTGCAGCATTAATGCGGTAACCCAAGAAAGTCACCTCGACTGCTCCAAATACACACTTCGCCGGGTTGAGTACTACGCCATATTGATGTAGTCGTTGAAACAAAAGTCTCAGGTGTTCAGCGTGTTGCTGAGGGTCTCTCGAGTAGATGAGGATATCGTCCACGTAAGCAAAACAGAAATTAAATCCCCGCACGACCTCGTCAATGAATCTTTGAAATGTCTGCCCGGCATTTCGCAAACCAAAGGTCATATAAGGGAATTCAAAAAGCCCAAAAGGTGTGATAATGGCTGTCTTACAAATATCATCAGGATTAAGTGGAATTTGTTGATATGCTTTTACCAAATCTATGGTGCTGAATATTGTGCATCCGGATAAGTTCTGGCAGAAATCCCCTATATGACGGACAGGATAGCGGTCCGGGACTGTTCGGGCGTTCAACGCTCGGTAGTCACCACACGGACGATATGAGTCGTCCTTTTTCAGCGCAAGATGTAATGGAGATGACCATGAACTGCTGGAAGGTCTGGCGGTACCCACGCGAATCATATCTTCAAATTCTTTTTGAGCAGCTCGAAGCTTTTGTGGGGCAAGACGACGTGGTCGTGCTGTCACTGGTGGGCCATCAGTAGTATTAATGAAATGCACCGTAGTGTGCTTCGGCTCCATAGGTGCGCAAGGAGGACGTGTAATGCTAGGGAATTCGGCCAAAACGTGAGCGAATGGAGAATCGGGTGATTGAATGACTTTAATGCTGGGTTGATCTATTAACGAGAATTCAGTTCCAACTGACAAACTTGTTTTATCGTCACGTAACCTTCCATTAGCACAATCCGGTAGGAGGTGGTAATGAGCTAGAAAGTCGAAACCAATTATTGGAATTCCTACCTCAGCAACTATGAATTTCCATGTAAAATCCCGTCTTAAACCTAAGTTTAATTTTAGTTCCACTAAACCAAAAGTATTTATTTTAGTGCCATTGGCTGCTAAAAGTTCGTATGGTAGTGGCTGTTTGTTACATTGGGAGAAACGTCTAGGTAGGCAAGATAAATCGGACCCGGTGTCAATCAAAAATCGTCGGCCCGAGTACCGATCGGTAACAAATAGACGGCGACTAAGCAAGGAGCAGTCAGTGGTCGCCGTTACTGACCGCTGTTTGAGTTTCCCCGTTCTGCAGGGGCAGACCAAGTGCATGGTTGAATGCATTTAGTTGCTTTCGCAGCAAATTGCTTGTGATACCAACACAGGCCGTTAAAAATGCGAGACCGTGAGCCTGAACGACTGCGGTTACTTCTGCTGTTACTTGTGGCGAGGCTGGATACCAGCCGAGTCAAATCTGCCACTTGTTGTTGGAGGGTCCTAATTTGCTCTTTGGTGTCATCACTGGGCACTGATGCCCTACTGACTGCATGCATGTGCATTGGTTGCGAACTGATTTCCTGTAGCTTGTCAGCCAACTCACCCAAATCTTCGAGGGATGGTAGTTTTTGTGCAATTAAAATTCCTTGAATGTTGTGAGGTAATCTATTAGTCCAAATAGTTCGGAGGAGCTGTTCTGGAAACGAAGAACCAGCAAGATTCCTGAGATGACGCAAGAATGAGGAGGGCTTTCTATCCCCCATCTCCTCTTTCTCAAGGAGTCTCTTGATTTTTTCCTCATATGATAAGGAGAAACGAGAAACGAGAGCCTTCTTAAGACACGAGTAAGGATTGTCTTTTGGTGGCTCGATGATTATGTCTTCCACTTCTGATGCAGATTTGGTATCCAGCTGGCTGATGGCATAATAGTATTTTGTTAGTTCTTGAGTGATACCATTAACGTGGAACTGTGCCTCTAGACTGGCAAACCAGAGACCAGGCCGTTCGGGCCAGAAAGGGGGAACACGGATCGAAACTCTGTTTACAAGTAATGTTTGAGGGTTAGATGTGCAAGGCTCAACTGTATGTCTACCCTCAGTTCCGGATTCAGGGTCAAGGAATATTTCTTTTTCTTCGGTCGACATATTGTTACTAAATCTTTACAGCAAAACAAACAAATCCTACCAGAACACATAAATCACAAAACAATAGAAAAATAGTGGAATCAAAAAAGTTGCATTGAAAAACAGATATTAACAACAAATCTTAACACAAAAAAAAAAAAACTGTACCTATATTCGATGCTCGCTGTTACCTCTAGAGAAACGTCTTCGATCTTCGCTGTTACCTCTATAGAAAATTCGTCAATGTTCGCTGTTACTTCTAGAGAAAATTCTTCAATGTTCGCTCAAATTCACTGGCAAACTCGCGAGATGGCTGGCGACGGCGAGTATGATCGATTTCACTGATTTCTTTATAATATCTCAGGAAAACTGCTACCCGAAGAGTGTTGAATGGTTGATTACATGTTTTTTTCTTGGTCTGAGATTCCGTGTGCATTACCAATCTGGATTCCAAAGTTTCTTATTGCTCTTTTAATGTCGGGGTCACCAATTTAGGCGCCTACTTGCGCCGTTTAGTTCAAAGCGTTATAACGTTGCTTTTAAATAATATCAGTCAGTATAATGATAAATAATATATTTTCAGTTTGACAAACACAATGGTTCCGCTGGTCTGTGTCAGCTAGCCTTCACTTGTCTTATCATAAAGTAGGTACAAAAGAAAAGAGTATTTACAACTAAGCAAACTCATTGAAATGCGGTAGTGGGAATCACGAATGATTCGCCACACCGGTTTATATCGCGACCAAAAGTAATATTTTCGTACCCCCCTTTCAACCCCTTGAATAAAGTTTTAATATCTCCATACCAAAGGTCATTGGGCAACTAAGTATGGAACCTATACCCAGAGCCTACAGAAAAAAAAATAGGTAGGATGTTTAGATAAACGTCTCTAGTTTACGAATATATATGTCGCATTAACGCAGATACCGGGAAAAAACCATTAATCTAAAAAATAAAAAAACAGTGATTATGTTAATTATAACAAGACTTAGTACATTTTATTGGTTTCTTGATAGTAAACATGATTTGAAAAAAAAAATACAAACAACAAAACAAGTATAGAAGAGTTTTTAAGTTTTTAACCGACTTCAAAAAAGGAGGAGGTTTTTTTTTATGTATGTTACCTGATTTCTCCCCCATTTGTGGACCGATTCTCAAAATTCTTTTTTTATTTGAAAAAGTAAACTCTTGAGGTGGTCCCATTTTAATTTGGTGAAGATCTCGTGCTGATCTTCGGAGATATACAATGGAACTCTTCAAAAATAGACGGCAAATCTGTCGTGATTGCTGGAATCGCTTGGATGTTTATTGAATATACATTATCATGACGTAACATCACGCCTGTATGCTCTGAGGGGGTATGCAGATGTGTACAATACACATTTTTTTTAATGTATTTTCACCGATTTCTCCCCCATTTTTGGAAGAGTACTTTCTGAAAGTGGTTCCATTTCAATTTGGTGAAGATCTGATGAAGATCTTCGGAGATAGGCAACGGAACTCCTCAATAAATGATAGCAAATGGACTGGGATTGCTGAAATCTCATGTCTGTCTATTGTTTACACCAGTTCATAACATAACATCACGCTGGTACGTTGTGAAGGGGTAAGCACATGTGAACCATTAAAAAGTGAAAAATAAAAACTTTTTTACAAAAAATAAAACTGACTTCAACTTTCGACATGATCAATGTCCACAGAAATAATTGTATCGTTTAATAACGCCGCAGGCGTATCTACTTGATCTTGATGTCGGGCCCAAGACAAAAAACCAGGGCCGTACGCGAGAGGTTTCCGCCGCCGATCGCCACTACGAGAACACGGCGGGGCTCCGCCCAAGCAGGGCACACCTCCACAGTGTGCTCCACCGTGTCCTCCGGCCGATCCTCGCAGTGGAAGCATCCGGGCGTTTCCTTCCCGCCTGATTCGGTGCAGGTACCTCCCGGAACATCCGTGTCCGGTGAGGACCTGCGTCAGACGGAAGGTGAGGGCACCGTGGCGCCTCTCTAGCCACTCCTCAAAGAGGGGACTTACCGCCACTATCATGGCATGCCCTGCACGGGGTTGCGACAGTCGCTGTCTCCATGCCGCCATGAGATCACACCGGGAGGTCCTTCGCAGAGCGGCAATTTGCCGCGGCAACGGAGTGACCCCCCGGTGTAGCGCCTCCGCGCGCCATTCACGCAGGCGCGCGAGGACTATCGCCTCCAGATCCCATGGCGGCAATCCGGCAAGGAGGTTCGCCACCTCGCGGGAGATCGTGCGGTACCCACGGACTAGCCTAACGGCCAGCACCTTTTGGGGCGCGTTCAAGTAGTGGGCGGCCCGCTTCGTCAAAGCACGCGCCCACACCGGGGCCCCGTAGAGGGCCATGGACCGCACGATCCCCGCATAGAGCCTCCGGCAGGAGTCGTTTGGCCCCCCCAAATTGGGTAAGAGCCACCTGAAGGCAGCCCCAGCCCACTCCAGTCTGGGAGTCGGAAGTGCTCCACGAAGTTCCACCGGCTGTCGAGGACGAGCCCTAGTACCTACTTCAAAGTACACTCGACGCCGATGGGAACCCCTCCCACCGTTAGCTGGGATCCCGACGGCAGCAGTTACCCACGTCCATGGAAGCCCATGGCCTCCGACTTGTGAAGTGCCACCTCGAGACCCAGCTGCCGGATCCTCTCGACGACTATCGCAACCCCGCGCGTCATCGTTTCGGCCGCCGCCTCGTACGACCCCTCCTGTGCCAGCACCAGCGTATCGTCCGCGTAGCAGACGACGCTGACGCGAGCGCTTCTTTTGTTTATTTAACAGAATGCTTCACTGAAATTGTTTTATCTATACATTTATTATCTATTTTTTATTCATCTATAACATTTTATTCCCATGGATTAAAAAAAAAAAAGCCATCTAAAATTTAGTGTAGGTTAATACATAACAATATAAAACTAATTTGGTTTTTGTAGGAAGACTATCATTAACTGGGTCAGATTCTGCCCCATGACCTTTCATGCAAATTGGTTCAGTAGTTTAGGCGATTCAAAATTCAAATCACATTATTGACCAGCGGGTCATAATGAAATCCAGTATCTACAACATTATTGACCGGCTGTTCCCCTGGCCACTAATGACTCACTTTAGGTTAAGGTTGCTTGACATATAATTTGACATTTTCGAGCAGGTGGTGTGAAAAATAAATTAATATGTAGTTTAAAAAACACTAAAAAACACGCTTTTACGTGCACCTCAAAAATAAATTACGGATCGTTCAAGCTGTCTCTATTTCTGAGCTGAAGTGTAAACTATGTGCTTTTAATTATAATATTTGATTGTAAAAGCGTGGGGCGCTGGAACAGGAAAGATTTTTTGTAGGTATACCTTGCTGAGAAATCAAGTTCAGCGATGTTTCGGGAAGCAGGTTACAGAGATCGGCGCTCTAACTAGAGTTGCAGCACGACTAGTAGGAGGCTCTACATTAAACAGTCTGTTCAAAGTACCAGTCAACAGTGGCAAAATGTAGAGTTCTTGTTCGTGTATTTGTTTACAAGAAAGTCTTTCCTGCTCCAGCGCCCCACGCTTTTACAATCAAATATTATAATTAAAAGCACATAGTTTACACTTCAGCTCAGAAATAGAGACAACTTGAACGTGAAACTAGGTGCACGTAAAAATCAAAAATAAATTACTGCAGCGTGGCACGCACGCGTGTTGTCTTAAATAAAATTGTTCTTTGTGTAGTGTAGTAGGTAATGCGGTAGGACAAGCGCCGAAAGCGTAGGTAATAAAAGTTAAAAAAATATTATCGCTGATGACTATTTTTGTTTTTGCTTGCGCATACTTATTTACCGTAAGTAACAACAATCAATGAAAAATCCAAAAATTCAGCGCTCGACAGGCGCCCCCGGGCGCTCCGCGCCCCGGTGCACCACGCCCCTTGCACCCCCTGGTAAAGACGGCCCTGCACAGGACCGTGGAAGTTTATTATAGGAAGTTTACGAGGTTGCGTCAGTTAAAGAAAAGTTGGAAGGGAATCGACTGTCGTGTTGTGGGCATGTCATGAGGAGGGTCAAATCGAATGTTGATAGATGGAGATGGAGAGGAAGAGGAAGACCAAAGAAAATATGGATATATATCCATCCGTGTGAGGAATGATATGAAGGAAAAATTAGTGGATGATAGCGTGATGATTGACAGGAGAGAATGGAAGTTAACAAACGTGTTGCGCCGAACCCAAACAACATGAGATAAGAGCAGGTAGCAGTAGTGTGCGGGACAGTGATAAATAGTGCAGTGTTACATAGACGTTAGTGACGATACGTAAATGTTGTGATATTATTTGAATAGCGTTAGAATTAGTTTATTACGATGTTTATAAGTGTTTTTAAGATAGCATTAGCTCTACTTACGCCCATCAGGCTTGATGTTATAAGTGATTTACATTCCTGCCGCCTAGCGGCGCTAGTGTACTCCAGTTTTTATAGTACTTAAAGGCATAATCTTAAGTTGTGCATTCCTGCCGCCTAGCGGCGCTAGTGTTTAGGTTCACAGTTCACGAAGCTTAGCTACTGCGTTGCGTTACTTTAACGAGAACCGTTTCAGTAATTTTGTAATTTTAAGGTGTAAATCAAGGTTTTTTGTATAGTTTTTGTGTTTATTATGTAATATAAGTTAGTCCTAAGATTAGGAAAATATGTTATATATTGTAAGGGATGTTTTACCACTAAAAATAGCATACTAAAATTTCCCGCGCAGAAATAGTAATTTTTCGGCGCCAAATTGTATATAGAGGCCATTACGCATGCGCAAACACTTAATTATGATTGGCCAGCGCCTTAGAAATTTGTATATAAAAATGGGAACATTTTGGTTGTAAAATCAGTCCGAATCCAGCTACTACTTCAGTAAGAAACTCTCCTAATAAAAAGAAGAAACTACAAGCAACCAGTGGTCTTATTCCCCACCAACCCAGTGCACAAGTGTGCCCAGTCTGCACATTTAATGGTCCTTCGAGAGCCGAATATCGTGGGGAACAGACCTGAAGACTTCACCAAGCTAGAAGATTTCACCAACTGAAGACGTCGTGCTACAGGGAGACGCCGTACTACAGTTACTAGGGAAGACATCTCTACGTGAAAACTTCGTGCTACAGTTACTAGGGAAGACATCTCTACGTGAAGACTTCGTGCTACAGTCTATAGGGAAGAGTGTTCTGAAGACATTCATCAGCTGCCAACATGCCCGTCACACGCTCCGAGGGAAGGGGCCGCAAGCCGCCGACGGAACAGAATCCTACGTCGTCCGAGACCACAAACTCGGCGACTGGTACCAGTGCAGAAGCCAGCACGGAAGAATCTACAGCAACAGGGACGACTGCCACGGAGACATCGGAACGAACAGACACCTCCGCGGCGACTGATCCATCCTATGAGACTTCCGCAACCGAAGCAACTACTTCGACTGCTGCAACCGCCGCCTCCGCCGCAAGCGCCCCTCCCCCCTCGCATCCCGCTGGCGCCGTCGCCCCGTCCGTAACCCCATCCGTTACGACGACGCTGACTGCAGGGACGAAAGCCAAGCAGCTGATGAAGCCGCCGACTACCAACACTCGTCAAACAGAAACCACTACAGTAAAGCAAGTTTTGAGAAGCAAGGCCGGTCCACCGAAGACGACTGGTCATCAGGACCTGCCCCCCCTAGCAAGAAAGGGGTAGGGGGCGGATCAACACATAGCAGAACAAAGCAACTCAAGCTTGCAAAGGCGAAAGAAGATTTACTTCGCCTTCAAGTGGAATTAGCCGCAGCACGCATAGCTGTCCTAGAGAAAGAAGACTCCGAGGATGAAGAAGATGACGTCACTCTCTACTCGAAGTCAGAAGCCAATGCAAGAGTGGACAATTGGTTGGAGCATCAAGTGACTCGTCCGCCGGTGTTAGCAATCGCCGACGAACCTCACAACCCCCCAGAAGAACCAACCGTCGTCCATATAGAAGAAACAAGGCCAGCGAAGCATGAAGAAACACGTCAGTTACTGGCGGGAGGTCAAACCGACTTAGCCCTCCTAGCCGAAGCCATCACCCGGGCTATCGGTACCACCCAGCGACCCAAGTTCGTCGAGTTACCTTTCTTCAGTGGGTCTCATCAGGAGTGGCTACCCTTTCGCGCCGCTTACTACGAGACAGAAGCAATGTTCACCTCAGTTGAAAATACGAATCGACTTAGAAGAAACTTGAAGGGAAAGGCCAAAGAAGCGGTCGACGGTCTACTTATAACCAACGCGCATCCAGCTGAAGTGATGAAGACTTTGGAATCAAGATTTGGAAGACCAGAGTCAATAGCCATGCTGGAGATGGAGACACTTCGTAGCCTGCCCCGCCTCACCGAGTCGCCGAGGGACATCTGCATATTTGCCACAAAAGTATCCAACGTTGTGGCCACACTGAAGACTCTGGGTTGTTTCAACTACATGTACAACCCGGAACTCGCGAAGACACTGGTGGACAAGCTGACGCCGACTCTACGATATAGATACTACGACTTCTCAGCCACGCAGCCACGTGAAGATCCTTGCCTCATCAAAATAGAAAAGTTCTTCAAACGGGAAGCAGAGTTATGCGGACCTTACGCGCTGCCTGAACAGATGGCAGCACCTTCTTCGACCGCACAACAAAAGAAGACGCAACGGGTCAACAATGTGACTGAGAAGACACAAACATCGAAGTGCGCCGTATGTGACAACACGGGGCACAGCAACGCAACAGAATGTGAACAGTTCGAGAAATTGGACGCCAATGCAAGATGGGACATGGCCAAGTCCAAACGCCTCTGCTTCAGATGTCTTCGCTACAGAAGCAAGACACACCACTGCAAACCTAAGCCGTGTGGTGTCGACAGCTGCAAGTACTCTCATAACAAGATGCTGCACTACGAAAAGAAGACTGAAAAAACAGAAGCAGTACAAGATAAAACAGAAGTCGTCAATTCAACATGGACAGTCAAGAAGCAGTCCTATTTGAAGATAATACCGGTCCAGGTGAAGGGACCAAAAGGGGCCATCGACACCTTCGCGTTGATGGACGACGGGTCAACAGTCACGCTCGTCGACGACAGCGTAGTAGCGAGCATCGGAGCAACAGGACCCATAGATCCATTAAAAATAGAAACCATCAACGACATGAAGGCGTCAGAATCAACGTCAAGAAGAGTCACCATCAATCTGAAGGGGCTCAACGATCATGAAGAGCAAATACAAGCACGCACAGTGAAGAACCTACAAGTTTCGTCTCAACGGGTTCCACAAGAATTAGTGGAAGGGTGTCAACACTTATGCGACATCCGAAGGCACCTCACTTATACAAATGCGAAACCACGAGTACTCATCGGGCAAGACAACTGGCATCTTCTGCTGACCTCAGAAACAAGAAGAGGGGATAAGAACCACCCAGTGGCATCTCTCACGCCACTAGGTTGGGTACTACACGGCAGTCAGACAGGAACCTTCGGCCAGAAGATCGACTTCGTGTCACACATCGCAGAGGATCCAGAAGACAACCTAGAAGATCTCGTGAAGCAATATTTCGAAATGGACGCGCTCTGCATCAACCCCAAGAGACCGAAGACTGATCCGGAAGAACAAGCACTTCGTATTCTGGAGAAGACCACAACAAAAATAGAAGAAACAAGATTCCAGACCGGTCTTCTCTGGCGCAAAGAAGATGTCAAGTTTCCAGACAATTATGAAAACTCACTGAAGAGGCTCTTCAGCATCGAAAAGAAAATAGATCGTGACCCCGCACTAAAGAAAAAATACGTCGAACAAATGGACGCTCTCATCACAAAGGGGTACGCTGAACCTGCCCCAGAACAGAAGACAGCTGACAAGACCTGGTACCTGCCTCACTTCGCCGTAATCAACCCAATGAAGCCGGACAAACTACGGGTAGTACACGACGCGGCAGCCAAGACAAAGGGAGTGGCACTCAATGACACGCTGCTCAAAGGTCCTGACCTACTACAGTCGCTGCCAGGCGTCGTCATGCGGTTCCGACAACATATGGTCGCAGTCACAGCGGACATCAAGGAGATGTTCATGCAAGTCAAGATAGAGATGCGCTGCGATACCTATGGCGCGGCGATCGACGTGACGGTCAACCTCCAGAAGAATACAGAATGACGTCATTAATCTTCGGGGCCTCAAGTTCGCCATCAACAGCAATATACGTTAAGAACTTGAACTGAAGCAACATGAAAAGTCACATCCTGAAGCCGCCGCCGCCATCATACAGAAGCATTATGTCGACGACTACTTAGACAGCTTCAGAAACATTGAAGACGCCATGCGCATCACGAAGAGTGTACGAGAAGTACACATGAAAGCCAGCTTCGAGTTGAAACAGTGGAAGTCAAAGTCATCGTCACTCCTACAAACACTCGGAGAAGACAGTCAGACAGAAGACATAGAGCTGTACAGAACAGAAGAGAAAACAGAACGAGTCTTGGGCGTCATATGGAAGATCAACTCCGACGAGCTCACCTTCAACCTTAACTTAACAAGAATACCTTCAACACTTATAGAGGGTAAACAGCCAACGAAGAGAGAAGCTCTACGTATAGTTATGTCGCTCTTCGACCCGCTTGGATTCGCCTCACCTATCACAATTAGGGCGAAACAACTCCTTCAAGAAGTCTGGCGCCGGGGAACAGCATGGGACGACAAGATCGATGATGACCTGGCGGAGCAGTGGGAAACCTGGATGGCACACCTAAAAAGCCTCCATGACGTAGCTATCCCGCGGCAATACCTACACTACAGTGACGCCGCCTCATTAGAACTTCATGTCTTCAGCGACGCCAGCGAGTCTGCCTACTCTGCGGTCCTCTTCTGGAGAACAGTGGCAGCGAATGGCGAGGTGGCCCTATCCCTCATTATAGCCAAAGCAAAAGTGGCACCACTGAAGCTGACATCGATACCCAGGTTGGAGCTGCAAGCAGCAGTCATGGGCACCAGACTCGCAGAGACAGTGATCGAAGAGCACGAAAGAAAGCCCGACCGTAAAGTGTTCTGGACAGACAGCAAGACCGTCCTAACCTGGATAAGGACAGGGTCACGTTCCTACAAACCATACGTGGCTCATCGTCTAGCAGCAATAGAAGACAGTTCTAAGGTCAACGACTGGCGCTGGGTTCCAACGAAGTTAAACGTGGCAGACGACGCCACACGAGACGTACCGGCAACATTCAACAGAGATCATCGGTGGTTCAAAGGTCCTGACTTCTTATACCTGACAGAAGAGTCATGGCCGACAGAAACCACTAAAACAACAAATGAAGAATCTTCTGAAGAAGAGAAGACTCATCACGTGAGCGACAAAAGAAGACCGAAGCTAGCAGAGGGTCTGCCTGACCCATCCAAGTTCTCCAGCTGGGACCGACTACGATACTCAACAGCGCGTGTTCTACAGTTTATCCAACTCTGTAGAACTAATAAACAGAGTGTCAACTACAGAAGAACAAGGAAAAATAAAGAAGCTGACCCAGCTTGGAAGAAGAACAAGACTACAGTAAAAAGGCAGGCGCCCACGACGACAAAGAAGTCGTTACAAGACATTAGGAAGCTACTACCGGTCACAGCAGAGCTACTCAAAACAGCTGAAGAGCTCCTGATGCGATCTTCTCAAGATGAGTCATTCACAGAAGAAATAAACGGTCTAAACAACGGGAAGCCCATCGACAAAGAAAGCCGCCTTCACCAACTCAGCGTTGTGTCGGTAAACGGCGCCATCAGATTAAGGAGTCGTATTCAAGCGATCAAAGATATGAAGGAAGAATTCAAAAACCCGCTGGTAATCGACGGTGATCATCCTACAGTCAAGCTCTGGATACTGGGTATTCATCGGCAACTACATCACTCCGGCGTAGAAGCCACAGTCAACGAGTGCAGACAACAGTATTGGGTATTAAGACTACGCCCTATCACACGCACACTACTGCGACGATGCCTGTTCTGCAGAATGAAGACACAAGTACCACCGCATCCAAGAACTGGGGACCTGCCAGCATGTCGCTTAGCTCATCACAAGCGACCCTTCACCTTCACCGGAGTCGACTACTTCGGACCCCTCTCCGTGACCGTCGGACGAACTCAACAGAAGAGATATGTGGCCATCTTCACATGTCTCACGACGCGAGCAATACACCTGGAAGTCGCCGGTTCGCTCAGCGCCGACTCTGCGGTAATGGCGGTCAGAAGGCTGATCGCACGACGAGGCTGCCCGACCGAAATCTGGTCGGATAACGGCACCAACCTAAAGGCTGCCGACAAGGAACTAAGACAAGCGATCGACACAGCGACTGCAGAGGAAGCGGCGAAGAGGACCATATCCTGGCGCTACATTCCGCCTGGGGCTCCATTCATGGGCGGAGCTTGGGAGCGAATGGTTCGCTCAGTAAAGACGGCGCTCACCGCGACGTTACACGAACGTCATCCAGCAGAAGAAGTCCTCACGACTCTACTCGCCGAAGTAGAGTACACCGTCAACAGTCGTTCGCTGACTCACGTCTCAGTCAGCCCAGAAGATCCGGAAGCCCTCACTCCTAACCACTTCTTGTTGGGGGGACCAGGGCGAGTGCCGCAGCTAGGCACCTTCACCGAGCAAGACACCATCTCACGATCCAGCTGGCGAGCCGCGCAAAGGCTAGCCGACGTCTTCTGGCTACGCTGGGTCAAGGAGTATCTCCCTGAGCTCCAACACCGGCGGGAGCCCCACGGACGAGGTCGAGCAGTACAGGTCAATGACCTCGTACAGATCGTCGACCGAACCTGCCCCGCAACGTGTGGATCCGAGGAAGAGTCGTCGCTACGTATCCAGGCCCCGACGACGTCGTGCGAACGGTGGACGTGCTGACCAGAGGAGGTATCCTGCGCCGGCCAGTGAGGAAGCTGGTGATCCTGCCCCTGTCTACGGACGTCGAGCCCGCACCGGCAGCTGATGCGACGCGGTCGCACGGCGGGAGTGATGTGCGGGACAGTGATAAATAGTGCAGTGTTACATAGACGTTAGTGACGATACGTAAATGTTGTGATATTATTTGAATAGCGTTAGAATTAGTTTATTACGATGTTTATAAGTGTTTTTAAGATAGCATTAGCTCTACTTACGCCCATCAGGCTTGATGTTATAAGTGATTTACATTCCTGCCGCCTAGCGGCGCTAGTGTACTCCAGTTTTTATAGTAAAGGCATAATCTTAAGTTGTGCATTCCTGCCGCCTAGCGGCGCTAGTGTTTAGGTTCACAGTTCACGAAGCTTAGCTACTGCGTTGCGTTACTTTAACGAGAACCGTTTCAGTAATTTTGTAATTTTAAGGTGTAAATCAAGGTTTTTTGTATAGTTTTTGTGTTTATTATGTAATATAAGTTAGTCCTAAGATTAGGAAAATATGTTATATATTGTAAGGGATGTTTTACCACTAAAAATAGCATACTAAAATTTCCCGCGCAGAAATAGTAATTTTTCGGCGCCAAATTGTATAAGAGGCCATTACGCATGCGCAAACACTTAATTATGATTGGCCAGCGCCTTAGAAATTTGTATATAAAAATGGGAACATTTTGGTTGTAAAATCAGTCCGAATCCAGCTACTACTTCAGTAAGAAACTCTCCTAATAAAAAGAAGAAACTACAAGCAACCAGTGGTCTTATTCCCCACCAACCCAGTGCACAAGTGTGCCCAGTCTGCACAAGTAGGGTTTCCAACCCTACTGCTACCTACCTTAGATAGTATCCTACTATTTTAAGGGATCAAATACTATATTTCTTAAAATTGTATATAGTAGGCGAAACTACTTACCATATTTCAATTCCTGCAACATCCGGCGTTCACAGAACGCATATATTTTCTGTTAGGAAGACGAAATGGAGAGACGAGCGCAACAGGGCCACTTTAAATTTAATAAAATCTGAATTAATGGTCTTTATTGCAATCAGTCATTTGAGTGCTTTTAAAAAAATAAAAATTTAATTATAAAGGCCATTTAAGGCGCAGAGTAGCAAAAAATATTTATAAATAGGTAAAGTACTTTTCTCAAAAATGGTATGTAATGTTGCCATAACATCTCTAAAAAGTATCCAGAAAGTGAACTTTACCGGAGACTTATTCACAATCACAACTGTCCAGTAAGAAGCGAGATTTTAAACTTGGAATCTCCTACTGTCCAGTAAGTAAGTATGTAATTTACTTACTGGACACTAGGTCATCCTCTTTAGATCTGTTTAGAAAAAAAAACATAGTACCAGACACAGATTAGAGTTTAGCATTATAACATGGTTATAGAAGGGAGGTTCCAAATATATATCTATCTCTCTTTTTGGTATGACATTTTATAAGATACATATATTTTTGGAACCTTAAACAGCCATTTTATACGTTGCGTTTTGTACTTAGTAATGTTGTAGAAGTATAGTGTGGGATTTTATGATTGTATTTAGTAATTTCAGTTTATTAAAAAGTTTTTTCTAAAGTTGTTTCCTAAACTGCCTCGTTGGTCTAAGTGGTCGCAAGCTCGAATGCAGAGCGTGAGGTCCTGGGTTCGATTCCCGGGTCGGCCAAAAAGTGCTATTGTGTTTTTCACATATGAATGTAACCTTCAATATTAATTAAACGAATTTGTTGTTAAACTTTCTTTAATTTTTGAGAAAAGCATTATACAAACCTCAACCAGTAAGAAAGCCATCCTGGCCTCGTATATAACCAGACCTCACCTGCGGTTCGGTCCGGTTAACTCATACTTGGCCAGGAAGGCTTACTTACTGGATTCTGCAGTAATGTACTATAACATATTTTAACCACATTGTAAATAACAGCTTAGATATAAGGCTAGATGCATGTAAAATTTAGCCATGTAATCGTGTTATTTTTGTTATTAGTCCTTGTTAGAATAGTTTTATTCACTTCTAAGGCATATAGGAGCCTTATTGCTTATGTATTAACGTAAAGAACCACTTTTGTTTACTGTTTAGCGCCTTTTAGTGCCTAATACATAAGTATAACTTGTTATGTACAACAAAAACGTAGAAAATCTACACATGTAACCTAGATATATAAGATTTTTACATTGTATGTTCAACTCTGACCTAATATGTACTAGATTTTACTATTTCCAAGTATGTAACTATGTATTTCAAATTGTGTCTTATGTACAATAAATAAAAGCTGCTTACACACATATACAGACATGCGTTTACAGCTCACACACACATATACATCATAAATAGTCGCCTCTCATTGGCCAGTCAAAAAGTTGCCGCATTTTCTCACTGCCGCGCCTAGCGCTAAGATGTTAAGGCTATAAATATAGCCCGCCCACAAAATTCTGATTCACTATTCGATTGACCGCTGCTTGAAGACACCACCTACATACGAAGATCACCGTCTCCCCTACACTCCACACGCACTACACTCCACATCGCAGCGCCCTTGTTTTTACTGAAGAAATCGTCTTTCATTTATCATCCCGATCCTGCTGAACATCCTGAATATCAAGTACATCAAGTTACCTATGGTTACAAGTCTGCAAAAGTTAGGCGTATCACTCTGTTGAAAAAGTCTGCGCCTTTCAATGGTCCTTCTCGGCCGGATCGCTGTATCAAGCTTTCAAGAAAGAAAATTCAAGATTTCGTCATTCAAGAGAGAAAATATCAAGTTCTCTGCACGAATCTTTCAAGAAAGAAACGTTCCAGTCAAGAAAGAAACAAGTACGCGCGAGTGTTAGTAGTCGGTCTTGCCTAACCGCTGCTAATTACTTGGAAGCAATCATCATTTATCACTCGTACGTGGCCACCTAGCGGTGTTAAACGGCCTATATCGTACGGAGGCATAGTGGACGAACTGACGCCTCCACGCACCATCCCTGGTGTTATAGTCAGACCCCGCCGGTACGGTGTTGGAACGCTCTGGGGCCACTGGTTGGCACGCAACGACGGATGTGGTTTTCCTCCCATGTTCTGATGCGCCCGTGAGCACCTTCGCCCTCTGCTGGGAGGTTCCCATACCCTCCTTTCCTTATACGTTCCTATTCCTGTTCGGCATCCCTACGTTAGTAGTCCGACAGGCAGCTAGACAAAGTAGGCGTCACATCAAGAAGAACAATAAGTGAAAGTGATAAAGTGATAAAGTGATAAAAAAGTGTTAAAAAAGTGTTAAATTCTAAGTAATTGGTAGGATTAGGGACCCTCTTGCGCGATGAGTGACGCACGTGTATTGCGTTCAGGCAAATCTACGCCTCTCACAGACGCCACGCCGGCGTCCGGTCAGACTACGTCGGCCGAAACAAATACGTGGAGTAATGGCACCAGCATAGAGGACACGAGCGGTGACAGCAGCACATCACGTAACGAGCAAACGATAGTCAAAGATAGGTCCGCGCAAGTCGATTTAGATAATACATTAGTAAGGAGTGCGCCGGGCACTGTAGTTAATGTCCCCACGACGGATAGGGCGTGTAGTAGATTATCTATGTTAAAAGCAGAGCTAGAGTTACATAATTCCGAGTTAGCACGAGCTCAGGCGGCATCCGCAGTTGCTATGAGTCGTCTAGAAATAGCCAGGATCGAACTGGAAAGTTCTAACGACGCGGAGCGCCCGCCTAGGTTAGAAGAGTCGCGTGTTAAAGGCTGGATTTCGGAACAATGTGTAGCAGACAGGCCAGCTATCTTAGATAATACCCAAGTCCCGGGACAGGCCCCGCGATCACCCACTATATGTAGGAAGGAACCACGCGTTGGAAACGACATGTCAAATAGTGGCAGCGACATGGCGATGCTGGCCAACGCGATAATGCAGGCGGTAAATTCCAATAAATCAGACTCCGCGGCTCCCAAGTTCATCCACGAACTGCCCCACTTCGACGGGGCGATTGCCGAGTGGATAGCTTTCAGATCAGTCTTTAACGACACAGTAGGCATGTTTTCTGACGTACAAAACGTAGCCCGCTTAAGAAAAGCACTAAGAGGTGCAGCCCGCGAAACCGTTAGGGCGTTATTATTCACGGTGTCGGATCCGTATGAAGTCATGGACGCTTTAGAAAGGCGTTACGGCCGACCAGAGTTACTCGTCTTATCAGAACTCGAAAATATAAAACGCATGCCCCGCATGAGCGAAGACGGGCGCAATGTCAGTAGTTTCGCGAGCAAAATAGCCAATACAGTTGCGGCGATAAAAGCACTCGACCAACCGCAATATCTGTATTCACCTGAGTTAGTGAGTCGAATTGTAGAAAAACTCAGTTTAATTTTAAAATATAAATGGTACGAGTTCCGATCAGAGCGCTCCGGGGCGCCGGAACTAGAGTTATTATCTCGATTTCTAAACATCATGGCCGACCAGTGCGGTGCCATGTTCGCCTATGATGCAGCGCGTGATGAAAGGAAAAACCGTAATAGGCCGCGCACGGTGAACACGGCTCGCGAACGCCCACAGTCACGTAGCCGGCATAAAGATGACTCCGATTCCTCATCGGATGAATCAGAAATCGAGGAAAAAACGCACAATAAAACGGTCGCCACTGTTAATAAATCCAACTCTAAAAAACAGGCGCCGAAATCGCAAAAGCCACGCCCATCACGACCGAATAGCGAGTCGTCAGCAGAGGTAAATAAAAATAAAAAATGCGTATTTTGTGCGGGAAACCATACCGCCGCGGAGTGTGCAGACTTCGTGAAATTACCAATAAAAGAACGATGGGACGCGGCCAAACGTGAAAAGTTGTGTTTTAGATGTTTAAGTAACTCGCACATACGTACATTCAGGTGTAAATACGTACCATGCGGAATAAACGGGTGCGAAGCATCGCATAATAAAATGTTGCACGGCAGCGGCAATACAACTCTGCCTACCCGCGGTAATGTAAGCTCGATAAATCATATACATACCTCTAATACCTACCTAAAAATAGTTCCGGTGGAATTAAGCGGTCCGATAGGTTCGACGGCCACTTACGCCTTACTTGATGAAGGTTCAACCATGACGCTTGTTGAACGAGGCGTGGCCGACAGCGTTATACCTAGGGGTCGCAGCCAACTATTATCTCTAGAGGGGGTGGGAGGTAATCGTATAGACGATGCAGAGTCGTGTCACGTCAATTTATCGATCCGCGGTTTATGTAGTCGAAACTTAGAAACTATGAGTGCAAACACCATAGAGAATTTAAATCTATCTCCACAGGAGGTAAGCAGGGACGTAATGCAACAGTGCAGCCACCTAGCAGAGTTAGAAGATGAGCTGTGCTACGAGTTGGGAAAACCGACTATTTTAATAGGCCAAGACAACTGGCATTTAATCACGTCCAGACAACTTCGTGTCGGCAAAAAGACCCAGCCCGTAGCATCGCTGACCAAGTTAGGTTGGGTGCTGCACGGGCAAGATGCACGTCCACGTAGTACCGTAGCGCTGGTTAACCACGTACGGCCCACTACAACAGAGCAGCGCGCCCTAGCGATCTTAGAAGGAACTTGTAAAAAAGTAAGCTGTAATAGGTTCGAAACGGGATTACTGTGGCGCACAGACGATGAGGTAATGCCGAATAATAAAAAACAAGCTCTCAGTCGTCTGTATAATTTAGAAAATAAATTAGATAAAAACCCAAATCTAAAAACCGAATATAGCAAGCAGGTTAATAACTTGTTGGAAGCGGGCTACGCCGAAAGGGTAGACACCCCAGCTACATCGCCACGCAGCTGGTACTTACCGCACTTTTCAGTAGTGCATCCACAGAAGGGTAAGGTACGTTTAGTGTTCGATGCAGCAGCTAAGTATGGGGGAAAAAGTCTAAATGACGCGTTATTAGCAGGCCCTGACTTACTCCAATCGCTATTCGGTGTGCTAGTTAGATTCAGGGAGGGTAAAATTGCAGTAGTAGCAGACATAAAAGAGATGTTTTTGCAGGTCAAGATCGCTATGCAGGACCGCGATAGTTTGCGATTTTTATGGAGGGGCGAAGATAGGGTAGGACCACCGCAGGAGTACCGAATGACGTCGTTGATATTCGGGGCGGCATCCTCTCCGTGTACCGCTATATACGTGAAAAATAAAAACGCAGACGATCACGGCCATCAATATCCCGAAGTCGCGAGAGCCACGGTGCGTAATTTTTACATGGACGATTACCTAGGCGCGTTCGACAGCGAAAGCGAAGCGAAGCGAGTGATAGACGCTATGTATAAGGTCCACTTGAACGCATCTTTCGAATTACGCGGATGGGCATCGAACGTGCCGGCTGTTATAAGTGACGTCACAGATACGCGCAGTAGCGATTCGACTACGCTAGGGAAAAGCGATACAGAACGAACATTAGGTCTGATATGGAATCACGCACGCGATACGTTGGGTTTTAACGTCAACTTAAGAAGTACGCCCGCCAGCGTCATACAAGGCGACACTCTGCCTACCAAGCGACAGGTAACTAGCGCGGTCATGTCGGTATTCGACCCACTAGGTTTAGTTTCGCCGATTACGATGATAGGCAAATGTCTCATACAAGAAGTATGGCGCAGTGGTATAGATTGGGACGATCCCATCACAACCGAGCATCACGTGACGTGGTTATCTTTCATTAAAAACTTACAACTATTAAAAACGTTAGAAATAGATAGGTACGTACCTGCTACACCCCCTAACGAAGGGGAGTTACACATTTTCTGTGACGCTAGTGAGAAAGTGTATTCAGCCGCGATTTATTTCGTAAGTACGAACTCGGACGGTACTAAAACATCACGACTGATAGCAGGTAAAGCCAAAGTGGCTCCGCTGAAACCTATTTCGATACCCCGTTTAGAGCTTCAGGCTGCAGTGTTAGGCAGTCGATTAGCTGAATCAGTCAAGCGCGAGTCCGATTATAAAACATTAAATTGCTTCTATTGGTCTGACTCTAGAACCGTATTAGCTTGGATTAAATCGGACCCGCGCACTTTCAAGTCGTTTGTAGCTCATAGACTGGCTGAAATCGAAAGCCTAACTACTCCAGCTAACTGGCGATGGGTACCCAGTGCTGATAACGTCGCGGACGACGCGACCAAGGGCATTCCTGTCGATTTTGACTCTAACCACAGATGGTTTTATGGACCCGAGTTCATAAGGGGCGACCCCGCATTATGGCCGCAGGAAAAGCGAGCCGCGGAGCCGCCACCCCCTTCAGGGGAGGAAAGAGTTCTTAAGCAAGTCCATGTGATTATTAGGCATGACGTTAGCGATTATTTACCAAAGTTAGAACGTTTTTCGAAATACACTCGATTAGTGCGTGTTGCTGCCACCGTTCTGCTCGCCGCCGAGGTATTTAAAGCCAAAATGCTCAAAAGAATCACAAGTAAAGAACTGGCACCAAGCCATATAAAACTAGCTGAACTGCTGCTAGTAAGAAGGAGCCAATATAACTCGTTCGGCGAAGACATCACGACGATTGAGGCTGGACGGCGACCACCGAAGAAGTCCCCGTTCTACAAGCTCTCCGTGAAGATCGACCGCAACGGTATCCTGTGTCTAGACAGCAGAATAAAAGAAAAGCAAAACCTGCCAGTCCTACATGCCAAAGAAGGCTTTACTCAGCTGTTGGTGCATCACACGCACTCAACTTTCAACCACGGCAACCATCAAACCGTCATGAATGAGCTGAGACAACGCTACCACATAATAGGACTGCGCGGCGTTATACGCTATATTTGCAACAAATGCCAATGGTGTCGGACCTATAGGGGGATCCCCTCAAAAATTCCCTTAGGCGACTTACCAGCTGAAAGGCTGGCCCAAAACCAACCGCCCTTCACAGCTACCGCGGTGGATTATTTTGGGCCCATGCATGTCAATGTCGGGCGAAGGCTAGAGAAAAGGTGGTGCGCCTTATATACCTGCCTCACCACACGAGCAGTGCACCTAGAGGTGGCCACATCCCTCTCGGCCTCCTCTATGATCATGAGCCTGCGCAGAATGATAGCTCGCCGCGGCACGCCGACTGTAATATATAGCGACAACGGAACCAACTTCGTTGGCGCTGAAAAGGAAATATCCGAAGCCATGCAAGGCAATGACCAAGACTTAAGAGCTTTCGCGTCTGAAAAGCTGATCACCTGGAAGAAGATACCACCTGGTGCCCCAAACATGGGCGGCGCCTGGGAAAGAATGGTCAGATCGGTGAAAACAGCATTACGAGTCACTCTGAAAGAAAGGTTTCCTCCTGACGATATATTACACACGTTAATATTAGAGGCTGAACACGTGGTAAATTCGAGGCCATTGACCCCGGTGAATCCCAACTTAGATGAAGAAGCGTTGACCCCTAATCACTTCCTAATAGGGCGCTCAAGTGGGATGTCACCCTTTGGTTCGTTCAAAGACGCACAGCTGACTTCACACTCCTGGAAAGCTAGTCAAGCATTAGCCGATGCCTTTTGGGCAAGATGGACGGCAGAATACAAGCCTCTCTTGATGCCCCGACCTAGCGCCAATTCCCAACATAAGAACTTAAAAGTTGGCGACATCGTCATAATATGTGATGGCACGATGCCCAGAGGAGTGTGGCCTCGGGGTGAGATCATGAAAGTCTACCCAGGCCCAGATGGACGAGTACGAGTAACTGAGATAAGAACAGCTGCTGGATTACTTCGTCGCCCAGCCTCTCGCCTCATCTTAATCCCTACAGCGGACTAAAACCTTTTAAATGGTGCTCGCGCACGAGGGGGAGATTGTAAATAACAGCTTAGATATAAGGCTAGATGCATGTAAAATTTAGCCATGTAATCGTGTTATTTTTGTTATTAGTCCTTGTTAGAATAGTTTTATTCACTTCTAAGGCATATAGGAGCCTTATTGCTTATGTATTAACGTAAAGAACCACTTTTGTTTACTGTTTAGCGCCTTTTAGTGCCTAATACATAAGTATAACTTGTTATGTACAACAAAAACGTAGAAAATCTACACATGTAACCTAGATATATAAGATTTTTACATTGTATGTTCAACTCTGACCTAATATGTACTAGATTTTACTATTTCCAAGTATGTAACTATGTATTTCAAATTGTGTCTTATGTACAATAAATAAAAGCTGCTTACACACATATACAGACATGCGTTTACAGCTCACACACACATATACATCATAAATAGTCGCCTCTCATTGGCCAGTCAAAAAGTTGCCGCATTTTCTCACTGCCGCGCCTAGCGCTAAGATGTTAAGGCTATAAATATAGCCCGCCCACAAAATTCTGATTCACTATTCGATTGACCGCTGCTTGAAGACACCACCTACATACGAAGATCACCGTCTCCCCTACACTCCACACGCACTACACTCCACATCGCAGCGCCCTTGTTTTTACTGAAGAAATCGTCTTTCATTTATCATCCCGATCCTGCTGAACATCCTGAATATCAAGTACATCAAGTTACCTATGGTTACAAGTCTGCAAAAGTTAGGCGTATCACTCTGTTGAAAAAGTCTGCGCCTTTCACACATACTATTTTCTTTTTAATTTTTTGCAAAAAAAAAAAACTATATTTTCAAATATAGAAATAATAAATAATATATATTTTCTATCAAGAGAGAAAAAAAGTTGGTAACCCTAGGTAGCAGCGGTGGCCCAGTGGTGGCGGGCGGCCCCGACTTACGAACCGTAAAAAGTGGGTGCAAGCCTTCGATCAATAATGGTGCAAGCCCAGATATTACTTTGTAGGTATTACTTTGTGTAATTTATTTCATCACCACTGCTCTCAAAACGGTGAAAGAAAACATCGAGAGGAAACCGGCTTGTCTTAGAACAGAGCCCACGTCTGGAGGTCGAAAGTCCAACGATAATGAATCAATGACTAAGGGATTAAAACCTCGTACTTATCTTACACGTGTTAGAAAGGTAAAAATATCTGTTATTGTTTAAAAATAAATTGTTTACAGGAAAGATCTGGCATTGATTGAAAATTCACAGAATCTATGAGTGGGTAATACGCAGCATTACTAATTGTTTATTTTGTTGATTTAATTGTAAACAATAACAATTTGTTAATTATCATCAGACAATCTAACTGCGCATGAGCAATTTTTAGGTTTTCATGATTGATAAGTAAGTTCAGTCAGACCGACAGTCGTAGGTAGTCACCAAAAGAGATAGGTAGGTACCAATCCAGGCACCTAACTTCAAATACCATAAACAATGTTATAAATGCGACTCAAACACACATCAACATGCAACAGTTTATATGCAGGCTCATGTAATAACTACCTATACAATACTCGTAAAGGTAAAAGAACCCATATCGAAGCTGAAGGCACTTGTTCTCTCCGTGATCCGTCACTGCGATAATTTTTTTTTTCAGCATCCACTTAAAGCACAATGTTTTCTTTTCTGTCAAGTAAATTGAGTTTTACCGTAAAATCCGATTTTTCACCACAGAAAAAAGTCATTTCCCAGCAATAATTTTTGCGTAGGGGTACTTAGTTTGATGTATAGGTACCTACATAATAATAATAATAATAATAATAGAGAGAGCGGCACGCAATGATTGTTGACATAACCGTCCCGCATGACGAGAACCTCGTGAAAGCCGAGAAAGATAAACAAATCAAGTATCTTGACTTGGCTCGCGAGGTTGTCGACATGTGGGATGTGGACTCAGCGATCATTGTGCCGATAGTCGTTACAGCCAATGGCTTAATTGCCAAGAGCCTCGACCAACACCTGAGGAGGCTCTCGTTAGGCAGCTGGATCAAGGGCTTGATGCAGAAAGCGGTACTCCTGGACACGGCTCGCATTGTTAGGAGGTTCCTTTCTCTGGAGCCCTGACCGCCGGTAGCTTGGACCCTGTTCCCGATACCGGTGGGCTACAGTTTTTTATATTTTTAAATGTTTTTTTTTTTTGTTTTTATAGGAAATATTTAAAAATGTATAAAATTTGTTAATTTATGAATAAAGGGAATAATAATAAGCCCCCTAAACAACCACACGTCCTGATTGACCATCTAATCACGTGGGGGGCGGACACACGAATGAGAAATTACTGGCGTGGCTAACGTGGCTCTGGAAACCCACTAAAAATGGAGACTCGTTCAAAGAGATTACGTATAGGACCGCTACCCGGGGGCGATCGCCGGGGCGCATCTGGAGCTGACGCTGGGTGCCACAGCATGCGAACCGTCAGCGGTGAGGAGTTGAACAGGCGGGCTCCCACCGACAAAGATACTACAGCCGAAATCATTGACGATGGGGACAGACTGACGGACAGGACAGACACCCCTGTAGAACCGTATAGTCCAAGCACAGTCTCGTACGCACCTTCTGGGCGATCATCACCATCCAAACCATCGTCACCAACACTTTCATCACCCCCCATCAATAGTTTAAATACACTTTCACCCACTCCGACCTTGAATGCTGCGCGGGGGGTTTCTACCTTTTTACCCGCGTCCACCATGGCTGGAAAATCAAGAGTTCGCATGAAATGGAGCAAAGATGTTAACACATTTATCATGCGAACTTACCTACACATTACTAAATTAGAAACAGATATGACAACCTACAGACAACAACTGCATGAACTCTTCACACGCCGATATCCAGAGATAACTGTTTCTGAACAAAGAATTTCGGATCAAAGAAGAGCTATCGTCAGGAATAAACTTTTGTCACTAGAAGAAATAGATAGGTTAAAAGTAGAAGTACGCACACAATTAGATCAAGAATCAGTAAATGATGAAGACACTAACAATATCACAGTAACTCAAAACATAATCGATAACACTCAACAAGTACAACCACAGTCGTACACTCAATCAGAACCTCACACACAATCGTATATACACTATCAGTCACAGACATATTCACAAATCACGCATACATCCACACAAACCGAAAATGAAACCATAATGGTAGAAAATGATATTGAGGTTCTTGCAAATATAGAGCAAAACCCGCCCACAGATTCACGTATTCAAGATATACACGATAAGTTTAAAACAGCTCTCACTCAATATTCCGGGATGGACCCGGCATCCCGACCGAAACTTCCCAAGCTTAGGTACTCACCAAAACTTGCTCAACTCGTTCATTTATTTAATCAAAATATTCTCACTCAGTATATTAGCGAAGAAACTCAACTCATAGACGTACATACTCTGATATATTGTACAGCATTAGTTATTTCCGAAGAACTCAATTTCAAAATCACAGAATTCAGAGGCAATAGGAGACAATCAAATACTAACAAGCCAGCGTGGCAACAGAGACTAGAAAAGGACATTGAAAAGCTTAGGGCAGACTGCGGTAGACTAACTCAATATATAAACAACAATAGATCAAATAAAGTAGTTAAAAGAGTAGAAGTAATATTCAAAAACATGGCTGTGCATACTAGACACGAAAGGCTCAATAAAGAACCGGAAGAATTCCTTGATACAATAAAACAGAAATTAGCAGTAAAAGTCCATAGGTTGAGAAGATATAAGAAAGCACAAGAACGTATAAATGACAACGCTTTGTTTGCTGCCAACGAAAAGAACTTTTACAGAAAAATACAGCAACCACAAATTGACACCGACACACCGACAACCGAAAACAACATAGAACTACCAACATCGCAACAATTAGAAACCTTTTGGGCTGGCATATGGGAAGAACAAGTACATCACAAAGAAACATCTGAATGGATTCAAGACGAAGAAACTAAATGGAGCTCACTTGAAGAAATGGAATTCATCGAGTTATCTGAGTCTGACATAACCAGTGTTACAGCGAGATTACACAATTGGAAATCTCCTGGCATTGATAAAATACACAATTATTGGTACAAAAAATTAGAATCATTGCACAAAATTTTAGCTAAAAATCTAACAGAAATAATTTTAGGAAAACAAAACATCCCGGAATTTATTGCTACAGGAATAACTTACATGTTGCCAAAAACTCAATACTCACCACAACCTTCCCAATACAGACCGATTACATGCCTACCCACAATATACAAGATCTTAACGTCAGCAATCACTACAAAAATCAATAAACACGTAGAACACCACAACATAATAGCAGAGGAACAAAAGGGTTGCAGGCGAGGACACATGGGATGTAAGGAACAACTAGTTATCGATTCAATCATACACAAACATGCTGCCACAAAAAATAGAAATTTACACTGTACCTACATAGATTATAAAAAAGCTTTTGATAGCATTCCACACTCCTGGCTTATCCGAATATTACATATTTACAAAATAAATCCTACAATAATAGAATTCTTACAAAATATTATGTCCCGATGGAAAACTACGCTACAATTAAATTACCGCGATAACACAGTCACAACTCGCCAGATTGCTATTAAAAAAGGGATCTATCAGGGAGACTCCCTGAGTCCCTTATGGTTTTGCCTCGCTCTAAACCCCCTATCTCACCTACTACAGCGTTGTAAGGCCGGATATCGCCTTAAGCAAACAACAGAAGAAACCACTATCTCTCATCTTATTTATATGGACGACATTAAATTATATACAAAAACAGAAAAAGAGATGAAAAAACTAATAGATATCACGACAGAGTTTAGCAAAGACATAAACATGCAGTTTGGACTAGATAAATGTAAAACAGTACACATAATAAGAGGCAAAATTAAACCTGGCGACTATACTATTAACAATACTGACACAATTACAGCTATGGAACCCACCGATTTATATAAATATTTAGGATACAGGCAGCTCAAAGGATTAGATCACACAACAATTAAACAAACATTGAACACAGAATACAAGAGAAGAGTGGTCGCAGTTTGTAAAACTCAACTCTCCGGAAAACATCTAATTAAGGCATTAAACACATACGCGATCCCAATACTAACATACTCGTTTGGAGTGATCAAATGGTCAAAAACTGACATCCAGCAAATCGAGAGAATGACACGCACCACACTTACTAAACACAATAACCTACACCCTAAGTCTGCAATAGAAAGACTAACTATCAGTCGTCAAAATGGAGGGAGAGGCCTAATTGATATCCATAATCTTTGGCAGAAACAAATAACTAGGTTGAAAACATTCTTTTACAAAAAATCTCACACAAGTAATATACATAAAACTATAGTAATGAACGACAACAACTACACCCCACTTAACCTAAACGAACAGACAGATACACAGAACACTAACAATGAAGACCCACAAAAACAAAAGTTAGAAGATTGGAAGAAGAAAGTCTTGCATGGGCGACATCCCCATGATCTTGAACAACCTCATGTAGACACACTAGCATCAAATAAATGGCTTAAAATTGGTTCTTTATTCCCGGAAACCGAGGGTTTTATTATCGCGATACAAGATCAGATCATAAATACTAAAAATTATAGGAAATTTATCATAAAAGACCCCACGATAATTAACGATAAATGTCGAAAATGTCACAGCCAACCAGAGACCATCCAACATATCACAGGAGCTTGCACAACACTCACACAAACAGATTATACCCACAGGCACAATCAGGTAGCAAATATCATCCATCAAAATCTGGCACTCAAACATAAGCTCATTGAAGACTCAAACACTCCTTATTACAAGTATGTACCGAAGCCATTTATAGAAAATACCACTCACAAAATCTTTTACGATCGCGGCATATTATCCGACAGGACTGTTCACTATAACAGACCGGACATAATCCTTCAAGACAAAGTAAATAAAATCACATACCTCATAGATATAGCAGTCCCGAACACGCATAACTTGCAAAAAACAATAGGTGAGAAAATTAGTAAATATGCAGATTTGAAAGAAGAGGTCACTAGAATGTGGAATCAAGAAAAAGTGTACGTGGTACCAATAGTAGTCTCCACCACGGGTGTTATACCCAACCACCTCCACCATAGCCTTAAACTAATAGACCTCAAAGACTCAATTTACATTACACTCCAAAAAGCCGCGATTTTGAACACCTGCAGAATAGTGAGGAAGTTCATGCAGATTGACGAAAATGAAATATTTCCCAACACACACACACACACACGCTACGCTGACTTTGGCTAAGGCCCGTTAACGTAGCTTAAACTAGCCAACGAGCTATGAAACAGAACATGTTTTCCCTAAATAATAATAAAATTCCACAACTATCACACAACGCCATCTAGTCCCAAGCTAAGCAGAGCTTGTGTTATGGGTACTAGACAACTGATAAACATACTTATATATTTCTAAATACATACATATTATAGATAAATTACACCCAGACACAGAACAAATGATCGTGCTCATCACACAAACATTTGTCCTGGGTGGGAATCGAACCCACGACCTCCGGCATAGCAGTTAGGGTCACTAACCACTAGACCAACAGGCCAGTCTCGAATAATACTTGGTCGACGGCTTCATGACGGGTGTAGGTACGTTTATGTTACATAGAGAGGGGCGAGCTTATTGCCATAAGCCAATTACAGAGAATGAAAGTTATAAAATCTCAGCAGATCTACCTTTGCAAAAATCGATTTCTTAATCGAACCCAAAACCTTCAGACGTACTTGCCAAGGAGAGTTTGCAGACTTCACTCATAGTTCTAACAGGGATTTATTAACAATTAAGTATTTATACACTGACCTCATTGGAGAGGTTCTTCAGAAAGAACAGGTGCGTAGTACTCGAATCGTAACCGGCGTGCGTGTATGCCCAGATGTAGGTTTATAATTATGTGGACGAGGCAAAAGGAGTATGTGGGTAAGGATCGTATCAGGTAGGTGGGTAAAAGGGTGTGAGTTTATGTATTTATGTAATTTCAGTTTATGTTATGTCCGCCGATGAGCTGTGAGCCAAAATAACCCCGGTGTGGAGCTTTGACACAGCCAGAAGGCGTCGCGGTATAACTCGTACGTAGGACTCATACCTATAGGAGATGGTAGGATGAGATGGACAAAATTAACAACCGCCACCACTGGGCCACCGCTGCCTTGACTTTAAGGCCTTTAGCCAGGGGCAAATAACTTATAGTGACTTATCTCTAAGGACACCCCTTGTGGGGTACCTACAGACCTCGGCTTAGGAGTTAGGACGTTGCTGGAGGGGGGGGGGGGGGGGGGGTCAGCAAAGGGACACGCTGAATCTGATAGAGACTATAATTATTTAGGGGACTTTAAAGTTAACACCGCAGAGGAACTTGTGGCTTAGTAATAACTGCCACTCGATGTGATCTTTTGCGCCTACCTTGCTCACACTTCACAACAGTCTTTCCTGCGCGATTACACGGTGCACACAGTACATCGCGCGTGTGGTTGGTAATGGTAATACAGTTTTACCAACCATACGCGCGATGTATTGTGAAGTGTGAACCAAGAGTGTGGTGAAGCTTGAGCGTGTGGTAGGCCCATTTAGGATAAGCCGCGCTTGAATGTGTTGGTCTGTGGATGAGTGACCACCCGTTGCATACCTAGTTTCCTCAGTGCCTTGGAAAGTACGATAAGATGTTGGTCCCGGCTGCCATATATCTTTGGCAGTCGTTACAGGTAGTCAGTGACCTGAAAGTCCGGAAAATTCCTTTTTTTTTCCTTTTATTACTCAGTACCTATTAACAGAGTTGTGGAGGTCAGATAGGCAGTCGCTCCATTTAAAATACTGGTATTCAGCTACATCCTGTTAGCAGGGCCTGATTTACCCACAGGCTAATAAGGCTAGAGCCTAGGGCGCAAGGACCGGGTGCGGGCGGGCGCGGCGCTGAGCTTAGACTTATATAATAATAGGTATTTGGTAATTTTGGGAAAAACGTGTGTTAAAAAATAAACCTCTCTCATTGCACAGCAATGTTTTTTTGCATTTGTGATTTCTTTCTTTCATTTCGTTTGACACAGGTGAGAGTAGGCTAAGAGGATTGAGTGAGAAAAAGAGAGGTCTCGGTAAAGGCAAAACCTGGGTCCTGGCCTAAGAGGCTCTTGGGCCCCGGCTGGAGGGGTTCTTAAGCGCGTGCTTGGAAAGAGGCCAGTTCCCGCTTCGTTGGAAGACGGAGAAGCTGGTCCTCATTCTGAAACCGGGGCGCCCTGCGGATTCACCGTCCGCATTATACCGGCCCGTTATGCTGCTCGACGAGGTGGGCAAGCTCTTAGAACGAGTAATTGCAAACCGCCTCGCCGAACACCTTGAGGGAATGGGTCCGGATCTTGCGGAACACCAGTTCGGTTTTCGCGGCGCTCGACGGTGGATGCCATCATGCGTCATGCAAAAAAATGTGATGGCCGTAAGGCTAGTCCGGGGGTACCGCACGATCTCCCGCGAGGCGGCGAACCTCCTTGCCGGTTTGCCGCTATGGGATCTGGAGCCGATAGTCCTCGCGCGCCTGCATGAATGGCGCGCGGAGGCGCTTCACCGGGGGGTCAATCTGTTGCCGCGGCAAATTGCTGCGCAGCGGACAGACCTCCGGTCATCGGTGCAATCTGAGAAAGCGACTGTTGCAACCCCGTGCGGGGCAGTGGGGCACGCCCCATATTGGCGGTAAGTCCCCTCTTTGAAGGGCGGCTTGAGAGGCGCCACAGTGCCCTCACCTTCCGTCTGACGAAGGTCCTCACCGGACACGGTTGTTTGGGGAGGTACCTGCACCGAATCGTGCGGGAGGAAACGCCCGGATGCCACCATTATTGTGAGGATCGGCCGGAGGATACGGTGGAGCACACCGTGGAGGTCTGCCCCGCTTGGGCGGAGCCCCACCGTGTTCTCGCAGCGGTGATCGGCGGCGGCGACCTCTCGCGTCCGGCCTTCGTGCAAGCCATGGTCCGGGGTGAGGAGGAATGGGACGCCGTCGCCTCCGCCTGCGAAGCAATGATGCTAGTGAAGGAGGTGGCGGAACGTGAGAGGGAGAGAACCTCTCGTCCCAGCCGCCGCGGGAAGCGCTCCGGGCGTCGGGGGCCACGTGATGCTTCCGGCCACCGTAGACGCGGGCCTGTGGACGGTGAATAATGGGCTAGCTCGCCGTCCGTCCGTCTTATGACGACGACAGGCCGTGTCGACGGCGCGTTCGTGTACCACGCGCGCCTCAAAGAGATGTCAGCAACATGGAAGGGGCTCGCAAGGTCCGACGCCCGTCGAGGATGCAGGTTGTTCGCAAGAGATACCACGGCCTCGACATAAAGGGCTAACAAGGATCATGGGTGGTTTTTAGTCAGTAGCAGTCTGACACTCCCTTTCGCTCTGCCCAAGAGCGGGAGGGGTTATTTGATGATTTCCACCTGCCAAAAAAAAAGGTTACGTAAGCTCTCTTTTGTAAGGTACTTATTGTTCTCGTAATTTAATTAGTTGCACCTGTATGAAAAGGTAGGACAGGACAGGCTGGGGCGCGTATTCATAGTTAGCCTAGGGCGGTCAGAACTCTAAATCAGGGCCTGCCGGTTAGACTGGAAGCCGATCCCAGCATAGTTGGGAAAGGCTAGGCAGATATAGATGACACCGCGCGAGTCTTTTCTTTTCAACGTAGGTAGGTCACCAGTTGATTGACTTAACATTTATTACATACAATAATAATCATGTAATTCCTATTTATTGCTATTTTCCGTTCATAAATAGTTAATGCCCGATAAATCTGTTAATCCGTAACCGCTAGAACTACGATAATTGATAAGAAATCGAACACTGTGATATTATATAGGTAGGTACCAGGTACGTCACACTTAAATATAATTGTTCGGTCATCTTTTTTTAATTAAATATGAGGTGGTTCGTAGCTAAATAAAATAACAACCGCTCGGGTCAACATATATAACACTAGCTGTTGTCAGCGACTTCGCCCGCTACAACTCGAAAATTATCCCACGGGAAGATAAAATCGGGATAAAACTATCCTATCTGTTAATCCAGGTTATAAACTATCTCAACTATCTGTGTATACCGGTACCAAATTTAATCCAAATCCGTTCAGTAGTTTTAAAACACCCACTTTTCGCCAGTACATAATTCCACGCCACACATAATTCCGTCTCATGTACAGCTCGGCCAAACTTTGTGACCGTCCCGAAACTAGGCTCTTGCATTGCGCAGAACACAAAATCAGGTATTAGCGGGACGCACAAGAGCTTGGGGGCAGGGCCATAATATAATAAGTATTAAAAATGTTAGAAAACGAAAATTGTTTGGTTGATTACCTACGTATTGCCCAAGATACCATGCGCAAGTTCGGACTCGTGACTATACTCGGGGCGCGCGGGCGGTCACAAAGTTTAACGCGGGCTGTAATAGGGGGCTAGCCTATTGCCATCAACTGGGCAAATCCGGGCTCCGTGGCTGCTACTGCGAAATTCCTGATGGAAAAATCCAATTACACTTTGCCCGACCCGGGAACCGAACCCAGGACCTCATACACAGCAGTCGCGATTGCGTCCACTAGGCCAACGAGGTAGTCGCCGCTTGGGTTAATCTTCAGGTTAAGCCGCGCTTAGCAAGGTTGGTTCGTGGTTGGGTGACCACCATTTACATACTTACCGAGTTTCCTCCGTGCATCGGAAAGCGTGTTAAGCCGGAGGGGATCGGACAAAAAAAAACTAATTAGTCCGTCAGATAGATTTTCAAAAAATATTGGACACATATTTTTTCTTTTTTCACCTAAACAAAAAATGAAGACGATACAGTGCTTCAAAAACTCGTGTGACGTCTTAAGATAGTACATTTTGTACACACGGCTACACATCAAGCTATACAAAACCAGTATAATCTGATCGTTCATTGTGCGAAAAGATCTAGTAAAGTGAGGCCAAGATTAACTGGTTTTGTATAGCTTGATGTGTAGCCGTGTGTACTTTCAAGTGACGTTTCTAGCCCCACTACATGATCTTTGACGCGCTTTATCTTCGTCAATTTTTATTGATTTGATAAAACAAAAAACACGTATCCAATATTTTTCGATAATCTAACTGACGGACTAAACAGAATCATATTTTTTTGAGTCAGTCCGATCCCCTATTGTAGATCTTTGTTAGTCATTCAACTGCCTCCGTGGTCGAGTGGTTTAGGAGTTTGCCTAGTAACCCGGTGCTCGTGGGTTCGAATCCCACGGGAAGTTTACTTTGTAATGTTGTTTCCAGTTTGTTCAGGAAATCAGGACATTGCAGGCTTGAATCACCTGATTTTCTGATAAAAAGATGAATCCGTGCTTCGGAAGACACGTATTCAAACCATGTCAGAGGCTCTTCAGGCGGTTTAGAAACTCTGGCACTAGGGTGTGTGGGGGCGTTCCGGCGTTAGACCTTACTTCATTTCGACGGCACGGTTGGCGCAGTGGCTGAGCAATTGGACCGCTGCGCTGCATGTCGCGGGTTCGATCCCCGCACGAAGTGTCGATGGGTGGGCGTTTTGGGGGACTGTCTTATAAAAATGTAAATACAGTGAAACCTGGTTGAATGTGTCTCAGATATTCAAATCTGTCACATGGGACCCCAGTATGAGTTCCAGTTATAGAGGTTTCTCACTTATCCAAGTCCCAGTTAACCAAGTTTCACTGTAGTAAAGTAGGTAAAGTAAATTTTGACCTTTGAAAAGTGCTGATTATCAGCCTAGTTTGAATAAATGAATTTTGATTTTGATTGATTTTGATTTTTGCACGGAACAAATATTTGTATGGCCTACAGATAGTTGTTCCGGGTCTGGGCATTTGTGTATGTGAGTTTAAATGTTTGTTTAAAACGCATCCACGATACAGGAGAAATTCCTAGTGCCTATTGCCTATTCCATCTACCGCCCGTTTGATGGCAATAGGCTCGCCCTCTTTTACATGGGACTTGAGCATAACTGATTCAAAGTTAAGTTTGGTAAAATACAACATAAATCTTAAAAAAACTGGCCAAGTGCGAGTCGGACTCGCACATGAAGGGTTCCGTACCAAAACGGTATGCTATAATAATTTATACAATTTCTTCTATGGGCCAATGAAACTTGACCTCTAGATTGTATAGGCGCTCATACGATTCAGGGACCAAATTATATTGGTTAACTGCTGTTTCCATCTGTTGTTTTCATCCAAGTTCAAAATGATTTTACTAGAAAGTCCTTATAAAGTTCTACTTTTCAGATTTTTTTCATATTTTCTAAGCTTATGGTTCAAAAGTTAGAGGGGGGGAAGGACGCATTGTTTTTTACTTTTGGAGCGATTATTTCCGAAATTATTGACATTATCAAAAAATGATTTTAGTAAACCCCTATTCATTTTTAAATACCTTTCATATATCACACGTTAGGGTTGAAATTAAAAAAAAAATCACATCCCACTTTACATATAGGGGGGCTACCTATCCTAATAAAACATTTTTTTCCAATTTTTAATTTACCACTTTGTCGGCGTGATTGATATACATATTGGTACCAAATTCTATATCTTATTCCTAGTTGACTACGGAACCCTAAAAAGGGTATAACAAAGTTCGATGCCTGTACTAGGATCAACCTGTATCACATCACAGGCGATATCAGGCGATATGGCTTATACTACAATAAACTATTTGGACAATAGATTTCTAAGCAATATATGTAACATTTGTAATAGACCGTACTAAAATAATTTGTTAATTTATACTGATAATATTACAGACCGGTACCTAATTTACTAAAACTCTATTATTTATTAGATTATAACAAAAACAAAGAATGTTGTGCGGGACAGTGATAAATAGTGCAGTGTTACATAGACGTTAGTGACGATACGTAAATGTTGTGATATTATTTGAATAGCGTTAGAATTAGTTTATTACGATGTTTATAAGTGTTTTTAAGATAGCATTAGCTCTACTTACGCCCATCAGGCTTGATGTTATAAGTGATTTACATTCCTGCCGCCTAGCGGCGCTAGTGTACTCCAGTTTTTATAGTAAAGGCATAATCTTAAGTTGTGCATTCCTGCCGCCTAGCGGCGCTAGTGTTTAGGTTCACAGTTCACGAAGCTTAGCTACTGCGTTGCGTTACTTTAACGAGAACCGTTTCAGTAATTTTGTAATTTTAAGGTGTAAATCAAGGTTTTTTGTATAGTTTTTGTGTTTATTATGTAATATAAGTTAGTCCTAAGATTAGGAAAATATGTTATATATTGTAAGGGATGTTTTACCACTAAAAATAGCATACTAAAATTTCCCGCGCAGAAATAGTAATTTTTCGGCGCCAAATTGTATATAGAGGCCATTTACGCATGCGCAAACACTTAATTATGATTGGCCAGCGCCTTAGAAATTTGTATATAAAAATGGGAACATTTTGGTTGTAAATTCATTCCGAATCCAGCTACTACTTCAGTAAGAAACTCTCCTAATAAAAAGAAGAAACTACAAGCAACCAGTGGTCTTATTCCCCACCAACCCAGTGCACAAGTGTGCCCAGTATGCACATTTAATGGTCCTTCGAGAGCCGAATATCGTGGGGAACAGACCTGAAGACTTCACCAAGCTAGAAGATTTCACCAACTGAGGACGTCGTGCTACAGGGAGACGCCGTACTACAGTTACTAGGGAAGACATCTCTACGTGAAAACTTCGTGCTACAGTTACTAGGGAAGACATCTCTACGTGAAGACTTCGTGCTACAGTTTATAGGGAAGATTTATTAGGGAAGAGTGTTCTGAAGACATTCGTCAGCTGCCAACATGCCCGTCACACGCTCCGAGGGAAGGGGACGCAAGCCGCCGACGGAACAGAATCCTACGTCGTCCGAGACCACAAACTCGGCGACTGGTACCAGTGCAGAAGCCAGCACGGAAGAATCTACAGCAACAGGGACGACTGCCACGGAGACATCGGAACGAACAGACACCTCCGCGGCGACTGATCCATCCTATGAGACTTCCGCAACCGAAGCAACTACTTCGACTGCTGCAACCGCCGCCTCCGCCGCAAGCGCCCCTCCCCCCCCGCATCCCGCTGGCGCCGTCGCCCCGTCCGTAACCCCATCCGTTACGACGACGCTGACTGCAGGGACGAAAGCCAAGCAGCTGATGAAGCCGCCGACTACCAACACTCGTCAAACAGAAACCACTACAGTAAAGCAAGTTTTGAGAAGCAAAGCCGGTCCACCGAAGACGACCGGTCATCAGGACCTGCCCCCCCCTAGCAAGAAAGGGGTAGGGGGCGGATCAACACATAGCAGAACGAAGCAACTCAAGCTTGCAAAGGCGAAAGAAGATTTACTTCGCCTTCAAGTGGAATTAGCCGCAGCACGCATAGCTGTCCTAGAGAAAGAAGACTCCGAGGATGAAGAAGATGACGTCAGTCTCTACTCGAAGTCAGAAGCCAATGCAAGAGTGGACAATTGGTTGGAGCATCAAGTGACTCGTCCGCCGGTGTTAGCAATCGCCGACGAACCTCACAACCCCCCAGAAGAACCAACCGTCGTCCATATAGAAGAAACAAGGCCAGCGAAGCATGAAGAAACACGTCAGTTACCGGCGGGAGGTCAAACCGACTTAGCCCTCCTAGCCGAAGCCATCACACGGGCTATCGGTGCCACCCAGCGACCCAAGTTCGTCGAGTTACCTTTCTTCAGTGGGTCTCATCAAGAGTGGCTACCCTTTCGCGCCGCTTACTACGAGACAGAAGCAATGTTCACCTCAGTTGAAAATACGAATCGACTTAGAAGAAACTTGAAGGGAAAGGCCAAAGAAGCGGTCGACGGTCTACTTATAACCAACGCGCATCCAGCTGAAGTGATGAAGACTTTGGAATCAAGATTTGGAAGACCAGAGTCAATAGCCATGCTGGAGATGGAGACACTTCGTAGCCTGCCCCGCCTCACCGAGTCGCCGAGGGACATCTGCATATTTGCCACAAAAGTATCCAACGTTGTGGCCACACTGAAGACTCTGGGTTGTTTCAACTATATGTACAACCCGGAACTCGCGAAGACACTGGTGGACAAGCTGACGCCGACTCTACGATATAGATACTACGACTTCTCAGCCACGCAGCCACGTGAAGATCCTTGCCTCATCAAAATAGAAAAGTTCTTCAAACGGGAAGCAGAGTTATGCGGACCTTACGCGCTGCCTGAACAGATGGCAGCACCTTCTTCGACCGCACAACAAAAGAAGACGCAACGGGTCAACAATGTGACTGAGAAGACACAAACATCGAAGTGCGCCGTATGTGACAACACGGGGCACAGCAACGCAACAGAATGTGAACAGTTCGAGAAATTGGACGCCAATGCAAGATGGGACATGGCCAAGTCCAAACGCCTCTGCTTCAGATGTCTTCGCTACAGAAGCAAGACACACCAATGCAAACCTAAGCCGTGTGGTGTCGACAGCTGCAAGTACTCTCATAACAAGATGCTGCACTACGAAAAGAAGACTGAAAAAACAGAAGCAGTACAAGATAAAACAGAAGTCGTCAATTCAACATGGACAGTCAAGAAGCAGTCCTATTTGAAGATAATACCGGTCCAGGTGAAGGGACCAAAAGGGGCCATCGACACCTTCGCGTTGATGGACGACGGGTCAACAGTCACGCTCGTCGACGACAGCGTAGTAACGAGCATCGGAGCAACAGGACCCATAGATCCATTAAAAATAGAAACCATCAACGACATGAAGGCGTCAGAATCAACGTCAAGAAGAGTCACCATCAATCTGAAGGGGCTCAACGATCATGAAGAGCAAATACAAGCACGCACAGTGAAGAACCTACAAGTTTCGTCTCAACGGGTTCCACAAGAATTAGTGGAAGGGTGTCAACACTTATGCGACATCCGAAGGCACCTCACTTATACGAATGCGAAACCACGAGTACTCATCGGGCAAGACAACTGGCATCTTCTGCTGACCTCAGAAACAAGAAGAGGGGATAAGAACCACCCAGTGGCATCTCTCACGCCACTAGGTTGGGTACTACACGGCAGTCAGACACGAACCTTCGGCCAGAAGATCGACTTCGTGTCACACATCGCAGAGGATCCAGAAGACAACCTAGAAGATCTCGTGAAGCAATATTTCGAGATGGACGCGCTCTGCATCAACCCCAAGAGACCGAAGACTGATCCGGAAGAACAAGCACTTCGTATTCTGGAGAAGACCACAACAAAAATAGAAGAAACAAGATTCCAGACCGGTCTTCTCTGGCGCAAAGAAGATGTCAAGTTTCCAGACAATTATGAAAGCTCACTGAAGAGGCTCTTCAGCATCGAAAAGAAAATAGATCGTGACCCCGCACTAAAGAAAAAATACGTCGAACAAATGGACGCTCTCATCACAAAGGGGTACGCTGAACCTGCCCCAGAACAGAAGACAGCTGACAAGACCTGGTACCTGCCTCATTTCGCCGTAATCAACCCAATGAAGCCGGACAAACTACGGGTAGTACACGACGCGGCAGCCAAGACAAAAGGAGTGGCACTCAATGACACGCTGCTCAAAGGTCCTGATCTACTACAGTCGCTGCCAGGCGTCGTCATGCGGTTCCGACAACATATGGTCGCAGTCACAGCGGACATCAAGGAGATGTTCATGCAAGTCAAGCTGCGAACAGAAGATAGAGATGCGCTGCGATACCTATGGCGCGGCGATCGACGTGACGATCAACCTCCAGAAGAATACAGAATGACGTCATTAATCTTCGGGGCCTCAAGTTCGCCATCAACAGCAATATACGTTAAGAACTTGAACGCGAAGCAACATGAAAAGTCACATCCTGAAGCCGCCGCCGCCATCATACAGAAGCATTATGTCGACGACTACTTAGACAGCTTCAGAAACATTGAAGACGCCATGCGCATCACGAAGAGTGTACGAGAAGTACACATGAAAGCCAGCTTCGAGTTGAAACAGTGGAAGTCAAACTCATCGTCACTCCTACAAACACTCGGAGAAGACAGTCAGACAGAAGACATAGAGCTGTACAGAACAGAAGAGAAAACAGAACGAGTCTTGGGCGTCATATGGAAGATCAACTCCGACGAGCTCACCTTCAACCTTAACTTAACAAGAATACCTTCAACACTTATAGAGGGTAAACAGCCAACGAAGAGAGAAGCTCTACGTATAGTTATGTCGCTCTTCGACCCGCTTGGATTCGCCTCACCTATCACAATTAGGGCGAAACAACTCCTTCAAGAAGTCTGGCGCCGGGGAACAGCATGGGACGACAAGATCGATGAAGACCTGGCGGAGCAGTGGGAAACCTGGATGGCACACCTAAAAAGCCTCCATGACGTAGCTATCCCGCGGCAATACCTACACTACAGTGACGCCGCCTCATTAGAACTTCATGTCTTCAGCGACGCCAGCGAGTCTGCCTACTCTACGGTCCTCTTCTGGAGAACAGTGGCAGCGAATGGCGAGGTGGCCCTATCCCTCATTATAGCCAAAGCAAAAGTGGCACCACTGAAGCTGACATCGATACCCAGGTTGGAGCTGCAAGCAGCAGTCATGGGCACCAGACTCGCAGAGACAGTGATCGAAGAGCACGAAAGAAAGCCCGACCGTAAAGTGTTCTGGACAGACAGCAAGACCGTCCTAACCTGGATAAGGACAGGGTCACGTTCCTACAAACCATACGTGGCTCATCGTCTAGCAGCAATAGAAGACAGTTCTAAGGTCAACGACTGGCGCTGGGTTCCAACGAAGTTAAACGTGGCAGACGACGCCACACGAGACGTACCGGCAACATTCAACAGAGATCATCGGTGGTTCAAAGGTCCTGACTTCTTATACCTGACAGAAGAGTCATGGCCGACAGAAACCACTAAAACAACAAATGAAGAATCTTCTGAAGAAGAGAAGACTCATCACGTGAGCGACAAAAGAAGACCGAAGCTAGCAGAGGGTCTGCCTGACCCATCCAAGTTCTCCAGCTGGGACCGACTACGATACTCAACAGCGCGTGTTCTACAGTTTATCCAACTCTGTAGAACTAATAAACAGAGTGTCAACTACAGAAGAACAAGGAAAAATAAAGAAGCTGACCCAGCTTGGAAGAAGAACAAGACTACAGTAAAAAGGCAGGCGCCCACGACGACAAAGAAGTCGTTACAAGACATTAGGAAGCTACTACCGGTCACAGCAGAGCTACTCAAAACAGCTGAAGAGCTCCTGATGCGATCTTCTCAAGATGAGTCATTCACAGAAGAAATAAACAGTCTAAACAACGGGAAGCCCATCGACAAAGAAAGCCGCCTTCACCAACTCAGCGTTGTGTCGGTAAACGGCGCACTCAGATTAAGGAGTCGTATTCAGGCGATCAAAGATATGAAGGAAGAATTCAAAAACCCGCTGGTAATCGACGGTGATCATCCTACAGTCAAGCTCTGGATACTGGGTATTCATCGGCAACTACATCACTCCGGCGTAGAAGCCACAGTCAACGAGTGCAGACAACAGTATTGGGTATTAAGACTACGCCCTATCACACGCACACTACTGCGACGATGCCTGTTCTGCAGAATGAAGACACAAGTACCACCGCATCCGAGAACTGGGGACCTGCCAGCATGTCGCTTAGCTCATCACAAGCGACCCTTCACCTTCACCGGAGTCGACTACTTCGGACCCCTCTCCGTGACCGTCGGACGAACTCAACAGAAGAGATATGTGGCCATCTTCACATGTCTCACGACGCGAGCAATACACCTGGAAGTCGCCGGTTCGCTCAGCGCCGACTCTGCGGTAATGGCGGTCAGAAGGCTGATCGCACGACGAGGCTGCCCGACCGAAATCTGGTCGGATAACGGCACCAACCTAAAGGCTGCCGACAAGGAACTAAGACAAGCGATCGACACAGCGACTGCGGAGGAAGCGGCGAAGAGGACCATATCCTGGCGCTACATTCCGCCTGGGGCTCCATTCATGGGCGGAGCTTGGGAGCGAATGGTTCGCTCAGTAAAGACGGCGCTCACCGCGACGTTACACGAACGTCATCCAGCAGAAGAAGTCCTCACGACTCTACTCGCCGAAGTAGAGTACACCGTCAACAGTCGTCCGCTGACTCACGTCTCAGTCAGCCCAGAAGATCCGGAAGCCCTCACTCCTAACCACTTCTTGTTGGGGGGACCAGGGCGAGTGCCGCAGCTAGGCACCTTCACCGAGCAAGACACCATCTCACGATCCAGCTGGCGAGCCGCGCAAAGGCTAGCCGACGTCTTCTGGCTACGCTGGGTCAAGGAGTATCTCCCTGAGCTCCAACACCGGCGGGAGCCCCACGGACGAGGTCGAGCAGTACAGGTCAATGACCTCGTACAGATCGTCGACCCGAACCTGCCCCGCAACGTGTGGATCCGAGGAAGAGTCGTCGCTACGTATCCAGGCCCCGACGACGTCGTGCGAACGGTGGACGTGCTGACCAGAGGAGGTATCCTGCGCCGGCCAGTGAGGAAGCTGGTGATCCTGCCCCTGTCTACGGACGTCGAGCCCGCACCGGCAGCTGATGCGACGCGGTCGCACGGCGGGAGTGATGTGCGGGACAGTGATAAATAGTGCAGTGTTACATAGACGTTAGTGACGATACGTAAATGTTGTGATATTATTTGAATAGCGTTAGAATTAGTTTATTACGATGTTTATAAGTGTTTTTAAGATAGCATTAGCTCTACTTACGCCCATCAGGCTTGATGTTATAAGTGATTTACATTCCTGCCGCCTAGCGGCGCTAGTGTACTCCAGTTTTTATAGTAAAGGCATAATCTTAAGTTGTGCATTCCTGCCGCCTAGCGGCGCTAGTGTTTAGGTTCACAGTTCACGAAGCTTAGCTACTGCGTTGCGTTACTTTAACGAGAACCGTTTCAGTAATTTTGTAATTTTAAGGTGTAAATCAAGGTTTTTTGTATAGTTTTTGTGTTTATTATGTAATATAAGTTAGTCCTAAGATTAGGAAAATATGTTATATATTGTAAGGGATGTTTTACCACTAAAAATAGCATACTAAAATTTCCCGCGCAGAAATAGTAATTTTTCGGCGCCAAATTGTATATAGAGGCCATTTACGCATGCGCAAACACTTAATTATGATTGGCCAGCGCCTTAGAAATTTGTATATAAAAATGGGAACATTTTGGTTGTAAATTCATTCCGAATCCAGCTACTACTTCAGTAAGAAACTCTCCTAATAAAAAGAAGAAACTACAAGCAACCAGTGGTCTTATTCCCCACCAACCCAGTGCACAAGTGTGCCCAGTATGCACAAATGTCTTAAACATTTGTAGGTACCTACTTACATTTTATGTCAATTACGCAACCAGAATTAAATCGGTCAATAACAAATTGCAATACAACTTTGTCACATTTTTGCAGCGGACAGGAATTTGCTTAGATAGACTCTACACAACGATGGATTGGACTCGTTGAGTCAAGAAAATAGAAATGTAATTAAAAAGTACCACAGTACCTATTGAATGGCACACTAGGCGCCCTCATAATCTATTGAGTTAATATTTCTGTGTTCAGCTATTTTCCTAGCAGGACATTCAGCGTCTCCAGTTTTATGGGCATTAGGTTTTTTGAACCGTAACCACGTCGCGCATTTCGGAGTCTCAGTTTTCTTCGGACACTCGGACATTGTATTCTACATTTCTACCTTCTTGACCACAGTGACCACACGTAGAATTGATTTCCCTGCAAGATTTTGCAGCATGGCCTTACTGTTGGCATTTATAAAATGTGGGTGTACTAATATGTAGGTACACCACTGCCTAATCTTCGGAGATTAGGTACAGGCGTGATGTTTTGTTAGGTATTAATGTCAGAAGTTCAGAAATGTGATGTGATTTTGATTTTGACAAATAAAATAATTATGAAAAGAAGACAATGCAGGCTTGACTTTAATTGTTATTTGTATCTATCTTTAATTTTGATCTTTATTAAACAATTGCATTGAAAGTTATCCCTAGCAATCAATCACATTTCATACAGGTATTTTTAGCTAATAAATTACCTAGATTGTCCTATTATTAACAATAAATAAACAATTTCTCGATCTATAGGGCAAACATGATGCCGTTGACTTTTTATCAAAACAATATACTTAGCTAGGTATATATCTACGATTGTTTTTATTAATCTTTTTCCGACAGTATTCTTCCTACTTTGATAATCTGCACAAAACGAAATGACAGTTCAATTAAAAAAAAAATACGTTACCATAAACAAAATAAAGGCGAGTTTTGTTTGTTTTTCAGTTTATTGATAGCAAAATCTTTGTTGATTAATTTGTTGACTTGTTTCTATAAAAGTAGTTGATTAGTTTTTGATTATTAGACAGTAAATATAACACAGCATTCGACTGTTTAGGAGTCTGTCCCCGAGTTCCGTTCACTCAGTGCTACGTCGTGAAAATAGCCAGTGATTTTTTTAAATATATTTTTTTGTGCCGACATCAAATTTTTAAAAATGATCGGTGAGTTTTTAATAATTTAACTATTATTATTTTACACTATTTTTGTGTCAGCGTTAATTAAATTGATTGCTAAGAGATTCTTTTTCTCAGCTGGTAAGATGTTTTCCCCGCCCCTAAGACGACCCACTGACCCCTTATTGTTTTTTATTGAATTATTTGATTTTAAATACTTAATATTAAACTTATCTTAATTAATCACGATTATAATAAAGTAACTTCTTATAGTTCAACAAAATCAACAATAATTTGATTATGTACCTAATTTAATTTTAAATTTGAAAAAAAAAACATGGCTTCCTTGCAGTATGTAAACTATTAACTGCTTCAGGTACCTAGTTATGGCCACCAGTTTTGCAGTTTCCATAATAACAACTGCTTTCATACCGGGACATTATTTTAGGTGCTGGAAATTCAAAAAACCACTTTAAATTAAAATTCAATCGAGTGACTTACCTACTCGTCGGCTTAATGATCGCAAGCGCGACTGGTGAGCATTAGAGGTACCGGGTTCGATGATCTTCAGGTCGCGATGTTTTTTTTTATGATGAATAATTCTTCAGTAGGTAGCCTCAGTTCTCAGCCGGCGTCGCTCCTTTTATCTACTTAAATGGGACATCTCTGCCTACCTTTTCCAACAATTGAATAGGCGTGATGTTGCCCTGGCTTGTAAAATTGATTGATAACTTGGGTTTCTTAGGTTAGATACTTATGAAACCCAAGTTATCACTGGAAAAGTAAAATTAGTGAACCAGTACCTAGTAGGTATTGGCCCCAACTTCGTTCGGTCGTGGATTCGAACGCAAACTTGATAGGTACTTTATATCCTCTCAATTACTGCTCTCAAAAAGATGGAACTTTCAGTTAAACAATAAAAGATTATTCAGATCTATCTTTAGGCGTGCATATTTATACCTAGGTACCTACTTACCGATCTGATGGATAGGTATTCCAGTTTGTGTTCGATTAAATCCAAAACACCCAATACAGATTCTTTGGTTAAACGGAACCTCGTACAAAAATCGACATCATCGTATTCTTCAAAATAATCACGTCGTTCTTTAAAAATTCTTGGTCGTCGTACTATTCTCTCCATAATTTCGAATTCTTCTAAAGCATCACTTTCGAAAATAAAATCAAATGCAGCGTTCATCTTTGTTCTTTGACTAACCTGACAGCCTGTTAATGTTTTAATGGACCTTTACAGCAGTGATTAGATTTAACGCCGTGTTAAGAGAACTAACCATTCATTAGCGCATGGTGGGACACTCGATAACTTTAACAGTCTGTTAATAGGTTTAACAAGGCGTTAAATAATTAACATAGTATGGTGAAACTAGGCCTTAGTTGGTCTGTTTTATACCCGACCACCCATTGTTACGTAGGTACCGAGTTTACTCCGTGAATCCGTGATTAGGAAAGCACATTAGGCCGCTGGTCCCGGCTCACTGTAGGTATATTTGTAGGTAGATCTTTGACAGTCGTTAGGTACAGGTAGTCAGTGTCAGTGGCCTAAGTCTTAAAACCAGTCATATCAAGGGGTATCGTATCCTATCTTACGCTTAGCCCGCGTGGAGTTCGAGAATAAATTGTCCCACGGGATCATAGGTACTACCAGAATAAAAAGTGTAAATGTGGCAGGTGTGTGTGTTATGTTATGTTAAGTAGGTATAAACTATCTGTGTGTTAAACATTTAATTCCGTTATGTAGTTTTTGCGTGAAAGAGCAACAAACATCCATCCATCCATCCTCACTTTCGCATTTATACCTAATATTAGTTGATTCTAATAGGCTTCTCGAAAACTGTGATGTTACTAAGTCAGCCTAATTAAACGTGACCTGTGACGTTAATTAATCCTCGCTTAAATGATTAGGGATTAGCGATTACAATAGAAAAAATTACTTCTCTGTGATATGAAAATCTAACGCTATTGGTAGTTTTAAGTGGATAATAAGTAGGTACTAATACCTAGATATTTGCTAAAGCTAGGGCTGGGTACGTGTTCATACATGTAGAAAAACATGGAAGGATGTGATAAGGCGTATCTTTTATGTATTACTAGCTTTTGCCCACGGCTTCGCCCGCGTGGATGTCGGTTTAACTACAAAAATGTCGATTTTCCATACAAACTTTCATCCCCTATTTAACTCCCTTAGGGGTTGAATTTCCAAAAACCCCTTCTTAGTGCTCCCCTACATTATAATAGGAAGCCGTGTGCAAAATTTCACATTCCTAGCCCCAGTAGTTTCGGCTGTACGTTGATATGTCAGTCAGTCAGTTCTCCTTTTATGTATTTTATTATGTATTATAATGGCAGTCTAGTGGTCGCAAGGTATTGTTGAGTACGAAGTACGTACGAGTCCCTGGTAGGGCATGTTACTGAATTTTCTAGCAGATTGTTGATGTGATTGAGATTTTCCATCATGATTTTTTCGGTAACAGCCACGTAGTCTGGATTAGTACCCCGCTGAAGAAAATAGACTATTACACGGGACAAACATAACTGGCGAAATGTGAAGTAGGTACACCTAGAGCTCTGTCTTCCTAACCCTTTGGCCTCCGATGGTATGTTAACTCATTATGATTCTGTTCCACCGATCGGCAAAATATGGCTGTACCTAGGTAGGTACTGTTAGGCCCACCACTGCCTAACCCTTCGGGGATTACAGGCGTGATGTTACGTTTGTTATAGGCCTTAGTCATTTGTTTCCATAAAGGAAGATTGCAATGACCCAGATATTACACTAACAATAAAAACAATATCAAAATAACAATAGCCATAAAAAAATCTAGATCAGCCATTGAAGAGTTTATAGTTATTTAGCTAATCTTGTCATATCTAAGCTAATCTGTCTGTGGGTCATCCAGTCGGTCAAAAGTTTACTGAACTCATGTTTCAGTTGTTTTTAGGGTTCCGTAGTCAACTAGGAACCCTTATAGTTTCGCCATGTCTGTCTGTCCGTCCCTCCGTCCTCGCTTAATCTCTGTGACCGTTAGCTCTAGAAAGCTGAAATTTGGTACCAATAATAATATTATGTGTATCAATCACGCCGACAAAGTGGTAAAATAAAAATTGGAAAAAAAATGTTTTATTTGGGTAGCCCCCCTGTAAGTAAAGTGGGAAGTGATTTTTTTGAAGTGAAAACTTCTTTAGCGGCGCTGAGCACTTTTTTGTATGGGTAAAAACTTTCAAACTCGCGTCAGGGTCACGTGATGCTGATCGAAAAATCGTAAGATTTTTCGATCAGCATCACGTGACCCTGACGCGAGTTTGAAAGTTAATATTGAAGTTTTCACTTCTGCCGGCACTCCCGGAGTGCTACCTTTTTTTTTAATTTCAACCCTAACGTGTGATGTATTGTTGGAAAGGTATTTAAAAATGAATAGGGGTTCACTAAAATATTTTTTTGATAATGTCAATAATTTCAGAAATAATCGCTCCAAAAGTAAAAAACAATGTGTCCCCCCCCTCTAACTTTTGAACCATAAGTTTAGAAAATATGAAAAAATCTGAAAAGTAGAACTTTATAAGGATTTTCTAGGAAAATCATTTTGAAAGTGAAAAAAAAATTAATTAAAAATATATATACCTACATACTTAAAAAAAATAAAAAAAAAACATAATGGATACCTACCCATCTTTAAACTCTTAAGTGGGAATACTTATTGTGACGGACGGAACCCTACACTGAGCGTGGCCCGACACTCTCTTGGTCGGTTTTTTTTTATGTCCCGCCTGTAAACTGTAATCCTCCAAGTTAAGGTAAAGGTTTATCTAATCTGCCTAGCCTTTTACGAACTATGTTACGATCGGTTAACAGTCTAACAGGTATAAGTGTGTAACGTTGGTGATTACCGCTGAGGCGCCATTGAGACCCGAGCCGTCAGGTGAGGGTCTTAAGAAAGCCGAGGACGGTAATCATCAATACACACGTGTGTCATACGACGTTTTTCAACGCACTTGTGAAGAAAATAATACTAAAAAGTCATCTTTAACAGTTAAAACTAGTTCTGATTTTTTTTCACAATAGCGGGAAAAATTAATCGGTTTTCTTGCGCGCATATCTACAGTTCGACCAACTTATCTGTGCATGCGGGAAAACACGGAACTAAAATAAATGTACTAAGTTTGACGTAGCGATGCATTTTTTCTTGACCTGTGGCGCCACCATGAAATTCACACATATAATGGTCATACTGTAACAATGGCGATCGGCCAGACTAAATGAATGAGGGCGATAGAGTTTTAGCCACGTATAAAATGAGGAAAAAGTTTTCTTTATTACAGAGAAAATAAAAGTTATATTATTTGAGTGAAAGTTTCATTAATAAAAACGTACAAGTTGAAATTATTTATTTAAATTCAAATTTGCATGAAATGAGCAAGCACTAAGTACATTAATTTATTTTTACTATTGAACACGATCTTTTTTGTATCGAAACTTTTTTAAGATTGAACGTTGCAACTCAACCAATATTAAAAAAAAAACCTATAACTCACTAGTGAATAATAGCAATGAAAAAGTCACAGTTTGATTTAGGTGTCATTATGTGCTTAATTGCGGTGAAAATATAGCCACTTTATGAGCAAGTGTGTTGAAAAAAAAATGGTCTAGTGGTAGTCCAGTACATGCCGTATTTTTCTGTCATACATCACCATTCACCATACCATAATATGCTGTGGTCTTCCGCAAGCCTTATAATATAACCGATCCGCTGACGTTTAAAATACACCCCAAAAAATAAGTCGGGGTAACGGTTTAAAACTTCAACACGCAATGAGCAATTCTCGAACCTTCTCTTAATTAAAAAACTGACCACGATGACTTTGCCCAAACGCATATCCTGACGCCGATACTATCAAACATAACACCTCTATAGGAAACAATTAAAATCGATAACAATCAAACAACAATGTGTGTAATGAAATAGTACCTATAATAATAATATAGGAAATGCATTTATTATCAGCTATCAGCTACTCGCTATCTTAACATCTATGCACTCTCCGCCTTCTAGCTCGAGTTCCTGGGGAGTACTTTTACCTGTAAAATAAAACAATAATAAATCACTATCACTATTACTATCACAACATAGTATAAAACAAAGTCACTTCCCGCTGTCTGTCCCTATGTATGCTTTGATCTTTAAAAGTATGCAATGGCTTTTGATGCGGGTTTTTTTAATAGATAGAGTGATTCAAGAGGAAGGTTTTAGTATCTTTCTTGCACCCGTGCGAAGCCGGGGCGGGTCACTAGTAATTAATTAATAGGGGATCGGTCAAAAAAAAACTAATTAGTCCGTCAGATAGATTTCCAAAAATTATTGGACACGTATTTTTTCTTTTTTCACGTAAACTTAAAATGAAGACGATACAGTGCTTCGAAAACTCGTGTGACGTCATATGATAGTACATTTTGACGACACAAGTGACGTTTCAAGTTCAAGCCCCACTCCAAGATCTTTGACGCGTTTTATCTCCGTCATTTTTTATTGATTTGATAAAACAAAAAACACGTATTCAATATTTTTCGATAATCTAACTTACGGACTAAACAGAATCATATTATTTTGACCCAGTCCGATCCCCTATTTGTTCTTCTTTCTTTATCGTATTCCATAGCTGGTGACAGAGTTTGTATGCCGACCATGGGTCTCTGACTTGGCTTTACATGCCGTCGAGAAAATATCTCTCATGCTGGTTATACCTGTCGGGGCTGCGGATCATCGAAAGAGATAACGCGGCTTCGGCACAAGGGCGAAGAAGGAACATGGCTGGTTTTTAGTCAGTAGAAGTCTGACACTCCCTTCCGCTTTGCCCAAGAGCGGGGGGGGGGGTTATTTGATGATTTTCCACACACCAAAAAACTTAAAAAGACCCGAGAAAGCCGCCGAAGCAAGTGATAAAAATCAGAAGTGCGTGTCTTGGGTTCCAAGTTCGAACTCGAGACTATGAATCGACAGTCCGACGGGCGTGCACACAACTAGAACAATCGTTGCTATCTGAGCAGCGGTAACCCAGTGGTCCGGCCCCGACTTCCTCTCTAAGAGAGGGATGGGCTCTATCTATTACAACTCGCGGGCCCAGTGCGTGTTGGTAGATGTCACAAGTCTTCGAATTTTTTGGTTTTAGGATTTATAAATCAGAACATTTCGCGGTGAAATGTGGGTATACTATTAGATACACCTCTGTCTAACCCTGCGTGGATTACAGGCGTGATGTTATGTGATTCTAAAGACTAAAGTAACCTTTTTGGGTCTCCAGATAGTATGCAGATGTAGAACCATAAACTAATAACACATATTATAACAGTGGCTCCATCTGTTGAAACTAATTTAAACAGTCATTCTGTGAAATTCTTTGAAAATAACAGAGATGGAATGATTTAAAAATTCTTTGAAGTTAAAAATTACTAGAGCAGCGGTGGTCCAGTGGTGTCGGCCCCGACTTACGAACAGTAGGTCGTGGGTTCGAACCCAGGCAGGCGCATTACTTTGTGTAATTTATTTCATCACCGCTGCTCTCAAAACGGTGAAGGAAAACATCGTGAGGAAACCGGCATGTCTTAGAACCAAAAAAATCGAAGACATGTGACATCTGCCAATCCGCACTGGGCCCGCGTGGTGGATTATAGCCCATCCCTCTCCTAGAGAGGAACCCTGAGTCCCTGCAGTGGGAACATTATAGGCTGATGATGATGATGAAAAATTACTTGTCTTTTGGTAAAGCAAGGAGCAACAATGGATGCACTATGCAAAGGATGACATGGCTAGAAAGGTGTAATAGAGAAGAATGGAAGAAGAAGATAGGTTGAGCTGACCCCAAATTAATTAGGATAAGAGTAGAAGAATCCAACTTTCCTCTCGCAGGTCTGCTGGAAGAAATTTCACATGAAATAAGCAGTACCTTTGTGCTCTTCTATTTTTTTTTATGATTTTATCCTTTTTTGTATTTTGTGTACATAAATAAATAAATAAGAATAATGATAAATGTTTGATGTTTTGGTGCAGAAAGCACTTACGGTTAGAATAAAATATTAATAATTGTTCATAACCAGCGCCATCTATTGAGTTGTCGCAACAACTCGCCTTTGACAACTAAAGGAAATCATGTCTGTTTTTTTTTAATTTGTTCATTATAATTTTGTTGTTGTTTTTTAGTTTATTCTAGCATTGAGGGAGTAAATAGATTGATCTCTCGTTTTGTATTAAAAAACAACAATTAGAAGCCCTAGCATAGCATAATCAGCCTATAATGTTCCCACTGCTGGGACCCCAGCCCTCCTCTCTATGAGAGGGATGGGCTATAATCCACCATGCAGGTTCAGTGCGGGTTGGTAGAAGTCAGAAGTCTTTGAATTTCTGGTTCTAGGACATGGTGGTTTTCTTTCTATGTTTTCCTTCACTGTTTTGAGAGCAGCAGTGATGAAATAAATTACACAACTTACTGCTCCTAAGTCAGGGCCACCACAGCTGCTCTATTAGAAGCTGTAACAATAATTTAAAAAATACAACATACCATTTATTAAATCTCCATCAAAGTAGAACTTTAACCGTTCTATGGGCGTTTCCAAGTGCTCGGCACATTTCACCATTGCTACTACAAGTTTATCTTCAGGTCTCAGTGTAGTTTCAAAAGGTTTCTTCTTATTCTGACACTGAAATTTGAGTTTAAGTCCACCAGTTTCTTCTTCCTTGCTACTCTTCTTAGTTAACTGCGTAACGTTTTGTTTGACGATACCTCCATCTATAAACTTAGCTATGCTATAGTTTATCGAGTCCGGCGTATCGTCAATTTTCAAAATTTTATCATTATACGTTAATAATATATTTTCGTTGCTCACGCCTTCTTTGGCAGTAAAATAGTTAAATATTGGTGTAAGTTTCTGATACTTTCTTATATTGAATTTGAATATTTCGAAATTTTGCCAGTAGACTTTGACGGACATTTCTTCGTTATCATCATCAATTGGGTCTTCTTCAATGATCTCAATATCATCCGCGACGGGTCTTGTTGAGAACAACTGTTGGTTATCGGACTGGTCTGGATACTCATCAGTGTTGCCAACGCTATAAGTTGGATAACTCGGAGAAGAATTTGAAGTCCTAGAGCTTGATGATTGAGTGGAATCATATCGATGACCAAATATGTCGTCGAACATAGCCCAAAGTTCTCTTCTGCTGCGGCTACGGCCTCTGGCCCTGCCTCGAGAGCCGCGGCCTCTCCTCCTGGCAGAACCTCCCCCTCTCGCTACAGCCGTAGCAATTTGTTCTACGAGTTCAGCCACTCTTGGTGTAATACTTTCTTCAACAAGGGCTGTACTGGGTGTACTAGGCTCTGGAACAGGACTGCTTCTACCTGAAAAAATAAAGAATATCTCTTAGTATGAGCACAACATGACGCATAACATAAAAACGCACAAAAAGTAAAGTAAGGGGAAAATATATAAATATTCATGCAAAATGAACTCTACCTCTTGTAGAATTTGAAGTTCTCCGTCTAGTGGCCCTTGTCTCCCATTCGGAAGGTTCACCAGGAGGTACACTACAGGCTTTCCGTTTTGAAGCACGTCCTCTCCCGCGACCCCTAGATTTTGCGTTACTAGTGCTAGCTTTTAACGCCTCACTATTTCTAGCTATTATAGCATCTAGCGTGAATTCCTCATTGTCTGTGCTATTAACAGTTGTATTTAAAACTTCTGTGATGGTTTCTGAAGTACTATTTTCAAAGTTTGTTGACATCGTTCCACTAGTTTTTGCAATTTCGTCACTGTCATTTAGTGTAGCATTTGTGCCGCTATCGAATTTTTCTTTCGATAATGCGCTTTTGATTTTCTTAAGTTTTAGAGCCATATTGCCATAGCAATCGTCTTCCGAATCTGAAGAAGACATCATTAGATTTAAGATATATTAATTATCACAGAAATATGAAAAACGTTCAATCTAAAACTCTGGCAGCTGGCATTATTCAAAATTGAAAATATTTATTTGACGTTAGTAGTGATGTCCACAAAGCGTTATGGCGTTCTTTGTTGTCGAAAATATCGACTTGATAATATTAATCAATTACAATTGTTTTAAATGTTAGTATCATGGTGATAAACAAAAATGATAAAATGAATATATTGTAACAACGTGTATTTAAATAAGTAAGTATTTTTGATAAGAAAAATGATTTTACTGATTGAAATAAAAACGATTTGTGGTTGAGTGAATCAGTTTGTCAAAGTCAGAGTCAAAGTCAAAATTATTTATTTGCAACAAATGTGGTAAAAGAGATGGTAAAATAATAAATAAGTCGTGCAATGACACATTTCGCCATTAAGTTGGCATGCAAACATGAATTTGAATTAACTGATTATGCTTTTTTTGAATTTGAATTAACTGATTACGCTATTTTCTCAACAGTCACGTTTTACAATAACAGCGTTGCAAAAAACATATTTAAATCCACAAAAAAACAAAGCCAAAACAAAGGAAGAAAGGTTGTATCATTTGTTTTTTGTTGCTACACATTATATTAGATTTATCGATCAACAAAGGACATCTCTAGTAGCCTGAAAGAGATTCGTGTCTGCGTTTTGTTATTCTAAACATAGGGATGCAAAACAATCTTTTAATTAATTAATTACATTTTAAATTATTTACATTGGTACATCCGAATAATATCACGCCTGTAATCCTTAAAAAGGTTAGGTAGGGTGGTACTTTATCGTACGTCCTTTCGACAGTTATGATTAACTTTTAAGTCTCATGTAATAGAGGGGCGAGTATTTGAATATCCTTAAAACTCGTTTCTTTTGAAAACTGTGTAAAAATTGGAAAAGTCATTCAATGAATGAATCAGTATACCTATTAAAATTTTCCGGTTTTCATTCCAACTTTGCAATAATAAAACGCTCACTAAGGATGCGTTCACATTTAAAATTGAGTTTCCAAATCCTTTTCAAGTCTACAATCTGGTAATATTGTTATCAGTACTAATTTATTGTGGAAAATAAATTGTTGATTGATAAGTATTAGAAGTGTGATCAAATTTGTAGTGACACATCCAACACACCGGCTTGAAACTTCATAGTTTCCTTGTTTTAATTCTTGGACCATGAAGGTTTTCTACATTGGTTTAATGGTGATTGAGTGACCCGAAAATCTGCTGAGAATTTGGCGGGTTGGTATACAGATGGTGAAACACGGGCCTGCCCAGTGCCCTTGCGTCGTTGGTATAGCTCTTGGAGACCGCCTCATCCACTTTTGACCGAAATTCTCCGCCTATCCATCTCAATAAAGAATCTTAAGCAATCAGAGCATAAGTCATGAGAATTGTTTCTTTAATGTAAGATATAAAATGAAGTCAAACCATTTAATTAATCTTGATTAAATTGTTTCAATGAAACTCATGAAACTGTAAAGCTTTAATTCGTTAATTGATTAAATCAAAGAGATAATAAAACTGGTTTATGTTTATTGGTAGTAAGATTTGATTATTTGAACATGAAAGAAATATTACAATCAGGGTAGAAATATTACAATTAGTAGAAGCCGAAGGAACTCTTTTTTTTGTATGGTGGGTATTCATCAAATGACTCCTTCCGCTCTGGGCAGAGTAGTAGGGAGTGTCAGTAGAACTGACTAAAAACCACACATATCCCTTCTTAGCCCTTTGTGTTGATAAACGCGACTTCATCATCATCCACGGCCTGAATGCACCTACTGCTGGGATAAACCTCTCTTTTGTTGTACCATTCTCCATCACGGTCCTTGCCAGTTCTTACACGCCATTTAGTGACAACCATAGTTCACCTGTTTACCTGCCCAAATCCATTTGAGTTCCTTAGCGCGATTTGCAATATCGAAAACCTTTGTACAGTCGAACAAGCTAATAAATATACAAGCAGAAAGTAACATTATTTTATAATTCTTGTATACTGAAAATATTGATTGCAATTTTGTTTTTTAAAGCGTTTCGCAGTAGGTACCGTTTTACATCAGTCTCTAAATGTCTGTATAATTTGTATATTTTTAAAAGTAGAAATAAATGCAAGTTAGTTGACTGTAAGTATACTTATTAGCTTGTTCGACTGTACGTCTTCGGATTACAATGACATAGACCGTATCAAAACCACGTGTAAATGTTGGTGTAAACACGCGAACTAGAATCTATGACGAAATCTATGAAACTAAGTAGGTACCTATATCGAGAGTACCCTGGTAGGTCTACGTGTTTACGACATCAATAGATTTCTATCTTTTAATGGTTACCTACATTATTACATTTTCTATTAATTACCTAATAGATGTACCTACCAATTCATAAAACATCGATGGTTATCAATAAATTGATTTGTAAATCAATAGGAATCTACTAATAGATACCTATAGGGGTTTTTGGTGAGTGTTAAGTGTTATCGGGTTTTACCATTGGCATTTTTGAAAGCGCGGTTATAGGACGAGAATCAGACTTCCCAGCCGGCTTAGCATGACCACCGAAGAAACGGGTTTTGTCGACGGAAGAATCGACAAAATGACAGATTGTAGCAAGGTTTCATGTCAAATTGTATGGAAAAATCTTTGTCTATTCTTGGTAGAATAGAGATAGAATCGCTATGCTACGGGGGCTGGTGGTTGTCATTTACCGATTTCCGTTTATAAGAAAAAAAAAACTACCCATTTTTTATTAATGATTCAGGCTGAGAATCATTTCAATTTGACAACAATGCCGAGTAGAAATGAGAATGAAGATCGACGAAGTCTTATAGAAATCATTAAGTAAACCGTCTTAGATCCCGCAACGAAGTTTATCAGAAAAGAATAGCGAAGGAGTACCTACCTAGTTAATATGCAAAACGACAGCCTGTGGATTCAATAAAACATTAGGTACCTATATTATATTACACATCCGAAACGGATACTCTAAAACTATCAAATAATCGTTATCGATATCGCTAGGATTAATCTAAACGTTAGGTGTACCGTGTAATCTTAAAAGTACCTACGGTATCTACAATTATAATAGAAAATCCGGATCTCGGAAAATGTATGAATTCTAACGTATGCGTATGTGATTATTAGGTACGTGTTTAAAATAATATTAGGTATCTACGTAGCATCAGGCCTGTAAACTCTGAAGGGTTAGGTAGATAGAGGTATAAGTAGGTACATAATAGTACACCTACTGTGGCTATATGTACCCAAAGCTCATTGGGTATGTGGCAGATGTGGCCAGTTCAAACTCAATTCAGCGTATCGGCCTTTTGAGAAACGTCATGGTCAGTTAGTTTGTTTGACAGGTACTCTTGTGCTTATCTCTTCGGTGATTATAGGTGTGATGTTAAACGTATATGAGTGCATAGAGTCAGTGTCCTCTTGGTACACCTGTGGTGCCTAAATCTTAGGCGATTATGATTATCACTATCACTACAATTACTTGACTGGCTTGTTGGTCTAGTGGTTAGTGACCCTAACTGCTATGCCGGAGGTCGTGGGTTCGATTCCCACCCAGGACAAATGTTTGTGTGATGAGCACGATCATTTGTTCTGTGTCTGGGTGTAATTTATCTATAATATGTATGTATTTAGAAATATATAAGTATGTTTATCAGTTGTCTAGTACCCATAACACAAGCTCTGCTTAGCTTGGGACTAGATGGCGTTGTGTGATAGTTGTGGAATATTATTATTATTATTACAATAGTACAAAGTATATAAAATAAAGTTCCCGCTGTCTGTCCCTATGTATGCTTCATCATCAGCCTATAATGTTCCCACTGCAGGGACTCCGGCCTCCTCTCTAGGAGAGGGATGGGCTATAATCTACCACGCGGGCCCAGTGCGGATTGGTAGATGTCACATATCTTCGAATTTTTTGGTTCTAAGATATGCCGGTTTCCTCACGATGTTTTCCTTCACCGTTTTGAGAACAGTGGTGATGAAATAAATTACACAAAGTAATATGCCTGACGGGGTTCGAACCCACGACTCACTGTTCGTAAGTCGGGGCCGCCACCACTGGGCCACCACTGCTCTCACTCACCATGTATGCTTAGCTGTTTAAAACTACGCAACGGATTTTGATGCGGGTTTTTTTTAATAGATAGAGTGATTCAAGAGGAAGGTTTTAGTATCTTTTTTGCACCCGTGCGAAGCCGGGGCGGGTCACTAGTAATGTATATTTATTTTAATGTTCTTTTTCTCCCCTTCAGCAAAAATCCTGACCACCTTGGTACTGCTGAATGTGGCCTTCACTGCAGAGATTCCGAAGACGACCGCTGCGGAAGAGCGCTACCACAAAGCCTTTGACCCTAATGTAGACCCTAACGAACTCAGCTGCGATCCATCAGGACATGTAAGTATCTTAAGTTCTTAATTCTCATGGTGCGACATCTTACTTTCTTACTTATTAAATAATTATTATGAATGCGAAAGTTTGTGAGGTGAGGATGGATGGATGTTTATTGTAACTCTTTCAAGCAGACACTACTGTACGGATGTGGATGAAATTTAACAAACAGATTGTTTATAACCTGGATTAAAAAACATAGGATACTTTTTATCCCGGAAATATAAATAAATTTATTGACACATACAAATTAGCTATGCAAATTAGGAACAGTACTATATGTTACAAACAGGAATACAATAACAATGTGCAAAATGTGCATAGCTAAACGAGTTTCCGTACTGTTGCAAGCACCATTGCATCATTGCATGGCATGATTACGAATAAACTGAAGGTATTGCGGGTGGATGTTTATGAGTAGACGACACATCACGAAAAGGGTAGAGGGTAGACCCTCTCATTGTAAAAACATGAATAAGTACCTAAATGATCATTTCCTTCCAGATCTTCTTACTCCTACCCCACTTCACCGACTGCACCAAGTTCTACATGTGCGCCCATGGAGAGGAAGTCGAGTTCGTCTGCCCGGGAGGTCTGATCTTTGATTTCCAAATGCAGGTAATTCAAAAACTCTCTTCTTCACTGTAATCTTCTTCTGGCGCTTCATCTTGGCATCAACTCAGAATATCAAATTATCTTTGTCGGTTGTGAAGTGGAACAGCTTAGCAAAAGTCGTGACTTCGTCTTTACATGAATATTTAGAGGCTGCTGCAACCCCATTACCCAATAGGGTTGCAGCAGCCTCTAATACTTCATCGCCAAGCATAATTATTCTGCTACCTGGTCTCCCTGCGGTCGTGTAGCATTACCGTTCCATCGGACCATGAGGATAATAGAAGAGAGAGTGTAACTATGCATGTGAACACCCTTGTGCATTAATCTTCGCTGGGAATGACAGCTATGACCGAAAGCCGGGATAATAGAAGAAAGAGTGTACTTATGCCTGCACCCACTCTTATGCACTAATCTTCTAGATTGGCTGCCGAGGCCTAAAACGGTCAGGGTATTTGTAGAAGCGGCCTATGTCCAGAAATGGACTTCTGTACTAATGATAATGATGATATACCCAACTACCTACTAACCCACATAATAACCTCGTATAAATTTGTGAATCAGACCTGCAACTGGGCTTGGGCGACCACCTGTCAGCTGAGAACTCCTAAGGATCAAGATGAAGGTTCTGGAGACGAGGCTGATAGTCTTATCGGCCTATTCAGTGATGAACTGGAACAGCAAGCTGTTGGTAAGGATCTTTTGCAACTACCCTCCAATAATTTGATGTTATGCAACGTATAGATATGGTATAGTTTTGATGTGGTGTTTGTTTGTATAAAGATGTATTTGTGCATGTGACAATGATCGCAAAATTTGCAACGCCATACTCAACTGTCCTAACTTGGTAATAACTTATATTTCTCCTTACAGACACTGTAGCGAGCGTGCGCCCCATTTCTCCAATAATGGGCAGGTACAACGGAGTCATCAACTGCGCGAGAGCTGATGCTGCAGCCAGACAAGTGGCGTACAAGTAAGTAGAGCAGAAGGTCTACCATGACGTCTTAAAACAGTTCTTATTCCAGGGAGAAAAAGAGATGGCGCTAGACACCCTGTATAATAATAGTTCTGTCACGTTTCCACACTGGAATAAGAACTGTTTAGACGTCTTAGTAGGGCCGCAGTTCTTTCCTATTGTTTCGTATATTCTTGTTAAGAACAACAGTAGGCACGGGAACAACCTCGACTCCTGAACGAATGAAGTTGAGAAAAGGCTACGCAGATGATGAAAATAGGATATTACACCAAAAAAAAACTTACTAGTCCGTCTGTTAGATTATCGAAAAATATTTGTTACGTGTTTTTTGTTTTTTAAATTAATAAAAATTGTGACGTCACTTTCTGGGTAAAAAAAGTACTAACCTTGTGACGTCACACGACTTGACACGACTTTTCGAAGCACTGTATCGTCTTTATCTTTTGTTTAGGTACCTACGTGAAAATATGTGTCCATTATTTTTTGGAAATCTATCTGACGGACTAATTAGATTTTTTTGGTGAAATACCCTTACAAATTCAGAATCTGGACTAAAAGAGTGTTTGGAAAAACTTTTAATAACCAGCTGGGTTAGAGCAGCTTTGACAGTCTGATTCTTAGCAGTCGCACTCCTGGAACATCATTTGCTTAACGTTTTCCAACTTTGTTGGGGTCGGCTATCAGTCTAACCGGATGCAGCTGAATACCAGTATTTAACGTGGAGTGACTGGTTGTCAGACTTTCGAACCAATGTAAAGACAGTCAAAGATCGAAAAATGCCAGCCGTGACCAACGGCTTAGGTACCGAGGAAACTCGGCATGTAATGGTCATCCATCTTAGGCAAGTGCAGCTTAGCCTGAAGATTGACCCGAGTGGCTGTTATTATTCAAATTCAAATTCAAAACATTTAATTCAGACTTTTCGGTCCATAAAGTGTTAGTAGTACAACATGGTGACTTATAGCTATGTTAGTGATTCACAAAATACAACAAGAGGATAAAAAATAAAACACGCCAGTCAGCTTACAATATATGCAGACCAATCCAATGCCTCCAAATAGGACTATGGATGTAGTCTGCAATCACACTCAGGTAACTGTTGGGACTGCCCCTCACCCTCCGCATCAGCGACGCTGCTCTCTTACGTATTATGGCGTGAAAGCCGTCCACTTGAGCTTCAGCAAACATCGCTGACGCACTGCAGTAGCGAGGCAATCCCATCAGCAACCTGAAAGCATTGTTATTATCCAAAACCTCCTCTCACTTGCAACCACTTAATAATAAACCCTTTTCTTCCATCAGGGGTGACTGCCAAAGATACTGGAGGTGTGACGGAGGGGTGGCTCAGGTCGCCTTCTGCTCCGATGGTCTATTCTTCAATGAACACACCCAGCAATGCGACTTCGAGGCCAACTCCAAGTGCATACAGTTACAGGAAGACGAGCTACAGAGTGAATTTATAAGATACGACAAATAATCGACTCTACAGACTCTAAGATAAGTTTTAGAGTGTATTGCAGACTTTAGAGCGTTGTTATGGCACTATTTTGATACCTTTCAGCTATTGTTGTATGACCACTTTAAATGTGCATGTTCACAGTGGCGCCGCGATGCTTGTAAAGAAAAAAAAATGACAGCAAACGTCAAACTTGGTACCTACATTTATTTTAGTTCCGTGTTTTACCACCACAGATAAGTTCTTGAGATTGGTTCTTTATAAAATAATTGGCAGCATAGTTTTGTCATCCATTTTCAAGTAGACTCCTTCATTTTTTTGCCGTTATCCATGGCTTTTTTTCAGATTTTTAATTTATCTAATAGACTGGCTATTAGATAAATTAAAAATCTTCATGGGAATATTTGATCACTAGACATCATCAATCAATAGACATGATTCACCAGAAATCCTATCCGTTTAGCGTTAGGGTATCAAAGTAATGTCACAACTTTTGTATATATGTCTGTCATTCCAAATATTATAATACTTGCTGGTTCAAGTATAGAATTTGGTGTTGTCATTCTTCTCCTGCTTATTTTCGTCTGGCTACTCTCTAAACAACTGAATGATTCTGCAACTCTGCAAGAAGTATTATTAGTGTTATATATTACGGTGTAAATCATTTTGCAGACTGCGGAGTTTTTTTCGCCGATTTAATGGTTATGCCCCTGGTTTCTAAAAGCCTATTGAATTTACTGTTAAATCTCAGTAAAATAAGATTGGCTTTCGCAAAGGCTGTTTACACCGATGACAGGTGTCAAATTTCAATTGTTGGATCAGCTTTTCGGAAATCGGGTGTTTTTTTTTGTTATATTGTGCCTGTAGATCTTGTAAAGTGTAAATAATTAAAATATGTAATAATAATGATATTTTTATACCATTGTGTTAAGTTTAAATATTGTATTATAATATTGTTTATTTAAGTATTTTTTTTATCCGACTGTACAGTGTACCTATTGGTTAAATTAAGTATAGTATTTAATATTATGTTTTAATAAAAATGAAATTGTTATTTAAAAGGTTTTGTCTGATTAATTATTTCCTAAATAAAACATGACTTAACTCAAGCCTTTTTGACCAAAGCCAAAACGAAAATCACCATTCTGTCAAGTATCTCTAACAGTAGGTACAAGTACAACCGAAAACAATGGCGGTCAAACACTTTTTATTTTCACCCTTAAATGCACTAAGTAACAAAGTTGAAAAAATAAAGGTAGGACTTAATTTAGTAATATTGTTTAATATTTCGACATTTTTTTTAACTATTTTTGTCTACTGCAGAATATTGATAAATCGAAAGTACCTACTTAAAACTTTTATTTTATTTTCGCGCTGCTGGCAAAGGTGTCCCCAATTTCACTCTTCTTGTACTCAACTTTAAGAAATTGATTCAGTTTCATTTAGCAAGGAGCAACTCATAAGTCCTATTTCTTTTATAAGGCTAATATATTTTTATATCCTCCCCATAGTCCCCATGACTTCTCCCTCAATGTTGGCGATAAGTCTACGAGGCTAAAATGGAACTGGTCACGTTTCTAGTAAAAAGCTGGGCAAAGATTTATAGGGACAAGCCACTATTCCCAAACCACTGTTACTTCTGAAAACCAGAATCAACAGTGTCGACCACCAGAAAAGCGCCGAGACAATGAAGCTCGACGGAGTACCAGAGTCCTCAGAAAAGAATAGCGAAGGAGTAGGAAATTAATTTCCACTTCCCTCCATATCAGTAGGAGACAGAACAGAACAAGGTCAATAGGCACAAAGGGACGTATTATACAACTGGGATAAGCACAGTCGCCTAGCACCACGGATATTATTGTCATTAATTTAATGGGTCCTAAGTCGTGAGCTATTTGGTTTATATTATTTGGTCACACAGTGGATACCAGAAGGCGTCGTAACCGAGATAGGGCCAAGAAATAAAAAAGTTAAATATAAAAAAAAAACTTTTTAATTTTTAGCCTATCGTTGCTTTATTCCTTTTTGGCGAATAGGTCTGGAGCTGGCACATCCACTTTCTCATAAGGGTAGTAGGGGTGATCCTGCCAGAAACTAGGGAAAACCACCCTGTAGTCTTTGTTGAATTTACCTGTAAATAAATAATTTAAAATTAAAACCTCAGTTGACTGGGCATAATCCAGTAGTCATCATCATCGGTCGGTAAGTCTGTGGCTAGTTGACCCATAACAAACTGGGTTTCCTCCGTGTCTCGGCAAGCACGTTAAGCCTTTCCTTCCGGCCATTTTTTGTAAATCTTTAACAGTCGTCACCTCATTCTGGTAAAAGGTCTGAAATCCTTTATCGTATTACCTACTCAGAACTAAGTGGGTTATGGAGATCAGGTAGGCAGACGCTCCATGTAAAATACTGGTATTCAGCTGCATCCGGTTAGACTGGAAGGCAACACTGACACAGGTAGTTGGAAAAGGCCTAGACAGATGATGTTTTGTATGCAGATTGAGTACAACAAGTCATCATCATCTTCATCATCAGCCTATAATGTTCCCACTGCAGGGACTCAGACTCCCTCTCTAAGAGAGGGATGGGCTATAATCCACCACGCGGGCCCAGTGCGGGTTGTAGGTACAACAAGATATAACTTCCAAACTTACTCAAAGTCTCCAATTCTTCCGTGGTCAGTTCGAAGTCAAACACTTCGATGTTTTCTTCCACTCGGTTCTTATTTACTGACTTGGGGATGGGAACTACTCCTCTTTGAACCTGAAAATAGGCATCACAGTTGGTTGAACATGTGTAATAGGTATGGGATGACACAAAGCGATCTTAAGGTAGAACTCCTCTACGAAACGTGATGATCTCCGAATGGTGAATGGTAGTAGCTGGGAGCTCTTAACCAAGGATTGAGTGTGCTAAATAGGGGTTGCAGGACTGTTCGAAAGAGATATCGCGGCCCGGGAATACAAAAGGCTAAGAAAAACAGTCAGTTGAAGTCTGACACTCCCTTCCGCTTCGCTCAGAGCAAATGATGATTTCTCGTCCACAAAAAAATGCTCTGCAACTTATAACATTTATATAAATAAGGTAATACTTGTTACGTCTCATCGACTTGTTCTAAAAGTAGGTACTATACGATAATCACCAAATATCTCAACACAATTTGCGGCACAGTCTTCCCATACTTCTTGGCTAACTCCAACAGCGTGGGGTCATCAGCCCTGGGCGGTGGGGGTCCAGCCTCCTTGCCGAACAGGGACCCGAATGGGCTGTAGGCCATCACAACGATGTCTTTGCTCTTGCAGTAGTCTAGCAGCTTCTGTTGGGCTAGGTTTAGGTTCACCTGGGGATTTAAGAAGTTAGATATTTAAGAAAATAGCAGAATAATCAAGGGACTTACTTACCTGTGAAAACCAAACAAGCCAAAATTAGTGCAAATATTAGGAATTAGGGGAGCAGCGTAGCACAGTGGTGGCGGCCCCGACTTACACACAGTAAGTCGTTGGTTCGGACCCAGGTAGATGCTGTACAATGTGTTATTTATTTCGTCACCACTGCTCTTAAAACCGTGAAGGAAAATATAGTGTGGAAACCTTCATGTCTTAGAACCAAAAAAATCGAAGACATGTGACTTCTACCAACCCGCACAGGGCACGAGTAGTGAATTATAGACCAATCTGTGTCATAGATAGGAGGCCTATATTCTAGCAGTGGGAACATTATAGGCTGATTATGCTTAGTTTTAATGTTAAATTCGAGACCTACATAACTGTTCAAAAGAGGCATTTTTTTGTTCCATGTCGGAAAATCCGCCCTGGGGCGAGCGGAGGGGTCTGTCAGAATCTAACTGACTAAAAACCACGTCGGTGTTCCCTTCCCACACTTGGCGGAACATGGGAAATAGTGCACCTTCCATGATCTCCAGGTAGACCGGGGAGTGAGTTGTAAAACTTTCCCACCACCACCATCGCTTCGGATCCAGTTGCATGGGAGGGGACCTACCCTACCTTCCCTACCTTTCCTATCCTACCTTCCCTACCTTTCCTATCCTACCTTTTTTGTGGGTTGGGAAATCATCAAATGACTCCTCCCGCTCTGGGCGGAGCGGAAGGGAGTGTCAGACTTCTACTGACTAAAAACCACCCATGTTCCTTCTTAGCCCCTTGTGTCCGGGGCCCGCGGTATATCTTTAACCCACAGCGCCAACAGGCGTCGGCCCTTGTGGGCCCCTGCAATGTTGCTGACATCTCTTTGTACGCGTGGATCACAAACGCGCCGACCACACGGCCTGTCATCGTGATAGGACGGCTGGACGGTGAGCTAGCCCATTACTCACCGTCCACAGGCCCGCGACCTCATCTCGGTCCTTGGGTCAAGATTGAAGTCAAGAGTAGATCGAAGCATTAAAAAATGTAGGCAATACGTTACCTCAACCTGCAAAACCGAGGGTCTCACTTCACAGTTAGCCAGTAGCCTCTCAATCATACTGACATTGAAGTTAGATATGCCTATAGACTTGGCTAGACCCAGCTTCTTGGCTTCCTCCATGGCCTTCCACGTGTCTATGTAGTCTATGCCTAAGTCAAAACCGCTGTGGTCTGGCTGAAATGAGAAAAAAGAAAGAGGTAATTTTAAAAAGGTTGGCATCGACGTAAAGTATATTTGTTTTTTCCGAAGGTGGTCTTTAAGAGTTGCCACGGTTTATTATTATTATTTTTTAATTGCCTTTTTTTGTTTTTACCTACTGTAGACACATTTAACGTGTGACGTCTTACTAGGTACATTGTTCTCACAATAATCTACTGTATCATGTCATGGTCTCAACACTCAACATGAATGATGTAGGTAACTAAGGTTTTGAAACAAAAGAGTGTCCTTGTAGTTTCTTGCACATTCTTCATAAGAATTCCAAAGTTACTGTTCATGATGTTCGTTTCACCTTCTAAATTCAAATCTATGACACATGAGGATATTGTGCAGAAAAAATTAAATAAAAAAAAACATGTAGATAGTTATCTTTGTAATTAAATTGTCGTTATAAAAAGATTAATCGGCAGCGGGTTTTCTGATCTTGAACGATTAGAAATCATAGACATTACCTATAGAATTTGCGTGTTAATTTCTTTCTCATGTTATGTTCTCAGTACATTTTCTTAGGCAAATAAAATTTTTATCGACAGATTTAGAATCTGAACATGGCATGCAATCTTTAATAGGTATTTTTTTAATTGTATTAGGCATGTAGGTAGATCGTGTCGGATATATCGAGAATTCGAGAAGCAGGCATGACGAGTCGTCTATACTATAATATATTATGTAATGCGTGAAGTCAACGTGATTATTGAAACGGGGTCTACGTGACCTATCTGATCTATGTCTAGGCAGGCCAAAGTATACAAAGTTTTTTTGCGGTTTATTTACCATTTCACAGATCTAAAATTACTACACATATCAAAAGTGTCTAGGGATCAACATATATTTTTGCAATAACTTTTCTCCTGATTGATATTAATTAAAATTTTCTTTAAGGATTCATCAAATAAAGTGTTTTCGTTTGTCACAGTAACGATAAACCAAGTCACCTTTGCATTAATAAAGAAATTTGCCATTTTCCTAATAAAGGGATTTTTGACATTTGAACCACTAACATTAAAGTTCGAAAAAAAGACTGAAATAACAGTTTTCTTTAAAATTTTATTGGGTAACTTAAACAATTAATAATCCGTGTTTCTACCGCGAACACTAACAACACAAGAACATCGGTTTGGCATACTCAAAATGAGTTCATCCAAATCACGCTGTGAATGGCCGCCCATGTTCGTTGCAACAACAAAAAAAGGTCTTCTTGCGACTGGATACCCTCCATATTCGGCAGAGCTCTTCTCTGTAGCATATCCCATGCATGCTCAATCGGGTTCAAGTCTGGCGAGTGAGCAGGCCAGGGCAGGACATTGATGTTAGCTGCGGCGAGAGTCTGTCTTACAACTCTTGCGGTGTGCGGTCGTGCATTATCATGCATTAACTGAAATAAGGGACCGATTTGCACTTGTAGAGGAACGATGACGTCTGATACAATCGTCTCAGCATAAATTTGAGCGTTGAGGTTGCCTCTGATCCAAATCAACTCAGTTCTTCCGGCGATCCAAATACCCGCCCATACCATGATGGTTCCACCACTATAAGGATGGACTTCCTGGCAGGATTTTAATCGCTGTTGGCGTCCAGGGGTTCTCCAGTCTTGTATCCGGTCTCATACCAAAACGAGACTCATCAGAAAAGCACACGAAACGCCATTGTTCTTCTGCCCAATTTCTGTGTTCAAGAGCCAAGAGCTGTGTTCAAGAAATTAAGAAAAACAAAGGAGAGAGATATCAATACATAAAAGTCTTACCTTAAAAGTGACAGTGCTATGAATGAGGTAGAGATCCACATAGCTCATGTTTAGACGAGACAGCGAGTTCCTCAGGGAAGACAGCACGTCACGAGACTCGTGGGACGGAAGCTGCAATTGGGAAACACAAAATTAAAGGAAAAATGTAAAGGTGAAAGCGCCACCGTATATAGCCTGGCAAAAATTATCGGTAGGTCAGTGTCGGGTTGTAAATGTAGATGGAAATAAGATTCCTGTCCGTAACACGTGTGTGGTTACTGAATTACATAACATAATATCATGCTTGTAAGAGGAGCTCAATAAGATAGAGAAGAGAAGGGCTTAATAAGAACTGCCACTCAGGTCGATCTTTAGGTAAAGCTGTGCTTGCCTAGGTCGGTCTGTGGATGGGTGACCGCCCGACATACCGAGTTTCCTCCGTGCCTCGGAAAGTACGTTAAGCAGTTGGTCCCGGCTGCCATATATATAGATCTTTGGCAGTCGTTACAGGTAGTCAGTGACCTGAAATTCTGACATCCAGTCTTACCAAAGGGTATTGTATTACCTAGTATTAACTGGGTTGTGGAGGTCAGATAGGCAGTCGCTCCATGTAAAATACTGATATTCAGCTGCATCCGGTTAGACTGGAAGCCGACCCCAATATAGTTGGGAAAAGGCTAGGTATAGATGATGATCAGTGAAGTTGAAGAGCAGTGGTGGCCCAGTGGTTGCGGCCCCGACTTACGAACAGTTGGTCGTGGGTTCGAACCCAGGCAGGCGCATTACTTTGTGTAATTTATTTCATCACCACTGCTCTCAAAACGGTGAAGGAAAACATCGTGAGGAAACCGGCATATCTTAGAACCAAAAAAATTCTAAGATATGTGACATCTACCAATCCGCACTGGGCCCGCGTGGTAGATCATAGCCCATCCCTCTCCTAGAGAGGAGGCCTGAGTCCCTGCAGTGGGAACAATATAGGCTGATAATGAGATGATGATATGATGATCTGATAAAGTGGCCATTTTAGACCCCCAGGAGTCCCAGCAGTGGGAACATTATAGGCGGATTATGGTACACAGACCAAAACTACTAGGTATACTGAGGAGATTTGGATTTCATACCAAATCTGTGAGAAGTTGCTCACCTTAGTGACTACGAAGACATTCTCCCGCGGTACTCCGGAAGCTCTCACTCCGGCACCCACTTGCTCCTCATTCTGGTAAGCTGCTGCCGTGTCTATCATTCTGCAAATATTACATTATATCACGCCTGTTGTTCTCTGAAGGACTGGCAGAAGTGGTAGGTAAGTTGAAATCGAGACAACAAGTTGATGATTTGTGCCTCTTTTTAAGTAAATTACAAGCCTGTATTAAGAGACTCCGCCCTTCCATAGCAAGATAATTTTGCATAATAGAACACAATGGAATTACATTCACGTGATTGTGTATGGGGGGTATCATGTCAAACTTGGTTTGGATTTCCCAGCTGCACAGATAAGTTTGTTGAAGTTAAGAAATATAATATGCTTTGGAAGCCATCGTCACTTATCTAGGTCCTGTCACCATGGATGCAGTCTATTCACAAATAGGATAAGTTGAAACAGACAATAACGCTTCTTCTTCTTTACGTGTCTGAGCTCAAATCGTGTTAGACCAGAGGCCCTACTATGACGTCTAAACAGTTCTTATTCCAGTGTGGAAACGTGACAGAACTATACAGGGTGTCTAGCGCCATCTCTTTTTCTCACTGGAATATGAACTGTTTTAAGTCGTCATGGTAGGCCTGCAGTTTGTAGCCCCTCTGCACAACTACTTGCACCTTTCAGGACTTACTCGAAACAAATGATAACGCTTAAAAGTGGCTAACTCATACCTGTATCCAGCTTTCAATGCCCAGGTGACCGGGTATTCCACTGCTTGCTCATCTACCGGTTTCTGTCCATTCTATAAAAAAAAAACAATAAGGTTCTTCAATAAGGTTCTTTATTTTCTGGACCCCCACATGATTCCCAAACCACTGCTACTTCTGATTATAACTAGAATCAATAGTGGCGAACATAAAATCGCCGAGACGAGCTCGACGAAATTCCATAGAAACCATTTATCTATCTTCGTTCCCGAAATTAATTAGAAAAGAATAGCGGAGGAGTAGAAAAAACATAAATTCCACTTCCCTTCGTATCAGCCTTAACACAGTGGCTCACAAGTTAGAACCTCTTCATTTTTCATTTATAATATTTATCCGTGGTGCTATACGCTACATATTAATATGCGAAAAAAGCGCTACGGAACCCTAGAAGTAGGACTCGCACTTGGCCGGTTTTTTAAAATAAAGTACTCAGACTTACCTCATCAAAACCTAGGAAGGTACCAAGTCCTAATGCTGGTATGGAGTTCCCATCATTTAATGGAATCCTGTATGCTGTACCGCCGTGTTTGTAAGCTGTGTCTTTTTCAACACAAAACTGAAAATAAATAAAACATAATATCACGCCTGTAATTCCCGAGGGGTTAGGCAGAGGTGTAGGTACTTAATACTTAGTAGGTACCAGTAGGTACCTACACCCACATTTCGCCAGTTAAATTTAATTCCCAGATCTGTCCCATGTGAAAGGGGGCGAGCCTATTGCAGTCAACCGGGAACGAATCTAGACTCCATGCTGCTATTGAAAAATCCAATAACACTTCCCGACCCGGGGATCGAACCCACGACCTCATGTTCAGCAGTCGCACTCACGATGATTATAAATTATTTAAACTGATTGCGGTTTGCGCAGTGAGCGAGCTATTGACCACTGCGCTGCGTTTCTTAGGTTCGATCTCCGCACGGAACAAATATTTGTATGAGCTACAGATTTATTCCGGGTCTTTGCGTTTGATATATATATCTGAGTTTTTATGTTTGTAAACGTAACGTTTTAAAAAAAAATACAATAAAACTTACCACTCCAACGACCACAGATAATAAAATAAACACGAACGTCATCTTCTAAGCTCGTACTAAGTCAGACTGACCCATTCACTTGCTTTATAATAACCAACTAATTAAGCTTACATTTCCAAACTAAACGATTTTGAACTTTATTACCATCAGCTGATATCAGGTCTATAATCAAGGCAGCAGAGAGGTTGTGGAACTTTTTAGCTTTTAATTAACGTGCTGTTTGAGATTGAGCTTTGTGTGTTGATAGAATAAGGTTGAATTTAAATGGAGGAAGTATTACAAAAGATTTTTAGATGTAAGTGTACAACATTGATTTGAGCACGTCCTTACGTAATTATGAGAAGAATTCGATTGCGTTCAAACTTCAAACAAACAAGTTCTTTTAACACGGCTAAAAGCAGTGTCATGTTAATCCAGGTTATAAACTATTTGTGTTTCCGATTTTGCGTCACTAAGTAACAAACATTCGTCCATACTCACAAACTTTGGAATACAAATTCCAAGCTTTGTGAGGATAGATGAATGTTAAAAACTTAAAAGTATATGTAACGTACGAGTATGCCATAGATTGAACCGCAAGCGCGCCAGTTGCAGTAGTGAGATCTCTCGACTTACTTACAGGTCTACAGCGTCGTGCTGTTTAGAGCTGTCAGCGAGGGCGACATTCAGACTGTTTCCTCGTGGTGAACCAGTATACTATCATTTTTGCACGTCCTGTAGAAAAAGAAAATAGGTACCTGGTAATTAGTGAGCAGTTTGTTCATCAACTGGCGAGTGTGAAAAACTCGCACGTGGGCCAGAGTTTATACCTTCCGGTTTTACAGTTACAGGAGGTGCAAAAATGATAGTATATGTACTGGTTTTACAAAATTGTATGACCACGTGGAAACAGCCAACATTCAGTGATTCAGTGTCTGATTGCATCGCAGTTGAGACGTCCGGGAACTGTACTCGATTCATTGAGTGAAGATATTGCGTTAAGTTGTAATTACAAGTAGGTACCTAATTTGTTAGTTTAATAAAAACAGTGTGTGTGTTTTCATTGCACGTACGGGCCTAATGGTTTAAGTAAATCCTGACAAATCGACATGTGGTTGTTTTTGTTTATCGCTTTTGTAGTTACAATAACAGTTGTCGTGCTATAGTAACGCTCGACTCTGTTGTCAACAATAACTTCAAGGTAAACTAGTACGTACTATGAAGTTATTATCTTGTTATAAAAACTACACTATCCATGCTTTGTTGTTATTGATAATAATAATAATAATAATAATAAAAAATCATTTATTTGCATAAAAACATGGTATACATTGGTGTTAAATAAAATTACAATAGTTCAAGCATGTTTAGCTAAGATAGAACATAGCATGCAAAATTTTAAAGTTTAGCAAAATTATACAATGCATCAAAATCTATTTTCAATAAATTCTTTCAAACTATAGAAATTATATTCATTTATCCACTTGTGCAATTTAATCTTTAACAAACTTGAATTTAATATTTTAAAGTGGCTTGGTATCTTGTTATAAATCCGTACGCACATTGCTAAGCAGTTTTTATTATATTTTGTAAGTCTTGGCAAATCATTTAATACTAACAAAAACGGATCTCGTCTGTTGCGAGGATTTACATCGTTTGCTTTCTTAAATAGTTCTTTATTCCTTACCACGAACATACATATTTCATAGATGTACAAAGATGGTAACGGCAACAAACCAAGTTTTTTGAACATTGGTCGACATGAGTCATCAGGTTGAAGTCCACATATTGCTCTGATGCACTTTTTTTGAGCGATAAATGCTCTATTTACATCGGTGCTATTGCCCCACATTACTAGACCATAGCGCAGTAGTGATTCTACATATGCGTGGTATGACATAATGGCAGTTTTTACGTTGGTTACATTTTTAACTTGTTTCAGAGCATATACAAATTTGTTAATTCTAGTGCTTATATTATCTATGTGGTCTTTCCAGTTTATATCCTTATCTATTACTACGCCTAAAAACCTTGTATGTGTTACCTCTTTGATTTTGTTTACATTAAGTTTAATGTTATTTTTATTATTATTTGACTGGTTAAATTGAATGTAAACGGATTTATCTAAATTTATTTTTAAATGGTTAATTTCAAGCCACTGCAGCAATGTATCTATTGTATTATTAATGTCGGACTCATGATCTGCAACGGTATTTTCCTTTTTATCAGATGTTACTATGATAGATATATCGTCTGCAAACAATATACATTTATGTTTGGTTATTTTTATAATATATGCACTATGACTCACTATGATGTTAGATCTGCAGCCATATGCACTATGTACTGCACCTAGTTTGTTCATCAAAATGTTAATACCTGTGGTTGTTTATGCAAGAAATTCAGGCCACTTATTCATAATCTACATTAATGATATTTTATATATTGACCTAGCATATTACAAGGAGTGTTTACAAAACATGAAAACAACAATTAGTGTGTTAAAGTTCATATGCTATTATAAGGGTTCCGTAGTCAACTAGGAACCCTTATTAATTATGACAAAAGTACCCTAGTACCTTGTTAATGTTGTAAACTGGGATTCATGATTAACTCCAAATCATTGTGCCTACCTACCAACCATACCTTTTGAAAAAAGAAATACAATGAAGAGTATGTTAAATTCTAAAATTTAAAATAAGAGAATTTTGCCTTGTTTTTAGGCACATTAGTAGCAGCATGGCCAGCTTTATCATATTATGGCATAGTACATACAAAACAAATGGAAATGGAATACCATTACTGAAATCAAACCGGACCGAACCGCAGGTGAGGTCTGGTTATATACGAGGCCAGGATGGCTTTCTTACTGGTTGAGGTTTGTATAATGCTTTTCTCAAAAATTAAAGAAAGTTTAACAACAAATTCGTTTAATTAATATTGAAGGTTACATTCATATGTGAAAAACACAATAGCACTTTTTGGCCGACCCGAATCGAACCCAGGACCTCACGCTCTGCAGTCGAGCTTGCGACCACTAGACCAACGAGGCAGTTTAGGAAACAACTTTAGAAAAAACTTTTTAATAAACTGAAATTACTAAATACAATCATAAAATCCCACACTATACTTCTACAACATTACTAAGTACAAAACGCAACGTATAAAATGGCTGTTTAAGGTTCCAAAAATATATGTATCTCATAAAATGTCATACCAAAAAGAGAGATAGATATATATTTGGAACCTCCCTTCTATAACCATGTTATAATGGCTAAACTCTAATCTGTGTCTGGTACTATGTTTTTTTTTCTAAACAGATCTAAAGAGGATGACCTAGTTTGTTAGATTGGACCATATGAGTTGATATGGACATATATTGATATGGACTCATGATCTGCAACGGTATTTTCCTTTTTATCAGATGTTACTATGATAGATATATCGTCTGCAAACAATATACATTTATGTTTGGTTATTTTTATAATATCATTGATGTAAATAAGAAACAATATGGGGCCTAGAACGCTTCCTTGTGGGACGCCATATCTATTATGTTTATATTCTGATGAGTATGGTATCATATCTTTATTTTTGTTGATTTTATTGATAATGACACGTTGCTGTCTTTTACTTAAATATGATGAAATCCACTGAAGAGCAGGTCCCCTAATCCCTATAGCCTCCAACTTATCTAATAATATGTCGTGTGACACTAGATCGAAGGCTTTCGATAAATCAAAAAAAAGACCAGTAGTTAAATGATTATTATTAATATTTGTAAGTATTGCTCTCATAAGAGAAAAAATGCTAATGACGTTGATTTATTTTTTTGGAATCCAAATTGTTCAACAGATATTATTTGGAATTTATTGCAGAAATCAATGAGTCTTTTATGCATACATTTTTCGTAAATTTTAGACAAAATAGGTATTAACGTTATAGGTCGATAATTATTAATATCACATTTATCTCCCTTTTTGAATAGCGGCTTTATTATGGAAAGTTTTAGAATATCGGGAAAAGTTCCAGCAAAAAATGACATATTGATAAGATGAGTTAAGATACCAGTCAGTTCATTACAACAGGCTTTTAGGATTTTTGTGTTTATTTCATCATAGCCTTCCGATTTGGTGTTGCATAGAGACATTATTTCCTGCCGCACCTCATTTTCCAGCATTGGTTTGAGAAACATTGAGTTCGCACATTTATTTTGTCTATGGCTTTGGGCAGCTCCTTGTTGCGTTGGTATATGCGTTGTTACATAATGGTCATTGAATATAGTAGCCATTTCCTCCGGGTCTGTAACTACAGTATCATTTATCTTTATGTTTTCTATGTTGTTTTTGGGGCTAGTATTATTTATTTCGTCTTTAATAATAATAATAATAATTATTTATTTATCAGACAACGTGATCCATAGTGTTAGTAAACAATAAAATAACTTATATTTAGTGTTAGTAATTGAAATAATATATAACAGAGAACACAGACTAAAGTACTGTGAAAAGGACATCCCCAAACTAATGTTCAGTGATTATCCTTCTCACAAAACTTTTAATTATCGGAGAGTCGACACTCTCCGCCACAGTTTTTAGGATGCTGTTGCCACTCGCCCGCAACCTTGACAACAACGACGCGGTTTTCTTGCGAACAACGGCGTGGAAACCGTCAGTTCGGTTTTGCGCAAACATAGCAGAAGCACTGCACCATCGCGGTAGTCCCAACAGCATCCTAAAGATGTTATTATATTGTACGCGTAGGTCATCCAGCGTTCTTTTAGTATAGTTGACCCAAAGATTCCCCGTGTAAAAGCACTGGCAATATGCCTTAAACAGTGTTATTTTCACTAACGTGCTACACCGGGCGAATCTTCGGGCCAACATGTTACCTCGGACCGCCAGAGCCCTACGCTCCCTTTCAATATCAACATTGTCCTTAAGGTCGTCAGCGAGAATATGCCCTAGATATTTAAATGTTGTCACTCTTTTGACGTTCAAGCCATTTAGGGTAATATCAGGTGTAGTATCTGGGCATTCACTGCCGGCCTTAAAGACAATGTATTCACACTTCTTAATATTATAGATAAGCCCGTGCGAGGCAGCATACGTCTGACAAACCCGCAGCATTTTGTTAATCGCACCCGCCGTCGGCGCCAGCAACGCCATGTCATCAGCGTAGCTAATGCTATTTATTTTAACACCATGAATGCTACAACCCACCCGCATATTGCTGAGGTCCACGATTAAGCCATCTATATAAGCACTAAAAAGCCTTGGAGATGTCAGACCACCCTGCCTCACACCGCACTCCAATCTGTACGTGTCAGAAAGTGCATTGGACCACCTAACAACATTCTGTTGGTTCCCATACCAGTACTGTAGAATCCTGAGCACTCCTGCCGATACACCCCTGTCCTCAAGCTCCCTCCAGAGTATATCATAATTTACCAGATCAAAAGCTCTGGAGAGATCCAGAAAACAGGCGTATACCGGCGTTTTACGATCAGTGTAATACTGGACGGTATGTTTGAGGCTTACTATAGCACTTTCCGTTGACAGTCCAGGTTGAAACCCGAACTGTGAGTCATGCACGGATAGACACTCTTTCAAGCTGGAATCAATCATACCGTCCAGCAATTTTGCCATTGTGGTTGCGAGAGATATAGGTCGATAGTTGGACTTATCGGAAATGTCGCCCGTCCTATTCTTAATTATGGGAACCACCAGTGTTTTCATCAGTTCAGCCGGTAAGTAAGAGTGACTAAGGCACATAGTATAAAACAACGACAAAAGCCTAGGCAGATGCACCCCAGCAAACTTGAAATGCTCAATACTGAGCCCGTCATGTCCGGGAGACTTGCCTCTGCTCATGTTTTTAATTAATGTGGCAACCTGCCTGGCCGAAAAGAACATTAAAGACTTATCTCCCTGACTTCCAGGCCCAGCACTGATCCCATCTACCGAGGGACCAAGAGGAGATTGCACTGAAAAATGTTCCTTGAACATATTTGCAATCCCCCCCGGGTCACTCCTCCCACCGACACTCACCGATAGGCCAGGCTTAATATCAAGCTTACTCGTGGACTTCCAAAACTTACCGAAATTATTTGTTGCTCTCGCTTTCGTTATCATGTCCATCTTGATCTGCTCCTGGTTATTTTGACACCATTTTAACCGAGCCTTAAAGGTATTCCGGGCTACTCGCATTTGGTCAAAAATAACTCCAGAGGTTGGCCGATTGTGTAAAACCCACATTTGAAATTTAAGCCTGGCCTCTCGGTGTGCATCACTGACATGGTAGTTCCACCCGCACAATGTCTTGTGGTTCCTACCCCTACCAACAGCCCCTGCCTTTTCGTGAGTTTGCTCGGCTGCATCACATAATGCATGTGTTATCCTATTACATAATGCATCTAAAATAGCCTTGTGCTCGCTTATATTACAAAAACCATGGCTACACTCTTGAAACTCTAGAGGGAAATCAATTTCACGCAGTTTACCGTTACATAGCTCACGATATCTGTCAATTTGTGATTCATTTCGTTCCCCCCAAATAACTTTATTGCAAGGAGTACGAGTTGTTACCACCTTAGGTCTTACTACATTTAAGTCGCACTCAATGCAAAGTGGTAAATGATCTGACGTATATACGTCCTCTTTTATGGTAACCTTGTTAACTGCAGCCCAAGCTGACAGAGAGACTATACAGTGATCAAGCCACCTTGTACTTCCATGGGCCTCACTAATAAAAGTATAGCTACTAGAGTTTATTCCCAACTTTTCAATATCAGCACATACAAACGACTGCTCTGTGCAGAAACTTACTAGCTCCCTAAAGAACAGTTCGTTTGGATGTGCATTAAAATCACCCAGTATAAATAAACTCTCGACCCCACCGCCTGCACCCACTGCGCTGATCTCACCTAACACTTCCGTAAACATAGGCAAGTTATCGGGCGAATTAGTGGGCATGTACACACAAACTACAATAATCGAGCGCCCGCCAATACTAACTTTAACGGCCGCCAAGCGACTGCTGTTACATTCTAACACAGTAACCGTATCAAATACACCTTTTCTCCACAGAATGGCTACTCCCCCATATGGCCTTCCAATCAGTAACCCGGCACTTGTGTCAACGGCTGACTTACCCGTATACTCAAATTCATCTGATATGGTACTTAAGATGGGAATATCATGGGGTAGAAGCCATGTTTCTTGGAGGCATATAATATCACAAACATTACATAACTTTCGAACACTTTCGATCGATCGCTTAACGGACTTACAGTTAAAAGTAATGATCTTACAATGGTTGATATTATTTGGGTTCATAGTGAATGGTTTTATTAAGCTATAACTTGTTTTTGTTGTTTACGGTACATAAACCGAACAAAACGCCTAAATGTTATGCCGTCTGGCCACAACTCGTCATTTAAAAATAATTCCAACTTATTCTTAGAAACAAATAACTTAAAGGCATTATATTTTCTAGACGTTTTCATGTTAATCATTTTTAATGACACAACTTCGTTAGTTTTTTCCTTAACGTAACTAATAATATCGTGTTCACTAGTTTCAACACTAACATTTGATATAAACAACGGTATTTTTACATCCGCCGCCTTAAACTTTCCACCTGGGGACGTAACTGCGCGACCTCTTTGGCCAAACAGTTTATATTGTTTTGACGCTTTTCGTTGCACTAACGTCCACTCTGTATTTTGCTCACTACTTAACTCGGGCTCCAGCGTCGTCATACCCTTCGCAATCAATTGCGGACATGTTGGCATGTTCGAGTTAAACGTTGCACGATGTTTCGCAGCTGTGGTTCCTGGCGCACTGTCGACGATGGGTGGGGATCGTTCTACCGCGGCCCGCACGTCGCCGTCGTCACCGCGATGCTCAGAGACCGCGATGGCAGCCTCGTCCTCTGCGCGCCCTTCATGCCTCTCGCTCATGGCCGTACATTCGCGTTGTCCTTGAGTCGGTGCAAAACCGTTCTCGCTCGCACTATTTGAAGCTCGTATCGCCGCCTGCGCCTTCGCGTGTCCTTGTGTATCTGTCGCATCTTTTAGTTTCTGCGAGAAAGAGATAGCACGTTCCTCGAAAGTTCTAGTTGTCGGGGAATGACTTGCCGATTTTGTACGGTCGTTAACCTCATCAGCTGTTTGTGTAGGCACATAATTAAGACCCAAAGGTTCACTGTCAGCTGGGCTATTTTGTAAACATGCCCCGCGTCTTTTATTCACATAATTGTTTGATGGCCAATTATCACGCATTGATGCGTGTTTCATGTCCTCAATTTCTTGGTAAAGTATGTCAAACCTTTCAGTAGTCACACATTTCTTCTCCAGCACACTGAGTTGATTTTGTAGTCTCAATATATCTTTCAGGAGCCTGGTCGCATCTACGTGATCAAAGGTTACTGGGGGAAGTTTATGCAGTTCCTTTGCCACAAATATTGGAATCAACTCTTCTTCCGTGGTCGTCATAAGTCTTATGATGTCATCAAGATCACGCGACATCTTCTTCTTCCCGTCTTTTCTTCTGAGCGGCATCTTCTTCGCATTTGGAAGCGATTCGAATATCAGTGATTTGGCTTTCACGATATCGTCAGCCGTAAAAGACGTTGTACAAAGTTGATGTATGCTTTGCTCATCCATAAAGCCCAACACATTTCGTAAAAACGCTAAAAGTTCGTTAATGACAATATTACAATTAACACATTTCACTGTACTAGAAGCCATTGATTAATGACATTCATTAATGACAGTCCAAGTGGCTTTACATTTATTATCATGCGCTTTAATATATTTTATGTTTGCATTCTTTTTTGAACCATAAATGCATTTCTTGAGCATAGAGGAATAATTATTATATTTAATTTTATTAAATAAGTTTTTATTTTTGTAGTACTGATAACGTAATTTACGTTTAGTTCTGCAACTTTGTCTTAGCCCTTTGCTTATCCACTTTTGTGTGTTTTTTGCTTCGTTTTTTGTATTATTATTGATCTTGACTCTTACCTTGGGAAAACAGAGATTGTAGAATAGGCACAACAGTTCATGAAACTCATTGAATGCTGCGTTTGCATCAGTGTTTAGATATATATCAGACCAATAAAGGCTTTGCAAGCATTCCCTGAATTTCCGGATATGGTCCAAGTTGTAATCTCTTTTATAAATGTAGTAAATTGGTGTTTTTTCTGGTTTATGTTTAGTAGGAAAGCTAAGCATTTGTGCTGTGTCGTGATCTGAAAGATGCAATGGTAGTACGGTGGGAGTTGCATTGGCAATGTTGCTTAGTATATGGTCAATACAAGACAATTTACGTGTAGGAACATTGATGTGAATTTTCAAATTATGATTATTGGATAAGTCTCTCAATTCGTTTGTGATGTTGCCTTTTTTTAATGTATTGTTGGCTCAAAGTCACGCCATCAGCCAGTAGCCGTCCGGTTAGCGTACGGTCGACGTGCGGCAACCGACAGAAGTTCATAAAACGAGGCGAGCGGCGTTGCAACGGTCACTTTTTGCTTGGACGGCGCTCGGAAAGGACTTGCTACCCGACTATTATCGTGTGCTTCGCTATTTTTGGTTTATGTTTTTGCTCGTGTACTGATTATTCCATTTTGCTAGTGCTATTTCTATTTGATTATTGTTTAAAATGTTTGTCGTGATATTTTTGTAAAAGTGTAATCTAAACGATATTAAACATTGTTTATTTTGTTCACGTATTTCACTTCTGATTCCTAATATCAGAAGTGGGATAAATAATCTTTTCGCCCACAAGTTAAAAACTAGTTTTCAGGCTTTTAATTTTAGATAAAAGCGGGTAGTAGTTAGCAAAGGATATATCGAGTTGTTCGCGTTCAAAAACTAGTGCCTCTCGTTCTAAGCGATCTTGTAGCCACCATAAGCGGAGTGGAAGGTCACGTACGTAGCAAGTTTCGGGATCCGTTCGCCGTTCCAAGCGCGAACGAGATCGTCGTAGGAGCCGCGTGAGGACGCGAAGTCCTGTGTAACCGCTCTCGCGGTTGAGGCGACGCTCCGGACATGACTGTTGGTTTACTTTCGTTCCTGATACAAGTAAGGTCGAACCATTTTAATATTTCGTTGGTTTAGTAGTCGCAAGCGCGACTACTGAGCATGAAGGTTCTGGGTTCGATTCCCGGGTCGGGCAAAGTGTTATTTTCTGGATTTGTGCCCTGTTGGTGACAATGGGCTCACCCCTATTACATGGTTAAGCTTATGTCTTAACATAACTGGCGAAATGTGGGTATACTGGGTACCTCTGCCTAACCCTTCGGGGATTACAGGCGTGATGTTATGTGTGTGTTTATAAGGTCACTGGGGTGATTGGCAATGCCTCGGATGCATTGGTGGTTATTTACATGGTTAAGCTTATGTCTTAACATAACTGGCGAAATGTGGGTATACTGGGTACCTCTGCCTAACCCTTCGGGATTACAGGCGTGATGTTATGTGTGCGTTTATAAGGTCACTGGGGTGATTGGCAATGCCTCGGACGCATTGGTAGTTATTTACATGGTGGTGCTAATACGTCGCATAACGATTGGTTGACCAATAACAGCACGTGGACTCATTTAAACACGAATTTCGGTCATTGTGTTCGCGTGAAGTCGATATGGTCAATAATGACGTTATGAATACAAGTATCTTTATGACCTACAGATAGTTTTTTTTTAAGTCGGGTACTTGTGTATGTTAGTTTAAATATTTGTGAAGGTACCCACGATACAGGAGAAATTCCTGGTGAGGGGCGACGTTGTGATTTGTGGTATATCTGATGCTCAAAAAAAAAAACCACAATTTATTATGAACAAAACAAAATACAGTCAAAAGTCTTGTTTTCCGTATATTTGAAACCCAAAAGTGCAGTTGTTGGCACATCAAACTCAAATAATCATGGTCCGCGTAAACGCAAACCCCTACGCTGTATGGTCAGTTGACTTGTTTTTTCGTGTGAAGACGTAGGCCGTATACAGGTGCACTGTAAAGTCTGATAAGTTTTGATTTATTAAAGAAGTAAGTTGCCTAATACACATGATAGGCTAAGAAGGATGCCAATGAGTTACGTATCAGTTGATGCTTATAAGAATTTTGATGAAGTAAAGTTGTGGTTGCAAGCCAAGAGATTCTATCGGCTGTATTGTGTTAGAGTCAAGTACCAGTAATTATTGTGTAGTCGTAGTCCGATTAAAATTGAAGGTTTTTGAGGAAACTCGAGTAGACAGTGGGTGTGTTTGTTGTATTTTGTGCGTTTAGCTCTGGTTGAGGTCAGGGTCCGGAAAGACCGTAGTGTGAAGTCAAATGGTGATACACACGGGAGATCGACTTGTTTACTAGTCAGTTAGAGATCTGTGGTTTTACTCGATGATTTTTGTGAACCTGGCATTTTTTTGACTCAATAATGTTTTTAAGATTGATTTAAACGACAATGGTACATGACCCAGGGTGGTTGATTGTTGTATTTTCGATAATTTCCAGTTTAGCCACGTTTGATTTTATCAACGAGAGTGGGACCTAATTGATGTTTGGTCAGGAGTGACCGAGTGGAACAAAATTCTGTCGTAGATTTGTCTCTTTGCAGAGTAACCATTACATAAGAACGTGTGGTTTGGTCAAGCGCGTGGCCTCAGCTGCGTGTGTGAAAGTCTGTGTGATACGCTAACAATGTGTCTATGTCAACAGCCACTGAGGGGTATGCAAACTTGGAGCCTATGCCTACAGTGTGTGTGGAAGTCGACATCTGAGGGGTATGCAAACTTGGAGCCTATGCCTACAGTGTGTGTGGAAGTCGACATCTGAGGGGTATGCAAACTTGGAGCCTATGCCTACAGTGTGTGTGGAAGTCGACATCTGAGGGGTATGCAAACTTGGAGCCTATGCCTACAGTGTTGTGGAAGAAGTCTGTGTGATATGCTAACAATGTGCTTATACATCCCTATGTGCCTATTGGTATTCTTGTCTGACAAGTTTTGTTTGGTGAATGTTTCTTTGAATTTTATTCTCGACTTGAATGTTCCTAATGAATGAGATTACTCTCTTGTTGTACTACTCGGTTAGAGAGCCTTGGTGTTAAAGGTTTTACTCGATGATTTCAGCAGTTTTTGTTGCAATAGAATTTTTAAGGTTGGTGTGAACGACTATGGTATATGATGACTAAAGGTAGTTGAGTGTTGTATTTTCGATAATTTCCAGTACATTTGATTTAATTAATGAGAGTCGAGTTTGGTGCCACCCAATGGAACTAAAGTTTGGTCAGGAGTGATCGAGCGGAACAAAATTCTGTTGTAATTGTAAATTTGTTTGTTTGCAGAGTACCTAACCATTACACAAGGATGTGTGGCGTGTGTTTGGACGCAACGCAACGCTGCTTGGCCTGAGCAGTGGTTACCAGGGCTTTGCCACAGTGATGCCGTGAACGTGCACGGCGCTTCAAGGCGACTGCGCGCCCTACTGGCGTTGCTGAGCGCGTCGCTGCAGGGCGACTGCGCGCCCTACTGGCGTTGCTGAGCGCGTCGATGCAGGGCGACTGCGCGCCCTACTGGCGTTGCTGAGCGCCTCGCTGCAGGCCGAGCGCCTCGCTGCAGGCCGAGCGCCTCGCTGTAGGCCGAGCGCGTCGCTGCAGGCCGACTGTGCGCCCTACTGGCGCGTACAGCGCGTGGCTCCAGGCTGCCAGCACGCTACTGGCGTGTACAGCGCGCCGCTCCGGGCTGCCAGCGCGCTACTGACGTGTTAAGCGCGTCGCTCCGGGCTGCCAGCGCGTCCAACAGGCGCAGTTGTGCGTGGCACTCCACGGTGCCAGCGCGCCCTACAGGCGCAGTTGTGTGCGGCACTCCACGGTGCCAGCGCGCCCTACAGGCGCAGTTACGTGCGGCACTCCACGGTGCCAGCGCGCTCTACAGGCGCAGTTGTGTGCGGCACTCCACGGTGCCAGCGCGCCCTACAGGCGCAGTCGTGCGTGGCACTCCACGGTGCCAGCACGCCCCACTGGCGTTGTGAGACACGCTATCAAGGAGACAGCGAAGACTCAGCCGCCTTGTTGGAAGCTGACGAGGACGTCAGAGCGTCAGGAGAGGCCGTGTTGGCTCAAAGTCACGCCATCAGCCAGTAGCCGTCCGGTTAGCGTACGGTCGACGTGCGGCAACCGACAGAAGTTCATAAAACGAGGCGAGCGGCGTTGCAACGGTCACTTTTTGCTTGGACGGCGCTCGGAAAGGACTTGCTACCCGACTATTATCGTGTGCTTCGCTATTTTTGGTTTATGTTTTTGCTCGTGTACTGATTATTCCATTTTGCTAGTGCTATTTCTATTTGATTATTGTTTAAAATGTTTGTCGTGATATTTTTGTAAAAGTGTAATCTAAACGATATTAAACATTGTTTATTTTGTTCACGTATTTCACTTCTGATTCCTAATAGTATTTATATTAAAATCACCGGCTATAACTATATTTACTTTAGATTTGTATTTCTTTCGTATATCGTGCAAAAGTTTGTGTAATTTTGTTATAAATTGATTTGGATCTGACTGAGGTGTTCTGTAAACACAGATAATAACAAGTTTACTGCACAAAAGCTCAATACCGCAGACTTCAAAAGTGTTTTGTGTTGCATAACTTTTTACAAATGACAATTCTTTATAATTTAATCCTTTTTTTACTAAAATACATGTGCCACCCCTTTGTTTGTCTCTACAGAAGGTAGAAGCCATTTCATAGTTATATATTTTGACATAACTTTCGTAACCTTTTTTTATAAAAGTTTCAGATAGACATATTACATCTGGATCATTGTTTGTATCTTTTAATTCCTGAATAGTTATTTCTAGTAGTTCTAATTTGGATAATACACTGGCTATATTTTGGTGAAATATTCTGAACGTGTGCGTTTTACTGGTTTTAGTCACGAAAAAATGGGTCATTCTGGTTTTGTACAGGAAAGTAGTAGGGTATAGTACCCTTCAGACCCTTTGCATTGGGTTGCCCAACGGAACTACTTTCAGGTGGCTTTACAGTTTCAGGACGACATACTGCTTTGAAGTAGTAGGGAATTGTTCCTTTTTTTGGTTCATGGAAACCAATGTTCAATTTGCGACTTGATTTGTTACTCGCTATTCTCTTTCGAATTTCGCTAGGGTTTAAATATTTATCACTATAATCACTACAATCTATAATAAAATTTAATGACTTACAAATGTCAGACAGGCTTGTGCATGTTTGTTTAACAAAATGACATTTTTTATACTTACTACAAATATTTTTTAGGGAATAGTTTAATTTATTTACATTAAGATACACGTTATTTACGACATTTAATACAATTATAGTGTTATTTTTAAATATATCCAATATAATTTGCAGCTGAGACAAGATTAGGTTTAAGTTATGATCATTTTCACCAACGCAAATTACAAGTTTGTCGTCGGTTGTTAATTTTATATTTCTACAGTTCGCTATTATTTCGTTGCTTGGTGCATTGGGCTTCGTTTCTGCGATGACTCTGTAGTTTTCGTACTGTGTATTTGCTCTTGCATGTGTGATGGCGGCTCCTAGCCCGACGCAACGCTGAGTTCCGAAAACAAATATTGTTACCTTGTTACCTTACGTTACACAATTATTAAGTAATAAATGTTTTACTTCTGGTTCGCGTACGATAGCTTATTCTGCGTATTCGTCCTTGAAGCCTGCCATTCTCAAGAAACGATGGTGCGATTCTCCATATAAATGTATTCCCCATTTTTCTTCCTGTGTAACTTATGCCTCTAGACCAATCTTTTTTTTTAAACGGTTTTATTTAGCTCACCCCGTTTGTTTTATTTATTATTCTTGTTTAAATTGTTAAGGTCCACTGTAGACACCGGGGTTCGAACCCACGACGTACTGCTCGTAAGTCAAGGCCGCCACTACTGGGCCACTGCTGCTCTCAGAGACTGGTACGATTTTATTAAAAGACAAGTAAAGTCTGTAACCCCATAGTTGTCGGAAATTTTGTTGAGTTTTGGTCGTTTAGGTACTGAAAAATAACGTGCCAAACTAGTCTTGTTCTATTTGCTTCAACAATTATATTGGTAGTTCATTGAACTTCATACATCAGATCAAATAACAACATCATAACATCACGCTTGTAATCCCCGAAGGGTAAGGCAGAGGTGTACCTACCTTATAGTACACCCACATTTCGCCAGTTATGTTTTAAGCCCCATGTAATAGGGGGCGAGCCTATTGTCATCAATCTTGCAAAAATCCAGACTCCGTAGCTGTTACTGAGAAATTACCGATGTAAAAGCCCAATGACACATGACTGCCCGAACTGGTAATCGAACCTAGGACCTCATTCACAGCAGTCACTCTCGGGACCACTAGACCAACGGGGCAGTAGCGTATAGAACTGCCATAATAGTGATTGATAAAACCTGGGGGCTTAAAATGGTCGAACTAACAGAAATATAATCCATCTAATTACCAGCTTGCCTAAGGGCTCCTACACATAAGCACGATACGACGTCGCGTCGTACAACGATGCGGCGTCGTTTCACGATACGACGTCGCGTCGTGGATATCTACGACACGAGCGACGTCGTAACGTGTCGATGCACGATACGACGTCTTGATGTTAGAAACTCACGATGCAATCCTGCGCAGTTGTCTTGTTACTTTAATGAACAAATTAACATTTATTTGGGTTCTAATTTAGAAAACATTTAAATATTCCATTTTTCGGAATGAACTAAAACACCACCCCACTGTATCGACGGCATCGTACCGTGTATCGTGCGTGGCACATTACGTTACGATGTCGTGTTTTTTTACGATGCTCATCGTAGATTTCCACGTGTCACTGACTCTGGCAGAGCCACCATCAGGGATTTTCATTTTGAAAACACAAAAAAATTGTCGCTAATTAGTCGAAATTTGTCGCCAAATATCAGAATTTGTCGGTCACTGGTTCAAAAGATATAAGGGTTTATAGGTGGCCGATCTGGAGAGAGTCTCCCCAGCAGGGCCACATTTATATCTCAAAAACTAGGGCACCTAGCAAATATCTCTTTTCTCCCATAATTTGTCGCCAATTAGTCGGAATCAGTCGCCAAATATCAGAGTTTGTCGGTCACTGGTTCAAAAGATACAAGGGTTTATAGGTGGCCGATCTGGAGAGAGTCTCCCCAGCAGGGCCACATTTATATCTCAAAAACTAGGACACCTAGCGAAGATGTGTTTTCTCCCATATTTTGTCGCCAATTAGTCGCAATTTGTCGCCAAGTCACAGATTTAATCGGATCTTAGTTTAGGAGATATAATGAGTTCAATTAGTAAGGTATAGTCCAAGAGCTAGGTCGAAGAGTTCACGAAAAATACCAAGAAAAAAATATTTCTATTAATATGTGTAATATACTTCTAGTTTTATCGGTCTAAAGTCTTTAGAAATGTCCGAGAGAGATAAATTCTCAATTTAATTCATGTTTTTATGTTTTAAATTACTAGGTTAGAGTGGCTTAAACTTCTTTGAAAACATTAAACCTTGCTCTTGGTCTATTTGGTGAAAGATGTACAGTCGCATGCAACTGTTTTACCACTTTACAATGTTAAGCTCTAATTAACTTTAGAATAATAAATAAATGTCGTACCTTTAGTAAAATGTTTAAAATACTTAAACGTTGAAAAAGTATTGTCAATTGTAATCAAATTTTATTATATAAAAATGAATTTCCATAAAGTTCGTTTGATGTGTGTTGTGTTGGTGTGTATTTTGAGGTGATTGCGAGTGTTGTGTTGTGGGTATGGACGGGTTGAGTTTTTATTTTATCTTAATTGAGGTTAGAATAATAAAACTTCTGTTGTCGAAATATAAAATGATTTATTACCTTAAAATTATTGTACTTTCAGAAAATGTTACAAATAGGTATTTGTAACATTTATAAGTAGGTACTTATTCAATATTATTAACAGATACAGTTTGTGACTTTGGATGTTAGGGGTAATCTCCGGTAAAACTGATCCGATTTTGAAATTTTTTTCACTTTTAGTCTAGGCTAATAACATTATGACCGATAATATTATGACGTTATGACCAATAGGAGCGGAGCCTCAATGAAAAATGTTGCAAAAACGGGGAAAATTATTTCTTTGGCTCTATATCTCTGTGACGCAGACGAAGTTGCGCGGGTCAGCTAGTTAGGTACCTATATATGGATTATATCTCTCAATAAAAATTTCAATGGGTGTTTCTTCATTGGACGACTCTGCTTGAAACCAATACCTATGCCGATCGATACCTTCCTATCTACTCGACGACACGTCACCGACAGCTACATTCTTCATTTCGCCACCGACACGACCATAACTATTCATAATAAGTTCCACTTTAATTAAACTGGCTGACTTCAACTTACGTGACGGGCAACTCGTTCGAAGCAGCTCATCTGTACACGCGCATCTATCTCTTTCTTACTTACCGTAAATGAAACGGAGCGCAGCGATCTATCTGCCAGCGACTAAGTGGTAAGTGCACATTGTGTTAGATAAATAATTACATAATTATATGTATTGTAGATTTGTTTATAGGTAATGAATACAGCTTTCCTATGGTGGGTTGAAATTATAGAATAAGTTTACATTTATTTAATTCGAAACAAACATTCCTCCATAAGACGTCATAGATACTGTCTAGAAACTACATAAAGTATTTTGTACTCGCTTGTACCACTGTATGGGGAAATTGAATTCTTTAATATCTTTTTAATTACACACCGACTAAATCTGTAACTTTGCGACAAATTGCGACTAATTGGCGACAAAATATGGGAGAAAACACATCTTCGCTAGGTGTCCTAGTTTTTGAGATATAAATGTGGCCCTGCTGGGGAGACTCTCTCCAGATCGGCCACCTATAAACTCTTGTATCTTTTGAACCAGTGACCGACAAACTCTGATATTTGGCGACTGATTCCGACTAATTGGCGACAAATTATGGGAGAAAAGAGATATTTGCTAGGTGCCCTAGTTTTTGAGATATAAATGTGGCCCTGCTGGGGAGACTCTCTCCAGATCGGCCACCTATAAACCCTTATATCTTTTGAACCAGTGACCGTCAAATTCTGATATTTGGCGACAAATTTCGACTAATTAGCGACAATTTTTTTGTGTTTTCAAAATGAAAATCCCTGATGGTGGCTCTGCCAGAGTCAGTGACACGATTTCCACGACGCCGACGCGACGTCGCACAGACGAGTATTTCATCTAAATATCCGATCAAAAGTCGAAAAGTCGAAATTGGTTATATTGCTTTACAACTATTGTATCGTGAGAGCCCAATAGCTATTACGTCACTTAACGGTGAATTTGGCCATGCACCGCCCTTTCACGAACCGTAGCAGCAGTCGGAACCCAGTCGTTGCGTGAATCGTATGTCTTTGTTCTCGGCAGTGCAGTTAAAACGTGATCTTTAAACTGCATTTAATCTGTGTTTGGTGAAATTGTGTGATAACCATTATGGATATTTTGGAAGAAGGTATGTCGTTGCTTTATAAAAGCATGTTTATTTTGATATAACACTTTATTTAAGTGACATTTTGCATCTTCAATGAACTCCATAAAAAAGCAACTTTTTTTTTTGTAAACTCTGTAATTGAAGGTGTTTTTGTTTATGAGTTAAGCCCAGTTAACTTATGATTTTGGATGTAACATATAGTTTCATTATTCTTGATAAGGATTTTAAAGGAAAATGACCCGCATATACACGCCATTTTTTTTAATTATTTTTTACGAAATTAGTCGAAATCAGCTTTTATAAAACAGTGTTTTATTTTTATTTTTCTATTCCAGAATCTCCAATGACGTCGATGGAGATGACTAGAAAATCACTCTATGAAGTCATAAAAGAATGTTCAGACAGAAAAATTGACCAAAAGTTTGAGTTTTTAGAAAATCGTCTTAAAATAATGACGAAATGCCCCGAAAATAAACAAGGTTAAGGTCGCCTACAATGCACAAAATTTTAAGACATGGCGCCACAGTAATTGATCACGCTATTCTGCCTATTGGCCAGTTGTCGGAAGAGGCGGCTGAGGCCAGAAACAAACACTTCCGCATGTATAGGCAGAATTTTTCCAGAAAGTTTTCGCGCGAAGACTGTAACAAAGATGTGCTAAACAGACTTCTGCTAACTTCGGATCCATTTTTGAGCAGTACCAGGCAAAGGCAACGAAAAAGAAGTAAGCCATTTTCCGTTGAAGCTTTAGAACTCTTGCTCCCGGAGACATCGTACGTCTCGTCTACAGAGTTTGACAATGAGGAGGACGATGGATCTAGTGAAGGTGATTCTGATTAGAAGATTTTGTGTAAAAACTTTTTATTTAAACTTCATGTACAGTAGTGGTATATAGGCGGAGTTAATGCAACAAGGAATTCATTACCAGTCAACCATTTTCTATTTTTATGTAAATTGTACATGTGTCTGATGTTTTAAATACAAAATTATCACCTTAAACTACTTTTTATTTTATATCCAATCTATAAAAATCACAAAATAATTTTGATCGACTTTTTAAGTGAAATACTCCTCTGTGCGTCGTATCGTGTTTATGTGTGGGAGCCCTAACTCGTAAAAATAATGAAACTCAAATCGGGTAAAAAAAGTAGCATAACGTTGATTGCTATGTAGGTAAAATGCATTTATGTGTTACTTTTTTTCCAGTTACATCTTATTCTAACACCCGTACTTATCTATAAAACAAGTGAAAGTGAATTCTTGAGTAAAATTAATTATTTGTGATTTGTTTGTGATACGATTTTTATTCTGAAGTTGAATTGAATTGTTTGAAATTAGAGCTGTCAAAAGTTACAATATTATTCTTATCTTCGTTTTCTTTGACGATTCTTACTTCGTTCAAGTTACATTACACAAACTCAAGTAATTATTTTAACTTGATTATAGATACCTACGGGTATAATAATTAACAATGTCATAAGCAAAAACATAATTACATACTTTAGACCAAAACTTTAACACACTGGTAATATAAGGCTCCTGTCCTACCGCGAGCGAATAGCGAGGTACTAGCAACTAATAATAATACCTAACGATATAGGTAAAAAAAACACACACACTTTAGAGTGACGTCATTTTATTTCTCAAATTAACCTTTTACCATAGGAAAGCATAAAAAAATACTCTCATAGCTTTTTTTAACCGACTTCCAAAAAGGAGGAGGTTCTCTATACGTATGGTTGATTTTTTTTTCGTCGGTGGTAGGGCAGGTGTCTTACAAAGAATTGAAAAAAGATCTCTATTCAATATCCAAATTGAGTCCATTTTTCCAGATACGAAGAGACTCAGGGATATCCATCTTCTCCGGGATCTTATCGAAGGGATAATGCTGGTAGTCCTGCCAGAAGAACGGTCTGACTGTGCGGAACCCGTTGTCGAATTTAGCCAGCGTTGCCACGTCATCATCATCGATGGTGAAGTCGAAGATGGAGGCGTTTTCTACGACGCGGGTGTTTGTCACCGTTTTTGGTACGCTGATGATTCCTCTTTGGTACTGGAATTGAAAGAAGAAATTGTTTATAAGAGTAAACTTTTTTTTTTTTTTATTATAAATGGGCTTGCTCTTGACTTCAATCTTGCCCTAAGGGCAGAGATGATGTCGACGATGGAACGAGCTTACCCAGTAGAAGCCTGTTTACTCGCGACTAACTAACTAACTATGTAGGTGCATTAATTATAGAACTATAAGTAAACTAGCACAAAACTATAAAAAGGCATCAAAATGCTGCTCCTCAAAGCTGTCAGCCAGTAATGTGCCCAAAAGACTAACGGCATTGCCACGTTGTATGGCAACACTTAGCCTCTGGCCAAGATAAAAGCCATGAAATTGTTGATAGACAAAAGATCTTGCTTTTATTGGGCCAAATACGAGGGCTCACTCACAATGGGCCTCATCAGAAAGCTTAGTCAATCAAAGGACAATGGAGAGGGCTATGCTCGGAGTTTTCTTTCCTGATCGAATCAGCAAGAGAACCAAGGATACCGATGTCTTTCGTCTGCACGAAGAATTGTCAAACTTAAGTGGCAGTGGGTAGGGCACAGGAACAGATGGCCGATGGAGCCGAAAAGTTGGGGAGTGACGACCGCGAACCGGAAGACGTTGCGTTGGCAGGTCTCCCATTAGGTGAACCGATGACCTGGTGAAGGTTACGGGGATCCGCTGGATGCGAGACGCACGGGACTGGTCAATGTGGCGACACTTGGGGTGGCCTGTTTTCAGCAGTGGACGTTTTTCGGCTGACATTATGATGATGATGATGATGACTGTGAAAGAGTATTGGGCATAAGCCACCACACGGACCCAGTGCTTCGGTGGTCGGATATCATATTTTTAAAGGAACATCTAGGTCATCAAGTTTTCTCTTCTCTTATCTTTAGCGGTTTAAGTCTCTTACCAGATATCTCAACGTGACTTGTGTGACCGTCTTCCCATACTTCTTGCCCATCGCCACCATGGTCGGGTTGTTCAGCTTCGGCTCGGGACTGTTTGGGGCACTTCGGGAGGGCACCATGGTCCCGAATGGGGAGTACGCGGTGATCAGCACGTTGTGGGAGTGGCAGAAGTCTACCAGCTCCTTCTGGCCGAGGTTGAGGTTGATCTGGAAGAAGATGGATATAATCTGAAGTCGTGTAGATGGATGAAACTATATTAGGGTCGCAAGAAAGGAGGTCTAATGTAGCCTCCTAATTTTACTGCTGATGTGATCAAATTACGTTTAAAATAGAGCCTGGAAACTGGTTCTAGCCTATAGAGGATCTACATTTCACCAGTTTAATTGAGCATATTGCCAATTGGGCACAGATACAGCAAGTGCAGCTGGTAATAAGAAATTCCTGAAGGAAAAAACCCAATAACAGTTTGCGATGCATTTACGAACAATATCCCCAAATATCGGGGAGTCGTACCTCCTGCTTCAGTCTTCAGTGTGGCGTTGGACCTGGCCCGTACTCTGCAGAGTAACGAAGCAAACTTCCTAACATCATCGATGTGTACCTGCGCGAAAATGCCAGAGGACCTGCAGAAACGGGACAGCCCCATCAACATCCTGAATCCATTAGGATACTCGAGTATGAACAATTGAAAAATAAGAACAATCGAATCGAATAATATATTTCGTATGTCTTTCTCGCTCGCTATCGTAATGCCAAAAAAACTGGCCAAGTGCAAGTCGGACCTGCACATGAAGGGTTCCGTACCATTGTACGTAGATAGAAGTAGATATTGAGAGATTTTCCATGTTATTTTATCACCATACTTCTTATAGGTTTTCCTGTAATATATATTCCTATAAGTGTTGAACTAATTTATGTATTTTTTTCAAAATTTTAGGCTCAGTAGTTTCGGAGGTAAAGGGGGGCGGGAATGGTCGGATTAGATAGACAGACAGACAGGCACACGAGTGATCTTATAAGGATTCTGTTTTTTTTCTTTTGAGGTAAGGTATCTTAAAAAGACAGACATACGAATAGGGGATCGGACAAAAAAAAAACTAATTAGTCCGTCAGATAGATTCCCAAAAAATATTGACCACATATTTTTTCTTTTTTCACGTAAACAAAAAATGAAGACGATACAGTGCTTCGAAAACTCGTGTGACGTCATATGATAGTACATAATCTTGTACCTTCAAGTGACGTTTCAAGCCCCACTCCATGATCTTTGACGCGCTTTATCTTCGTCAATTTTTATTGATTTGATAAAACAAAAAACACGTATCCAATATTTTTCGATAATCTAACTGACGGACTAAACAGAATTCTATTTTTTTGAGTCAGTCCGATCCCCTATTCATACGGTATGTTTGATTCGGTTTCGATTCGATTGTTTGTTTGTGTGTGTAATAGCTATAGGATACCGATGATCTGCTGAATATAATTGGTCCACAGACTGCAAGCTGCTTATGATGGACTCCCTTACGGAATTTTGATGGTTCAAATCTCACCTCAATCTGGTTGGTCACCGGTGGAACCTTGCAGTTCTTCAGCAACCTGTCCATCTGTTCCACATTGAAGTTGGACACTCCAATGCTCTTCACCAGTCCCTTGGCTAGCACGGACTCAAACCCACGCCACGTTTCCAGGTAGTCGATCTTCTCGTCTACTCCCTCTTGCTGGAATTTAAAAAGATGGGTTTTTAGAGTAATAAGCCAATGGAAAAATGTAATACTTCAGTAATCTATCTATTTCGTGGAGTCGAATTCTCAGAGGAGTCTGCTTGTTATCGTTTTGCGTGGTGATTAACCTTAACTATGTTCAAACTTTGAACATATGACCTAGAACTTGTAAGTTGGGGTCTTTAACACAGGGCCACCTCAAAACTGATCCGTTCAGTTCAGTTGTGGTCCTCATCATCTGCCTAGCCTTTTTCAACTATGTTGGGGTCCGCTTCTTCCAGTCTAACCGGATGCAGCTGAATTTCAGCATTTTACAAGTGCAAAAAGTTTGTTATTGCAGTTCTCGGCCCCAGAACACCCGAGGCACAGTATAAATATGGCCCGAGGCCATTGATATAATAAAACCCTAGATGCACAGTCTCGAACAAAACAAACAGTCGAAGCTGTCGCCAAACACTCACCAATACACGCACTACTACATGTAGTTATCGTCACTATAAACATATTTTTTTTGGCAAATTCAACCTTACGCAGATTCATGCAGTTATAAAAAGCAATATAAAAAGTATTTTGTACGACCGTGCAGAGACGCGAGCGACGCGAGACTATTTGAAATGAGTTCATTGTGAACTCATTTTAAGCGGACGGTTTTGAGACGCGGAGTGTGTATCTTGGGTTTTATTATATCAATGCCCGAGGCGTTAGAATGCATTATCAAACTTTTCGCACTTGTATCAATTTGTACTAGGTATTACTTTCTCTCAAGATGGACCAACTCACCGAGATGGACATGGGCCAGTGCATCAGCAACAGGTCGATGTACTCCAAGCCCAGACGCCGCAGAGATCCTCGAGCTGATACCTCCACGTCAGCCTCACGGTGGAAATGATGCCAAACCTGAAAGAAAGAATGAAGACTTGGAGTTAATAGGACAGAAAGACTTATAATATCAAACTCTAAAAAATCAAACACAAAGAACATTTTTTTTTGGCGGGTGGGAATTCATTAAATGACTCCTCAAGCTCTGGGTAGAGCGGTAGGGAGTGTCAGACTCCTACCGACTCCTCCCATGTTCCTTCTTAGCCCTTTGTGTCCGAGGCCGCGGTATCTCTTTCGAACAACCCACAGTCTCGGCAGGCGGCGGCTCTTGCGCACCTGCGATGTTGCTGACATCGCTTTGAGGCGCGCGTGGAACACGAACGCGCCGTCGCGTCGACTCGGCCTGTCATCGTCATAAGACGGACGGACGGTGAGCTAAATTGGGACCTTCGCCCAGCAGTGGGACTATAACAGCTACTAAAAAATTAAATAACTTGAAACTAACCTTAGTAGCAACAAAAAGCTCTTCCCTCTTCACGACACCATCTTTAATCTTCTGGTTGATGACCTTGCCCACTTCCGGTTCCACTCTGTAGAGGTGAGCAGTGTCTATGTGTCTATAGCCAACGTCTATGGCATAGGAGAGAGCCTCCATCATCTTTGGCATTCCTGTGGCGCTGAATTCGAACTGGAAATTGATTTAGAAGTAAGTTAATTAATGGTCTCAAGGTTTTATGGCCTCTGCCTACCCCTTCGGGGATTACAGGCGTGATGTTATGTGTTTATGTTAATTAATAGTGTAATATTTTGTGTGTTTCATGATCGTCTGTCTTGAAAGAGTATTTAAAATATACTTTAAGCCTTTAAACAATATACTTAAAATACCAAAAAAAAATTTGGGGCAAGCCTATTGCAGTCACTGGGCAGACCGGCACAAATCTAGACTCAGTGGCTGCTACTAAGGTTCCTGAGTCAGGAACCTCTGCTCCTGATGGAAAAATCCAATAACACTTTGCCCGACCCGGGAATCGAACCCAGGACCTCATGCTCAACAGTCGCGCTTGCGACCACTACACCAACGAGATAGTCCAGAAGAAACATAATTTAGGAGGTGTAATATGTAATATGTTCAGTGAGTGACATCTAAGTAAGATGTCACTCACTGAACATGGACAAACATATAAACGGTCCATTACAAACACAAATGTTAAAACACAAACAGCCGTTACCAACCTAGCTGTAACCAACACCGTCTAACAACAGAATAGGGTAGTTGACTAAAAATATGTAATTAGTCCGTCAGATAGATTTCCAAAAAATATTGAACACGTATTTTTTCTTTTTTCACGTAAACAAAAAATGAAGTGCTTCGAAAAGTCGTGCAACGTCACAGTTTGGCCCATTTTTACCAGACTATGACGTCAAAAACCCCTTTGATCTTTGACAAGCTTTATTTTCGTCAATTTTTATTAATTTGATAAAACAAAAAACACGTATCCAATATTTTTCGATAATTTAACTGACGGACTAAACAGAATCATATTTTTTTTAGTCAGTCAACTACCTTATTAAACCCACAACACTTAGTACAGCAGCCAATGGCTCAACCACTGAACTAAATCTGCCAGTTAACAAAACAGTTAGGTCGAAGACACACTGCTAGGTGCTTTGCTTAGGCCACACCTCGGACACTCCATACAACGCCCGCAAAATAATTACCTATTACTACTACATAAACAAATAACGTTTGTGCACGACGTGCACGTGCAAATGTGTGCGTAAACTCTAGTAGGGTTATCGTAGCCTAAAAAATGGCGCGGAAAGTGCAACGGTCTGCGTCGCGAAAACCGAACGACGACTAATACGAGCGCGAGCCATTGCTCAAGTGTCGACGACGAATACCTCGAAGTGCGGGGTGAGGTGCGGTATTTAATATGAGCGCGGGGAAGGGAATGTCCCTTCTGTACGTAGTACTATTATGTATTCTGTGCTTAGGCCTTGTCCACACACTCGGGCCACACGACTAGCATTCGCGATGATTCGTGGGTTGCTCTCCTTCATTTGTTTTCTTGCAGTCGCTGTTGGAAAGGTGCTTCTAAACGAGCTATACTTTCCCGGCAATGTGTGGCTGTACTATTGGCACAGAATACATAATAGTACTACGTACAGAAGGGACACTCCCTTCCCCGCGCTCATATTAAATACCGCACCTAACCCGCACTTCGAGGTAGTCGTCGCCGACTCTTGAGCAATGGCTCGCGCTCGTATTAATTAGTCGTCGTTCGGTTTTCGCGACGCAGACCGTTGCACTTTCCGCGCCATTTTTTAGGCTACGACAACCCTACTAGAGTTTACGCACACATTTGCACGTGCACGTCGTGCACAAACGTTATTTGTTTATGTAGTAGTAATAGGTAATTATTTTGCGGGCGTTGTATGGAGTGTCCGAGGTGTGCTATTGGCAAGTATTGCTCAACCATCTCAAAAATATTCCCGGCTACACGTGAATTTGGCCATGCCAAATATGTGTGTCTATATGCCCAACCCGCACTGGGCCCGCGTGGTGAATTAAAGCCCATCCCTCTCCAAGAGAGGAAGCCTGAGTCCCTGCAGTGGGAACATTATAGGATTATGATGATGATTTGGCCAGGCAACTGCAATATTGCATAGTATTACTGGCAATATCGCCGGCAATTGTATTGCAGCCACATATGGCAGTAAAATTTTGCCCGTTTAGAAGCACTTTAAAACGTGTGTCGCTTGAGCGTAAAGTTTGTGGCCAAGCGGTTAGAAAACAAATAAAGCGAAACACAATAAAATACAAAAAGTATACCAAAGTATAGTTACTAACGTTAAACGGCTTGCTCGGGCCCTCGTCATCCTAAAGTAAAAGAAAATGCAAAAGAAAATATATAATACACATGCAAATTAGTAAAAAAATAAACTAATACTACGAAAACCAATTTTATGAAAGAATAATTGATGTAAACAATATAAAAAAAAATATAGGTATCTTAGAGGGTTAAAAAGATCAGCATGCAGTATAACTTCATGCGGTAGGTATTTTCAAGCAGTAAAGTTGACTTTGGGTTATCATAGTGCAGTTGGCAGGTCAATATTAGGCTGTATAGTGAATAAAATATAGTTCGCGACCATGACACGCAAATATCTACAGAATCATTAATCAAGAACCCTTTAAATTCCTGTAATACAATTGGATGATTTTTCATAACATAGGTACAACCTGACCGACAAATTGCAAAAAATGTAAGAAAAAAGAATTTCGCGGTGTAGGTCCCTATAGATTACTAATTTAGACATTACCAAAAAACAGCGGGTGCAATCAAAACTACAAACTAATCCCACTAGTCTACTTATTGCAACTGAGGCTAGCTTACCTTCTCGTCCATGCCCAACCAGGTGCCATAGCCCAGCGCTGGGATCTCACGGCCGTTGTTCAGTTTGAATGATGGGATGTTTACCTGGAACATAAGATAATGGGTTGATGAGAATTTAGTTTTTTTTTTTTTTTATTATTAATGGGCTTGCTCTTGACCTCAATCTTGCCCTTTTTTTTTTTTTTTTTTTTTTTGGTGGGTGGAAAATCATCGAATAACCCCCCCCGCTCTTGGGCAGAGCGAAGGGGAGTGTCAGACTTCTACTGACTAAAAACCAAACCCATGTTCCTTCTTCTTCGCCCTTGTGTCGGAGCCGCGGTAACCTTTCGATATCCACAGCCCCGAAGGGCGTCGGCCCTTGCGGGCCCCTCGTTGCTGACATCTCTTTGAGGCGCGCGTGGAAAACGTACGCGCCGACAAAAATACATGTCAAGGTAGATAAATCGTTTCTCTAGGACTTCGTCGAGCTTCATTGTCTCGGCGCTTTTCTGGTGGTCGCCACTGTTGATTCTGGCTAACAGGAGTTACAGTGGTTTGGCAATAGCGTGGCGAGCATGTCCCAAAAAGAAAGGAAATACATGTTTAGTGGCGACAGATTAGGGGAAATCCGCCCCCCATCACACTAGACTCGAGAAAGTGGCGCGTAGTGTTTCACGTGCGCCCGTCTTTGACGATAGGAGTTTTGTATCTCACTCTCCACCGGATGAGACCCGCACTGACCCGCAGGTTAAATGAGCTGGCACTAGTCCGGGGCAGATAAAGTCGCATTTGTTTTCGGTGCTCCCTGATGCACTTGCATCAGGGAGCACCGAAAACATGAGGATGAGAAAACACCCGTGTGATTTTAGTCGGTACAAATCCGACAGGCCTTTCCGCTCTCCCTAAGGCGGAGGACATTGATAAAGGACTTCAACATGGAGAAATAAAAGGCATCATCATTCTCTTGCCCTTATCCCAATTTGTTTTGAACTTTTTCTTCCATACTTAGATACACCATTCTTGCCATATAATCAAGAAAAATACCAGATAGTAACGAAAGATGGACGGCTCTGAAGAAGCTAAACTCAGACCGGCTAAATTTAGATTGCATTGGACCTCCTCACTGGTATATTTTTAGAAATAGAGTGATTGTGTGTAAATCTCTCTCCATGTCTGAAATTAGATTTTGGTAATTGAGTATTTTAAACAAGGTCCTTGGATTAGTTAGGGGTTTGAATCTGTTATATTTTTTAGTGCATTGTGATATCCCGTTGTTGACTAAAAAAGTTATTGATTAATGGAGAGGCAAAGGAAGACCAAAGAAAAGATGGATGGATTGTGTGAGGAATGATATGAAAGAGAAAGGAGTAAATGCCACCGTGACGTCTAACAGGGAAAAATGGAAGAAGAAAATGTGTTGCGCCGACCCCAAATATAATGGGATAAGGGCAGGAAGATGATGATGGTGAGACCCCGTTGCTCGCTTTTGTGTTATTATTTGAAAGAAATTATTAAGTCAATAAAATATTGTGTTCAAAAACTATTACTCATTTATTCATTTCATATTATTTTTTATTATTTTTTTATTAGTTATTTTATATATTATATATATATTTTTTTTTTTTATAGTGGACAGTTTGAACTGTTAGCACCACTAGTCAACTACATCTCGTTTACTGTTTTTACCCGACTACGGCGAAGCCAAAAGGAAGGGTAATGATTAACTAATCATCTGCCTAGTCTTTTCCGAACATGTTGGGGTCGGCTTCCAGTCTAACTTCCAGCTGAATACCAGTCTTTTTTTCCGACTCCCCAAAAAGAGGTTTAGGAGGAGGTTTCTCAATTCGACTGTATTTATTTTACACTAGCTGATGCCCGCGGTTTCAACCGCGTGGATGTCGGTTATCGCTACCGATGCCGGTTATCGCGACCAAAAGTAATTGAATTGATGCCGACTCTTGACCAATAGATGGCGTTGTATGTCCGGAATAAATTTTATTTTTTATTTCATTTTTTGTAATAAAAACTATCCTATGTCCTTTCTCAAGTTCCAAACTATGTCTGTACCAAATTTCACACAAATCGGTTCAGTAGTTTAGGCGTGAAGCAAAGACAGACAGACAGAGTTACTTTCCCATTTATAATATTAGTTTGGAAGTTTGGATAGAGCGACTGCCTACCTGACCTCCACAATACAGGTTATCTATTCAATCGTTTTACCAGCATAATAATATAACGATTCTACTACGAGTATAGTACCGGAAAACAATAATTATACCTAGGACTATCTCAACACACTACCTACTTCTTACCGACTATTCTCAAAGTAAATGTTTACATCAATCAATTACATAACTATCATAACAACTATTATGAATAAAGCAATATTTAATCGGTTCAAGTTCACAGTTTATCTTTATTGACTGTAAGCAGTAAACCGCGACCTTCGTTCTTTGGATCGAATTTTGCTTGCATTCCTAAATACTCTTTCTAAAATAAAAGTAGCTTACATTTGCCTTGTACAATCATCGGCACGATTCTTGAGCGCTGACGCAAAAGTGAGTTATTGGGTCCCTTTTGTGGTATGAAGTGAGACGCGGGGCGGGGAAAGAGCAGTGATTGGCTCGTAGCGCATCGCGTCAAAGCCGTCACTCGGGATTTGTTCTTTACTCCTGCTGCACTTACCTCACGACCAATAAATAATAAACGGGTGTGCGTTTTATTTGTCATAAAGTGTACGATGCCCACAGCGATTCCCACTCTTCCGCCGAGCGCTCAAGAACCGTGCCGGTATCTGTAGTATTGTCATAATATTGCAAAATGCAAAATTGTTATAATATTATATAGGATTTTTATCCAGAAAATGTTGCGCGAAAAAAACTTGCGCAAATGGATGGACATTATCCGTGAATAGTCCTTTGGGCGATACTTGTACGACAGACATTTACCGCGACTAGACACAATTTCAAAAAGTGTCTATTTCCAAACTCTTTTTCCTGTTTTTATTGCTGTTACGTATTTCTGTATTGGTACTTCTTAAAAGTACCTACAACTGTGGCGGGCACTAAATCAAAATTATTATTCAGGACCTGTGACCTGAGAACTTCACTTGCGGACTTTACCTGAGGATTAAAATTGAGGACTGTGCTTAAAAACCTGACTTCAGGACTTGACTTGACGGCTTCATTTGTGGACTTGACCTGACTTGACTTGGGGTCTGGACCCGAAGGCTTCACTTGGGGATTTGATTTGAAGACTAGACTTGAAGACTGAGCTGGTTTGGAGTCTGAACTTGAGGTTTTGGCTTGAGGACTTGACTTGGTGTTTTGCCCTGCAGACTTCACTTGAGTACGTGACCCGAGGCCTACACCTGATGTTTTGACTTGGGAACTTGACCCGAAGACGACACCAGATGTCTTGACTGGTGTACTTGACTTGAAGACCTGACTTGAAGGCTTCGCTTGAGGATTAGACTTGGGGACTTGTCCTGAGGACTTCATCTGGGGACTGGACTTGGGGACTTGACCTGAGGACTTTAAAGAAAAAAATATGAGCGAAATGGGCCTGCTCTTGACCTCGATCACGCCTGATGGAAAGTGATGGATGAGGTCTATGATGGAACGAGCGTGCCCAGAGGATGTCTGTTCACTCTTGCTTTGAAGGCTGATGGGTTTAGTTTGGGAGGGAACACAGATGTGAGCAGAGAGTTCCAGACTGTGGCTGTGCGAATAATAAATGGGGAGGACCAGCGGACAAGTATTGACTCGTCGGGATATCAACCAAGGGTGAGGAACTAACTATCTTTCTAACATATCAACATAAATACATCCGACCGATGAGATTTATAATAGACCTATTTCAATATTATACGTAGATTTTTTTTTTTTTTTCAATTTACAACTAACATTACAGGTCCAAAATATAAATAACAAAAAAAGGTATTGCACAACAAACAGTTCGAATTTCATGACTAAATACTGTATATTTTTTTTGGGATTTGTCTAAGGCTTTCGATTGCGTTCTTCATAAAACATTAATCATGAAACTACACCACTACGGAATCCGGAACGCGCTTCTGGATCTTTTTACTTTGTATTTAAGTGATCCTTACACTTCAACGGAGACTTGATGTTAACGGAAACATATCTCCCGGATCCGTAGTAAGAATAAGGGGTACAACAGGGCTCAATTTCTGGCCCGTTTTTGTTTGTTATTTAAATAAATAACTCACCTTACCTCATAAAGGGTAATCATGATATTATAATTATAGTTGTTTGCAGAAGTAGTGCAGTGTGTAGTATTATAACTATAGGGACACTAATAATAAACGCTCTTACTAATTAGCGTGCTACAAACACACCTTCTGCCAACCTTCCAATTCCAATTAACAGAGTGGACAACATAGAGAGTTGTTTACCGAGACACGCTCAATTAGAATAAAAGAGATCCACCTAGCACTATTCACACATCATGTCTTGTGACTATAGGTACACTAATTAATTAGCACTACGTTACTACCTCGTTCACGACCGAATTGTTTTTTGTGTATCATGTGGAAATAAAACACTAGTAGTTCATTAGTAAATTCACCGAAGAACCAAGGTCACCGACATAGATCTCAGAGTATGCAAGTTGAAGTGACAATTGGCAGGCCACATCGCTCGAAAAACAGACAACCGATGGGGAAGAAAGGTTCTCGAGTGGTGACCACAAACTGGAAGACGAAGCGTTTGTTAGGCCTCCCACTAGGTGGACCGACGACATCGTGAGAGTCGCGGGCAACCGGTGGATGCAAACGGCAGGCGGCCATTCGTTATGACGTTCTATGGGGGAGGCGTATGTCCACCAGTGGACGTCTTATGGCTGATGATGATGTTGGAAACACTAATTGAGAGAAATGAAAATAATCTGCGAGTGTGAAATATTTTGAATGCTGAACCTAATCGTAGTGCGAAACGAGCCAGTTTTCGACCGTCATTTGAAACACATGTGCAGTTGTTACTGCATTTATCGGCTCCATAAAAACCTCGCCCACGACTCGATTGTGAAAATCGGTGCAGGAGTTTTTGAGTTTATCGCGAACAGACAGTCAGACAGACGCGAGTACGCGACTGAGGACTTTGTTTTATAATATGTAGTGATAAAACTTCGAGAAAAGGCGCACGGTTCGAATCATGAATTATAAATAAGTAGATACCTACTACTAAACAAATATCTTCATTTTCTATCTTCCTTCGTTTACCCACGTAAAACAACAACACACCTTATATAATAACTACTAAGGTAGGTAATCGTGATAATCACACCTGTTTTAATCACATCTTAATTAATTAAGCACCTTCTATCGAATAGTAATTAGTAATTATCTACTAGGTACTTTTTTAGTCATGAATACATTCAAGATACCTCTTGACCTTATACAATAAAGGTACAAGTTGGTAGCCGACTGCACGCAGCAGCAGCAGACGACATGTCGTCGTTTCATGGCGTCACGACACGACACGTCGTCGCGTCATGTCGCTGCAGTCATGATTTCGAACCCGACTGCAGACGGCAACTGCAGATGGCATCCAGTTGGTGTAAACTGAAGACACAGGTTCCGATACATTTTCGGCTAAAGGACATATCTCCTGTTGTTTCTGTTATCTATGGGCACTACTGATCTGCGGTCGGACGACACGTGCGTCTGCCGCTCGACGACGCGTCGCTAGCTTCATGTCGCTAACTACGGAGGGAATTTCATAGAAATACGTAGAAACCAGTAGTGTCGCCGCGACACGTCGTCTGCTGCTGCTGCATGCAGTCGGCTACTAACTTGTAACTTTATTCATCATTATCATCTGCCTAGCCTTTTCCCAACAATGTTGGGGTTCATTTCCAGTATAACCGGATGCAGCTAAATACCAGTATTTTTCATGAAGCGACTGCCTATATGTACAATATAATTATGTATTCTCGTAGCTAAATAATGACAGCCACTCTGGTCGATCTTCAGGTAAGCACCTGAACGAAGTTGGCAACAGCTAGTATTTACCTACACGAAACAATAAAATTATTGTCGTCTATAATAGTAGTCAGAAAGATTATAGGATTCGATGTGTTTTATAACGTATAATCTCTGAAATTACTGAACGATTCAATATTCTGATGATGGAGAGGTACACTCAAAGATATTTAAAACAAGCGGACGTCCCGCGGTTTCACCCGCGTAGAACCCGTTCCCGTGGGAATACAGGGATAAAAAGTAGCCTATGACACTCAGCAATAATGTGGCTTTCTATTGGTGAAAGAATTTTTAAAATCGGTTCAGTAGATCCCGAGATTACCCCTTACAATTTAACAAATATACAAAAACACAAACTTTACTTCTTTATAATATTAGTATAGAGTATAGATATACAGTGCGATCAAATTATCTTGGCAGCTCCGAACTTCGTGCAGGTCATTTTGTTACAACGAATGTCTATAAGTGTTATGATATTTATTTTATTTGTATTTCTCACTGTTTAAATTAGATATTTTCTGATCGTTTAAGTATTGGTTTATCTGGCATTAACAGTTTTATTCCCAAGTTTACATGCGTAAAATTTCGCAAAGCCTATGTTCAGAGCTGCCAAGATAATTTGATCGCACTGTAGATAATGACTTAGAGCAGCCATTGGTGAAGAAAAAGTGTCTGTTGATAGCTCACAAAATAACATCATATTTTGACAGTAAGTTGTGCAGATAATAACATTACTTACTGATGAGACATTATCGTCGATCTCTTTATAGAACTAGATTTGAGCAAATTGTACAGGAGCAACAAAAAACAGATTTTTAAACAAGTTTCGAGAGGTTTTTAAAATGGCGTTCTATATTTAAGTTTAGATTGGGTGTAGATTGATATTTTGCTAGTAGTTTTTTGATTAATATGGCTAGGGAATGAAAAGTGGCGTTAAAACAAATAAATATTTTTTTTTGGAGATTCGAATCCTAAAAATATTAACGTCCGACAATATTATCCCAATGCGAGTAGCTATGACCGCAATGATAGTCTTCGCGTTCTAAATACGATCGGACTGCAAACTTCAAACAAAAAACAAACCGATTTGTGTACGTAACAAGTATTAGACTACGATTTTCTTCGTGTTGCCCCGTCTATCTCACGTAAATATCTTTGGCTGCCACTATTTCCGAGGACCATTAAATGTTTTTTTTCACACGGATTGAAGCTACGTAGCCAGTAATAACAATATATTGTACTTACGCGCGCCATTTTTGCAAGGAGTTCCCTCTGTGAGAGTTCACAACACACTGACGTTTGATTTGCCGGCCGCCATACGTCCGCGGTTTGGCATTCGACCACAGATTAGATAATCACACGTAGACGCAGATTTTACATATTATCTGACAGTGTGTAGGCCAATCGATATAATTTATATCTCAGAATAAAATACCAAAACTTGTTACGCACAGGTGTTATTAAGGGCAAGTGTTTTTGATATGGCACCAGATTTGCTACCCACATTCCTAATTCTATAAAAGAGGAACCAGTAACAATTGGCAAAAAGAACTGCACTACTATTAATTAGAAAGAAAGAAAGAAAGAAAGAAAAAGTGTTTATTGGTTTCCCAACAGGACAAAACAAATTGACAAAAAATTAAACGTTAACAAAGTAAACAATATGACAAACACTTAAAATTAGGACATACATACATTATGTTAATTAGATGTTACTGCTCCGTATCGAATTTGTTAGCTGATAAGTCAGAGCTTTATGCCGCCTCTGACTTGGCTTTTACATGCCCTCGAGAGATATCTTTCGTGTAGCGTGTCTTAGGTTCGAGCTTCAGAGAGGTAGAAGCTAGGTAGCTATCATCACATATTAAAAAATAAAAATAGGTAAAAAAACTTTTTAAGTTAAACGGTTTTATGTTAAACATACATTGCAATGTTTAAGATAAATGTACTAAAAACCAAAAAATAGTAAAATAGATACAGTCGTGGGAATTATAAACATATGCATAGACTAGACTAAAATATAAAACCGTGGGGCACGTCAAACATTTTAATCAACGATTGTAGACAATTCTGTCTGTCTGTCTGTCGCGAAAAACTAAAAACTGCACCGATTTTCATGTTGTTTTCACCAATGGATAAAGTGATTCTCGAGGAAGGTTTTAGTATTTAATTTGACCGACATCCACGCGGGCGAAGCCGCGCGCATTAGCTAGTTTCAGTAATAAAAATATAGTACAAACTTACACGCGACATTTTGGAAGGAGTTCTCTGTTCGTCGATTCACACAACATACTGGTTGAATAAATTGCCGGCCGCCTACGTTCCAGGGTATATAAACATTCGACCTTAGATTAGATTATATAACGCGGATACGTTATATCTTTGAAATTGAAATGCTTGTTATCGCAGCTGATATTATGTATAAATAGGCTTTTCCTTATTCAAAATCAATGAAAAATAAAACACTCGTTTTTTTGGCCTGTCATGTAGAACAATCGGCTCAATCGGCAAAAACAGAAGTCTTAAATAGAACTTGTCTGTCTGTTCGTCTGGTTGCCGGTCTGTCAATCCGTCTGTCTGTCCGTCGGTCTGCATATCTGTCTGTCTGTCAGTCTGTCTGTCTGTTTATTAATGAACGCATTGAGGTATCAAGCTGAAATTAATATCAAATACACAAGCTTGCTACCCCTAAGAGCAGTGAAAAACTCAGACTTGTAAATTGACGTGATCTGAAGATATGACCGTTTATGTCGAACAATATTTTGCGATTTTTATGGCGTGCAAATGTGAACCAGTGCCTGTAGTTCTTTATGTCGTGATAAATAAAGGTTTATGACTATGATTATATGACATGTATTGTACTACTCCATCAGACATCATATTAAAAAGGAACAAGATCATCTGGATCATAATATGGATCATAATAATTATGGATCATAATAATTATGGATCATAATAATTATGGATCATAATATGGATCATCATATGGATCATAAGATGAATTGCGTTAAAATAGACTAATCATAGTAACTGCGTCTGTAACATGTAGACCCCTGTTGTCGTTGTTATCGAGTTTTTTGTGGAGGATCACTGATGGGTGTTAAAATATCCTCTTCGTCAGTGTCACATTTTGTAGACAGACCATACCTGGGAACCTTCTAGATGCGGAGATATTGGGGGTTCAATTGTTTAATGTTACAATATTTTTAAATACTTCCACGACTCCCATACTTTTCAATGGTTATCAGTTTTGAGTGGTGCGTTACATTGAGTCCTATCACAAAACGTGATTTTTCATCCCTAAAAAAGTCTTTTCCCGCAAGTCTTTTAGTTATAACTGTTCAGATCCTGTGAAAATAACTCTTTTTAACTGCCAAATATTTTAAACCAGCAGCTTTTTCCCAATGAACTGCGCATTCAATACAACAATGCCTTCAGAGCGCTGTTGAGGCTTCCACCTTACTATAGTGTGACAGGTATGTTCTCTGATGCGCACACTGACGATTAGGTACTATGCATTAAAACGGAAGAAGGTTTGATGACGCCTCTGGTAAGCAGATCGTAAAATAAAACTCAAGCAAGGTAAATACCAAAAGAATTATAATAAAATATACTAAACAATGTAAAATGCATAGCAATTAAAAATGACTTAAACAAAAGCATAAACATACACACTTTACCCAAAGCTGGCAAATGCCCTGGCAATTATAAAAATAGCCAGAAAAAAGTCTAGTCGATATCCAAGTTAAGTCCATTCTTCCATACAAGAAGAGACTTCGGGACCTCCTGCTTCTCGGGAATCTTATCGAAGGGGTAGTTCTGGTAATCTTGATAGAAGAAAGGTCTGACGGTACGGTAGCCGTTGTCGAATTTAGCCAGCGTTGCGACGTCATCATCATCCAGGGTAAAGTCGAAGATGGAGGCGTTTTCTACGATACGGGTGTTGGTTACCGTTTTTGGTACGCTGACGATTCCACGTTGGTACTGGAATTTAAAAAGATTATTAAGTTGTTGGCCCTGGATCGAATGATAGAGGTCATGGGAGGAGGCCTTTGTGGGATGACACTGAATGACACAGGCTAACAATAACAGTATATAACTGTTAGAATATAAACGGTGGAAGGGACATCTAAACACAACAGTTGCCAGAGATACTCAGTGCATGTTTAAGCACACATGATAGTTTTTTCATCGGTTATTTAAAAAACCGTACAGGGCCTACGTGGTGGATTATAGCCTATTCCCTCTCAATGAGAGGAGGCCTGAGTCCCTGCAGTTGGAACATTATATGCTGATTTATAACATTTCTAGAATGGGTCAGGAGGACAGACGAGCCAGAATAGTCACTCAGTAAGTGCCTGAAGACGGTCGTCGTCACCGAGGCAGGCCCAAGAAACGCTGGCGTGACAATTTGGAGTCGTTCCTGACTAATTCGCTGGATGAGCTGTCCGTGTAGTCATTGCATTTTGACACTGACCGCTCGTGAACGCGATTTAAACGTGGTGATCGTGTTCAGTTTCAGCAGAATGTGCTGTTAAATAAAGCCAGTCTTTGAAAGTGCAAAAAACAAATTTTCTTACCAGATATCTCAATGTGACTTGTGTGACAGTCTTTCCATACTTCTTGCCTATCGCCACCATGGTTGGGTTGTTCAGTTTCGGCTCGGGACTGTTCGGGGCATTTCGGGTTGGCACCATGGTTCCGAATGGGGAGTACGCGGTGATCAGTATGTTGTGAGACTGGCACAGGTCTACCAGCTCTTTCTGGCCGAGGTTGAGGTTGACCTGGAAAGCAGTTGCTTTTGTAAGAGATGGTTGAAGGTTTTAAGAAATGAGGTGACCAGAGGGCTGATGGTTCTTTCTCTGACCAAAGAATTAGAATTACCATTTAATGTGGCAATGCTGTCAGTCTAATGGGCACGTTTCCAGATGAAAACAATGTGGAGGATTAAGAGGAATTAAAAGTTTAAAATTCTAGATACGAAACTTCCATTTTCCTAGAGGCTGAAAGTCCTTTAACTCAGTTTTTAATTTCGGAGATATTAGATAGGGCAAAGATTCTCGTTAAGTTACGGTCCCGCTAAGTATTTCTTGAGATCTACGTTAAATATGCACCGTCGTAATGTCCATAACCTTTTTTTTTTGTTGGGTGGAAAATCATCGAGTAACCCCCCCCATTCTTGGGCAGAGCGAAGGGGAGTGTCAGACTTCTACTGACTAAAAACCAAACCCATGTTCCTTCTTCGCCCTTGTGCCGGAGCCGCGTTAACCTTTCGACAAACCACAGCCCCGACGGGACAAACCACAGCCCCGACGGGAATGTCCATAACCTTGAGCCTCGATACTGAATACACAAATTCACATACACATGACATTTGCCAGCAGATTTAGGTACTAATAACCAGACTTTTTAAATAATAATCTAACTTTGAAAAAATGTCTTTCTTTCTACTCTAATGTCTCTAATTTTCTTTCTTTCTCTCGTTGTACTTTTTGCATGCCGTAAGGTAGAGTGTGTTGAAACCGTTTTACAATATTACCATCTTATTTTGTACAAATATTCTTAGCAAAATAAATGATTTCTTTGTTTCTTTCTTTTAAGATGTCTTACCTCAACCTGGTTGGTCACAGGTGGAACCTTGCAGTTCTTCAGCAACCTCTTTATCTGTTCTACATTGAAGTTGGAGACACCGATGCCCTTAACCAGTCCTTTTGCCAACACAGACTCGAATCCACGCCAGGTTTCCAGGTAGTCGATCTTCTCGTCTACTCCTTCTTGCTGGAATTAAAAAAAAAGTTATAAGAGTACTATTAATATCATAAACGGGATATTTACCATGTTTGATTTTTGTTTCGAGTTCCCGATATTTCGGCGCTGTTACAAGCACCATGATCACGGATAAACTGAAGTCATTGCGGGTGGATGTTTATGAGCAGACAAAACGGTCTACCCTCTTTCTTGTTCGTTTTTTGCGTTCGGTACCACTACCATTGTCACTCACTACACGATTCTGTTCCCGACACACAAAACTCACTGTGTCCACTCGCGAACTTTTTTCGGCACTTTTTCGGTTTTTACACAGTTGAACCACTGGATTCCAGGCTCTCGACAGTTGAAACCCATCCTCCCGGTTAAAGTTGTCATATTTGGTAATTTCAATGGCCTCTCTGACCAGACGAGGTATATAGTGGCGTTCTGTCGAGATGACCTGAGGGTTATGCAACTCAATCCAGTGGTTTGATCCCGATTCCAGCAGATGTTCAGCTATGGCCGATTTTTGGGTGTCGTTATTTTTCACCGCCCTAATATGTTCGGATATGCGACAAGCCACCGTACGCTTTGTCTGACCGATATAGGACTTGCCGCAACTACAGTCTACTTTATAAACACCGGGTTTTTCCAGCGGAAAGTTGTCCTTCGGCGAACGCAGCATCTGGGACACTTTCCTGAAAGGAGTGAAAATAGTCTTAACGGCGTATTTCCGAAGAATATTCGCAACCTTATCTGTCACTCCCCTCACGTATGGCAAAAATGCTGGCTGCCTCTCAACTTCACACTTCCGGTGCTTATGAGTCGTTTTCCGTTTAGGTTGTGCGGACTTCCCTGTATATCCGTTTTTCCGTAGGACCTCCTGTACATGTGTTAACTCAACACGTAAATGTTCCTCGTCGCATAGATCGTATGCCCGGTTGATGAGCGACGTCATTACAGAATTCAGCTGTCAGAGAAAAAAAAAAAAAAAAAGCTGGGAAAGTGTCCCAGATGCTGCGTTCGCCGAAGGACAACTTTCCGCTGGAAAAACCCGGTGTTTATAAAGTAGACTGTAGTTGCGGCAAGTCCTATATCGGTCAGACAAAGCGTACGGTGGCTTGTCGCATATCCGAACATATTAGGGCGGTGAAAAATAACGACACCCAAAAATCGGCCATAGCTGAACATCTGCTGGAATCGGGATCAAACCACTGGATTGAGTTGCATAACCCTCAGGTCATCTCGACAGAACGCCACTATATACCTCGTCTGGTCAGAGAGGCCATTGAAATTACCAAATATGACAACTTTAACCGGGAGGATGGGTTTCAACTGTCGAGAGCCTGGAATCCAGTGGTTCAACTGTGTAAAAACCGAAAAAGTGCCGAAAAAAGTTCGCGAGTGGACACAGTGAGTTTTGTGTGTCGGGAACAGAATCGTGTAGTGAGTGACAATGGTAGTGGTACCGAACGCAAAAAACGAACAAGAAAGAGGGTAGACCGTTTTGTCTGCTCATAAACATCCACCCGCAATGACTTCAGTTTATCCGTGATCATGGTGCTTGTAACAGCGCCGAAATATCGGGAACTCGAAACAAAAATCAAACATGGTAAATATCCCGTTTATGATATTAATAGTAGTGTCAGTGACCATGTCAGTTTAAAAACTTATAGTTATAAGAGTGTTAGGATTAGTGTCTCTTCCCATCGGGGCTGAGATACAGCGGCCTCGACACTTAGCTCTAAGAAGGAACATGGGTGGTTTTTAGTCAATAGAAGTCTGACACTCTCCTCTGCTCTGCCCAGAGCAGAAGAGTCATTTGATGATTTGATGACACCCGAAACAAAAAAAAGGGTAAGTGACTCAATAACAACCGCACACTCAGATGGTTCTCCAGAGCTATCCGTGCGGATCCGTGGAACAGCACTAAGAAACGCTAATTGAGGTCGGTGCGTAGATAAATGTGTCTAGCCCTAACATACCGAGATTCGTAGACATGTGTCCCTACATACCAAAAATCCTGGACAAATCCTCGGAGGTTCGTTAAGTTTTTGGTCCCAGTTCTAGCTGTCTTTCAAAGGCTTTGAGTAAGAAATTGGTAATATATTCATTTCAACCTACAATGTTTCTATAACTAGGACACAACTAGTGTGTTAAACAGGGTTGTTGGGGTCAGATAGGCAGGTGATCCATGTAAAATACTGTTATTGGTTAGACTAGAACCCAATCTAGTTCAGAAAAGGCAAGGTAGATGAAGTACTTAAACCATTAAATTGTCTTAAAATTAACATGTTTCTTTTGTCCATTACAGGAATTCACAAGGTAGCGAGACGGTCTGGATGCGTACCCTGAGAGCTGGTTTGAGGAGGCAAAGGGCAATATTTCTGGAAAATAATTGGCGGAGACATTTACCCAGCATTGGGACGACAGTACAGGCTAAATAAAGACAAACAGGACTTCCAAACTCACCGAGATAGACATGGGCCAGTGCATCAGCACCAGGTCAAGGTACTCCAAGCCCAAACGCCGCAGAGACCCTCGGACTGATACCTCCACGTCAGCCTCACGGTGGAAGTGTTGCCATACCTGGAAATACACAAGACAGTTATGAGAAATCGAGAAGACCGGTCTTCTCATGAGTGACACGAGGTAAGGTCCTGTAAAGACCTAAGGATAGGCCTAAAACAGAGGAGTTTAGCTTTTCGAGGTATGAGGACCAAGGTATACAGAAGCCCACACCACACCCATTGAAATGGTAGGAACCACTTCCAATAGCTATAATACAGGTCGCTCCATTTCACATCGAAGTAGGATAAAAATAATATACCCCAACATGCGCCTGACGCAGGCTGTTTCAGGAGGTCATCATCATTATCAGCCATAAGACGTCCAATGCTGGACCAAGCCCTCCCCCATAGGACGCCATAACGAACGGCAACCTGCCGTTTCCATCCACCGGTTGCCCGCGACTCTCACGATGTGGTCGGTCCACCTGGTGGGAGGCCTACCAACTAACCGGAAGACGCAGTGTTCTTCCGGTTCGTGGTCGCCACTCGAGAACCTTTCTTCCCCAACGGTTGTCGGTTCTTCGAGCGATGTGGCCTGCCCATTGCCACTTCAACTTGCATATTCTGAGAGCTATGGCGGTGTAACATGTACCTTACTATAAATACAAATATACCACATTAAGATATTCCACCAACCTTAGTAGTAACAAAGAGTTCTTCCCTCTTCACGACGCCATCTTTAATCTTCTGGTTTATGACCTTGCCCACTTCCGGTTCCACTCTGTAGAGGTGAGCAGTGTCTACGTTTCTGTAGCCGACGTCTATGGCATAGGAGAGCGCCTCCATCAGCTTCGGAATGCCTGAGGGGCTGAATTCGAACTGGAAATTGATATAGGGGGTTAGTTAGTGGTGTTATATTATGTGGGTTTCATGTTTATATAATTGGCTGTTTGACAACTGTTAAAAATTCACGAAAATGTAATGTTATTTCAAAGAACTAAAAGAAATAACACGTTGTGTGAAAAAAAAAATGAAATCGATAAAAAAAATGGCTTAGTTTTAACTGATTTTAAATGACGTCAGAGACAAAGGCAGGGCTACAGCCATGTGACGTCACATTTCATACCGCCATAGTTACGTAGTACAAATGGCCCTTTCGCGCGACAAGGATTAAAACTGTGTGTGTAGTTATTGCATTTTTCATCGATTTTATTACTTTTTTTTATACACCGTATTATTTCTGTTACTTCTTTGAAATAACATACAATTTTCCTAAATTTTTAACAGTAGTCAAGTACCCCATTTATCAAGACATAATTATTAAGGTAAAATAGAATAAGGTTTAGGACATAATTATCAAGACTTTGATCACTGATGATAATCATTTCAAACCCTGGTTTTCTTGCATGCATTACCATGCAACTATGGTTTTACCATCGTACCATATCGTGTGTGAGTCAAGTTCATGTCTTTTTTGTTTTACAAATTACATGCAGAAAGTATCTAAAGTGGTACTCACACTGAATGGGTTGTTCGGGTCCGGAGATTCCTGAAATAAAATAAAATGCAAATAAATAAATAAAATACTAAGCAAATCAATAAATACAATAAAATAAATACGACGAAGGCCAAGTTAAAGAACGAATAATAATAGTGATCTTGTAAACCAAAGTTAATTATGAAAGAATTAAGAGATCTCGAGGAATTAAAAAGAGATGTAAAGATACACAAGTCTTTTCTAATGCGTTATGCATTATTTGTTTTAATATATATAGACATATACAATTTATTTTACATTTTGTTTCAAGTGGGAAAACTTTGTCATTGCAGTCAAGACGGAAATCACACCTGAGCCAAAAGCGAGGGTGTGATGGAGTCGAGAACTGCAATGACAAAATATTTACGTGTATCAAACGACGCGTTTTAACCACGTTGAACTGAGTTTAATGTATTCCAAAAACTACGGGTGCAACCAAACTAGAACATTCTATTTTCTTATTATTTGGGTAATAGGGGATCGGACAAAAAAAAAACTAACTAGTCCGTCAGATAGATTTCCAAGAAATATTGACGACATATTTTTTCTTTTTTCACGTAAACAAAAAATGAAGACTATACAGTGCTTCGAAAACTCGTGTGACGTCATATGCTAGTACATTTTGTACCTTCAAGTGACGTTTCAAGCCCCACTCCATGATCTTTGACACGCTTTATCTTCGTCAATTTTACAAACACGTATCCAATATTTTTCGATAATCTAACTAACGGACTAAACAAAATCATATTTTTTTGAATCAGCCCGATCCCCTATTGCATGTAAGTATCTTACCGTCTCGTCCATGCCCAACCAGGTGCCATAGCCCAGCGCTGGGATCTCCCGGCCATTGTTCAGCTTGAATTTTGGGATATTTACCTGAAATGAGAAAAAAATACTTGTTTAGAATTTAGAAGCTCATACGCATGTAATCAGTTTAGAAAGAGGTGTACCTGATAGTACACCCATATACCTAATTACACCAGTAATGTTTCAGTCCTATGTATTAGGGTACAAGCCTATTGCCATCAACCGAGCACAAATTCAGATCACGTGGCTGCTACTGAGACATTCTTAAGGTTGATGTTCCAGGGTAGCCCGTGATAGAATAGCCTTATGTATATAAGAATATAGCATCAAATTAATAATCATCGTAAATAAATATCTTGAGAACAGTAAGGTTCTTATTCCGAATAAACCTACATTGTCCTAATAATATTTTATAGCCCGAAGCATTTTATAGAAGTAGTTATTATTGTGGCTTAAAAGACTTGGTTTCCGAACCGAAGATAGCTTTGTGGTATTTAAATAGTTATATCAAATTAAATGTTTATTTACTTTATATTGCCAATAAATTAAGTAGTAATTATTATATGATACTTACAATGTTTCCTAGATTTTATCTTGCAATTTCAATGTATCCAGTTGTTTCTATCTATTCCCGGAACTATCTATTGATGTTCATATTTTATCCGAATAAATGTAAAGATTACAAATAAATACATACTAAATTGCTAAATTACCTAATGGAGTTTTAAAATAGTTCCACTAATTAAGATTAGCTAATTATTGTATGTGTTATTAGTTATTTGGCTATAATGTTTGACCATTGCCATTGGCGGGAATCGTTGATGTAATAAGTATGAATTGACGGTTATAAAAGAAAATGTTACCGCCAATACAGGGTAGTTACGCTGCAACTATTCTACGAGTTAACTAGTTAATACGAGTAATATCTGGATCTGTACCCAGAGTGTTATATTCCATGTGTATAGAATAAAGTTCACATGTAAACGTCCTACTAATGAACCAAGATTACAAAGTGGAGAAAGCTGTAACCTATTTGTATTGTCCGAAGGATCTACAATGTTTATGTAAGTTAATTGATATTATGCTCTGAATATTACTGATAACTATGTGTTAGAAATATGTACTATAATATGGTTTATATTGATTGTTGTTTATGTAAACTGATAAATTGCTGTAACTTGAGACAGTCCAAGACAATGTCAGGTTGTCTTTGCATAATACTTTAAAATGTGTTCCCGTGGAGTTTCTTGTCCATTCTTCTCCACGAAGACTAGGGACCTAGCGAATGGAATCGAGTTTGATGTAGTTGACAAGACCAAAAGTAATAAAATGAATAGTCTTGTCTTTTGTGCTTTTACTTCATAAAACCCCTGTTCCCAACACACCTTTTTAAAGAGACTTTCGAACACAGTAAATAACTAGTAATCATCCTGACATTCAAAGTTTATTCATTATACATATAGTCTTACATCTACTGATATAAAACCCCCTCGAAATTCAAATTTTCTTACGTTTTTAACGATTTGCAGGCCAGTGCTAGGTTGTATGTTAGTGAAAATATGATTCGCGGGTGTAAGACGTATACAGTTACAGAATTATAATCATCAAAATCATTATTACAACCCTCCAAGTTCATGTAACTTTCAAGAATGACTTTTAGATGAAATACTCATTCTTGAAAGTTACATGAACTTGGAGGGTTACACCCGCAAAACATATTTTCACTAACATACAACCTAGCACTGGCCTGCAAATCGCTAAAAACGTAAGAAAATTTGAATTTCGCGGGCTACCCTGGAACATCCACCTTAATGGTAAAAAAAAACACCAATCGAATTGAGAACTCTATTTGGAAGTCGGTTAAAAAGTGAATAACACTTTGACAATCGAACCTAGGGACCTCAGAGGCTCAGCAGTCGCGCTTGTGACCACTAGACCAAAGAGGTAGTCATCAGTATCATTCAGGTACTTAATAGTACCGACTATCTAACGACTAGGTATATAATAGACATGTATTTATGTGTTTACAGTCTAAACACATGTCTGTCTGCATCGTTAATGGCGGCCTTCACACAACGCATCCTGCATAGAAGATATAATCAGTAGCTAGTTGTTATTGTTATTCTTGTCTACTTTATAAATACAACTAATATCCTACGTATACGTACTTATCATACTTCCTACTATCATATCCTACTAAAATAATAAATGCGAAAGTTTCTGAGGATGGATGGATGGATGGATGTTTACTCTTTCACGCAAAATCTGCTGGACGGATTTGGATGAAATCTTTGAATTAGCACACAGATATAATTTATAATCTGGATTAACAGATTGGATACTGAGATGAGCTCGTGGCTTAGTAATAACTGCCACTCGGGTGGATTTTGGGCTGTGGATGGGCGACCGCCCATTAAAAACCGAGTTTCCTCGTGCCTCGGAAAGCACGTTAAGCTGTTGGTCCCGGCTGCCATAATTATATAGATCTTTGGCAGTCGTTACAGATAGTCAGTGACCTGAAATTCTGACAACCAGTCTTCAGTCTTACCAAAGGGTATCGTATTACCCAGTATTTACTGGGTTGTGGAGGTGAGATAGGCAGTCGCTCCATGTAAAATACTGGTATGCAGCAGCATCCGGTTAGACTGGAAGCCGACCCCAACATAGTTGGGAAAAGGCTAGGCAGATAATAATGATTAACAGATTGTATACTTTTTATCCCGATAGTACGACCCTGTGGGACGTAGTACGTTGCAACAGTGCTGACATATCGGGAACTCGAAACAATCAGTAAACATGGTAAAAATCTCGTTTTCAGTGTCAATGATGTTGATAACATAAGTACTGATTACTTATCATCTACGTGTACAGATCATAATAAACGATTTCGTGACTTGTACAAGATTACCTACCTACATATTGTGTATTTAGAAATCAATAGTAATGTTTTAGCGTCACATATTACGTTAAATGATTTGCTAAATATCCCAATCTTGATTTATTGACGTATTCGAAAATGATTAGTTATATGTTAAAAGAAGGCAGGGTTGGCACTATGAATGTGGTGAATGGTTTTATAGGATATTTCACCAAAAAAAATCTAATTAGTCCGTCTCAGATAGATCTCTAAAAAATAATGGACACATATTTTTTCTTTTTTCGCGTAAACAAAAGATGAAGACTCGTGTTAAGTCATGTGACGTCACAAGGTTAGTAGTTTTTACCCAGAAAGTGACGTCACAAGCCCCCACTCATGATCTTTGATACGTTTTATTTTCGTCGTATCCAATATTCTTCGAAAAATCTAACAGACGGACTAATTTTACATTTTTTTGGTGATATACCTTTAACTCCCTCTCGTAGATAAAGGCTTCGCCCGCTACAACTCGAAATGTATCAAAATAAAAACTATCTGTGTACCAAATTTTACCCAAATCCGTTCAGTAGTTTTTGCGTGAAAGACTAACAAACATCCAGACATACTTACGGAGACAGACAGACGTATAAACCTTTGCGTTTTTAATATTAGTAGAATCTAAGCTGTGGGAACATTAGGCTGATTATGCTATTAACGTATAAGATTTGTGAGTAGTGGGGGTTTCAAACTACTCAGATTATACTAGATAGATTTCACAAATTCTTACCCTGATGGGACACAACATCCCGTCGGGGCTGTGGTTTGTCGAAAGGTTAACGCGGCTCCGACACAAGGCGAAGAAGGAACATGGGTTTGGTTTTTAGTCAGTAGAAGTCTGACACTCCCCTTCGCTCTGCCCAAGAGCGGGGGGGGGGGGGGGGGTTATTCGATGATTTTCCCACCAAAAAAAAAAAAAAGGGGACACAACATTATTGCTGAAAAATCACCTGAATAGAAAGAAGTCTTGAGTCAAGTTTTAATTATGAATGTGGATGGATATAAGAGTAGAGGAAGGCCAAAGAAACGATGGATGGACTGTGTGAAGGATGATATGGCTGGAAAGGGACATGTCTGATGAGATGAGGACTAACAGAGAAGTATATATGGAAGAAGACATGCGCCCACCCCGAATTAATTGGAATAACGGCAGAAGAACTAACTCTTATGACTCTCTATGACTTTTTTTTTATTTTTTATTATAAATGGGCCTGCTCTTGACTTCAATCTTGCCCTGAGGGCAGAGATGATGTCGACGATGGAACGAGCTTACCCAGTAGAAGCCTGTTTACTCGCGACTTAGGTCTTAAACAGATTAGGGTTGTATGAACTCGGAAAAACCGACGCAGGCAGGGAATTCCACTCCTTGGCTGTGCGCATAATAAAGGACCCAGCAAAGCGCTTCGTTCGAATGTGTGGAATGTCGACTAGGTATCGGTGATACCCTGCAGTACGTCTAGTCTCCCGATGGAAGAAGGGAGATGGTGGGATCAGCTCGTGGAGCTCTTGCGCACACTCTCCGAAGTACAGTCTGTAGAAGACCGACAGACATGCGACTTTGCGACGGTGGGCCAGGCTATGTAGCTTGATATAATATACAGAGTCAAGTGTGGCAAGCTGGTATTTGGCTGAGCCATCCCAAAGGTGACAGCAATACTCCATGCCAAACCGGTGCCGTCGAATGTCATTATCAGCAATCATATATTCCAACAGTGCTAATCAGTTGACAAAAAGCAAGGCTGATCGATTTACTTATCGCTACAACAAAAATTGCTTTGATCCAATCCAGATTATGGCCTGCAATCAGCACACTTTGTTTGATGGTCCAATGATAAATTAACTCAGCCAAAATCAAAACTTGACTCGCCAGAATGAATATAAATAAAGTAAGAAAAGAAAAAATGTAAAGCAAAGAATCAGCACTTTTTTGAAACAACGCACTTAGGAGGCTATGATGCTACACTACTTCCTACATTAAAAAAAAAAATAGGTACATAGATTTTCAAACATTATAATCACTAGCTGATGCCTTCAGCTTCGCCCGCATGTTTGTCGGTCAAATTATATACTAAAACCTTCCTCGAGAACCACTCAATCCATAGGTGAAAACAGCATGAAAATGGGTGCAGTACTTTTTGACTTTATCGCGAACAGACAGACAGACAGACGCGGCGGAGGACTTTGTTTTATAATAATATATAGCTGATGCCCGCGGCTTCACCCGCGTGGATGTCGTTCAAATTATATACTAAAACCTTCCTCTTGAATCACTCTATCTATTAAAAAAAATCGCATCAAAATCCGTTGCGTAGTTTTAAAGATTTAAGCATACAGACAAACAGACAAAAATAGCGACTTTGTTTTATACTATGTAAGGATATATGTCGTAGTGATTTATTATTACTACACCTCCCCTCTCCTCCTGTCCGTCGTGCACTACTAACGGACTTGTATGAAGCAAACGACAGAGCTGTCCAGGTTGCTACGTAGTGGTCGGACAAAATCTAAGTCTTCGAGATTCGAGAAGAAGAAGAAATGATTACATATTTATATTATAGAAAATTGTGTGAAATATGAAAGGCTTGGCAAACCAGAAAGGTTGACATGTTGCGCCGACCCCAAATAAATTAGGATACGGACCGACTGCCTGCCATATAGGAAACAAAGATAATGTTCAAACTTTATTTATTGACGTAGAATCTAATCTGTACCTACTTACAAGAAGACAATCACTTGATTTAAATAATCAATACTTGTTGATAAGATTAAAATGTTGTTTCTCAGCTAAAGAACCGGTTAGACTGATGACGATAAGCCTCAATGATTGAATTGGGAAGTATAAAATGTCTGTCATCATAACATAACATAAGCACTCGCCTGTAATCCCCAAAGGGTTAGGCAGTGGTGTATCTAATAGTACACCCACAATTCGCCAGTTATGTTAAAGTCCCATGTAAATAGGGGTCGAGATTATTGCCATCAACTGGGCTCAAACTGAGAACATCCTGATGGCAAAATTCGATAACACTTCAAGCTGGGAATCGAATCCAGGACCTCTTGCACACCAGTCGCGTTTGCGACCACTAGACCAACGATGGCTGTCAATCATTTATTTGGTAGTTTAAAACGTCTGTCATCACCTTAATAAAAAACTGGCCAAGTGCAAGTCGGCTTTGCAGCTGAAGGGTTTCGTACCATTGTAGCAGATATTGAGAGATTTTCCAAGTTATTTTAGCACCATAGACTTCTTAAAGGTTTCCATGTAATCTACTAATTTCTGTATTTTGTTCAAAATTTGAGGCTCAGTAGTTTCAGAGATTTGAGAGGGGAATGATTAAAAAGACAGACACACGAGATCCTATAAGGGTTCCGTTTTTTTCATTTTGATGTACAGAACTCTAAAAAAACATTGATCTAGATTAAGCAAAGAAACAAAAATTGATAGAACGGTAGGGGGTGACTTGCAAACCCAATAATTTGCCCCCGGAAATCGTATTAACATTCATACAGATTAGGTTCGGAGTCAGCACTTTTTGAAGGACAACCGTTATGAAACTCATAAAAATGCTTATCTTTTTCCACTTTGAAATGATTTGAAAACTCGAAAAAGCTGGAAATATCTCACAAAGTCATCGTAGATAACATGACGCTAAATAGTTATCAATCATGTACGTAAGTGTCCTTAAAAAGTGCTGATTCTTCGGATAGTTAACTTGCATTTTTTAACTATAAAGAATCAGCACTTTTTGGAAGATAAACTGAAAAATTGGATAGTGGAAATCATCAGAAGTTTTGAGGGATAAATGTTATTTAAAAATTCAGCCAAAACTGCTTATCTAATACGTTCTGCTTTTAGAAGAATTTTTGGTGTTTTCTAGACTAAACTTCAGTGGAATGAGAAAAAAAAGTGTGTAAGTGTATGTACCATCACCTGCAATAATGCATGGGCAGTTTAGAAAAAATACCGTGTGAAGCAAGAAATGACGCCACCTGGCGTAAATAAGTACTCGATTAGCAACATTGATTATATTGTTGATGCTACACTAACTAGAGGGCGCTCACGCTGTATAAAATGTTTGTGTAGTATCTTTTTTCTGTTTAAACATTCAAATAATTTATAATGAATTATTTCTATTATATAAATGTATTCCTAACTACCTACTATGTTTGTTTAAATTGAATATTATTATCATTTTATAACAATCTGATTTTAATTATCTATGTTTAAGTTTTCAAACTTGAGGGTAGGTCGAATATGAATTTATAAATAAATTAGTAGGTAGTAGAAATAATTAGATTGAAGATTTATGAGTTATGACTAAGCTCAATTGATTGTTCGCTAAGTTGGTTTCGATTACCTCATTCGAGTGTGTTTAGCTCAGTTTTATTTTAATTTAGGTGAATTAACTTATTTCATCAAAATGAGTACGCGTTGTAATATAGTTTTCGTTACAAGAGCTCAAATAACTGATTTGCAAAATCAAGGCAAAAACTTATCGACACTCGAAACTTGTCGACTTATCTTATTGTTAACGTAAGTAGTTTTGATTTCAAATTTTTTATAAGAAAAAAAAAATGTTTTAGTAACGACTATACTACTTAATAAATAATCATTATTGCGTATTATATATTTCTGTTATATTGTTGCAGAGAAAAACAGTTGTTCTATTGGTAAGACGATTTTTAAACGAGGGTTCTTTGCAACACCATCTAAGAACTAGTAGACCACGGCTCATAAACACATTACAGCGCCAAATCGTGTTATGAGAGTATGAAGAAAATGGATTCCTGCCGATGACCGACTATGCTGCTATAAATGACTCAAGTGTCGACAATGCCCGTCGTGCTCTTAAAAGTGAAGAGCTGCAGGAGGCATGTTGTGAAACCCTGGCCCACAGAAAACCTTAAAAGGGCAAGATTACAGTTCGTTTTGGATCATGTTAACTTTGATTTGAGTAATGTTTTTTCATCTTTACAGATGAAAAAACTTTTAAGTCCAGTGAACACGGACGCTTATGTTTGTGGTGCCGAAATAATACGTGATAAACAAGTGGTTATGTAGTGTCCAATATGCTGGTCATATTACAGTGAACGTGTGGGGATAGATAAGTGTTGCCGATCCAGGATTTATATTTCATAATACTTAAAAATAATATTACTTAACTTTAGTACTTATTATTTATATTAACTGGAGACTGGGTTATTATAACCTATTGAATGACTTACGTATTTTTAATAACTAAAAAAAGTCAAACACAACATTTTTTTTTACATTACGTAAGAACCTTTTCGTATGTTTTTGTGCAATTGTATGCCTGTTGTCCTACCTATTTAATTCATTTAACATTCAAAATCTTCCTGTTGACAGCGGTGTGGACGAATTTTTTGACGCCCTGTAATTACTCCCCTTTTTGATACTTGTATATATTTTTTATTATCTTAGTTCTGTAAATAGTAGCTTTTAAATGTTGTTAATCAGAAACACGTGTCACAAAATACTCCATAAAAACTTATTTAACTTTTCACTTTTGTGATAAAATAATTCGGTCTCCTGTTTTTCTTTGTTGAGGTTACAAAAGCTTCAATCCTCTTTCCGATTTTGGAAACGAATATTTAAGCTATGGCCTCAATGAGAAGTTTTATATAATATAATAATGTTGAACGATAATAAATGTCTGTTTTTGAATAATAAACTGTAAGAAATAAACCTCTTAAATTTGTGTGATAGTGTCTTTTTGTTTGTCTCCGTTCATCCCTGTTGCTAACTGACTACTAACTCGAATATTATATTTTTGAATGCTATGCGCACTTATTAGCTTAATGAAAACATTCCTTATGGTTTCCTTTATTTTTTTTTATCATTTAACTTCTCATTTAATCCAACCTAATACGACGTGTTTCCTAACTTCTTACTTACCTAACCTATTCCCAAGTCAAAGTCCATTTTTTTCTATATCTCAACAGAATACATTACATTTAGTTAGGACTAAGTTATAAAAATCTACCTCCTTTTTATTTCACCTACAGGTGACACTGGGTAATCCGGATATTGTCATTGCGGAAAGTAAAAACTTTAAAGGTTTAATTTCTTATTATTATTTATGTAGGAATTACAAATTAAATTGCTGTGAGGTAGAAACAGAAATAAAACTTATGCCACCTACAACTGACACTGGGGATTGAAGAGTTTAATATCACAGTTGTGCAGAAACCAAACGCCATCTATTAATTGTATGAAAATTTGATTTCTACCTTCACGGAAAAATAGGCCTTAAGGTATCCATGCACTTATGTGGGCGACTGTACAGATACTCCCACTTTTTTAATCTATATCTAAGAATTTTCGAAACGTTATTAGTCATGGTAACGTAGCTTTCATAGTAAACAAACGTGATGTAGCATTATACATTATGATGACTGAACAGGCTTTGGGATGCTTTCCCAGTTAATCCTCATTCCTTCCTTGTATTCCTAATTTAAATCTGCCGCCACACGCGACATTCAAACGTTGCGTATCCAAACATCATATCGTCGGACCGCTCGCGCCCTCTGACGGAAGAAAACAAAAACTTCAGTTCGAACTCAAAATCTCAAATAACGAGCGGCTGGCCAGCCCATCTTCTCCGCGAAGACTATACTCAAAAATACCGTGAAAATACGACTGCTCGTCAACAGTGTGGTGATCTCCAGGCTCCCAGTATCCCGTGAGTACATTACCTTCCTCTTTTGTTTCTCTTAGCCTGGTTCTGAATAGAAGCCTTCAAAACCGCGTGATTGGCTGTACGCGAAACTCAAATCATATTTGTGGTCCTTCGAGCCGGATTACCTGTAGATTACAGTTTTTTCAGGCATTCTCTGGTTCAATTTCAATAGAAAACTCAGAGATTTCCTAGAATTTCGCAAAATAAAAGTATTATCCTACAAAATTGTGTTGTCATACTCGCAGGGTAAACCTATGCAGATTCAGAGGTCATCTTAATTTAGTCGGGTTATATCACAATAATTCGTAGTTATTTTACGAAATTCATTGCGCAATCTTATTAACTTTATCTATTCACGGTATTTATACACTAACAAACGTTACTAGATAACTATTTCACCTATATGTATTGATTTACACCTAATAAATCTCAACTTAGGTTCGTATTTTCATACTCATAGTCTACCTACGTAAAACAAAATGGAAGACGGTAAACTTAAACTACTTCAGTCTCAACGCGAATATGTCTATCGTGATATCCAAATCCTTTATGACTTATCAAAATCTATGATTCAAGATCGTTCAAAGGTATCGTCGTTCAAGGCGAGATATACGCGGATACATTCAATTCGCGAAGAATTTGTTGCGTTGTGTAGTAAAATACAGGCGTTGGAGTTAGCCATAAAACCTGATGCAAAAGTGTGTCAAAAGTCTTTGAGTTCGTTTGATGATTTGTACTATGCCGTAATCGGTGCAGCGGCTGACTTACAGGTCGCTGATAAGAGCGAAAACGTCGACGGGACGTCGCAGGCGGCGCCGGCGGCTCCGCCCACGGGGCCGGCGGCTCTCGACTCCATGCAAACAGGACGTAACGTTAGGCTACCTACTCTTGAGTTACCTAAATTCGATAGTAAAATAGAAAACTGGCAAACATTTTATGATATTTACAAAACTTTAATTCACGATAACAATTCGATTTCGCAAATAGAAAAATTTCATTACTTAGCGTCTTGTTTACAAGGCCCGGCTTTGTCTATTGTCAAAGGGGTTCCGATGACCGCTGATAATTACGAAGTAGTTTTTAATAGTTTGATCGAGCGTTATCAAAACAAGCGTATTATAGCTTTAACATATTTAGATAAATTCTTTAACCAGCCAGTGTTGAAATCGGGTAACTTCCAAGATTTACAAACTTTATCAAACGTAATTTATGAGGCATACCATGCACTCCAAGCTTTAAAAATTGAAAATTTAGGTGATTTTATCTTATTTTGTTTAACTTCACGTGCGCTGGACTCGGACACGCGTAATCGTTTCGAATCTCAGAAAAACATTTCACAAATACCTACTTTTTGTGAATTGTTAAAGTTTCTTCAAGATTATGTTAAAATCTTAGAAACTAGTCATTTATCTTCTAAATCTAATAACAATCCTAACCCTCGTAACCTCGAAGGGAAAAAACCTTCGCCTGCGACCAGTAGGCAAAATAGCAGCGGTTCAAAACGCTCATCTTATCTCGCAAAATCTAATCCTCCTGCCAATGTGGCTTGTGCTCATTGCAGTGAGCCGCACTTGATTTATCGGTGCCCTACCTTTCAAACCTTAGATTCTCGTGCTAGACTCGCGTTAGTACAAGGTAAAAACAATATGTGTACAAATTGTTTGCGTACAAATCACGTCATAGAAAAATGCGTATCTAAAATGTCTTGTACGGTGTGTGGATTACGTCATCATACCCTATTGCATATTGACCCAGCGCCATCTAGCGCCGGCGCTACCACTGCAGCGAACGTTACAGCACATTCTCACGCTGCCGTTCCCAACCGTGACATGGTTTTACTAGGGACGTGTCAGGCGCGCGTGTTCAACACCGCCGCCGGCACTCAATATACCGTGCGTGCACTCGTAGACAGTGGGGCGCAGGATTGTTTTATCACCGCTGCGTGCGCGCGAATACTCGGGTTAAAACTCCGCCGCTGTAATCTTAATATAGCCGGACTAGGACAAAACTCAGTCACACAAGTAAAAGGGGTGACGGAATGCACTATACGACCTGTACATGGTGATGCTCCACAATTTAATATCAAGCCAGTCGTGTTAGATAGCATCACTGCTCTAATACCTAGCGTGAAGGTACCATCAGTCGTTAGAGAACGTTGCAACCATCTAGTGTTAGCCGATCGCGACTACGATGTTCCCGCCAAAATCGACTTATTAATTGGGGCGGAACTATTCCATGAAATCTATGACGGTCAACGCATCAATCTGGGGCCCGGTTTACCTACCGCTCTGCATAGCGTTTTCGGGTGGATTCTGTCAGGGGCAGTAAACTTTAATTCTGCACCTTTGAACACTGCGTGCTCTTTAGTGGCCACCACATTTAAATTAGACGAACAAATTCAAAAGTTCTGGGAAGTGGAGGAACCACCGCGCGCTTTTATCACCGTACCCGAGAATGATACCTGTGAACGCATGTACACTGATTTAACCTATCGCGAACCTAACGGACGATATGTCGTACCAATCCTCTTAAAGGATGGCGATCGTTCTCTGGGTGAATCCTACAATAGTACCTTGTCGCGTTTTACTTATCTAGAAAAGAGACTTAATCGTCAGACTGAACTTAAATCCGATTATGTTAATTTTATGCGCGAGTACGAGAATTTAAATCATATGTATCCGGTACCTAACCCAACGGTACCTACTCTCAATCGTTATCTTATCCCTCACAGTTGCGTCGTTCGCCCAGAGAGCACGACAACTAAATTGAGAGTAGTCTTCGATGCTAGTTCTAAAACTACTAACGGTCTATCTTTAAACAATATTGTATTCACTGGCCCTAAGCTTCAAGTGGATATTGTAGATATCATAACCGGTTTCAGATTACACACAGTAGTTTTAACTTGTGACATCTCAAAGATGTATAGAGGAATCTTAATTAGACCGGAGGATCGGAACTTTCAACACATACTATGGCGAGAATCTCCTAGTGATCCAGTAAAAGAGTACGAACTTGCGACTGTCACCTACGGAGTTAGTAGCTCACCTTATCTGGCCATCCGTACCCTCCATCAATTAGCAGCCGACCATGGCGCCGCGTACCCACGCGCAGCTGAAGCTCTCCTTCACGAGACATATGTCGATGATATAACGACCGGCGCGCCCTCTGTACGCGAAGCCATAGAACTAAAAGATCAACTTATCAGTTTATTAGGCTGTGCTCAACTAGAGCTCCGAAAATGGAGTAGCAATTCACAATCCTTTATTAAAACTTTGCCTGCAGATCATTGTCAAGTACCTAAACCTTTCTCTGAAGAAAGTGACAAATCAACGTTAAAAATCTTAGGAGTCCAATATGATCCTGTGAGTGACAACTTTAGTTACTCACAGTCCCCAATCGAGGACAAAGAATGTACTAAGCGTTCCATCTTATCTAGCATCGCACGTATTTTCGATCCTCTTGGGTGGCTCACACCTTTTATCTTAAAAGCCAAATTGCTCCTTCAAGACTTGTGGCGTCTTAATCTTTCATGGGACGAACCTGTGCCCAGAGACATAGCTATAGAATGGCAAAGCTTTATAGCGGATCTTCATAACTTAAAACTGATAGAAATCCCTCGTAGGATTATACCTTCTCAGTCTAAGGAATTTCAACTCATCGGATTTTGTGATGGATCCACTAAAGCATATGGATGTTGTGTTTACCTTCGTGTCGTTACCTCTCACGACGTACAAGTTTATCTTTTGATTGCTAAGTCCAAAGTAGCACCTCTAAAAGTGTTGACTGTCAACCGCTTAGAGCTTTGCAGTGCTGTATTACTGTCCAAAGTAATAAATCGCATTCATTCTTTGCTTAGTTCAAAAATCATCTTAAATAAATCTATCTTGTTCACAGACAGCTCGACTGTGTTGTCGTGGTTGAACACTGAGCCACACAAGCTTAAAACTTTCGTTGCCCACAGAGTAGTCCTAATTAATGACAGTCCTGTGTCAGCTGAGTGGCGACATGTGTCCACCCATGACAACCCAGCCGACATCTGTAGTCGTGGCTTATCATGCCTATCTTTATCTTCATCTCAATTCTGGTGGTCTGGTCCTCAGTGGCTGTCCAACGAAACTTGCAACTGGCCTGCTTCAGCAGTTGAAATGTCCGTTATCTTACCAGAACTTAAGCCTCCATCACGCGCGTGTCATACTGGTGTGACACGTGAAGCTGAATTGCTTACTTCCATCATGGAACGCCACTCCTCTCTTTCTCAAGTGGAAAGAGTGGTTGCATGGATCTACCGTTTCATCCACAACGCAAAAGCTAAACGTTCTCAGCGTAACTTATTACCTTATCTGACAGCCACTGAATTAAACCAATCTTTAGATCATTTAACAAAATATGTTCAACATCAAAGTTTTAATGATGTCATATCTTTAATAACATCCAATAAACCTTTACAAATGGAATTAATAAATACCTTAAATGTGTTAGTTTTAACTGTAAGTCGGTTAAGCGATCGATTGATAATATTAAGGATTTATGTGTGTCGTCTGATGTGGTGGCCCTACAGGAGACCTGGCTACTTTCCCATGACATTCCAATCTTGGGAACAATAAGTCCTGACTTTGACTATACCGGTAAGTCAGCTGTGGATACCTCCGAGGGTCTATTGAGAGGAAGGCCTCATGGTGGGGTAGCTATTCTCTGGAGGAAAGGCATATTTGATTCGGTGTCTGTTGTTAACTGTAGTAGTCCTCGCTTAGTGGCCATCACAGCATCGTCGATGAGTCGAAAAATTCTTGTTTTTTCTGTGTATATGCCTACAAATTGTTCAGACAACTTACCCGTTTTTACAGATGTGTTAAGTGAGATTAGTGCCACCATAGCGAGCTGTGATGTAGAAAATGTTTTTATGCTGGGTGATTTCAATGCTCACCCTCATGAAATGTTCTATAAAGAACTGATTAACTTTTGTTCAGACCAATCCTGGATTTGTGCTGATGTTGAGAAGCGGGGGATTGATAGCGACACATACACGTTTCTAAGTGATGTTTATGGTTGTAGAAGGTGGCTGGATCACTGTTTGGTATCTGTATCAGCGTGGCATACAATTGTAAATGTTGACGTATTTGAAGACATTTACGTGTCGGATCATCTACCCATTTGTATAGAATGTAATTTAGAAGTGGTACGGCCTAAAATGGTGTCGCGGCCCATCTGTCGTGATTCTGTGGTGTGGGGTGAAAGAACTAAGTCTGAAATACAAAACTACCATAGTATCTGTACTAGTAAATTGCGAGATGTTGACTTCCCCCACGATTTTCAGAGTTGCGGTAATGGACCGTGCAGTTTGTCGGGTCATAGAACTATTCTGGACAATTTGTATAGGCAGATTGTTGAAATACTTTGTGTGGCGGCTAGGCAATCTAAAGTGACACGCGTTCGAGGGCCGAGACGAGGCAAGCGTGTGTGTGGTTGGAATGAGCACGTGAGAGACGCTCATCGCGAAGCAAGGAGTAGTTTTCAGGCCTGGAAAGATAGCAAACGTCCCTGTTCGGGACCTATCTATGATAATATGCATGAGAAGCGAAAGTGTTTTAAAAGCCGGCTGAAATATTGCCAAAACCATGCTGAGCAGATTGTTATGGATAGATTGGCTGAACAACGGGCTAGTAAAAATTTTTGTGATTTCTGGAAATCCACTGGTAAGCTGGACGGGAAACCGGGACTCCCTACGAGTGTAGGAGGCTTAAGTGAACCCACTGGAATCTCGAATATGTTCAAAGAGCATTTTCGAGTTCAGTCCCCTCTCGGTCCCTCAATCGTGAAGGTAGATACTGAGCCCAGCAGTTGTGGAGGTAAACCTCTAATACGATTCTCGAGCAAGCAAGTAAGTGCAGTAATAAACAATGTGAGCCGAGGCAAATCTCCAGGGCATGATGGGCTCAGTATTGAGCACTTGAAGCATGCGGGTATGCACCTGCCGCGAGTTCTGTCTATGTTGTTCACAATGTGTATTAGTCACGCGTACTTACCTGATGATCTAATGAAGACCATCGTGACTCCCATTGTGAAGAACAGGACAGGAGATATTTCTGACCAGGGTAACTATCGTCCCATTTCACTTGCGACTATAATAGCAAAGGTTTTGGACGGTGTGCTTGATACTTGCCTTAATGACTATATACATCTTCATGATGCGCAGTTCGGGTTTCGTCCTGGACTTTCTACTGAAAGCGCGGTTGTGAGTCTCAAGCATACAGTTCAATACTATGTAGATCGCGGGACGCCGGTGTACGCCTGCTTCCTTGATCTCTCCAGAGCTTTCGATCTTGTCTCGTATGATTTACTCTGGGAGAAAATGGCAAGTAGGGGTATACCGGCAGAAATTTGCGGGCTATTCCAGTATTGGTATGGCAATCAGACCAATCATGTGAGATGGGATGGTACGCTCTCTGAACCATACAGGTTGGAGTGTGGGGTCAGACAAGGAGGTCTGACTTCTCCCAGGCTCTTCAACCTCTACGTGGATGACCTCATAGAGGGACTCAGCAGCACGCGTGTCGGATGCAGTGTTGGTGGTGTTAGCATTAACAACATCAGCTATGCGGATGACATGGTGCTGCTGGGTCCGTCTGCGGGGGCCGTTAGAAAACTGTTGGGGACTTGTGAAGCTTACGCTGCCGCACATGGTTTAATTTATAATGTTAAAAAATGTGAGTACATGGTCTTTAAGGTCGGCGGCAAATGCCGAGAGGAGGGCCCCGAGCTTCGTATAAACGGGTCAGTAATACGAAAAGTATCTACTTTTAAATACTTGGGTCATTTTCTGTCCGACGACCTTAAAGACGATGTAGATATAGAAAGGGAGCGCAGGGCACTAGCCGTCCGGTGCAACATGTTGATCCGTAGATTTGCTCAGTGTACGGACCTAGTTAAAATAACTCTTTTCAAGGCCTACTGCCAGAGTCTGTACACGGGTAATCTATGGGTTAATTACACCAAAAGGTCGCTAGATGTCCTGCGCGTCCAATATAATAATGCCTTCAGGATGTTGTTGAGACTTCCTCGCTACTGCAGTGCGTCGGGGATGTTTGCGCAAGCTCGTACCGACGGATTTCACGCGATCATTCGTAAAAAAAGTGCCTCGCTACTCAGGAGAGTGAGAGACAGTCGCAACAGCATCCTGAGAACTGTAGCGGAGAGCTATAGCTCTCCAATCGTAATTTTTCTTGTGCAGAGGTCAATTGGTACTAACACTAGATAATAAGTTAATTAATATTTTACTAACACTCTATGGATCTTTTTGTGTCCGAAATAAAAATAAATTATTATTATTATTATTATTTACCCAAACACTTATCTAAACTCTCTCCTTTTCTTGACACTCGCGGAATCTTGCGAGTGGGGGGACGCCTTAAACACGCGTCCTTACCAAGTCAAGTCAAACATCCATACCTCTTACCTAAGATTTCACGATTGAGTACTCTTCTTATTGACCGCTATCATAAATCTTATCTTCACTGTGGGCCTCGCCTACTCCAATCTTTAATTATGCGTCGATTTTGGATACTCGGCGTTAGAAATCTTATCAGATCACGGTTATCTAAATGCGTGACCTGTTTTAAAGTCAAACCTATTCCACTTCAACCTTTACAAGGTGATCTTCCACCTTCTCGACTACACCCGGGTCATTGTTTTCAAACAATAGGCATCGACTTCGGAGGTCCTTTTATGATAAAAGAAAGTAGACGTCGTAGCGCTAAAACTTACAAAGCTTATCTTTGCCTCATAGTCTGCCACGCGACCAAGGCCGTTCATCTCGAGCTGGTTACTGAGCTCACATCTGAAGCATTCATAGCGGCCTTAGATCGTTTTGTATCGCGGAGAGGACTTTGTCACTCCATAGTCACAGATGGTGGCACTAACTTCGTAGGTGCCAGGCGTTACTTGTCGGAAGTTAGGGAAATGCTCAACCGCGAAAGCGATAGTATTAACAGTCACCTCGCTTCTCGAGGAATCACTTGGAAACTCAATCCTCCTTCCGGTCCTCACTTCGGAGGCATTTTCGAGAGCGGTATAAAATCAACAAAATACCATCTCAAACGTATCATAGGATCCCAGATTCTTACCTTTGAAGAATATTACACTATCTTAACGAAGGTGGAAGCCATGTTAAACTCAAGACCCTTAGTGGAACTATCTTCCGATCCCGGCGAGGTTGACGCTCTTACAGCTGGTCACTTCCTCATCGGTCGACCTTTAGTATCTCTTCCTGAACCAAGGTACGCGGAAAACGAGACCTTACGTACTCGTTGGCAGCTATTACAGTGCCTCTCACAAAGCTTTTGGCGCACTTGGCAAAGGGATTATTTGCATACCTTACAACAGCGAATGAAATGGTTCAAACACGGCAACCATCAGCCAAGACTGAACGATCTTGTTACCATTTATGAACCCAACTTACCTGCCAACGAATGGAGGTTGGGCCGCGTTGTACAGCTCCATCCGGGTAAAGATGACATTACTCGTGTTGTGACAGTCAAAACATCTAAAGGCTTACTTGTAAGACCTGCTGTCAAAATTTGTCCTCTTCCAATTGAGCAAAATAATTAACTTATCTGCATTATATTTTCATACTTATAATTTAACGCACATAAAACACTTAACCATTTTTCAAGTATCTAGTATATGTATATCAGACTTATCTATTACATTTAAACTTATTTTGTTCTGATAAGAACAAAATAAGTTTAGCATGGATAGCTGATAAGATTCTAAGATTAAAGCTAAGCTGATAAGCTTAGCTTTAATCTTAGAATCTTATCAGCATGATGACAAATGAATCTGCATAGGCCGTAAGTCTCGAACTTCATCTATCTTATCTTATGAAATCACCGGTTGATTTCAAATGGGGGGATATGAACAGGCTTTGGGATGCTTTCCCAGTTAATCCTCATTCCTTCCTTGTATTCCTAATTTAAATCTGCCGCCACACGCGACATTCAAACGTTGCGTATCCAAACATCATATCGTCGGACCGCTCGCGCCCTCTGACGGAAGAAAACAAAAACTTCAGTTCGAACTCAAAATCTCAAATAACGAGCGGCTGGCCAGCCCATCTTCTCCGCGAAGACTATACTCAAAAATACCGTGAAAATACGACTGCTCGTCAACAGTGTGGTGATCTCCAGGCTCCCAGTATCCCGTGAGTACATTACCTTCCTCTTTTGTTTCTCTTAGCCTGGTTCTGAATAGAAGCCTTCAAAACCGCGTGATTGGCTGTACGCGAAACTCAAATCAATGACATTGTATGTTCAGATTATTGATAATATTAGTACGTTACCTCTTATAAAGTGTTGATACTTTGCGTGATCTGTTCGCATTGTTTCTTTGCGAGTGAGGTTTCACCATAAGCAAAACTAACGAATTATTATGTGACGCTAAATTTGTTGCTTAGGTGATTTATAATTTTAGTACGTTTGCCATTGAAAACGTGCTGTTTTGTGTTTGATTTTGTTTTTATTAGTGGTTCAGCGGTTGCGGCCCCGACTTACGAAAAATAAGTCGTGCTTTCGAACCCTGGCACATTACTTTAAAGGCAGACATGTGACATCTACCAACCCACACTGGCCACGCGTGGTGGATTATAGCTCATTCTCTCTCCTAGGGAGGGGGGGCTGAGTTCCTACAGTGGGAACATTGTAGGCTGATGATGATGATGGTGATGATTTCCCTGTTTCTATCGATTCAAGAATATTTTATTCACTAGTCATGATAATATGGGTCTGTGTCATCACAGAGACGTAGTCACTATGTGACGTTAAATCAATCGACTAGATGATTGATAATTTTGGTACGTTTGCCCTTAAAAAAGGTGTGTAAGAACTTATTTTTTTTCTAGTCATCGCACTAAAATGATATCGATCACCTAATATTTTAGGTGACTGATAAACTGCTAATATTAGTACGTTTGCCCTGAAAAAGTGCTGATTCTTCGCCTTAAATGTTATTAAATATAACCAAAATATGCTTACTTTTCCACCATTTCTCAGTCTTTTGGATAGGACGAAAATAAGGTGTGTACTATAGTATGTAGTATGTACCCAGTAGGTACAGTGAGATAATATTGAAGTGGCGTAAAATTTTTCTTATATCAGTCATCTGTGATTGATAAAATATTAGTAGGTACGTTTGCCCTGAAAAAGTGCTGATTCTTTGTTTTATCTTTTATCATTAATTAATAATCAGCAAAAATCACGTGATTAAATACGACAACAATCTTCTGAGTATTGTTGCTAGCAAGACTGAAGGTTACCTAATATAATATGTCACCTGTCTGCAGTGCATGTACTGTTACCATGTGTCTACCGGAGCTATGGAACTGTTCGAAAGAGATACTGCGATCCCGGAACACAAAGTGCTAAGAACCCATGTTCCCATGGGTAGGTTTTAGTTAGCAGAAGTCTGACACTCCCATACGCTTTGCCCAGAGCTGGAGGTGACGAAATTAGGTTTTACCTCAGGGTATTACTCAGTTTTTCATCCTCCGAACTATATATACTTAATATCACAAACAGAGTATTTAAAGCCGAATTGATTATCAAATTCTAATTTACGTTGCATAACATAACGCCAACAAAAACATTAATTTATTTTCAGACAACTTTGGCCCGAAGATAACTAATACCTATAGAGTTAGACAGACTCAGAGGTGTACCTACCTAATAGTACACCACATTTCGCCAGTTATGTTTGTCATAAGTAACCAGCGACCCTATTGCAATCATCATCATCATCAGCCTATAATGTTCCCACTGCAGGGACTCAGGCCTCCTCTCTAGGAGAGGGATGGGCTATAATCCACCACGCGAGCCCAGTGCGGGTTAGTATATATTGCCTTTTGCCATCAACCGGGCACAAATACAGACTCCGTTGCGGCTACTGTGAAATTCGTGATGGAATGACCTCAATAACAGTTTAGTCAACCCGAGAATCGATCCCAGGACCTCTCGAGCACAGCAGTTGCGATTCCGACCACTAGACCGTTGAAGCAGTACTACCTTTATTCTATTCATATTATGGATGAGGTAAATAAGTACCTACAGCTTCGTATTATATGTACTGTGTATCTTGAATACTAATTATAAATTATTATTCAAGTGCGTAATACGAACAATATCATTTACAATCAATGCAATTAATAGATACCTATTAGTACGTACAGTATGGTAATAGTAATGCATGGACAATTCAGAAATAAAATTGTGTGAAGCGAGAAACGACGCGACCTAACGTTAACGAGTTATCGGCTATTTTTCACAGGAAAATAGACACTAAAGAATCCATGCAATTTTGCAGGTGACTGACTGACTGTACTTAACCTTATTAGTTCCATTTCAAAAACTACCAAAACAAATATTTATTTTACTATCAAAATATTTACAATAAAGATAAAATAACAAAACATCACGCCTGTAATCCCCGAAGGGTTAGGCAAAGGTGTACCCGTTAGTACACCCACATTTCGACAGTTCGAGTCAAATCGAGACTCCCTGACTGATAGAGATTATTGATGTAAATAACAGGAACATGCTAACATGGTTAGAGATCGCACAGGATAGAGAAGAATGGCAAGACAAAGGGGAAGGCTTTTTCACAGCAGTGGGCTTGTAAAAAGAAATAAACAGGGATCAGAGCAATGCATTGAGAACTGTGTTGAACATACCATTACTTGAGCAACAAATATAATTTCGTTAAACAATAAATTAACAAACGCAGTAAAAGCTACCAGAATATAATAGTAAGTCGTCAATCCACTAGCCTCAAAGCTTCAGGGTACAGGAACTTCAATCAGCTGTGGGAGGTACCCACAGCTGGTTGAAGTTACATGGAGTCCCTACGTTTACCGCGAGATTCAAGCAATGAAAGGAGTTTCCCATAAAATCCTTCTGCCAATGACGTCATTGATTACAAAATATTAATACTAAGCGATTAGGCTACCCCCTCGGGGCTGCGGGTTGTTCGAAAGAGATACCGCGACCTCGACACAAAGGGCTAAGAAGGAACATAGGTGGTTTTTATAGTCAGTAGAAGTCTGGCATTTTCTTTCGCTCTGCCCAAGAACGGGACCCACCAAAAAAAAGGAATTTCCCAAAAAAATCCTTCAGCCAATGATGTCATTGATCACAAAATATTAATACCAAACGGTTAGCCTATTTTATAGACACAGATCGCCGAGAAGGGAAGAGAAAAACAAAAAAAAAAGTAAACAATTAACTCACTTTTGCCATTTTGAAAGAAGATTCTCTTTCTTCCGGTTCACACTACTGTCTGATTTGCCGGACTATCGAGTTCCACTGTATATACACATTCGACCACAGATAAGTTTATGTAACGTCGATAAGTTATCTGTGACATAAGCGCAAGATTTCTATCGGAGTCGATAGTGAAAATGGGTTGGTTAGTAACTAATCCAAAATCAATGAAAAGCAAAATGTAGAATTTTTGGCTTGTCATCAGTCATGTACGGATTTTGGAACTAGGGGCCTGGCTACACGAAATTGTAGGTGTGGTAGGAGCTCGGGACTTAGCGTTGAAAATGCCGAAACAACCATTTGTATTTTTTGTGAAAAAACAAATTGTGAAAGTTTCGAGGGCAATGGCCAGTACAAATTTCATGTTTTTTCCAATATAAAAAACGAAAAAAACTGAACGTTGTTTTTTAATTTTTTTTTTAAAGAAACATTGAAAAATAAACACGAAATTGGAAAGAAACGGAATGTTTCTGTTTTTTTTCAACGCTAACTGGGGTGTATCAACTGAAACTGTGCAAAGCTGAGAAGCTATGGTCCATCGCTGGCATTTCTAATTTGTATTTTTTATTTCTTTACCGGCTGACAGCGTTGAGGAGTTTATTGATTTTTTAGTTTATTGTTAGTTTATTTATTAGTTTTGAATTAATAAATAGTTAGATTACTCTTATTTAATAAATACTGACAACAATTTTAATTGACATTAATTTTATATTTGTCGTATTGTCAGAATTTATTCCTTTGCCTAACCTATGATAGGTTTAGGCTAGCATTATGTGGGCAGGCAGAATATAAGTTTCGTGCAATGGAGAGACACCAGATACACTGTTTTTATTCAAATAACAAAGTACTATTATCACAATAACACGGGGCACAATGCAACGGGAATAGTTCCGGGACGTCTAAACTCCACTGGGATCAGACATTGAATGCCGTTCTCGCTGGGACCTCAAAACTTCACGACTCTGTAGATTCTCGCTGTGGTGTGGGTAGACTATTAAATAGGTAGCATGAGGTCACCACTGGCACTCTTGCGATTCCGACATATTTTCAATATTATTTGTATTTCAATAAGGTTCCCAGTATTAACTGGGTTGTGGAGGTCAGATAGGCAGTCGCTCCATGTAAAACTTTTTTGCAAAAAAGTATTTTATTTTTTCATTTTTAGTTTTAATATCCTATAGAAATATTTACCATACATTTAACATTCGACTAAGAAACCTAACATTCGACAAAAAAACACGAAACACGTAATAGGTACGTGCTTATGAAATTTGAAGGTTGCCCTCGAGTTCTCTGGGATTCCATCACCAGGTCCTGGTTTCCATATCATAGTACGACTCTTAAAATATCTCCTTCACAATAAAAAAATAATCATCAAAATTGGTTCATAAACGACGAAGTTATTCGCGAACACACATTAAAACGAAAAATGTTCATAAATTAAGAAAAATCTTCATAAAATGAAAAGTACTGGGCCAAACTATCTAAAATTTTTATGGGACCAAATGGCAACTATTCCGCATCAAACAAAAAAATAATCACGTAAATCGGATCATTAATCTCGGCGTAATCGGTGTACATACATAGAAAAAAAAAAAAAACATACCAAACGAATTGATAACCTCCTCCTTTTGGGAAGTCGGTTAAAAATGCTTGTATTCAGCTGCATCCGGTTGACTGGAAGCCGATCCCAACATACCTACATAGACTTTGGGAAGAGGCTAGGTGATGAAGAGATGATGATGTGTATAAACGTCAAAACATAGCAAGCATACCTTCACTACTTATGCGATCCATAATGATGATTTCTATTTTAAAATGGTACAAGTATTCTGCTCACAGCACACCGCCCACCGCTCACTGGCCACTGTTTACTTTTTTTTATTTTATATGGGCTTACTCTTGACCTCAATCTTACCCTTAGGGGAGAGATGAGGTACAAGTACTTCTCATTAGTTCTCATCTCGTCTTCGCTATGTACAGGAGGAAAGAAGATAATTATGTTGTGATCAACTAATAGAATTTCATTATTTACAATTCTCGTCTCTGCTTAATTAACCGACTTCAAAAAAAGGAGGAGGTTATCAATTCGACTGTATTTTTTTTTTTATGTTTGTTCGCTCATAACTTGCGACTGGGTGAACTGATTTTCTTGATTCTTTTTTCATTTGAAAGCTGGTGCTTCCCGTGTGGTCCCATTGTCACCATTTCAATATCTGATGATGGGATCTTGTAGAAATCGGGGGAACTCTTCAATAAATAACAGCAGATTAACCGCGATTGTTGCTATAGCATATCTAAGCATTGTTTACGCCATCACACAACATAATATCACGCTTGTACTCACTACAAAGGTTATAAAAACTATTTTGTGAAGATCTGATGAAGAACTTCGGAGATAGGCAACGGAACTCCTCAATAAATGATAGCAAATGGACTGGGATTGCTGAAATCTCATATTGTCTGTCTACATAACATCACGCCGGTACGTTGTGAGGGGGTGGGTAAGCACATGTGAACCACAAAAAAGTGAAAAATAAAAACTTTTTTACAAAAAATAAAACCGACTTCGACAAAAATAAAACACAAAAAAGTGAAAAATAAAAATCAGCTTCTGAAGTCGGTGGCAAAAACATGAAATCAAACAAACAAAAGTCACCGACTTCAGAAGCTGATTTTTATTTTTCACTTTTTTGTGTTTTATTTTTGTCGAAGTCGGTTTTTTTAGTGGAAACGGTTGAGCAGAGAGAAGTGGACATAGGTACCTCGTAATTGTTTAGAAATAGGGAAGTGTCTCCACTGAATTTGTTGCACAATAATTTTCTCCGACCCTGAAAACTATCATCATCAGCCTATAATGTTCCCACTGCAGGGACTCAGGCCTCCTCTCTAGGAGAGGGATGGGCTACATTCACCACGCGGGCCCAGTGCGGGTTGGTAGAGGTCACATGTCTTAGAATAGGTATTTGGTTCTAAGACATGCCGGTTTCCTTGCGATGTTTTCCTTTACCGTTTTGAGAGCAGTGGTGATGAAATAAATTACGCAAAGTATTGCGCCTGCATGGGTTCCAACATGGTTCCAACCCACGACTAACAATTCGTAAGTCGGGGCCGCCACCACTGGGCCCTAACTGCTACCTGCTGAAAACTATGAACTTGCGAAAAATAAGGAATGTGTGTCACAACATTTGGCCATCAAAAACTGCTGATTCTTTACTAATACAGAAACAATGTAAGTAGATAACACCAAATATCAGCACTTTTTGAGGGCAGACGTACTAATATTATCAATAATCTAGCAATGTAGAAATATAATGCTACATCACTATGTTTACGATGAAACCTAGGTACGTTACCATGACTAAATAAATGAATCGATTTTTACCCGACTACGCCAAAGCCTCAGGAGGGTTATGATTTTGACTGGCTATGTATGTATGTATGTATGTATGTATCTTCATCTGTTCCCTCATCTACTTATCGGAACTCGACATATGAGGTATCGATAGAACCGTCTTCATTTTCCGCTGAACATAGGCTACGTGACGTGTCACAAAAAGTGATTTGGCGCCCTCTAGCGGTCAAAAAGTAAGGCTTAAAAAATAAAAATGGAGATAAACACGCCGTGTTTGGAATAATTTTTTTGAAGTGAAAACTTCTTTAGCGGCGCTGAGCACTTTTTTTTGTATGGGTAAAAACTTTCAAACTCGCGTCAGGGTCACGTGATGCTGATCGAAAAAGCGTAAGATTTTTCGATCAGCATCACGTGACCCTGACGCGAGTTTGAAAGTTAATATTGAAGTTTTCACTTCTGCCGGCACTCCCGGAGTGCTACCTTTTTTTTTAAACATTAACGTCTCAGCTAGGAATTTCCACTAAATTTGTTTCACAACATTTTAGTGATTGGCCCATGGGCCAACCATGTGTGGACTCATTTCACCACATCACACACAGTAGGTATTGGCATGCCAATACCTACTGTGTGTGATGTGGTGAAATGAGTACCTATACCTAGGTGTACGGATCGTCATCATCATCATTTTCCCATTGCTGGGGCACAGGCCTCCTCTCCATGAGAGGGCTATAGTCCACAACGCGGGCCAGTGTGAGTTGATAGATGTCTTATGTATTCAATTCTTTTGGTTCCAGGATATGTTTCCTCACGATGTAGGTATTCCTTCACCGTTTTTAGAGCAGTTTTGATGAAATAAATTACTCAAAGTAATGCGCCTGCCTTGGTTCGATCCCACTATTTACTGCTTGCAAGTTGGGACGGCTATGACTGGGCCACCGCTGTTCCTTGTGTACGGATCCTAGCAAGTAATGATAAGAATGATAGCAGGGCGCGCTTTCTGTATTTTCTACCTACCTCCATGGGGAAAAACCGTGTGTACATTGTGCATTTTATTTATTTAGGTTAGCCCACAAATTGCATTAAATAAATAAATACTACTTATGTGAAGTGTGGGCTTAGGCATATAAGTACCACACTATACTTCGAGTGCCGTGTTGATTAAATAGATTGGTACCATTTTCATTACAATAGATAATAAGAAATATTTTGTAATCACAAGGCGTCATTAGTGTGGGTAAGAGGTAGGTACTACTAGGCACTTGTATGTCAAAAATACATATTTCACATTCTACATGGGCACATATAAAACGTCAACAAAAGGTACACAGTTCTGGTTGGACGTTTCCTACGGAGAAGAACCGGCAAGAACCTCCATGGTTATTCTTTTATAATGATTTGATTTCACAATATTTTCATTTTTCAGCCTTTATGTACCTAAGTCATAATGGAGGGCAATAAAAGCAAAAACAATATAAAAAGTTAACAAACATTTAGGAATCTACTCTTGTAGATTCACACAGAGAGATTTCACACATTCAAAAAACAATCGGTCAAAATATTATAATCATTACCTACAAGATAAAGTAAAAAGTTTAACTTACAAACTCTATTTTACAGAACTAAAATTATGATAAAAAATATAGGTACAAGTATTAAAAAGGGAAGAATTACAGGGCGTCAAAAAATTCGTCCACACCACTGTCAACAGAAAAAGTGGGATTATTCCAGAAGGCTGGCAGCATTCCCATCGCCCAGTTTGAGAAACACTGGTGTAAACGTAAAGGACTATAATATGGCAAGATAAGAGGTACTCTGCTTAGATGACGAGTAATAATAGTCCTCCTGACCGTTTTTCGGCCACGGCGGAGACATAGTATAAAGAGAGAAGTATGGAAGTATTTAATAAGACAAATGTTGCACCGACCTCAAATTAATTGGGATAAGTAATCTGTGATGTGGGCACGATCACGATCAGTGCGACAATGAATTTGTTGCACAACATTTTCCTCTCAATTGGCTGAAAATATTCCATAATATTTGTCCTTCAAAAAGTGCTGATTTCTATTGGCCATATCAGTGGGGACACAATAAAATCAATGTTTAACAAATACCTACCTACCTCAAAGCATCAGCAGTTTTTAGGGCAATCGTACTAATATTACTAATCAATAAAATCTAGTCATAATATGATGCTAAATCACTTTTGTTTACAATGAAACCTACGTTAATGAATGAATCGAGAATTCTCGAATATATCCGTCACGCACGGCTATTTATTTCCAGTGAATTTATTGCAACACAATTATTTCCATTTTATGAAAAACCGGGTTAGGGGGAAACTGGCCTCTGGGCCGCGGCCCAGATTACACGCAGTGGGAACAGTAATGGAAAACTCGGCCGAATGCGTGGGCCAGAATACCATGGGAAAAAAGTATCGTAGTTAAATCGACCCGTTTGGATTTAATTTCATTAAATTGAAAAAAGGTGCGAAATAAAACGTAAGTATCAAAGTCCCACAAACTACCAGGAGAACAGATGTAGGAAGGAGGTATTGGAATCTTTAAATCAAATCTAAATTATTATTCTTTTCTAATACCATACACATACAGTATGCAATGGTGACACTAATTTATTCACCGTTCTGGCCTTGTGGTAGTTTGTGGAACTTTACTATCTTATTTTCCTATCTGCAACAAAAGAAAGGAATAATTTAGATTTGATTTTAAGATTGTGGGACTTTACTACCTATCATTAATTTTTCATCTCAAAAAAAAATGTTTTCAATACATATTTTGATACAAATACGTTTTATTTCGCACCTTTTTTCAATTTAATGAAATTAAATCCCAATGGGTCGATTTAACTACGATAATTTTTTACCATGGTATTCTGGCCCACGCAATCGGCCGAGTTTTCCATTACTGTTCCCACTGCGTGTAATCTGGGCCGCGGCCCAGAGGCCAGTTTCCCCTTATCCCGAAAAACCTGCTTCGTAATTTTTTAGTTTTGTGCTGATTCTCTCCCATTCTCGTTTCCACCTGATTTTTTTTCTATAACATATTATTGTGTTTTATCAAGTAAAATCGAGGTCACAGTCAAATAAAATAATAACCTATTGTTTAATTATATAAATGCAATGTGTGTTTGGGTAATGCAATGCAAAGTGTTGATCAAGTGAACAATTTACGTTGTAAACACAGACCAACAAAAAAGGAAGACAGCGCGCCACGAACATCAAAAGTGAAGTCAACAATTTATCTATGTGTGTAGACAATGTCTCGTGAAGTCGTGACGTACTAGGAGAAATGCGTGTGGTTTTAGTGTAGGTGTGTGCGTGAGCTTGTATGTTTACTTGCTATAGGCGTGTGGTTTGGTGACTTCACTGTTGGTGTTCGCGGCGCGCTGTCTTCCTTTTTTTTCTTGGTCTGAGGTTGTAAATCAATGATATTCACATTCGTTGCTCATATATAGTGTTGACATTTTGAACCGTTTATTTTTGAAGCAAATTTTCTTAGATTATAATTATTATGGTGTTGATGTTTTGATTGCTAATGTTTCGATTTTGAAGTTGCTCTAGGCACAGCGGTAGGGAATGTCAGACTTCTACTGACTAATAACCACCCATGTTCCTTCTTAGCCCTTTGTGTCGAGGCCGCGGAATCTCTTTCGAAAAACCCGTAGCCAGTTTCTCAACCCTATAATTATATCTCTTATGTAGTATCTCTAATAAGTTCTATTCTCCACAAAATCAAAATCAGTAAAACAGAAAATAACTGAATAAGTCAATACGTTTTGTAGCTGCAATAAGCTTTACAGTTTTAATTAAAAATTAAATACATACATACCGTCACCTGCAAAATTGCATGGATACTTTAGTGTGTATTTCCTGTGAATAGAGTTCGGAATTGTCCATGCATTTTTGCAGGTGACTGTTACATAAACTCACGCCCTTTTCCCATGGGGGTAGGCGGAAACCACGGAACGCCATTTGCTACGATCCTTACTTACATACCCCTTTTGCCTCGTCCACATTCATACATCTGGTCATACACACACGCCGGTTACGAGTACTACGCACCTGTCCTTTCTGAAGAACGGCACCAATAAGATCAGTGTATGTCTTTCTAGTCCTCCCGGCGTTGCCACTCACATCTGCCTTGTAACCTTTCGTTAATCGACTTTAACTTATTTCAACAGAATAAGAACGCAAAGTTGCCAAGTTATCTAAAGCAAAAACGTGAAGTGTACTCGAGTAAAAATAATTGTTGTGCTCACTACGATTTTTTTAATATCTAGGGGATCGGACAAAAAAATACTAATTAGTCCGTCAGATAGATTTCCAAAAATTATTGGACACGTATTTTTTCTTTTTTCACGTAAACTTAAAATGAAGACGATACAGTGCTTCGAAAACTCGTGTGACGTCATATGATAGTACATTTTGACGACACAAGTGACGTTTCAAGCCCCACTCCAAGATCTTTAACGCGTTTTATATTCGTCATTTTTTATTGATTTGATAAAACAAAAAACACGTATTCAATATTTTTCGATAATCTAACTTACGGACTAAACAGAATCATATTATTTTGACCCAGTCCGATCCCCTATTGTGTAGTTCAGTTTCTTTAAATAGCCTTTTCCGTCCCACAGCTGGGCAAAGGTATCCCCATTCCTTTCCAACTCTCCCAGTACCTGATTGCCTCCGTGATCGAGTGGTTTAGCCGGGTCCATATTGGCTCACCTAAAGTTCTTTATCCGAAATTGTTCTTCCTAACGATTTGTAATCCGAATGATCACTCTTCCTAAAATTTTTCATCCTAAAGTTTTCGTTCATACTATTTATAGTGCTACCGACGATGTTCATAACACTCATGTTTCCGAAAATTGAATTAAAATTTCCGAAACTCATACAACTGTTTAGAATGATTAAAGGTCGTTTCACTGATTTTTGTCTTGAAGTAAATAAATGAATGAAATTCAGGTCAGAGTGTCGTCTTGGGGGCACTATGAAAAAAATACTAGAAAAATTTCGTGACCTTTTTCGAGGTAGCGCTCGCCGGCCGCTACCGCGGCACCGCTCGCTTCGCTCGCTCGGCTCGCGCGTAGTTGGTCACAGTTCTAACCTAACCTAACCTATGGATATCTTTGCATAGTATATAAGGTCCCATTAAAATAGGTGGACAAATTTTAACACAGCGTTTAGTAACCTAACCTAACCTAACTAAAGACATCTAAACAAAAAAAAACACAATAGAAAGTGATTTTATTTTGACTTAAACTAATAAATTGCCGGCACTCTAGAACAAACTCATCCTATAAAAGTAGGTATTTTAATGTGACCTTTTTTAATACTGATTATTATGAATAAAAAGTAATATAAACAAAAAAAAGATATGACTTTGAATAATAGAGTAAAAGATGGTTATGTTTAGAAAATATAGTAAAACAAATAATAGTGTAGGTAATAGATGTTTATTGCTACTGACATTAAGAAGTTGAATGCTTCGGAATTAAAACATTAGAGACAGAGAAGTTAGGAATTGCGATTGTTATGATGAAAAATGTTAGGAAGAACATTTTCGGATTTCCAATTATCGGAGTTGAAATTTTAGGTGAACTTTGGCGCACCCGGTTTAGCCGTTTGCCTTGTGACCCGGTGGTCGGTGGGTTCGATTCCCGCGGGAAAAATACTTTATGAAGTTGTTTACGAATTTTAACGCAATTCATAATTATTTTCCTATTATGATCTATTTTCCTAAATGGTTACAGGCGCAGAAACTATTATGAAAGGTCCATTTTGCGCGTTTTAACGCAATTCATATTATGAACAGCTAAAGTGGCCATTTTAAACGTCAGTTTGCGGTCCAACCCCAGAACTGCTGGGCCCATCTGGGCCTCTCTTTTCTTGAGGCACGTTCTTGTGACATCATCCACGGTTTCGATGGCAATGTCGTCGTTTTTTAAACACCAGTTAACAAAACGTAGGTATCCAGGATACAAGAAAAATGTCTAGTCTGGTTCTTGTCTATTGCATAAAAAACGTTGCTTAATCAAGTAATTACTAATATTAGACTATAGATTATAATTAATTATAAAATTATTTTTGTTAAATGAATGTTTTTTACCACAGCGCCATCTGTACTCATGTATTTGTATTAATAATGTTTGTTGTTTCTCTACCATTGATATAGCTATTCGACACTAGATGTCGCTGTCCTCAAATCACAATTCTATAGTTCATCTATTCGATAAAAGATGGCGCTGCCAGCCCCAATTCATGCAACAAGCTAGATTATTATCTAGGAAATTGCCTGCTAAAGATACATATCTGAGTGAGTCGGCGAAACGTTTCATTGAATCTCATCAGAACGTATTATTATACTCAATAATACACTCTTTATTGCACCATTTTCTTTTATTCTGGTTCTTATGCGTTCCTCATTAGGCGTTCGCTTGAAAAGCAACAATTATTACTAATTGTCATTTATTAGCGGGCGTTTCTTGTAAGAACGAAGCACGAAGCGTAATGAGAGTGTAAGCAGTAATTTTGAGGCAATAGTCATGAGAAGCTGTTCCTATTTATTTTTTATTGTTTTTATGCGTAGGCTAAATTGGCAGGTGTGATTTCCTGTTGGAGCTTTTAAATTAGGTAGGCAGCTTTGAGATTGGCTGTAACGGGTATAAGTATGTTCTCGGGTGCCGCTCGTGTTCTACTTTGGTAATGGCAAGAGTTGTAAGGTCGTGAGAATTGTTTGGCCATAGTATTTAACTGAAATTATGCTCTACAAAAATAATAAGTAAAATAATAATAATTTTTGTTTGATTTTCAGATTTGGAATCACATGGTGCTGAATTAATCAATATTTTTTCATTGGTTCCGTCTGATGACCTTACTGAATTCATCAGAACGAGCTGAATGACAACTGACATCATCATCATCAGCCTACAGCACTCCCACTGTTGGACATAGGCCTCTTCAATCGCACACCACTCAGCTTGATTCTCGGCAACTCTCATCCAGTTGATACCAGCCACCCTGCGAAGATCATCGCTCCACCGAGCCTGAGGGCGACCCGCCTTACGCTCACTGATTCGCCGTCTCTACTCAAGAATGACATACTTAGCTAAAATCTTTGAGAAAACTGAAAATTAAGGAAAGTAATTTCCAATTACTCAATTTAACCAGCTAACATACTGACATACAAATTATAAAACTACTTTAAAATTGAACGAAACTTAGCTCTGTGCTTATCCATTAATATGAGCTCCCGATATTTCGACACTGTTGTAAGTTACTTGTAAGCACCATGATCGCGGGATGACTGGTAAATAAATTGTTAGTTGCAGACTTTGTCTACTCTCTTTCTTAGTCTTTTACTACGGGCACAACTCGAACTCAAATGTTGATGTATGGAGAGGGAGAGGAATACCAAGGAAACGATGGATGGATTGTATGAGGAATTATATGGAAGAAAAAGGAGTTTTTTTTTTTATTATTATTGATAGGTTCGCGTTTGACCACTATCTCACCTGATGGAAAGTGATGATGCGGTACGGACGCGGTGCGGTGACGGTGCGATGCGGGAGTTGATGATAGCGTGACGGTTCACAGAGGAAAATGGAAGAAAAAAAGGTGTTGCGCCGACCCCAAATAACATAGAACAAGGGTAAAAAAATGATGATGATGATTATGACTACTGGAACTCAACAAAGTCACGGCAAAATAAACAAACCATAGTAGGTAACATTTTTCTTTTCAACGAAGAAAAGTCTCAAATATACCAAAGTGACTTGTAAGTTAACTTTTTTAATTTAAAAGGGAGCGGGCATAACTATTTGCTAAGAGAGGCGCCGAAAGAAAACATTGTCCGTGTTTTACGAGAAAATAAGACTTATTCGCAACTGGCTAAGATATTTGGAGTGTGTTTGCATTAGGCGAGTCACTTGCGCTAGTTGGTTGGTACAAGCTAGTGGCAATTAAAAAATGCTGGTGACATACTCGTTTTAATGTGTAATGATTTGTGTTTTTATATCATACACAAAACCTGACATGTAATTTTTATTAATATATAAACTGAATTAAACTAGCGAAAACAATTAAAATTATCAGTAAACAACTAGCAAAACTTATTAATATGCTGAAAATAGGCATAGTAAATTGCCTATTTTAATTGAAAGTGTACGATTAAAAAGATTAAGAAGTTAAAGAACAACGAAATATATCACGTTTTCAATTCATTTTTATTAAGTAATAACTTAAACCAATTTTATGGAACAGAGTTCGAGCCCCAATAAAAAACCAAACTAGTTAAAATATTTATTATATTATTTATAGTAAAAAACTATTTCGGTGTAGTATACTAAAACACACAAGAACAAAAAAAGTAATTTCACGATGCATATTAAAATATAAAATTGGTTTTCATAAAAACTTATTCGATTTTCGTTCAATCACGTTTCAATTTCAATTATTTATAACTAGCTAGTTTAGGTGTTATATTGTTATATAAGTGGATTGGTATTGTTGCTATATAACGAGCTGTTTTAACAATAAAAAGATGTTAAGTAGGTACTTATAGATGTTTTGTAATTTATAGGTAGGTGCATAGCATGGTGCGCAAAAATATTTAGTTCCTTTTTTTGTTTTGTTTTTTAGCCTGTTTGTGTTTCCCACTGCAGGGCAAAAAACCTCTCCTTTCTCCTTCCGAACATCATATCCTGTGCAATATCTGGCCATGTTCGACCCGCAAACAAAATTAGATTGACGTACCTACCACCTTCGCCGCGGTCCATACGTAGTCCTTTTAGTTAATGAATGTTTGTATGAAAACCTGAAGGCCTGAATGAAACAAATGTCTAAAGAGAGGAGAATAGCTTATGCCAAAAGAACACATTTTTTTTAATCGTTAATGAGAATGGTATGACTTTTTTTAATTGTTTGTGTTACTTAACCATCAAGTTATGACATTTAAGTTGATTACTTAAAAAATAAACCAAGTATAAACTACTACTAATGCGAACACTCACTCACCCGTTACTGACTACCACCTCCATCAAGTGTAAACGCAGCATCCGTCTTAAAAACACTTAAAAAAGGTGACTAATTAAAAAACTCCCTTTGTTTGGGGTGTTTTTTTTTCACCCCCTCACCCTCTCAGGTGGTGAGGAATGCAAGGGGATGAGAATTACACTCGACATAATGGTGCTACCAAAGACAGTTGGTACGACAAGTTTTTTTTTAGAAATGAGACATTTTGAAAGAGTATTATTATTCAAGAAGTAATTTTTTAGTTTATAAAATAAATACGTGTTGATTTATCGATGATATTATTTATCTTTATACCTAATTTATCATCATCATCATCATCATTTCGTCCGACAGACGTCCACTGCTGGACATAGGCCTCCCCCAAGTGTCACCATATAGACCGGTCCCGTACGTCTCGCATCCAGCGGATCCCCGATACCTTATTACTCATGCCTAATTAGCAAGGGGTATTGTATTACCCAGTATTAATTGGGTTGTGGAGGTCAGATAGGCAATCGCTCCATGTAACATACTGGTATTCAACTGCATCAGGTTAGACTGGAAGCCTTCCCCAACAAAGTTTGGACAAGATTAAACAGATGATTACAATTCAAATAAAATATACTTAGGTATAATAATTTTCCAGTTGAAAATATAAGAATATTATTTAGGTCTATAACTATGAAATTGGAGATTTGTATGATAATTTTATAATAATATAAAAATTTTGGTATTTTTTTATTTCAGCTAATCAAAGTATTGGCCTAAACTATCTATATAATTTTGCCATTTTGATGGCAGTTTATTTATCCCTTTACTGTAGAAGTCTGCCGGACGGGAGGCGATGAAGTCAGAGAAAGCGTTTGTACTGCCTCTCGGGTGTTGAATTTTTTCCCACTTAAAAATTGTCCAAATTTTGAAAAAAGTAGAAATCTGTTGGAGCAAGGTCCGGTGAGTACGGTGGGTGACGGAGAGCTACCAGCTGTAAGTCTTGTAGCTATGCGATGGTCTGTCGTGAAGTGTACGCTCGCGCGTTGTTGTTGTTCGTGTTTTTTGCGCCGCGGTTATATTTCCACGCAGGAACTCATATTATATTCGAAAATTGGATGAACTTTCAGTTTATCCATAGCGCCAAAAACTACCACAATGTCACAAAAACAAAAAACTATCTAATATCAAATGACTGAATTTGAAATTAAATTAACAAGTCTTTCGAATAAAATTTATTTGGATTTCGAATTACGCGCCAATCCACAGATAATTAAATCTGAAAATGCTGGATACAGAATCTCCAAGTCCAATTACCTATTAGGTACAAACTTATTTTTTTCTTTGGATAAAACAAAATCGATCCCGCTGTTTGTACGCTTAGATCTTTTAAACTACGCAACGGATTCTAATTCAGTATTCAGCAATAGATAGAGTGATTCAAGAGGAAGGTTTATAATTATCTACATTGCACCCGTGTAAAGCCGCGCGGGTCGCTAGTTCATAATAAAAGTGTAGAAATTATTCTAGATAATATAATGATTAAGCTATTAAAATTATAATGTTCTAAGAGTTATATATCAGCTGCTTTCGTATAATTATGCGTAATTTCTGAAACGGGTTTTGTATATTATGTCAAATTATGCGAATTAATTTTACCCTGCAGGCTGGATACATGGCTATGTTTATCAAGTTTTAAATAGGCATAATAATCTACACTAATACACTCGAGAGCAATGAATCCGGGTCACTTAAGGAATGTTAAAAATCTCGGAAACTAAAAATTATAGGTTAATGCAATAAATTGTATTTAATAGACAATGTAATACTCCTTAAATAAATGTAAAAAAAATATGAGTCACCATACATTTTATTAACACAAAATTACATAAAGAAAAAAACTGCTGATCTCTCCTTAAAACAAAAAAATAGGAAACATGAAATTTTTGAACTTTATTACTATTTTCTTGAATTTTAATACTTCGTATTGCCTCCTCGTACTTCCATTACTGCGTTTACGCGGTTTAGCATGCTGTACACCAAGTTCCTTATACGATTTTGGGGAATATTCTCCCATTCCTCTGTGAGAGCAATTTTGAGCTCACGAAGCGTGATTGGGGGAGGGTTTCGTTGTTTTACGCATCTGCCTAGCTCGTCCCAAGCATGCTCGATCGGGTTGATATCCGGGCTGCGCGCTGGCCACTCCATACGAGTAATGTTCATCTCTTGAAGGTAGTCATTCACAATCCTACCTGTATGAGGTCGGGCATTGTCATGCATAAATATAGCATCCTCACCTAAATTGACCATAAATGGACCAACGTGATCATTGAGGATTTCTTCCACGTATCTTTCGCTAGTTAAAGAGCCGTTTTCTATGATCACCAGCTCTGTGCGACTTTCAGAAGAAATTCCGGCCCACACAAGTACTGACCCACCACCGTAGGCTACTTTTTCTTCGATGCATGCTTGCTTGAATCTTTCCCCTGGTCTTCGATACACTCTGTGTCTTCCATCGTGCTTGTAGAGCATAAATTTTGATTCGTCGGAGAACATAACTTTTGACCAATCTTCAATACTCCAATTTACGTGGCTCTGGGCATATCTTAGTCTTGAAATACGATGCCCACGCTCCAGTTTAGGGCCGTTTGCAGGTCTAAGGGGTTTTAAGTTAGATTCAGCAAGCCGACGTCTTACTGTCCATGCACTTGGGTTACTTCCTCCGAGGCGTCGAAACTGATTTGTGAGTTCAGTTTCTATGAGAAAGCGATTTCGAAGCAGGGTGTTCACCAAGTATCGGTCTGCTCGTGCTGTGGTACACCTGGTTCTGCCCGTTCCTGGTCTGCGTAGGTTAGAACCAGTTTCTTCGTAACGTCGGAGAACTCTTTGTACTGTTGACAGCGACACACCGCAGTCCTGGCTGTATCGCGCTGACTCCGGCCGGTTTCCAGCATTGTAAGTATTCTGGTGCATTCTTCAGGCGTAAGCGACATAATTTCAGCTTGAATAATGAATATAGAGCACTATCAACATGGTTTATCTACCCAAATATCATAAACCCTCTATAATGCGTTCAAAAACCATAGGCAATGACCAGCATTACCAACCAGCAGAAATAAACAGAACTGTAATGAGCTCATAACCTACTGAAAACAGTAGGTTATGGAGTTTAAATTTGGAACAGGTGTCAAATTCAAGTGAGTGTGCTATTCTTTAATGCGCGCGGAACTAGTTGGCCGCGCCTTAGGTGGCGACAGGGGTGAGGGGGCGGGTTGCCTACAGCTCGCAATGCACAGGAGACTATAATTAGACAGCGATGACCAATCTCGAGATATCGTGAACAATAATTGTTCAATTTATTGAAAAGAATACTTAAATAAAAAACAAAAACATGCCTTAGGCGCGGCCAACTAGTTCCGCGCGCACTATAGTAGGTATCTACATTATGACCATCAAAAAGACATCTGAACATCTACATTTTTTATTGCATTACACTGGTAACAATGCTAGTCATTTCCCTATGGTTCCTGAACCCATCATAGAGCCCTTATGATATTTGGGTAGATAAATTAGTGTATGCAACTATACATAATTAGGCATTACAACACTCGTGTGATGCTATTAAGAAACTCGCCTTCGGCTCGTTTCTTAAACCCACACTTGTGTTGTAATGCCCTTCATTATGCACAGTCGCATAAACTACTATTATGTACCCACATAAATGACAGATTACAAACAAAAGCAAAACCAAATGCTGTAATTACGTAGTTCCATCTTCGAAAGTGGCCCTTTACAAAATTTGATTTTTTTATGATATAACTTTACAATAACTAAGAAGTTTTAATACCTTCATTTAAGGAGTATTACATTGTCTATTAAATACAATTTATTGCATTAACCTATCATTTTTAGTTTCCGAGATTTTTAACATTCTTTAAGTGACCCGGATTCATTGCTCTCGAGTGTATTATAAAGAGGAAAGATTTGTACCTATTTTTGTATGTTTGTAATGAATAGGCTCAAAAAGTACTGGGCCGATTTCAAAAATTCTTTCACCCTTGGAAAGCTACATTCACCCTGAGTAACATAGGCTACTTTTTATCCCTGTATTCCCACGGGAACGGGATCTACGCGGATGAAACCGCGGGACGTCCGCTAGTTATTTATATTTTTATCAAAGTAGTTATCTATAACACACATAACATCACGCCTGTAATCCCCAAAGGGTTACGCAGAGGTGTAAAGCTAAATTCAATCGTGTGTAACGTTGAAAAACTTTGGAAAAGACGGATTGCTACTTACGTAATTAATTGGCTGAATAGCATTTTAGAACCCTGTAAGTACTTTGACTGTCCCGTTGGTCTAGTGGTCGCAATTGCTACTGCTGAACATGAAGTTCTGGGTTCGATTCCCGAGTCAGGCAGAGTGTTTTTAAGTTTTCCATTAAGAATTTCTCAATAGCAGCCACGGAGTCTGAATTTAGGCCCGGTTAATGGCAATAGGCTTGCCCCCTATTACATGGGACTTCTACAAAACTGGCAAAATGTGGGTGTACTATTAGGTACACCTGTGCCTAACCCTTTAGGGATTACAGGCGTGATGTTATGTTATGTCTCTTAACCCTGACTTGGCGGGGGACACTGCCAGTACTCAGATTGAACCTAGGGGTCTAAAATGGTCCTTTGCAGATCATAATATGAGTTTCGTTAAAAAACGTAAAACGGACCTTTCTAGCAAGGTTATATAGGTTATACGTTTTTTTTTTAATTCGTGAAATGGTCATGAATTGCAATTCGTAAATTTTACGAATTTTAACGCAATTCATAATTATTATTATCCTATTACAATTTATTTCCCTAATAAGATTTATTTTCCTAAATGGTCACAGACGCAGTTATTATTAGAAAAGGTCCATTTTAGACCCACTGAAAACCTTTGTGAACTGAAGTGTCAGTTGACACTATAGATGAGTGTTTAAGTAGAGTGTCTACTGAAAAAACATCTGTCATTATAATAATAATATGTATCAAGCTACTTGTCCCACTAATAAGACAGGTTTAATGATACCTAAGTCAATGCTAATGATTTGGTAATAACTGTAATTTCTAGTTATAAGTAGTAAGTAGGTATTAGGTAGTAACGTATATTTTTTTCAGAAATATACAAAAAGTAATATCTAAGGTCAATAGGTAGCAACATATAGGTATGTTACAATATAACAATATATATATATATAACAACAATAATAACTAACAATTTATATTATGTTACAGTCAAAACTCTTAATCGGTCAAAACTACTTTTGACTGGTTTCAGTCGAAACCTTTTTACGTTTATTACGTTCAAAGGCGTTTACTTTAAAATAAATGTTATCTATCGCACAAAGTTATCCAAAAGGTCAAAAAAATACCTAAAAACCTAGTTAGTTTCAGGGATGTAGGTACCTATTATTGTTACGAAATGAGTACTGAAATAAAACAGAAACCACCTAATAATTTGTTATAATAGTTTGACCGGTCAAAAGTAGTTTGGACTGATTAATAGTTTTAACTGTGACTCTGTGACATATATTTTTGCTTATGCATTTGCCGTAATTTATAATATCAGTAAAATTGTGTGTTTGTAATAATACCTATTACTACTGAAATAATTAACACATAAAAACAAAAATATTAATAAAATCGCTCACATTTTCCACTTCATAATAAATAATAATAACCAGTAACTACACAAATGCATTTTCCATAAGTACCACAAACTACGAAAAATTAAATTTTCGGAACCACAGACAAGAGAATGCCAACAGTATACTAATTAAAGCCACCCAACGCTTTAAAGCCAAAATGGCGGCAAGCCTGTCCTATCACAAAAAATGTTTCTCAATTAAGACGCGAAAAATCACGGAGTCAATACAATGACGAACAAACAGATACACATTACAATATAATAAACTGCCGACGAATATAATAAAACCAAGAAAGTATAAATAGGAAAAAAAATATTACTCCAAGCCCCGCCTCACTGTGGGCATGTTATAGCCACGCCTATAGAAGGGGGGTGGGTAGACTCATTCGCCAGTCGCAGCCGATTCGCGTATAGAGTTAGCGCTCCAAACGTTAAAACCTCTTTTGTGAAAATTCAATTAACTGTCAAAATTATTTTTATCTGTATTTTTTTTTATCGATATTCCCGCGCGGTTTTGACAATTCTGTTTTTTAGATTTTTAAGCGCGTTCGGATTAGTGTTTGTGTGTTTAGTGAGTGTGTGGACTGTTCAGTTTTATTTTATAGGAAAATTATTGTTAATATGAAGGATTGTTTTAGTGTATCAAGTGGGATTTTGTAAAAACGTAAGTACTTTTTTATTCCTAAAACCGACACGATTACTGTCAGTGTCAATATCGGCTTTCCCGGCAACGGAAAATATAAAACGGAATAGCAAATTCCGCAGTCTTTATTTACTTTAAACTATAAAACTAATCTATTCACAATATTTTTAATGCCATTGCCAAAATATTTTCCTAAAACATGATTTATGGGTATCTATTTAAATTCCATAATAAATGATGGCGTGATACATTAGCGTTTCGTAAATTAATTTATTACTGGTCTAATTTATTGCATCTGCCAGTGTGGGATTATTATGATTTGTAGATTTATTTCATTTACAAGACACATTTATTTTCATGATGCGACGCATTTTAGAAACGGCGAAAATGCCGATAGGCCCTGAAATCTAGTTTAAAAACGAATTACAATTAGAAATATCATTGTTAAACTAACGATGTTTTGCATGGTATAGTTTATTTAGTTTGTATTGATTACAGTGTGTATTTGAATAAAAAGAGACAAAAAGAAACCTATTTCCGCCATTCAAAAGCATTATTTGACATATTAATGATTGCGAATAGAACAGGTTATTCAAATGACAAAAACATTATCAATTTTGCTATGCAGCAAAATGTCTTTGGTGAATTAATCATCAAGTAATTTGTAATGAAGCCAAATCCACAAAGTTTTTGTTCGATATCTTTTTAACTTTAAATTCAAAAAAGATAAAAAGATGACTATCTTTCGGGCTGTCGTCATATTGTATTGTTAAGAAATAAATAAGATACTTAATAATTGAGATGTATTTCTAAATAACTTGAACACATTTTATTTTATATCACATTATCCTAAAAAGGTGATAATTTACAACGAGAATTTATTTATGTGTTTTGTTTTATTATTGAGGTTTTTGATGCTAAAATGAACAGGCTTTACGTTTTCGTTAGGTATATTTTTTAAACGATTTGACAACTCTAATCATAAAATAAAGTATGTACTTACTGGAGATTCGTTTTGTTTTATTATTGAAGATACACATGTAATATAACAAAAGAGGTAATAAGTTTAGACATAGGGGTTCATCCTCGCAACTGCTGAACCGATTCGGAAAATTATTTCACAGTTAGGCATCTACATTGTCCCGGTGTGTCATACGCTGTATTGAGAACATTCCCGTGGGATAATTTTGGACCAAAATGCGGGTGAAGCTGCGTATAAAAGTTAGTTATTTTCTAATATGCATTCCTATCGGTTAATAAGTACCAAACAGTGGTTAAATTGAAAACCCTAAGAATGTTTTTCAAAGATCTTCAAACGACTGCAGTCGAGACCGAGGCGAGGCGTGTGTACTTTCCGAGGCTCGTTGGAAACTAACTACAGACTAACCTAGGCACGTGCGGCCTAACCTGAAGATCTCTGTTCATATTAAGCCACGAACTCTTCCAAACCAAGAACGGACTGTGGGCTTAGAAATAGGGTTCCGTTAGCTACCCTTTGATACGGAATCGTGGATGTGTGAATGGTATCGGCGGTGGTGTGAATGGCTAGTGTAAAGGAAAACCAAAGAAAAGATGGATGAACTGAGTGAAGGATGACAAGGCTAGAAGGGAGGTGACTGCTCCCGTCGGGGCTGGTTGTTCGAAAGAGATAGGTACCGCGGTCTTGGAACAAATGGTTAAGAAGGAACATGGGTGGTTTTTAGTCAGTCGAAGTCTAACCTACCGCTCTGAAAAAGCTCACCATCTCAGGGCCAGTTGAAAACCAGCGTCGGGCACTAGCTGCTCGGCAGTTTGCTGAACTAATGGGACCTATTTGGCGCAACCGTGAGTTGCACACACGCTTTTATTTTGTTGTGTTATTTTTTTCAATTTCTTTTTATTTTTTATTGTTTGTTGAGTGCACTTGTGGCATGTACTAAATAAATATGTTTTCTTTCTTTCTGAGTCTACCAAAAAAGTACTGGGATAAGGCAGGAAAATGATGATGATGATGACTCTGAAATTGTTGGGAATAGGCAAGCCAGATGATAGTGACTTTGTAAATGGGGTATTGACTATCTCTTCAACATGAAATCACGCATTTTTCTCCAAGTCTTTGGCCAACTGGACCCACTCGAGCTGGACCCACGAGATCAGTCGATCAAATCACATTTTAAATAGTTTTTTTTTTCATAGTTTTAACGGGGTCCAATTGCAAGTGGGTCCATTTGACCAAAGACTCTTCCTGGGTAGGTAGAGGTTTAGGTAAGTTATAAGACTCATGTTATTACGGGCGAAAGTTTTGCTTTTAGATAAGTAATATTAGGCCTTGCGCTAAATGAAAATTCTTATCGGCAGAAATAACACTTTTTCTTTAAAAAAAAAAATATTGGTATCTGCATGGTATTGTGAATTAACATAACAATGGAGTCTAGGCAAAGTTAAAAACTGTAATTAATAAGTAGCTGAAGAGAAACTAGCATAAGTGAGAAGCAAATAGTTTACAAATAAGTATGTTCAGATGTCACTTACTAGGTATTGTGTACTTTTCTCTATTAAAAACAGTATTTAAATTATATCGCGCGTTAGTAAAAATAATAAGACTATAATAATGTATAGAATATAATAAAAAACAAACATTCATGTAAGTAACTCATAAATAACTAATGTTTTTAACCAATTAATCATTTTAACGCATTAATTAATATTTATATAATTATCAATTGCTATAATGTACACAACTGTGTATTATTGTACAAAAATGTGTATTATCACACGTGTCATGTAATAGGGTGCGACCACCAGTTGTCGTCCTTAGAATATTTTAATAAACTATGTAATTTAGCCCATTAAGTATAAGAGACCATAATATATTAATCTGAGGGTGATAAATATATGTATAATGTACATATTTATGCATCATAATGTAAATTATTAATTACTCTGTAAATAAATAATTAAGGATATATAAACACTTCACACTTCTAGTTTAAACACTATAAACTGTGTTGTATATTAGATAAAATCTTGATATGTATAAATTATATTAATTTACTTAAGGCATTATGTAGGTACGCATTCCTGAGAAAATAATAATGATAATATTAAGTCTATAAAGTGAAGGTTTAAAACTAAGTTCTAACAAAATATTATATAATGGTAAGTATGCATACTTACCATTAAAGTCTTGAGTAAGAAATTTTATATTTCACTTTACTTCTACCACGACTTTGTCTGCGTGTATTTTAAAAATATTATATAATTTAAATTACTCGGTACCTGAGATGTAGCTTTTCAATGGTGAAAGATTTTTTAAAATCGGATTAAAAAAATCTCCAACAAAAAAATATATTATTATTATAATTATTTCGTGGGATTATTTACTCTCTTTAGGATTTCCAAGTTACTTCCCCCGTCTTAAAGCATTTATATTTTCCAAATCAAAAGTCTGATAACAAGTCATACCAAAAGGTATCAAATTGCTGGATTGTGGATCCCAAACAGGCAGGCGCTCCATATTGACCCCGTAGTCGGGAAAAGGCTAGGTACAGTACGATCAAATTATCTTGACAGGTCTGAACATAGGCTCTGCGAACTTTTACGCATGTAAACTTGTGAAGAAAACTGTTATTGCCAGATAAACCAATACCTATACGATCAGAAAATATCTAATATATACAGTGAGAAATACAAATAAAATAAATGTCAAAACACTTTTAGACATTAGTTGTAACAAAATAACCTGCACGAAGTTCGGACCTGCCAAGAAATTTGATTGCACTGTAGATGATGATTTTCCAAATGAATTAATATGTAATTAATTTTAGAGGTGACGCATGACGTGTTATTTATTTATTTATACAATACAAAATTTGTTTTTGTCATTTTAAACAGGACAATAAATTCCTTACAAATGCGAAAGTAACGCTCTGTCTGTCGTGCCAAAACTACTGAATCGCTTTAAATGAAATTTGGTACACAGATAGTCTAGACTCTAGACGTCCTTTATCAGGCTTTATAGTCTTGAGCCTGAGAAAGGACATAGGTTAATTTTTAATGCGAAAAAAGGGTTGTAAGGGGATGAAAAGATAACTTTTGGTCGCGATAACCGATATCCACGCGGGCGAAGACGTGGGCATCAGCTAGTGTTTTATAATCCGCTGATTGTAATGTAAAGAAAAACTTACGTGGCCGCACAGGTTGATCTTTTATTTGTTATGCGTTGTATGTCTATGTCGTTCATATTTTTTTGTCATGTTGAATGCACGTCATGTACATCTGCGACAAATAAATGGTTTTTCTTTCTTAAACTATTTGTCAAAATTCGTCAGTAGCAGCAACGACATAAAACCATATAACACATAACTTCACGGCTAATTATGTACACCCAGCTTCTGAAACCCACACATATATCTTATCAGTAGATCTGCTGTCATAATATCGTGTTGCCTGTAATGATTGGTGAACTAAAACAGTTCTAACTAATCACATCACTTGGGTGTTAAGATTTGGTGGTTGATAAAATTGATCAGCTTTTTAAGAGCTCGAGTACCTAGATAATTATTCGTATAGACACAGGATTTTTTTGAAACTGGAGTTCGAGGCTACATAATGGTTGATCTACAGGTTTAACCAAGCTTGGTCTGTGGATTGATGACCTGATATTACATACCGAGTTTCCTCCGTGCTTTGGAAAGCACGTTACACCGTTGGTCTAGGTTATCATTTGTAGTTCTTTGACAGTCGTTCTTTCACAGGTAGCCAGTCCAGGTCCGAAAGACTGATACCCAGTCATACCTAGTGACATCATATTACCCAATACTAATTGGGTTGTGGAGGTCCGGTAGGCAGTTACTCCTCGTAAAATACTGGTATTCAGCTGCGTCTGGTTAGATTGGAAGCCAACCTCAAAATAGTTGGAAAAAGGATAAGCAGATAGTGAGTAGTGACTGACTTTTACCAAACAATGTTTTCGTTTGTCTTGTGTCCATGAAATAGTAGGCAAGCTGTCAACACTTTAAAAATATGAGTACTTCTGAAAGACTTCTGAATTATTGTAATACCTTAATCAGTTATTTACTCAATTAAGATCCTATGCTTAACATTAACGCTTGCGATCACTAGTCAAACAAGATAGTAAAGATAACTAAGGTTTCTACTAGATACCCCGGCCGGAAGCTTTTAGTAAAATTAGATAACAAAAGCATACATGGCATTACAAGCCTATTATTATGTAGTCCCACCCTTGGGATTTCATGCGTACTTGCATCCCACCACTGGGATATCGGCCTCTCTGGTAGAGGAAACGGACCGTGATTCATCACGCAGGCCCAGTGCGGTGCAGATGTGAAATGTCAGTTCTAAGAATTCCTGGTACGGTTCTGATTGCTTACGTTTTGTTTCCTTTTTGGGAGGTATGAGGAACAGGGTGTAAAGTTCCTCATCCCCCGTTGAAAAGGGAGGATCCTCCGACCGGACGGGTGTTGTGTCCGGTGGGCTAACTGCCCGACAGTTGTAAGTCGGGAACTCCTATATAGGCTTATGTCGCGGATAATGTTGATAGCGCGATGTAGGAACTTCTGTCGATCGTTTGTTAGTACGCAGGTGTTGCGATAGATGTCGCTAGTCGCCACACCTTCATAGTTTTTTTTAGTTTTGGAGTTGCAGTGACAAAATGAATTACAAAATAAAATGCCTGTCTAGTTCAACCAAAGAGGCATGTCAACTATATTGGGGTCGGCTTCCAGTCTAACTGGATGCAGCTAATACCAGTATTTTACATGGAGCGACTGCCTATCTGACCTCCATAACCCAAGTAGACTGGATAATACGAAGAGATAGTTTTTATGAAGATTCATTAACAGGTCCAGGATTTCGCGCGAGATTTTACAATATTTACGCCTTATTATGGCACTCCACTAATTAAAAAGGCGAAAATCTACGGATGCAAAATCTCGCAGATCCTTTGAGCAAATAATCTATGCACACATATTTGTTATGCCTGTCAACCCGCGCAAATTGCAAGTCCTAACGGAAGGAAATGAGTCATAGCGAGAATTCGATAAATCATCAAGCCTTTTAGCTACGTAGGTACCGGTCAGAACAATTGTGTACTTGTCGAGGTATAAACAATCGTGTTATTGAAATGAAAGGAATTGGTGATTATTTGGCGATAGTTATGAACAATGGGTCCGGTAGTGTTTGACAGGTTTATTTTAGGGTTCCATAACCCTTATAGGGTCACTCGTGTGTCTGTCTGTCCGACCATTCCCCCCTCCCCTTAGCTCCGAAACTAATAAGCCTAAAATTTTGAAAAATAAAAAAAAAATAGTTCAACACTTATAAATAACATGGAGAATCTCTCAATATCTACTATAATGGTACGGAACCCTTCATGTGCAAGTCCGGCTTGTACTTGACCAGTTTTTTTCGGGATATCCGTCTTGGCACTTTATCTGGTGCTGTTTTTGATGATATGATTGTTTCTGGAGTTTCTTTCCTATAGTTACTTACGGACTATTATTGCATAATCCTTAGATAGTATAAAACAAAGTCGCTATTTTTGTCTGTCTGTTTGTCTGTATGCTTAAATCTTTAAAACTACGCAACGGATTTTGATGCGGTTTTTTTTAATAGATAGAGTGATTCAAGAGGAGGTTTTAGTATATAATTTGAACGACATCCACGCGGGTGAAGCCGCAGGCATCAGCTAGTTATAAATAAGGAAGCCGCGCTTGCAGAATGGTCTGTGGATCCATCATGGATCCATCATCCACATGTAATTAGGGCGAGCCTATTGCCATTAATCGGGTACAAATCCAGAAAGAAATTCCTGATTAGAAACCCCATATAAAACTTTGCCTGAGCCCAGAGTTGAACCCAGGACCTCATGCACTTGCGGGGACCACTAGACCAATGAGTTATCAGTGCAGTTTTTCACACTAACTCACTAGAAAGTCAAGTTACAGGCAAAGAGATCTCGAAAATAAACAGTACTTAAGTATTTGACTGCTCAAAGAGTTACATTTCATACATTTTGAATACTTTTCATCATTTGTGGTTACGTGAAGGTGAATTCAATGAATGAACGAATGAATTAACGTTCTTACCACAGAGTTATTTGCAATAGGGTTGTTGACTAATTTTTGGAATCGCTTTTATTTTATAGATAGACCCTATATATACACAAAAAAAAATATTATCTGAAAAAATAAGACATATTTTAATAAGAAAAAACGTAAATAAAAATAGTTTTAAAAATTCCGGCTAAAACGCTCTAAACTGTCAAATGGCTGTGATGACGTCACGGGCCGTTTTGAAAACTTTACGATCTGTCAAATTGCACTGATCTTGATTCAGTTCTTATGAATATACTATAAAAAAAACTCTAAAATGAACACGACGATTTACAAATGTTGTACAGTGCCGATGTGCAAAAGTACGTCAATCAGTATGCCACAAAACCTTTTCATAAGCGTTCCAAAAAGGGCAGAAATAAGGAGAAAATGGTTAACAATGGCAAGAAGACATCCATCATCATTGTCAACAACAAGTAGGTACCAGTTATTTTTGTGAAGATCACTTCGATGTAAGTTCTAAATAAACTATAAATATCAAAATTGAATAAATGTATTTGAGTATGTTCCTAAATTGTCGTCTAATACTTGTTTGTTAATGTTATTGTTTGTTTACCGGTCCACTTTTTGGTACATAACTATTGTTTAATTTAAATCTAATTTCAGCTTTAAAATGATGGAAAATTATTTAGAATATACTACAATGGGTGTAGTAATAAGTATCTCGAATAATGATGAGACCTGGTTGTTTACCTACAAAGCTTTTTTTTTGTTTTTGCCGTGGTTTGTATAACAACATACCTACTAAAAATAAAAATTTGCACTTAACGTAACTTTTTATTTTGTTGATGTTAATGACAAGTTTAAAGTTCTAAATACTTATGTGTATAAAACGAGTAAGTTAGTAAGTCTCTTTATCACTCACTATATCACTTTAAAAATACTTACAAAGACTAGGTACTACTTACACTTAAACCAACTTATCTATGTAGGTGGCAAAAAACGGAACTAAAATAAATGTACCAAGTTTGACGTATAGATGTAATTTTGCTTGACAAGTAGCGCCACCTTGTACTTCACAATTAAGTTGGTCATACTGTACTTCAAAACTCCGACGCACAAAAAATCGTGTTTGTAGCAAAGAACCATCAAATAATTAATTTCCGGTAAGTTAGAACCATTTCGTTTCATAAATCCAGTCTCCATTGTGATAAATAAAGTAATTTTAATAAGTTATTGAATAAAATCGTTCACAGCTGATACTTTTGCCTTCGATATGACAGATAAATCAGCTAGTCTCGCGGCTCGTGACGTCATCGCGCTCTGATTGGTGTTTGGAGTCACGTGATAGTGAGTATGAAATAACGCAATTAAAAATAATTTTAATTAATTAAAGACAAAAAATTAGTTCCGTAAATTAATAATTTAGGATTCTAAAAACTATCATTGATTTTTACAACATAAATTTATATGAATTTGTAATATGAGTCAACAACCCTATTCATTCAAAATACTGTTACTTTATGAATGTAAAGTAAAAAGTAATTTTTTGTACGTTATTTGTGGTGATTCGATATGGAACTTTTATTTACAACATTTAAAAACTACTATTTACAGAACTAAGATAATAATAAAATATATACAAGTATCAAAAAGGGGAGTAATTACAGGGCGTCAAAAAATTCGTCCACACCGCTGTCAACAGGAAAAGTGCCCAGAAGGCTGGCAGCCTTGCCACGTTGGATGGCAATGCTGATTCTTTGCAAAAAAAATATTCCAGCCCTCTGGTCACGTGAAGAGTCGACCAACCGCGATTTGATTGAATTAAATTATGAATTAATAAGAAGACAGGAAAAAAAACTTGTTTAATCTTAATATATAAATATGTGTGTCACATTACACACATATTCGTGTCGTGGAGGTCGTGGGTTCGATTCCCACCCAGGACAAATGTTTGTGTGATGAGCACGATCATTTGTTCTGTGTCTGGGTGTAATTTATCTATAATATGAATGTATTTAGAAATATATAAGTATGTTTATCAGTTGTCTAGTACCCATAACACAAGCTCTGCTTAGCTTGGGACTAGATGGCGTTGTGTGATAGTTGTGGAATATTATATTATTATTATATTATATTTTCGGTTAATGTAATCTCTATTGCCAGAGAAATTCCTGTTCCTGAATGCGCTCAAGTCCTGTTGTGAAATCAATAAATACTTTTTCTTTCTTTCTTTCTTGTTGGAGAACTTTTTTTTATATAATATCAGATTACCCTAGGGGCAGAGATGAGGTCGACGATGGACGGAGTTACTTAGAAGAAGCCTATTTACTCGCGACTTAAACAGATGGGGCTTTTTACCCGACCTGGAAAATTAACTCGGGACCAACGCTAGACCAGGGGGTCTAAAATGGCCACTTTAGCAGATCAGAATATGAATTGACCTTTCAAATAGTAACTGCGTCTGTGACCATTTTACGAATTTAACGCAATTCATATTGTTTTCCTATTATTACTTACCTATGCTCTATTTTCCTTAATGGTCCCAGACGCTGTTACTATTATGAAAGGTCATTTACGCTTTTTGACGCAATTCCTATTATGAACTGCTAAAGTGGCCGTTTTAGACCCCCAGAAGTCATCGTCCTGCCCTTGGTCCATATTATGTCGACCACGAAACCAAACAGTAGCAAAAAAATACAGAATTTAATTAAAAATTAGTTACCTTAGTAAATATATTGGTACTTAAAATTACTCATAATATGTAATTTTGGAATAAATTTCTTTTTTCTGATAATAAAATGCCCTTTTTAACTCAGTAATTAAGTAGGTATCTACATGTTGATCGAAAAACATAATAAATAAATCTAAAGAAAACAATTTTCCGGTAACCCCAGTACTTAGTGATAAATAATTACCTGAACCATTAATTGGGTCTCTCACCCTAATTTAATTTTGTTTACACAAATGCTGTAATTATGCCTAAAACATAATTAATATGTCTTTTGTTACAATTGGACCTCATTAGAGGTATTGTTTGAATTTAAATTTATTATGATAAGTACAAGCTGTTGCCAGCGGCTTCTCCCGCTGCAACTCGAAAATTATCCCACGGGAAGATAAAAATCGGGATAAAAATTATCCTATGTGTTAATCCAGGTTACAAACTATCTGTGTACCAAATTTTATACAAATCCGTTCAGTAGTTTTTGCGTGAAGAAGTAACAAACTTACGCCCAAATACTCAAACGTCACTCAATTTTAAGTTGCACTTAAATCTCGTGCTGGCTTTGTTACTTTAACGCAGAGTGACAGAGATAGCAGGAGTTTTGAGGGTTACTTATAATTGAGTGACGTTTGAGTATTTGGGCGATACACACTCACACAGTCACACACTCACAAACTTTTGCATTTATAATAGGTATTATTAGTAGAACTATAGTTTCCACCCGCGACTCTGCTTTTTTTTTGGAAATCTATCTGACGGGCCAATTAGATTTCTTTTGTCAACTACCCTATTCATCATCAGCCTGTAATGGTCCCACTGCTGGGACAGGTCTCGTCTCTATGAGATGGGCTATGGGCTATGATCCACCACGCGGGCCCAGTGCGGATTGGTAGATGTCACAAGTCTTCGACTTTTTGGTTCTAGGTCATGCCGGTTTCCTCACGATGTTTTCCTTCACCGTTTTGAGAGCAGTGAGAACTACCCTATTGTTGGTTCTAAAGTACTTAGGTAGATCAGATACCAAAATGGTTTTTTCAAAATTATTTTCTCCACTTTTCCGTCCTTGCTAATAGAATCTAACCTAACAGACAGATGTGTTGCTGGGAAGTTTGTTCCGCCACTTCTTCTTCCCAGCTAAAACACTAGGAAGTGTCGAAGGGTGGGCGTTTTGGGGACTGCCTCTTGTAAATAAATTTTGACGTTCGAAAAGTGCAGCCGAATTTGAATAAATGACTGTTGAATTAGGTATTATTTTTTAGGTTAGTTTAGTTTATATAATATTTAGTCTTCGTACTTTTATTATTTACTAGCTGAACCCGCGCATGCGTTGCAATGCTTTTTTCCCTACCTATCTGCCTACTAACCTTCCTACTACCCTACCTACTACCCTACCAACTACTCTACCTACCTACTACCCTACCTGCCTACTACCCTACCTACCTACTACCCTACCTACGTACTACCCTACCTACCTACTACCCTACCTACCTACTACCCTACCTACCTACTACCCTACCTACCTACTACCCTACCTACCTACTACCCTACCTACCTACTACCCTACCTACCTACTACCCTGCCTACCTACCAACCACTTTCTCACCGTATAAACCTTCTCTGGAATTCCACAAATAATTCAAGACCAAAATTAGCCAAATCGATCCAGGCGTTGTTGAGTTATGCGCTTACCAACACATTTTGCGATTCATTTTTATATAATAGATTAAAGATGTGTCATCACTGTTGAATTTGATTTTGAATGTAATTTTTAAGGATTTAAAGGGTAGGAGGTTCTATGTATATGTATTTTTTATGTATTCACGCCTTTATTCTCAGAAGGGTGAGGTAGAGGTGTACCTAATAGTACATCCTAATAGTACATTCGCCAGTTACTTATGTTGAAGTCTCATGTATTAGGGAACGAGCCTATTGCCAACAGTTAGCCACAAATCCATCCTCCGTGGCTGCTACTGAGAAATTACAGAAGGAAAAACCCAATAACACTCTGCCCGACCCAGAAATCGAATCCAGGACCTCTGCAGTCTCTGCAGTCGCGATTGCGAGCACTAGACCACTTAGGCAGTTCAGGATTGTCGTCAATTGGGAACAAATTGAAAAAATTATAAGTAGTTTCAGACCATATTTCTTCAGTATTAGTAGTTTGGAGTGGCGACCGCGGACTGGAAGACGTTGCGTTGGAAGGCCTCCCACTAGGTGGACCGTGCACCTGGTGAAGGTTGCGGGGATCTGCTGGATGCGAGACGCACGGGACCGGTCAATGTGGCGATACTTGGGGAAGGCCTATGTCTAGCAGTGGACGTCTATTGGCTGAAATGATAATGATGGTGATTTTTCCGGCAGCCATTTTAATTTTCAGCCGAACGTCTTTCATTTAAATCGATTAACACTACACCTTCCTCCCATGACGCAATTTCTTTTGTTTACACCACGAAACAAGCTCACTACGGAAAACAAAGCATTAATTTACATAAAGTGACAATATTACCATTTAAAATGTGTGACTAATCGTATTTTATACGCTAATCATATTATTTATCGTCTCAAATGTATATGGCGGACAATAATACCAGTTATGTGATGGTTAGCACTTTGTTTTGTTTGTGAAATATTTATTTTGTGATGCCGTTATGGATGGAGAGGGAGAGGAAGGTCAAAGAAAAGATGGATGGATTTGTGAGGACTGTGAGGAATGACATGAATGAGAAGGGAGTTATGCCACCTTGACGTCTAACAGGGAATAATGGAAGAACAAAACGTGTTGTGCTGACCACAAATAGAATGGGATAAGGGCAGAAAGATGGTGAAGATGATGCCGTTATATTGGTAACATTTAAAAAAAACTGAGGCTGGTTTGATTTCTTATAGAGAATAAAACCTCCTTATTTTTTGGAGGGTGGACAATCATCAAATGACTCCTCCCGCTCTGGACAGAGCGGTAGGGAGTGTCAGACTTCTACTGACTAAAAACCACCCATGTTCCTTCTTAGCCCTTTGTGTCCGAGGCCGCGGTACCTCTTTCGAACAACCCGCAGCCTCGATGAATACCCTCCTTGATCGAAGTTGACTAAATAAGGAGGAGGAAGGAGGAGGAGGAGGACTGAATAAGGAGGAGGAGAAATTATTTATATTAATAAGCCATTTTCTGGAGCCCTGAATGAGTCAGAAGGCGTCGCAGCAGACCTCGTAGAAGATGGTGGGTCGATCTGTATAAGACTAGCATTGGCCTTAGATCGAGAGGTCTTTGCCCAGCAGTGAGATGATGCTGGCTAACAGTATTATTATCATATTGATTGATTGTAATTACTTTTACTCTTTGACGACGCAATTATTGAGCTTGACGTCTCGTATTTGTTTTTAGGGTTCCGTACTTCAAAAGGAAAAAAATGGAACCCCTAATAGGATCACTCGTGTGTCTGTCTGTCTGTCTGTCCGACCATTCCCCCCCACTTATCTCCGAAACTACTGAACCTAAAATTCTGAAAAAAAAATACAGAAATTAGTTCAACACGTATAGATTACAGGAAAACCTATAAGAAGTCATGGTACTTGACCAGTTTTTACTTGCACTTGGCCAGTTTTTTTTTTAAATGATTTGGAAGTTAAAAATATTTTTTACTAAGAATACTGAATAGCAGCATGGAGTCTGCTGAATGTAGGTATCCCAGGTTCGGTCGCCAATATGCTTGTCCGCTGTTACACTTAAACATAGTTGGCGTAACGAAGGTGTACTAAGCACTGTCACCTCTGCCTCTCTCTCTTTATGTGCTGTTACTGTTTACAATATTCTTGGCAGTTGGCTGTAGCGTCGTTGTCTATTAGAAAATAGTTTTCATTACTATAGCACCTGCAGCCCGAGACACTATTAAACTGCAACAAGAGGATTGCATGAAAATATCTTCCCTTGTAAATTGTATGTTAATACGATTACAATCATAATTATTTTCATGAAGAGGGATCGGTCCCTGTTATTTATGTAAATGAAGGAACAAAATATAAACAAAAAAGCATCAAAATTCGAATCCCCCACCCGCCTTGTCAAATTTCCAAACGTCATTTGATTCCCACCGCGGCCGCTAGATGGCGCTAACATCCTGGAGCAACGCACGCGCATTGTTTATCGCTCATGCATAATAATATTATACTTAGATCTATGAAATGATTAAGTAGATCGTGAGGTAAGACTGTTTGCGTTGCGAAGTGTTTGTTTGTTTTTTATCTGTGGTTTTGTTATTTTAGTCAGAATTAATAATGGGAGACTATTTAATTTTGAGTTTGTAGTTACAGAAAAATAGAGACTGGGTTTTCTATAGTCAGATAAATGCTAAAATATTTCATCTCCACTGCTCTCAAAAAGATAATCTATAATAGAATTCAAATAAGCGTATTGCATAATTTCATCACTTGCTTCAAAAAAATTAAACCAGCATGCCCGAAAGATATTACTAAACGGCATGTAGAGCCAAGTCAGAGGCCCTTGGGAAGTTTAGACGTTCCATACAAATCAAACAGAGAACCTTCGCAGAACGACGCCATTTTGTTTCAAGTTATTTGCCTAGGAGATTAATAGTAGGTTGTATTTAAGTATTTAGGTTGATGGGCACTAACTACGCCAAAATGACAAACCAAGCCCCGAAGGGGTAGGCAGCGCTGTATCCACATTTCGCTAGTTATGTTTAGGTCCCATATAATATTCCGTGAGCCTATTACCACCGACCGGGCACAAATTCAGACTCCAAGGCTGCTACTGAAAAATTCCTGATGGAAAAACACAATAACACTTTGCCCGACACAGGAATCGTACTCGAACGAAAAAAAAAGATTGATAAAAATACAAAAAATGACCAAATAATTATGTAACTCTGCCCCTGGCAAACGTGATGTATCGCCAATAAAACATGCCTAAACATTAATATATAAATTACCAACGGACAAACAAACAGACATTTAGACGCTGTAAAGTTTGTCTGTTTATTCAGTACAAGATTTATGATTTTAAAATCGTTTCGGGCGTGTTTTTAATTAGTTTTTCAAATCTAAGTTCGGTTTTAACTGTTGGTGGAAATAGTGTGTGTGTATGCATTTAAATCTCAAATGGCTTCGATAGATGTTCTGGCGTAAACCTGAAGAGCAGCGGTGGCCCAGTGGTGGCCCGACTTATATAGGAGCAGTAAGGTGTAGGATCGATCCTATGCAGGCGCATTACTTTGTGCAATTAATTTCATGACCACTGCTCTCAGAAAAGGTGAAGAAAACATGGTAAGAAAACCGACTGTAAATTTGTTAGAACCAAAAATTCGAAGACATGTGACATCTACCAACCCGCACCGGGCCCGCTTGGTGGATCATAGCCCATCCCTCTCATAGAGAGAAGGCCTGAATCCCAGCAGTGGGAACGTATTATAAGCTGGTTATGCTTATTGGTCTTTGCCTGCCGGATGATGGCACAGTTGTGGGCCTGCATGTGGCCATAATGGAGCCCTGAGACAGCTAGACCTAGGAGAAGATGGCGGGACGATTTGGATGGCTCCGTCGCCGATTGGTGTGAAGAAGCAGATCATCGTGAGAAGTGGAAGAAATGGAGGGAGACCTTTGTCCAGGAGCGCGATGATACGGGCTAACTAAATACGGGATAATTTTGTTTAATAGCCAGAAAGACAATTGGCTCTCTGAATGAATAACAATTGACATCATCATGAGAGAAATAAGAGAGAGTTATCATCATTATTAAAAGCTGTGTGTGTGTTTAAAATAATTATTATCAATATTATGATGTGTCTGTTTTCTGATTTAAAAGTCCATGTTCTCGTTCCTCTTAATAGATGTGCAAAGTACAGCGTTATCGCAGTTTTTATGCGTTGTGACTGGAAATTGTAGCTACATTTCTTTGTTGTATTTATTTCAACAATTCGAAAGTGCCAGGAACTGGCCTGCCTGAAATAAATGCATTGATTTTGTCTAGCCTTTTCCTAACTCGCTTAATTATCATTCAAACAACCCTAACCTTCCCTATGGTACGATATACAAAACAAAATTTCGATTTTGCATGAACAGCCACGCAAATCGGTGGTTCTATTAATAATTTATTAGTAACAACATGAGCTATGGGAAAGTGGTCTATAAATTATTGGCAATATTAATCTGTGTAAATTGCACCCACGTTTTATTGGAGTTTAACGGGACATGGTTAGTATGAATAGAGGTCTCCCTTGCTGTTTGTGACTTGAAAGTGACTAACTATTTACTTGTGGGCTATGTGAGGAGTTACAACTGCCCTGCGGGGCTGCAGGTTGTGCGAAAGAGATACCGCGGCCTCGGCTTGGCATAAAGGCCTAAGAAGGAACATGAGAAGTTTTTAGTCGGTAGAAGTAATAATAATAATATTCCACAACTATCACACAACGCCATCTAGTCCCAAGCTAAGCAGAGCTTGTGTTATGGGTAAGTCTGACACTCCCTACCGCTTTGCCCACAGAGCGGGGACCATTTGATGATTTCCCACCCATCAAAATAAAAAAGACGGGCTATATCTATCTGCATGTAGACTATGTTGAGAGTCACAAACACTACAGTGGTAAAAGAAACATAACCGAAAGACACTTCTTCTTAGCGTGTCGATGGCAAATTTCTGAAATCGTTTTGGCCCAAAATTCAGCTATGCGAACTCCACTCGCTGATGCCGTCATAAGGTCGTCAAGTGTACAGGTGTCAGGGCATGCAGCGCAAGATGGTGGGACATTATCTGTGGAGAAACGCCGCATACACACTTGAGGTCTGAGCCGTCAATGAACCCCCATCTGAAGAGATTGTCTTTGCTGCGGCCGACATGTGTTCGGAGTCTATTTAGAGATTTCCACGTCGGCCACGGCAAAGCATGTCCAGGTGGAAGGCTTTCGGACGGCTCGATGAAGCCGTCAGGGGGCTTAAGCAGCTCCTGCCAGAGCTCACGTCTTGCAGAGGAGACATTTCTATTAGATGGACTAGCTGGTTCAACGTACCCAAAAAAACTTTTGCGGCTTTTCAGCCTCTGAGGCACCGGGGCATAACTGTGCATTGGGTGTCGTGAGTCAGCTTGTAGCTTGGTCCTCTCGGTGCAGCTCGCTATGGTTCTACCATGGAGCAAAATAACCAGTGGAGAAAGTATGGGCACGTTTTTGTTCTAAATCAAAGTCACTAGTATACTGCGGGGGGAGAGGTACGTTTCGGACTCTGTGATTGGTTGACGAACTGACAACCAAATGACAACTCATTCTCTAGGGATTCCATAAAAGTAATTGAAAAAGTATCGATATCGATAATTGTTTGACTTTTTAATAATATAACGATTTGTTTGCAATACAGAGATTACGGGTTCGATTTTGAAATAAAATAGGTAAGTATTAAACTTAGAAGACTGTATTTAAAAAAATATAATTTATTTACTAGTTTTTAAAATGGATTAGTTTTGAATATGTTTTTCTTATATAATCCTTTGGAATTGTATTATTTTTCGTAATAAATGTCAGTCGAGTATCATTATATTTTTTTGCTACACATGAAGCTAAATCAATTAAATGGTTAGTCGATTCTACGTCAAATTGGTGAAAAAATAAAGTAAAAGAACCTCAAATTAGTTCAAATTAATTTTGTGTGTTAAGATCATGATATCACGGGGGTAGCAAAGGGGGGTTAAAATTTTGGTCATTTTTTGCCAAGGACGATCCGTTTTCAAGATATTATTTGTATTTAACTTATTTTGGTACAATAATTTAAAACGCCCATAACTCGGAAACGGTGCATCGTAGGACCATGCTTATCGGACCCTAAATGGTGTATATGGCGCAGGTTAACCCGATAATGCAATAAAATTGGTAATAAAAAAAATTAAGTCCTCGTTCCATAGCTAGGCTACACAATCCAACCAATTTTTTTTTTATCCCTATCGTGTCAGTTTTTTCATAGGCCTTTGCCTCCGTTTTTCTGCACGCACGCCACTGTCAGCAATGTGTTCACATGCCGATGCGCGTATTGGCCACCTTTACTCCAAAACTAAAATTGATAACGTCTGTTCCATACCTACACTGGCCTATATAAAAACATTTAAAAAAACATAATTGTCTAGGATTGCAATGATTCAAATAGATTCCAAGCAACGCGTCTAAAGGGGTTTGAACTTTTTTGTATGGGAGCTGGCATATCGACCCACCGCCATTTTGATTTTTTTTCGAAATCGCGGCCCACGATGAAAGTGGTATGTATGGATAGAGGACATATAGACGAACAAAAAATGTCAAGCAACACGGTACCCAAAGTGTCACGTTACCGAGATATTTGAAGGTAAAGATGGACAAATCAGTACAATGACCACATAAAAATTAGACCTTTTACGTGTCTATAGGCGTTGATTATTATTATTACTGGTTATTGAAAGAGAGTAGGTACATTACATACTACTAGGAGCACGAGAAAACTATTTTTTGACATTACATAGCGTTTCAATGAGATGCGAAGCGATTTCAATGTGCGTATAACAATAATCAACCTGGGAACTATTATTTGGATATAATTTAACGCCCAAACACGTAAAAAGGCTATTTAAAAAAATATTTAATGAATGTCGTTGTACTCGTTTGTCGATCTTTAACTTCAAATATCTCCGTAACGTGACACTTTGGGTACCATGTTACTGGACATTTTTTGTTCGTCTATATGTCCTCTATCCATACATACCACTTTCACCGTGGGCCGCGATTTCGAAAAAAAATCAAAATGGCGGACATGTTGATATGCCACATTGGTTCTATCCCCTTTGTGTAAAAGGCAGGCAGAGATATCATACACTTAAATTTTTACTGTTATGTAGAAGTTTATGCCAGTATTATACACATTTGCGTGTAAAGCCAAGGGAATAAGCATGTTTGAAAATATAGCAATAATGAAACTAAAAAATATAAGGTATTTTAAGAACTTATATTTTAAAATATATCGATACCATAAACCGTCGCGATACTGCGAACTCGAACATCACTATCATGAAAGAAAGAGACAACTGCATTAGTGCAAATTAGTGTACCAGAAAGAGACAGCAATTATATGATTCTTTTTTCATTGTTTTGATCAAATTGAATAGAAAACCACATAACTGTGCAATGTTATCCCATCTTTTGTGTAACTTGAAGTTGTAGTACACTTTCCACACCATTTAATTGCACAACTAGGCATTATTTTTCGTAATAAATGCTTTCAAAACGGGAGCGCGTGACGTTCGTGCGTTAGCCTACAATTTTTGCGACTGAGCAAAATTTCGCCGCGTACGCTTGCTAAAGCGTATGTTTGGCGCCCGCGGTAGCCCCCGCACGCGCTCTCCACTGGTTATTGTGCTCCATGGGTTCTACGAATTTGTGGAGGCGCAATCCCAGTTAGTGGATACAACATTCGTACCGGAGTTGGTTTGAGGCAACCAGTAATAACACACACACTTATACCAGATCATTGAGGTCGGCGTAGCATATTGTCTTCTTCTTCCCTAATTCTCTATTACACCTCCTTTTTTGCCATAATCTGCATCCTTGACACAATCCATGCACGTTTCCGTAGTCTTCGTCTCGTTAGCCATGAACATTCATATTCAGAAGAACTTTGTTTTAAGCTTTCAAAGTTTATAACTTAGCTTATACTGTCACTACGGGATATCTCCGGGGATTATTCATTATTATCATTATTGCAACGCTTGCAACAGCTTTGAAATATCGGGTGCTCATATAATGTATAATCACGGAAGATACCCCGCAAGTGACAATATAAGTTTATGCGTAATTATAATTATGTGAAGGCTGTTTAAATCGATAAATGAGCTTGCGTGAAAGATACGCTGGAGGTAGAAGGGAACTGCAGGGCTATTGCGTATCTTTTAATGACAGTGGATAACTTAAAGTGTCTATCAAATAACTGTCAAATGGTGAGTTTTTAAGAAAAAAATGTAGGTACCAAACCATAACCAATTTACAGTTAATCTATGGACACTTATTATTATTAAACATTTTTATTATTAAACATTTAATTCAGATAAAAATTTAATCCATAGTACATTACAAACATTTACAAATTTCATACAATAAAATCACAACATAAAATAAAATAAATTAACACATACATAATCAAATAATGGGGGCTTTTGACATCACTTTGAAAATTTTATTTACAACATTTAAAAACTAATAATTAATTCTAATCAAATAATTGAATATTAAATTAATTTTCAAAAATAAATAGAAATAAGACATTCAGACTTATGATAGCCACTGTCATTAAAAAGATACGCAATAGCCCTACTGCAGGGCTATTGTGTATCTTTCAATGACAGTGGATAACTTAAAATGTCTATCAAATAACTGTCAAATGGTGAGTTTTTAAGAAAAAAATGTACCAAACCATAACCAATTTACAGTTAATCTATGGACATTTCTGATAGCCACTGACGTTAAAAAGATACGCAATAGGGGGGCAGAACGACAAATATAATTCGGTGACACTTGGGCGAGACCTATGTCCACCAGTGGTTTTTTTTGAGTGTGTGAAATCATCAAATGACTCCTCCTGCTCTGGGCAGAGCGGTAGGGAGTGTCCGACTTCTACTGACTAAAAACCACCCATGTTCCTTCTTAGCCCTTTGTGTCGAGGCCGCGGTATCTCTTTCGAACAACCCGCAGCCTCGACAGGAGGCCTATGTCCAGCAGTGGACATCTTTTGAAATGATGATAATGATATTATACGACGACAAAATCAGCCTAAATCTCTCACTTTTATGACGCAGTTCTCATCTCCCGCATGAAAGAGAGATTCCTCACAGATTGAATGCCGAATCATCATCATCATCTTTAGTTCTGCCCTTATCCCATGTCATTTGGGGTCGGCGCAACACGTTTTTACTTCCATTCTGCCCTGTCAATGCCGAATATTCAACTTAAAACAAGTAATTTCTAGAAACATTTTTGTTCGATCATTATTACCCACCCGAGCGACCAAAAGAAAGTATTTTAATAGCCAAATATAAGGCGTTGGACTAAATTACCGTGACACACAAATGCGTAGGGGAGCGAGCAGGGTTCCCCTACCCTTGTTTCAAAGGTGTCATGTAAGGTTTACACTCGTGATTCGATTTTCGGTTCGTTAAAATTGTTTGAAAAGTTTTAAAGTATTTTGTATTTGGTAACATAACACCACGCCTGTAATCCCCGAAGGGTTCGGCAGAGGTGTACCTAATAGTACACCCACATTTCACCAGTTGAAGTCCCACATGTAATAGGGGCGAGCCTATTGCCATCAACCGGGCGAATCCAGACTCAGAGGAGCTCGTGGTTTAATAATGTGTTAATAACAGCCACTCGGGTTGATCCTTAGGGTATGCTCCTGTCCGTATTTGGGTGACCACTCATACCTAACCGAGTTTCCTACATGCCTAGGAAAGCATTTTAAGCCGTTGGTTGAAGAACGTTGACAGTCAGTTACAGGTAGTCCAAATGGCCAGAAAATCTGACAATCAGAGTTACAAAGGGATATCGTATTACGCAGTACTAACTAGGTTAGGATAGGCAGTGTGTCTTCATGTAACATACTGGCATTCAGCTGCATCGGATTAGACTGGAAACCGACCCTAAAGGCCCAAAGGCTAGGCAGATGATGTTTTATTGAAGCTTTGACGAAATTAAAAATAATAAAAACATTCATGTATATTCCTTTAATTAAATTCTTAGGTGAAATTACAATTTTCACACTCTAACTCGTTAGTGTGATCTACAAAAAAATGTTGATTAAATCATTTTAAAAACATTCAATTAGCAAATTTGATGATTTTATTGTATCATTTGATTGTGATTTTTTATTGCGGTCTACCATAAAATATAATGGTGTCCAATTTTGTTGTAAAACCATCGATTTTTATGGAATTAGCGTGTAATTAATTGATTCGGAATTTGGGTGTTTTAGGCAAGTTTTTAGGGTACCGTGATTTTTCCTTAGCCTTAATATAAAAATTATAATGTAATGTTCTGGTTGTTCGAAACCGCGGCCTTGGCACAAAGGGCTAAGAACGAACATGGGTGGTATTTAGTTAGTAGAAGTCTGACACTCCCTACCGCTCTGTTCAGAGCGGGAAGAGTGATTTGATGATTTTTCACCCCAAAAAAAAAGGCAGAGGTATACCTATTAGTACACCCCCATTACACCAGTTATGTTTAAGTCCTGCGTAATAGTGGGCAAGCCTATTGCCATTAACCAGGCAAACAAGGCACAAATACAAACTCCGTGGCGGCTACCGAGAAATTCCTGGCGGAAAAAGTCACTACCTACTCTTTTTGCCCGACACTGGAATTGAAGTAAAAAAAATAATAAAGCCAAAGAATTAATAAAAAATAACGTCAGTCAGTCAGTCCTTGACAAGCTCTTTGGTAACTTAACTAGCTTATATGTCAATCCAATACATCTTCAACATCATCTTTATCGCTAATAAAGTGTCACTGCTTAAGTTCTCTTGTGTTTGTTATGTACCTACGAATGCAGACCTAAGTACATTTAAACATTAAACCAACGTTATTTTCTTTAATAGTCAAGTAAAGTTAATTAGGAACAGTTTCGGGTACCTTACATCAGTACCTATCTATAGTCAAGTTAAAGTAATTACTTGAACTTAAGTAATTACTTGTGCAAAGATTTTTATGCAATGGACAAGAATTTAAACGAAGTTAGAACCGTCAATGAAAGCAAACCTAAGAATTCTAACTTTTGATAGTTCTAACATCAAGGAATTACTAAACTACAGAGAAAAAATCGTATCTTAAACAATGAATTTTACTCAAGTAATCACTATGACTTGTTTACCAGTGTAAATGTGCTAGCAATAGTCAGTAGTAGAGCTACACTGACTACTGCCGCTTATGTACATAAACTCGCGCCATTTTTCCATTGGGGTGGGTCGAAACTATAGACCACCACTTGCTACGATCCTTAATCCTCCTTTTGCCTCATCAGCAAAAGTGCAAACATACATAACTTTTTATTATATCTACAAACATTCCTGTAGTCACTAACTACTGGGCATATAACTTACGACAATTTATCATACAGCCACTTACTAAAAATAAACGAGGTGCGTTCGTATTAGCAGCCATGTGCAAACTAAATGTGTAAAGATAGAAATGACGGATAAGCATTGACACATTGCTATAAAAATATCCTTAAAACTTATAGCGAAACAGCTGAAACATTTTTCATTAATAAAAAAATCATATTATTTAAAATTAACTGTAATAAAAACGACCTTGTTTGAGTAATCAACAGGACACAGGCTGTATGCGGGCATTCCTTATACGTTACTCCTTAATGTTTCCACTAAGCATTAGCACGGTGAACGGAACGCGGCTAGGCAGGAACAAAAAAAAGTTAACTGTCAAAGTGACGTTTGCATTTTTCCCGCCAATTTAAACGTCAAATGAGTCTATGGTTGTGTGCTTGCGACCGTTATTTTCCTTTTTGAGGTCTCTCGGTGTTGCTAATAACACTTTGAAATGCATTTGATGTGATAAAAATTTATTGTATCACTTTTTTTAGTTATTTAATGGCGGTTTTCCCTTTAATGGTGAACTGAACTAAATGTATCAAGATTAGGTTTTCGCACCAGTTCTTGTAGTTTATATACTTGATTCTTATCTTTGATTAAGGATCGTACCTATTTATAGTTATTTCTTTCGGCCCATGTTTAGTCTAGTGAATTTTTCAAGCATGATTAGGTATCAATTTTAAAATACCTAGGTTTACATTTCACAAGTCAGAAGGCATTCAGTATTATCAAGTTGACACCCCAATTAAAAGTTTTTTCTTTCGTATCGCCTCAGCGTATCGCTAAACCTACTGTCAACTGAATAGGTATCCGTTGTCAACAATTTAACATTGACAGCGCCTTTAAGTCTTTTTCGGAAGGGCGATTTTCACTTTATAAATATGTATATGTGTAAAAAATACCTACACACATACGCTTTTAACGTAGGTACACTTTTATCTAAAGAACGGCTGTAAAATCCTGTTCAAAGGCATTGCAAAACGCATGCGTAAGCCCCGTGGAAGCACCTGACAGTACCTATCAAAGTCATTATCATTAACGTCAAAAAAACTCAAAAGTAAAAGATATTAGTTAAAACGTACTAAAAAACCTGTGACAAAAGAAAATGGCGTGTCACAATACAATAACCGTTTTAATTAAAATGTCTACCTGCATGCGTAAAAACCTAAAAATATGTAAACAATTCGGTGACATCCGCCATTTCAAAATGTCACTGTCAATTAACGGTATAAAATGGTGTCAACTTGTCTTTAATTCAATCTGCTTTTAACATGAATTGTGTGACGGGTTACAATAAATTATTGATTAATTGTGACAGTCCAATGAAAGGATAAGTTTATTTATCTATGATTTTGTGATTAGATGTCATTTCTTTGTTTCTATATCTGGTTTAATGAAAACATCGTGGGAAAGCGACCATCTCCTAACTTGGCAGTGTGGTCTAGGTATAAATATAAGGTCTCATTAAAATTGGTGGACAAATTTTAACACAGCGTTCAGTATGTCTAACCAAAGATATCTAAACAAAAAAAAGCATTGGGAGAATGCCTGAGATGTACGGGATGCAAGACAGTATACCATTATGTCTGTCAAAATATTACTTCGGCTACATTTACTGAGCAAAAAATCCAGCTGGAACGCTCGTATAGGTGTGATTCCTGCTCGAACATAACACGTCGTGTACGAGTGACAGATGATACTCCAGCACACGGCTCCCGCTCAGGAGGTGAGTTGATGGAAAAGGAATCATCTAAAAGTTGTGAAGAGACTAAAAAGGAAAATACTACGCCGTCGGCAATTAACACGATGGAAAGTATTCAGAGTATTACGGATATGTTAAAAGGAGAATTATCTGCTAGATTGAATATTATCGAAACAAAACTTATACAAGAGATTAAGAATTCAGTAACAACTTTGGTACTAGAGAATAACAAATTGAGAGAATATTTAAGTGTTGCTAATAAAAAGTGCACATGTTTGGAAGAGGAAATTAAAGTTCTTAAGAACGAAAGGACTATCACTACGCCGCCGACCGCTTGTACCAAATTGGTCCACAATTCCCCACATAATCAAATCAGTAAAGAACTTGGAAAAGAAATATGCAATTCAACGACAGTGCAGGTGCAGTTATCGCGCGCCGTTGACGAGCCAGGCCCCGCGAGCGCGACACCGCGTGCACCTGTGCCGGCCGCGTCGCTCATACCTACGAACGCGACGGCTCAGCTGAGCGATACCTACGCGGCGGTGGCCAGAAATACAGCGGTAGCGGAAAATATGAATGACAAATGGATTGAAGTGAAAAACAGCAAAAGAAATAATCCGGTTAAGATAGGCGGTAACACTTCGGCTACTTTGTTGAAAGCTGTAGAAAGGAAAAAATATCTACATGTATGGAGGTTGGACAAAAGTACTACAGAAGATAGCATTAAGGAATACATAAAAGATGTACTAGGAAATAGCTCGGAATTTATAGTACAAAAGATAAAAACGAGAACTGAAAGAAATTATTCATCATTTAAAATAGGTTTACCAGAAAACAGCTTTGAGAAATTATGTAACCCTGATGTTTGGCCACTAAATGTGGAATTCAGTGAATGGATTTTTTTTCGACGCTCAACCCCAACCACATCAAACCATCCACAAGCGGACACACAGTAGAGCATATAACATTTTATACCAAAACGTTAGAGGACTAAGAACCAAAACAACAAGATTTTTATCACTGCTGGAATCGTCGGATGCTGATATATTCGCTATTACTGAAACGGGATGTAACGAATCAATTTATGATTCAGAAATCTCACTGCCAGGATACCAGATTTTACGTTGTGATCGAGCGGACGGACGCAAGCAGGGTGGCGTACTTTTAGTGGCCACACCGTGTTTTGAACTGCGACGAATAAAAATGCCACAGAATATTAATATTGATACTCATCAATTCGAAATAATTTGTGCAAGTGTTTATAAGCAGAGTCGATTCTTATTTCTTTGCTGTGTAGTGTATATACCACCTAAGGCAGAAGAGACTGAGTACATGGTAATGTTTACTTTATTAGAGAATTTGTGTATAAAGTATAGAAGTAATATTATAATTTTAGGAGATTTTAATTTAGTTTCGTGCAATAATAATGTAAGTAGTTATTTTGAATATTTTGTGGCCTTTTGTGAGGTCGCTCAGTGTAACATGGTGCCGAATTGTAGTAATAGGCAGCTGGATCTCGTGTTGAGTGGGCGCGGTGGAGTAACGGTGTGCGCTGCCGACGAAGGTCTGCTGCCCGTGGACGCGTATCACCCGCCGCTGGCGGTTGCTGTTGCGCCGTCAGGTGCGCCAACACTAACACATTCCACACCCGAAGCACACGAATCACAACCACACCCTGAGTCACAGTATAAGAAATGGAATTTTCGCAAAGCTGATTACAATAAGTTATATTATTTAATTAATTCAATAGACTGGAAAGATTTATACAGTATTCAAGATCCTGATTTAGCTTTAAACTTTTATTATGATAAACTATATGAAACTTTTGACGCGAGCATTCCTCCGAAAACTAAAAATATTAGTAATAGAAGATACCCAGAATGGTACAGCTTAGACCTTATTAAAGAAATTAAATTAAAATACAATTTGCACAAAAACTATAAAGCGACCAAGTCGCCAAGCGACTATGAGGTATTCTCTCAGTGCCGGGCAAGGGTGAAGGCGGAAACAGCGAGTTGTCACCTCCGGTACAGAGATCGAGTACAAAGCCATCTCGCTACTGACCCTAAATCATTCTGGAATTACGTAAGGTCAAAAAAAAGACACTTCTAGTCAGTACAAGTTGATCAAAGAGGGACGAGTTCTATCAGGTGATGAATCCGCTAAGGAATATGCGCGATTCTTCCACTCTGTGTACAGCGCGACAGCAGGCTCGCTGAATGCGGAGGCGGCGTGCGGGGATGCAGCGCCGAGCGGCGCATATGCGCACCTCGTCTGCCTCGAGCGGGCTGCAGTCCAGCGCGCGCTTACTGGTCTGCCGCCTAAGCGCTCAGTGGGCCCAGATGGTATTCCGCCCTTCATTTTGAAAGATTGCCGCATGGTACTAATAGAACCGTTGCTTTACATATTTAACTTGTGTTTGTCATTGGCGCACTTTCCTAGTCGCTGGAAACTTACGCGAGTTGTACCTATACCGAAAGGTCAAGGTGGTACGGATGCCAGTGACTTCAGGCCAATTGCAGTACTTAGCGCACCTGCCAAGGTATTCGAGGTGGCGGTTCACAATTACCTTTATACTCAGATAGGCCCTCATTTGTCTGATGCGCAGCACGGATTCCGTCCTGGACGTGGAACAATGGGGAACTTGCTTCACCTGATGACGCAGCTGGTACCAGCTGTTGACGCTGGACTCCAGGTTGATGTGGTCTATTTGGACTTTAGGAAGGCGTTCGACACAGTCGACCACGATATACTCTTGGCAAAAATGGCGGGTATGGGCTGCACATATCATACTATAAAGTTTTTCGCCAGTTATCTTCGAGATAGACGTCAGTATGTGGACTGTGGCGGACACTTCTCGGAGCCCTATTACACCAGGTCGGGCGTAAGTCAGGGTACAAATTTGGGACCCTTATTGTTCATCATTATGGTGGATAATTTAGCCAAGTTAATCAGGTCCACATGCATGGTGTTTGCTGACGACATTAAGTTGTCTGTAGTCATTAAAGACACTGCGGATCGTGACATGCTGCAGCACGACTTGGATAGGGTCACTGAATGGAGTCACCGCAATAAGTTATACTTTAATGTATCAAAGTGCTCGGTACTTTCATTTACACGCACACGAATCCCACAACACCACCAGTACACCATGGACGGGGAGCCTCTGCAGCGTGTCACGGAAATTAAGGATTTAGGCGTTCATTTCACAAGTGATCTGCAGTTTCGCAAACACGTAATACAAATTTGTAAAAAGGCGTACAGGAATCTAGGATTTGTGCTGCGTCAGGCAAATGACTTCACTAACATCAATGCATTGAGGGCTTTGTATGAGGCTCTTGTGAGGAGTCACCTGGAGTATAATGCTCCTGTCTGGAGCCCGAGTGAAATTAAGTACAAATTTATGCTCGAACGGATACAGAATAAATTCGTCAGATTTATGTATTTAAAGCTGTATGGGAGATATCCGGGATACCCGTTATTGTATCCTACCCTATTCTGTCTGGGTATGGTAGGATACTATAAATTAGAAGTTAGACGTGAAGTGACATTAGTAACTTATATTTTTAAAGTTTTAAGAGGTAGTGTACAAAACCCAGCCATACTATCAGAAATAGGGTTCAATTTACCGGATAGGTACGTGGAGCGGCGGCGCAGGCCGCAACTGTTAGTGGTGCCAAGTGCGCGCACTAACCTGCTGGGGCGCGCACCGCTGACTCGTGCGCTGCGCACTCTCAACACGGTGGCGGATAATACAGATATTTTTACTTGCACACTGAGTGAGTTCACAAGGGCCACATACCACATACTGTGTAGCATGTAAGTTATTGATAAGTATATTTTAAGTTTCTTTGTCGCAATAGAACTATTTATCTGTAATGGCAAGAAAACATATTGTGTGAATAAATAAATAAATAAAAAAAAGCATTTAAATAAAGTGATTTTTGTTTTACTTAAAATAAAAAGTTGCCGGCACTCTAGAACAAACTCATCCTTTATGAGTAGGTACTTAAATGCTTTTTTCTTATTATTTTTTTTACGATCGTCCTTATTTTGGTGGTCTGAATGATTTCTAAAATTTTGTCCACCTATTTTAATGGGACCTTATTTATACGAGGTTGCAGTCTTGCTTGTTCTTCAAACTTCAGAAGATTGTCTTAAGACCATTGATATAAAAACTAAAGATATGGTCGTCCGAACATTTTGCTCGATGAAGTTATGTCGTACAGCCGTACGGCGCGTGCGGGCCCGCCTCTCGTCGTCTTTGTTCACTTCGGTAAACTTCGGTTTAGTCAAGACCTTTTTGGGACCAAGTTCGAGGCGTCATTTTATCATGCGGTCCGCCCAGTCCTTACGCAGTAATATATAAGTCAATGCTTAAGACACATTAACTGCTAATAAAAAAAGGAAAATTTCGCCAAAGCTTTGAAACGTCTGAAATCCACCAAATCGAAGTTTAAACAAAGAGGAGGTCTGAGTTACAGCCGTGGTCATGATCATTTGTTAGTTTCATCATCATCATCATCTTCTTGTCAACCGTCACAGTATTATTTACTAATTTCCTTTTATAATTATTAGCTTTCCTCACAGCACACAATCCATCTATTAGATCGTTTCCTTGTCTTCATCACTCTTTTAGTTACATGCGATTCGTCCTTCCTCATCACATGCCCATTTAATAACTGCGACAATTAAATTGTTTTTAGTAGCAAAAACTCTTTTATGCGCTCTTTTTGCCCATAAAGGAATAATCATTGCCAAGTCATCATAAAATGACTATAACGGCAACCAGTCATTATAAAATCTGCACAGAAATTTAGGATAATGATAAAAATGAGATTGATTGCAATATTTTTCCTCAATCGTATGCAAAATGAAATAGAAAGTGTTATTTCATTAATTTTATGACAATGATAGAATTTTTATAGTTGAGGTCCTCGTAAATAATAACAGCTACATAGCTAGGCTACTTGCCTGGGTTGGTCTGTGGATGGCCGGGTAATCCAATAGATACCAAGTTTCCTTCGGGAGAGTTTCACAGAAGTAAAATAAAACCTAACACGTATAATATCAATATTGACTACCCAACCAGAGTCAATGATTTACTCCACAAATACCTTTTATAAACCACAAATCGAAGCCACAAATCGATGTTATTACGGCAAAAACGTAAATGCAGCGATTTGTTCTACAAATCAAGTGATTGGTTTAAACCTAGAAATAGTGATATAAGTATGATAACTGTGATATAATGGTGATAACTGATAATTTTCGACTTAGCAACCTTACAAGTACTGACATACAACTAACACCTTTAAAATTGCGAAATCGTGATACTAAAAACAAAAAAAAAAATACGATTCGCTACACTCCGAACACGTAATCTGTTACCAACTTAACTATTCGTTCTACACAGACCTTACTACGAACAAAATAAGATCGATATTCGATTAATTTCAGTAGAAAAATATCGAGGTTTCGTCTCGTTGCTCGACAACTTTAAGTTTGCGGTTGAGAAAATGCATAATGTAAGGAGATTAGGTCGGAAATAGTTTGAGTGGACGGTTGATGTAAGTTGGTGGTCGGATTAAACGAAATATCTGGTTGGAGCGCGTACGGGCGTCGTGTGTGGTCCCGAGACGGTACGGCAGGAAAGTGGCTCTACTTTAATTTTGCGATTTTAATGAAGGATTGTTTTTTTGAGGAAGTAATTAGTTTTGTTTCTGTTAAAGTGTGTTTTGGTTAAAGAATGTGAATATTTGTACATGGAAAAAATTATTTAATTTTCTAAATTGCGTCATGTAATGACAGTACTTAACCATTCTCGCTTTTATTCAGACGAAGTGTAATTTACCATTTATTAAAAACTGTATGTATTACACTTATTGTTCCTAAAACGTTACATAAACATAACATTGCGCCTTTAGTTCCCAAAGGGTTAGGCAGATGTGTACATTTATTAGACACATTTTTTTTTCACCGAAAAAAACTACAACTTACGTAGCCACTGCAATTTTTTGCAAAACAAACTAGTTATTGTTGTCTATTTTTTTCTATCTAAAATAAATTCACTCAGTCCAAACTAAAAATAAACAGCTTTTAATATGATTTCGCTTTTACATGAGTAATTCTCAAGTGACAGATTTAGAAATGACTGCTATTTGTAACTTTTGAAAGGCGTCAAATTCTATGAACAGGCTGACGTACAAGTGTTAAGTGGGGTGTCAATTAATCATGTCAAATTAATTCTGAGAGTCTTCTCTAAAAGCCTGTCATTTAAATAATTTACTCAAGTACCTAGAATCAAGAGGTTTAATTCAAATACTTTTAAATGTACAGACTAGCAAAACAAGCTATCCATAACTATCAAGTTTTCCTAATCAACATTTTTTTCTGGCATTCTACCCTGTGAACCATCACGCTAACAGGCTAATAACAAATGACGATGGTGATTATTTCATCTAGCCGATTTTGGCCACAGCGACTGCATCCTCATCATCGATGGCTTACTAGGATGGTAGTCAAGAGCTATGGTGCTGGTCTTTCATGTGCTCACAAGTAGCTAGTTTATCCACTATTGGCCACAAAACTCCTAGCATAAAGCGGACATGTCAATAACAAATTGGAATTGTGTAAAAACAACTTTACTTTTCGAAGACGTGTTTGTTTAAGTATTTTACAATTTATCTTATACAAAATTAAAACAACTTTACAGTACATGGTCCTGTAGCGGACGCTAAATTATAGGTAACTACAGCTTACACCTTATCGAATTTACATAGATAAAATATGTTTACAATAAAGTAACTGTCCTTAACTAAAAAGTACTGTGACTCAAACTGTCCGCCGCAGTAACCCCGTTCATTTTATGCTCTAACCTAAAGCTAATGCCATTTACTTTAACTACATCTACATTAACTTAAGCACAAGGGTTAACGCAGTCATTAATACTAAACAGTTTAGTAGTTACCTTTCATTTTAAAGGTTTTATTGTACTCCCTGCCGGATGTAGACAAAAATAAAAGTAATTCTTTCCTTTCGTAAATGTAGTATTAAAAATGCTTATCCTGTATTTGTCTGCATACATTTGCAGGTTAACGTCGTAAAATGATTGAATAGCAAATGCTGTAATCATGAACGTAATGGAGAGCAGTTTATGGCACAAAGTGAATGGCTTGAAATGGAGTTAATGGCAGAAGGAGAAAATACATATCTTAATTATATTAATAACATACATTGTGTGTAAAGTGGCTGTCAGTCTGCAATCATTAGCAACGAACGCCGCAGAACAAGCTAGTCAAACACTAATTAACAAAACAGAGCAGCTTACCTACCGTATCACATGTAGATTTACGTCGTGTTCTTAACTTCCTCGCGACATCTTAACGTTCCATCATTTGCAGCAGACGCCAGGGCACAAGCTAGTGTCGCATGAAGTTCTACGTCCTATCGTCACCACGATATGTTAGCGTACTATCATCATTTGCAGCAGGAACCGCGGCACAAGCTAACACAAAATAACAAAACAGAGCAGCTGACTACTCATACCGCATGAAGCTCTACGTCCTGCTCTGATAATATGTGAAAATTCTATCATTTTCAGCAGCAAACGCCGCGGCAGAACCTAGTCTTACACAAAGTAGAGCAGCTTACTGATCATACCGTATGAAGCGCTACGACCTACCGTCACAGCGATATGTGAACGTACTATCATTATTTGCGTTATCTTTACCGCAGTAACTTGTAGACCTGTGGTCTGATTATTTGCAGCAAACGCCGCGGTACAACCTAGTCTTACACAAAGTAGAGCAGCTTACCGACCTTACCGACCATACCGTATGTAGCTCTATGTCCTACCGTCACAGCGATATGTAAACGTACTGTCATTATTTGCGTTAACTTTACCACAGTAACTTGTAGACCTGTGGGCTGATTATTTGCAGCGAACGCCGCGGCACAAGCTAGTCTTGCACAAAGTAGAGCAGTTTACCTGTCGTACCGTATGTAGCGTCTTACCGTCACAGCGATATGTAAACGTACTGTCATTATTTGCGTTAACTTTACCGCAGTAACTTGTAGACCTGTGGTCTGATTATTTGCAGCAAACGCCGCGGTACAACCTAGTCTTACACAAAGTAGAGCAGCTTACCGACCTTACCGACCATACCGTATGTAGCTCTATGTCCTACCGTCACAGCGATATGTAAACGTACTGTCATTATTTGCGTTAACTTTACCACAGTAACTTGTAGACCTGTGGGCTGATTATTTGCAGCGAACGCCGCGGCACAAGCTAGTCTTGCACAAAGTAGAGCAGTTTACCTGTCGTACCATATGTAGCGTCCTTCCGTCACAGCGATATGTAAACGTACTATCATTATTTGCGTTAACTTTACCGCAGTAACTTGTAGACCTGTGGTCTGATTAATTGCAACAAACGCCGCGGCACAACCTAGTCTTACACAAAGTAGAGCAGTTTACCTGTCGTACCGTATGTAGCGTCCTACACTCCTACCGTCACAGCGATATGTAAACGTACTATCATTATTTGCGTTAACCTTACCGCAGTAGACCTCTGATTGGCTACCTGTACGGATTGGAAGACCTATTAATCAGGGATAGAATATTTAGGTTTTGAAGGCTTACTTCTCGACTAAAGTAATTTTTGGTGGGTTCATAATTTTTTGTAATTTATTTCATCATCACTACATTAAAAACGGTGAAGGAATACATCGTGAGGAAATTGGCATGTCTTTGAACCAAAACTGCCTCTTTGGTCGAGTAGACGCAAGCGCGACAGCTGTGCAATGAGATCGTGTATCCGATTCCTTAGGCTGGGCAAAGTGTTAACTATTGCGTTGTCCCTTCAATCTCTTATAATTGGAGTTTCTCAGTATTAGCGGGATTTGTGAACGGCTCATAGCCATACACTCGCCTCCTATTGAATGTGACTTCGAAATGTGGGTTTTCTATTAGGTACATCTCTGCCCAACCCTTCGAAAGTTGCTGGCGTGTTGTTATGTGATGTTAGACATAACGTAGACTGATATCTATGCTTATTACTGTACGCAGTGTCTACAATTATCGACCACACGATTTGAACTGTTAAATTGTTCATTATTAAGTTCTTTACAAAGATAATTTCTTAGAACATTTTCAGCAATACACTTCAGCCATTTTGGCTACATAGAAAATAGTTTATAATACGTAAGAAAATTTGTTTGAAACTAAAACTATGGGCGAAACACCTTGTTTAAACATCAAAATATGACAGCTTAAGAGGTCCCTCGTGAGATGAAGTCTGTAATAAGATGTTAGTGAGATTCAGACGTGAGGAAACTTCACGCTTTTCGTTTGTAGTACTGCTCACTAGGTGGGGGAAATTGTTGTATTAGGGTTTTTACATGTTAGGTTGAATTGGAAGCTGCAGACCTCAAACAAAGATGGTAGATAAACAGATACAAGTCGATTTTTTCATTGTTAGGTAAAAAATTTCAACAGTTGCATTCTAAGAGACTGAATTTCTTCACGGTTGATGTCATTAAGCTCGTCCTATCTACCCTTCATGAAGCCGTTATCCAACCATTCCGCACATCATCACACTAAGTTACTCTACGTAAAAATTACCGTAGATTTTTTTGTGTTCAAAATTCTTTTTGAATATATACGGTTTTTTTTTGTGCTGAAGGATGTATCCTTACATAGTATAAAACAAAGTCGCTATTTTTGTCTGTTTGTATGCTTAAATCTTTAAAACTACGCAACAGATTTTGATGCGGTTTTTTTTAATAGATAGAGTGATTCAAGAGGAAGGTTTTAGTATATAATTTAAACGGCATCCACGCGGGTGAAGCCGCGGGCATCAGCTAGTTGAATAATATTTAGGACGGCCACGGAGGTCTTTCAAATAAACTTATAACATTAAAAACTATCATAATAAAAAAACTTGTGAAAAAGTTGAAATTTTGACCCCCAAATATCTCCGTAGCAAGAAGTTTCCCACTAATGGTCTGAGAGAAAAAAAAATCGAAATAACGGAGAGAATCAGTGCAATGAAAATTTTTGTCAATCCTTGAATGATTTGGAGAAAAATTCATTCGTAAAAGTAAAGGATCAAGTATCACGATACATGCTTAAGGCGAGGTTGCACTACCCCCGCCCTGCCGCGCGAGCGATATAATGCCTAAATTTTGACTGTTTTTTCTCTCTTGGAGAAAAATTATATGGAAATTATACATTATGTGACCCGAGATAATACACATTTTTTACGACCTTTATTATGATATAAGTTTTATTTTTCAAAGCCTAATATAACTCAAGTAAAACGATTATTTAGCCATCATTTGGACATGTCTTTGCGATTTAATTGGATGCAGTGAAGTGTAAGTAATCGTGTATCGCATGCCCGACAATATATCATGATCGAAGAGTCAACTATGTAATACATTTTTTTCAAAATTTAAATCCGTTCCATGTACGAGTAAAACGCTATTGTTGACGACGTTTATCGGGGTAACCTCGCCTTAATTGCTTAGTTCATCACAATTCAGTTTCAAATCAGTACCAATACAGCGTCACCACTAGATTGGCATTAAATAAACTACATGATACAAGTCAGTGACCTCTTGATCTTTGAAAATTTATGTTTCAGCTCGTAGTTCTAAATACTGATTAAACACGCTAATGTTAATGTGATACTGATCAGGGGGTCTAAAATGGCCACTTTAGCAGATCAGAATATGAATTGACCTTTCAAAATAGTAACTGCGTCTGTGACCATTTTACGAATTTAACGCAATTCATATTGTTTTCCTATTATTACTTACCTATGATCTATTTTCCTTAATGATCCCAGACGCTGTTACTATTATGAAAGGTCATTTACGCTTTTTGACGCAATTCCTATTATGAACTGCTAAAGTGGCCGTTTTAGACCCCCTGGTCATTTAGTTTTGTTTAAGAACCAATTATTGTGTTTGAGCTTGGGAACAATTTTTGGGTTCCAAAAAGTCATGTTCATTTTTACGTAATTGAAAAAAAATACATTTTAGTGTCAAAAATCAACCGACTACAAAAAAAGCTTAGTTACCATCGGATGACTTTTATTTGTGTAATTGAATTTTTTGCTACCGACTTCCGGAAGTGACTACCGCGAAAGCTTCACCCAGCAAAATTAAATGAAATCACGTAAATCGCATCAATCTCGTAGAACAGTTATAAGGTAACAGATTATATTTATAAAAGAAAAAATAATCGTTTTGAGAATCTCCTCTTTCATAGACTTTACTAAGTCGGTTAAAAAGAAAATAATATCTAAATTATCTGAGGGATCATTAAGACAAGAAAAAAAAAAAGTAAAAAACTAAAACCCGAAACCGACAAAAAGGAACGACGCTGAAAAAGTATGAAACGAGATTTTCAGGATTCTGAAATAAACGCAGAAAAGCCGTAGACACACGTTATTATAGTGTTTAGGTTGGTACCTATAACGTGTGACTGCGGCTTTTCTGCGTTTATTTCAGAATCCTGAAAGTCTTGCTTTGCCGTAGTCGGGTAAAAAGGACTTCACTTTACAATAAATATTAAGATCTTATCACACGAAACAATATGCAATGCCCTAATTATATCCTAAAAATGCCGCCAGTCTCTTGGACGCATTTCCAGCTAACAGCGTTGAGGCGCAGTTTTTTGATGCCCTTTTATAGTTTCAAGTCCTAATTGTCATTTTTGTCCCACAGATGGCGTAAATTCCCCAAACCAAGATGGCTGCGGTATCATCAGCCCACCTCCAAGACTCCAGGATCAAAATCCAGGACCACAGCGATGACGAGCCTTACTCCCCGAACACACGAGACACAACCAGTCCAGAATACCATGACGAGGAAAAAGCAGAAGACAGACCCGTACTGTCATCTTCTTTCGCCATACACAACGTTCTAAAGAAAGAAAGAGACAGCCATAGTCCAGAAAATGTCTTCTCAACTGATAAGTTGCTACAGAACACGCCGAATTACGAAGATTTACGAGAGGTGAACGAAAACAGCCGAACGTCTGATCTTATTGATGATGATGATGATCGGACGAATGAATCTAGAGCTGAAATTAGTATAGATGATAATTCTTGTTGCAGTGATGATACTGTCCTTTCTGTTGGCAACGAGGCATTGCCAAGCTTTGAGCAGAAAGGTCCAGAGACATCACAGAATTTGACGTCTTTTAAACACATACAGACCCATTTAAATGCAATATCACAGTTAAACCAAAACATCAATATGAATCAGCCGCTCCTACTAAGGCCTAGCCCTATCACCCCAAACCCTTTAATGTTCCTAAACCAACCCCTCCTTTTTCAAAACCCCTTAATAAACCAAGTAGACTTAAAATCTGGGTTACAAAGTCGAATGCCAGTTCCTCAAAGCAATTTAAACCTTAGTCCTCAACCTTTTGGTTTAAACTTCGGTTTAAGAATGAAAGGTCAGAATCAGGACTTGAGAAGAACGGACGAGAATCGAAGACTCCACTATGTCTCCCCAAAATCACCAGATAATGAGTCGGGGAGGGATTTTATCAACCAGAACTGTTTGAAATTCAGTATAGATAATATTTTGAAGGCTGATTTTGGGAGGAGGATCACGGATCCTCTGAATAAGAGGAAGACGAAGTCCAGGGTTGAGGCTAAGATGTCTCCTGTGAAGGAGGCGTCTCCTTCAAAGCCTGAGGAGGCGAGAGTTCCTGAGGTGAAACCGGGAGAGAAGAGTGGAGCTATTGACCTGTCGAAAGGAGAAGATAGCGGGAGCAGTCAGAGTTCGGCTACCGGTAAGAGTTTTGTAAATTTTTTCTACTATAGCCCATCCCTCTCCTAGAGAAGAGGCCTGAATCCCTGCAGTGGGAACATTATAGGCTTATGATGATGATGGAAGGGCAACCAACGGGACCCTGTTACTAAGCCTCAGCTGTCCGTCCGTCTGTCTGTCAGTGGGCTGTATCTTGATCTATAATAGGTAAACAGCCTCTTGTTGTTGGTCTAGTGGTCGTAAGCACAACTGCTGAGCAAGATGTCCTGGGTTCAATTCCCAGGTCGTGCAAAGTGTTATTGGGTTTTTTAGTTTCTCAGTTTGTTAGTCAGTTGTGCCCGGTTGATACTCGTTGCAATAGGCTCGTCTGTTGATTCTGGCTAACAGGAGTTACAGTGGTTTGGGAATAGTGTGGCGGGCTTGTCCCAATATAAAAAATAGGCTCGTCTCTCTTCAAACGTAACTAGCGAAATATGGATGTAGTAATGATACGTCTCGGCCTAAGTTTGCGAGGATTACAGGTGTGATTTTATGTTTCATAATACATAGGTCCCATTAAAATAGGTGGACAAATTTAAACACAGCGTTCAATAGGTCTAACCAAACATATCTAAACAAAAAAAAACATTAAGTGTTTTTTTTTGACTTAGAATAATAAATTGCCCCGACTCTAGAACAAACTCATCCTCTATGAGCTTAAATGCATTTTTCTTATATTTTTTTTTACACCGTTCATAATTAGGTGGTCTGAGTGATTTCTGAAATTTTGTCCACCTATTTTAATGGGACCTTATATTTCAATGTGATTCTTCCTCGAATATCCTCTTAGAAATTTTCCGCTGTTCTCTTGTTTCTAGCTGATTGCTTCCACTTGTGTTCCATGTATTAATTCATGTTGTCTGCAGGTACGACGATGGCGGACGGCGCGATGGTCTGGCCGGCGTGGGTCTACTGTACTCGGTACAGTGACCGACCCAGTTCCGGTGAGTCATATTCAGTTGTATATTATGTATAATATAGCGACCTTGGTCACTTCAATTCAGACACATTTTTCTTTTATATTTAGGTATGGCGTCTAGATTCTATTTATATATGTACTTTTAGGATAACAATTTAAAAAAATAATCCCCGTGAAAATTAAACTAAAATGAGGAAAACTTATTGGCAGCACAGGACGCGGACGGCGACATTGCGGTTGCGGTCGCTTCGACCGATCGAGAATATACTTATATATACTGAAGATGGTGGCGTCACGTTTTAAGAGTTTGTTAGAAACTAAGCAAAGGGTGGTTTGGGATAAAAATCATGCATTTTAAAAGTCATTTTTACTTACGTGAATATGGGTCTTATTTTATTTGGTAATGTCAATGGTATACCTATACGCCCCAACATTTTGCAATGCGTGTAACAAAACATACTGTGTGTGACTGACACTGATTTTATAAAAATAACGGATTACTTGAAATTTTTACTTATGTCATATACAGAACGGATGAAATGTGAGAGTAGCCGAACCCTTCGGGGATTACAGGCGTGATATTATATAATCTAACAAACAATAATCTAGTCCATCAAAATCACCCCCATTCACAAACAAATTAACAAGGCTTCTTAAACCAACCCCCAACCCCAATATAACAAGATTAACTAAATCTTTTCGCACTAAAATCATCCCTCTAGCCACAATATTCAATGTAGCGGGGTCCAATAATTTGATAAGTGCCCCCTTGGGGTTGTGTGGCGTTAGATAAGGGGGGCGGAACCCCTCTGAGAGGGTCGGTTTGTGAGGAGTGTGAAGATTGTTACACATGTTTTTGTAGAAGAGATAGGGAGGAAATTGGTAAAACACTGAGCATTAAATTATTATACTCATCATTCGCGCTTCTTACGAACCCAGGTAGGCGCAGTACTTTGTGTAATTTATTTCATCACCGCTGCTCTCAAAACGGTGAAGGAAAACATTGTGAGGAGAACCAAAAAATTCGAAGACTTATGTGACATCTACCAACCCGCACTGGGCCCGCGTGGTGGATGATAGGCCATTCCCTCTTCTAGAGAGGAGGCCTGAGTCCCTGCAGTGGGAACATTATAGGCTGATGATGATGACTCATCATTCTTCTGCCCTTATTCAATTTATTTGTGGTCGGCGCAGCATGTCTTCTCTTCCATACTTCTCTATTTCTCGTCATCTCAGCAGTCACCTCCTTTCTAGCCATATCATCCTTCACACAGTTCATTTATCGTTTCTTTGGCTTTCTTCTACTCTTATAGTTTACTAGCTTTTGCCAGCGGCTTCGCCCGCGTGAAAATGGCGATTTTTCATACAAATTTTCATGCCCTATTTAACTCCCTTAGGGGTTGAATTTCGTTTTTTTTTCCTTATTCCTTGTCTACATTATAAAGAGAACCTCTGTGCTTTCTAGGTCCAAGGGTTTGGGCTGGGCGTTGATGAGTCAGTCAGTCAGGACTTCTCTTTTTATTTATATAGATAGATAGATTTGCTAAAAGGTACTAACCAATCCGAAATAAAAGTCTTTACATCATCATCTGCCTAGCTTTTTCCCAATTACATTGGGGTCGGCTTCCAGTCTAACTGGATGCAGTATTCACAATCTAGTTAGGGTACTGGGTAATATACAAAAACCCTTGAGAAGACTGACTTTCGGGCCACTGACTACCTGTCACAACGGTCCAAGACCTACAAATAATATTCGGTGCTAAAGGCTTAACGTGCTTTCCCAGACACGATACGGGGCAGAGATACAACTACATTCCGCCAGGTATGGTTAAGGGGACGGTGAACGAACATTTCTCCATACAAACGTAATACCAAAATCATTCGCGATACGAAAATATTACCAACTTAAAATTATGTTATTCGGATACAGACGATATTTATCTAGGTTCCTATTAAACTTTTTTTTTAAAACATTTACTATTTACGAAATGCAAGCGAATTGCTATTTACTATTGACGAAATGCAATTCGCTTGCATTTCGTAAATAGTAAATGTTTAAAAAAAAAAGTTTACTAAGAACCTAGATAAATATCGTCTGTATCCGAATAACATAATTTTAAGTTGGTAATATGTTCGTATCGCGAATGATTTTGGTATTACGTTTGTATGGAGAATGTTCGTTCACCGTCCCCTTAATAAACACGATACGACGTCGCGTCGTATAGAAATCTACGATGAGCATCGTAAAAAAACACGACATCGTAACGTAATGTGCCACGCACGATGCACGGTACGATGCCGTCGATACAGTGGGGTGGTGTTTTAGTTCATTCCGAAAAATAGGACCACTGTAGACGCATTATGAAAAGAATATTAAAATGTTTTTGAAATTAGAACCCAATTAAATGTTAATTTGTTCATTAAAGTAAAAAGACAACTGCGCAGGATTGCACCGTGAGTTTCTATCGTCACGACGTCGTATCGTGCATCGACACGTTACGACGCCGTGTCGTAGATTTCGACGACGCGACGTCGTATCTTGAAACGACGCCACATCGTTGTACGACGCGACGTCGCGCGTCGAATCGTGTTTATGTGTGGGGAGCCCTAAGTCCCATGTAATGAGGTAGCACCTTTTGTCATCAACCTGTCACAAATTCAGGCTCCGTGGCTGCTGCTGAATAATTCCTAATCGAAAATCTCAATAACAATTTGCCCGACCTGGATATCGAACTTTGGACCTCATGCACAGCAGTTGCGACTACTAGACCAACGAACAGCTTATTATTTCAATACTGATAAAAATTCGTTGCAGAAAGAAAAACCCCAAACTTTTCCTAACAAAACATATTCCACGTTTCGTAGATCAAAACAAACAGATGAATAGACTGTAGTAATAGAATTAGGGATCATTAAGCTTCGTGCGATGTAACTGATAAATATTTATACGGGGTTCTAAAGGGAGAGAAAATAAAAATTGATTTCAAGGGATGCGAGTGTGTCGACAATGCTCTTGGTTTTTTGTCGATAGGTTGAGTAAGATTGTTTTTATCGACTGGAGTAAAATGTTTTGATTGTGGATGTAATTTTACATACATAACATCACGCCTGTAATCCCCGAAGGGTTAGGCAGAGGTGTACCTAATAGTACACAACAAAATTCGCAAGTTATGTTTAAGTCCCATGTAACCCTATTACATGGGACTTAAACCAGCCTTAACTCAGCCTATTGCCATCAACCGGGCACAAATCCAGATTAAGTGGCAGACAGGCAGACTACGACCTAGGCTAGCTTATAATATACTTTTCATCCCGGTAGTTCGCTACCGTTGGATATATTTCAACCCCCATGTGGGCGAACCCGCGGGCATAACCAGTACATCCTACTATGTGAGTATGTATGTATGGATGGATGGATGTTTGTTACTCTTTCACGCAAAAACTACTGAACGGATTTGGATAAAATTTGGTACACAGATACTTTGTAACCTGGATTAACACATAGGATAGTTTTTATTCCGATTTAACCTTCCCGTGGGATAATTTTTGAGTTCTAGTGGGTGAAGCCGCTGGCAACTGCAGCTAGTACTTTATATTATGTAATGTAAGAGTGGACACACGCTTTAATATACACTTCACAGTCGTTACCTACTTGACGTTATCATCATGTAAACATATAAATCGTTCGTTGTAAGCAATTTAATAATACGTCATTGTTTTAATAAAGCGCTCTTTATTATTAAATAATAGTACTACGTGACAATTGGCATGACATGACAGACGACATGATAAATTATAATTGATAATAGAGTACCGGAAGACGTTGCGTTGGAAGGCCTCCCACTAGGTGGACCGATGACCTGGTCAAGGTTGCAGGAACCCGCTGGATGAGAGACGCACGGGACCGGTCAATGTGGCGACGCCTGGGGGAGGCCTATGTCCAGCAGTGGATGAGTGGACGTCTGCCGGCTGAAATGATGATGATGATGAATAGAGTACCGACATAAAATATGATAGTACCAGTTACTACTAGTCGTTTTAAAAGGATAATAGGCTTCAGAGGCCGTCGGGGTTGCGGGTTGTTCGAAAGAGATACCGCGGCCTCGGCACAAAGGGCTAAGAAGGAACATGGGTGAATTTTAGTCAGTAGAAGTCTGACACTCCCTATCGCTCTGCCCAGAACGGGAGGAGTCATTTCATGACTTTCCACCCTCCAAAAAAAAAGGGGTCCAAGGGTTTTTACGTCAGAATTTCTCAGTCGTAGCCACGGAGTCTAGATTTGAGCCTGGTTGATGTCAATAGGCTCACCCCCTATTATAATATATATAGTCCTCCTGGCCGTTTTTCGGCCACGGCGGCCAATCTCAGCGGAGATTAGCCATCGGCGCGGGAGATATTATAGTGCAGGCGTGTGTGCGCAGGCACAGGTGCACTCTCTGTTCCTTTTCTCTCATAGTCCGATGGGACGGCAATCCGACACGACCGGAGAGAGATCAGGCGCAGGACCAACGGCTTAACGTGCTTTCCGAGGCACGGGGGTATTATACCACCAACTTCCAAACTCCGGGCTACTACTGGGAAATTTCAAATGAAAAACCCAATAGCACTTTTGTCCGACCCGGGAATCGAACCCAGGACCTCACGCTCAGCAGTCGCGCTTGCGACCACTAGACCAACGAGGCAGTTACATGGGACTTAAACATAACAGGCGAAATGTGGGTGTACTATTAGGTACACCTCTGCCTAACCCTTCGGGGATTACAGGCGTGATGTTATATGTATACGTCCCTGTGTGCCTATTATCCTTGTACTGTTCTGTCTCCTGCTGATATGGAGGGAAGTGGAAATTATGTTTATTTTTGTCTGATTAATTTCGTTGCGGGATCCAAGACAGTTTTTTTCTCTGTGGCTTCGTCGAGCTGTATTGTCTCGGCGCTCTTCTGTAGGTCGCCACTGTTGATTCTGGCTTTCAGGAGTTACAGTGGTTGGGGAATAGTATGGCGGACTTGTCCCATAAAAGAAGGCATGCTGTTCTTTAATATGAAACATTGATCTCCTAACCCAAGTGTACTGAGCAGATATTACAAACACACACAAACAATTGATTGGTGTGAACAATTGATTAACAGATTCGATTCTATTCGATTGCCCGCTAATCGATTAGCGTATCTAATAGCACAAATAGTGTTTGTTAGTTTGTAGGTACGTATGAGTCATACCTATTTGTTTACATTTGTTTTGTGAAAGTTCTTCTCAATGTGTGTTTTTTGCATTTCAGGTAGACGATTTAGATTACGTTTGGTTTGGTTAGGTTACCTATACTTTTTTTTTTTGAAGATTGGTAAATCATCAAGTGACTCGTCCTCCCGCTCTGGGCAGAGCGGTAAGGAATGTCAGACTTCTACTGACTAAAAACCGCCCATGTTCCTTCTAAGCCCTATGTGCCGAGGCCGCGGTATCTCTTTCGAACAACCTGCAGCAGGTTACTTTACCTTACTAATTGAGGTTTCACTTCAGTTACTGTTCCACTCAACTTTATGAAATCAAATCATTTATTAAATAGGTCCTGGGTTTTCGATTCCCGGTTTTGACAAATTGCTATTGCGTTTTCTTATCTGGAATTTCGTAGGACCCACAGAGTCTGGCATTGTGCACGGTCGATGTTAAATTTTGAAAAAAATGTATTACATAGTTGACTCTTCGATCATGATATGTCGGGCATGCGATACACGATTACTTACACTTCACTGCATCCAATTAAATCGCATAGACATGTCCAAATGATGGCTAAATAATCGTTTTACTTGAGTTATATTAGGCTTTGAAAAATAAAACTTATATCATAATAAATGTCGTAAAAAATGTGTATCATCTCGGGTCAATATTTAGGCATTATATCGCTCGCGCGGCAGGGCGGGGGGTGAGGTCGTGCGTACATAAAAACAAAGTAGGGTAACCTCGCCTTAAAAACATAACTGCCGAAATATTGGTGATATCATAATTACATTTTAAACAGCTCTGCCCAAGCAACGATAATCCCCGTTTGGCAGAGCTGTAAGTATTCAATTCAGGCCTGTATAAAAACAGGCTCCATGATATGTTATATTACAATGTTTCCAGAATATCAGTTTACAATAGTAAAATCACTACTGTGAAGTCTTAAGTGCTAATTACACCGTATCTATATTGAAATCTGAACAGTCCTGAGGTGAACACACTGTGCTAATCATAACTTAACATACCTAGCTAATTATGATGCTACAAATTAGTCTAATTACTTTATTCATTAATGTCTTTACGGTACATAACATTGAGTGTGACGGTCTAGACTTGATACTTGCGTTATCATTATTAACAGTCTTGATACTTGTGTAAGAACTATGGGATTTATTTTTTAGACAATTCTGGGTAGCTGTTCGTGCTTAGATTTGTGTGACTTTATGGCAATAGGCCCCCATTGGTCCACTGATGAGCATGATTTGGTCCATGGTTTGATTTTCTGGCCGGCAAAGTGTTGTATTTTATGTAAAGATATTCCTAAGAATGTCTTTTTATTTCAGAGGAAAGCGGGAACAATCCATTTAAAAAGAAACACTGGAATAAACATATACATGACCCTGGAATCTAACCCACGACCTCATTTGCAGTAAGAACTGTGTTAATTACTTTTAAAATGACTAAAAATAGCTGCTCCTAATTGGATACGCAACATATCAAATGTCACAGAAAAATATCAAAGAAAATGCCAAATAATTTGTAAATCACCTTCTTTGGTAGTTTACTAATTAAATTAGTACACACATAATATTTAATCAGATCATTAATACTTAAACCCATAAAAGTACATTTTATCAAAAAATTCAACACACAAAAAAAAACGTATACGGAATTCAACATTCTAACCAAAATTCATACTTGACCGTACTGATTAACGTCATTAATTTTGAAATTAGAACTCCGATAGTTCGAAATACGAAATTACAAAATGGCGGTTTGACGTTTTAAACTCTATGCGAACGCACTAGAGTTCCGTGTTGGTGTTAGTCTTAGTCTTAGTGTTGTACTTAGTCGATGATTTTCCGAGTTAATCGATTGGAAATGCTGTTAATTACTCTGTGTAATTTACTCTGCGGTTAATTATAACTTATGAGGCCAATTAGCTGTTAGTTTAAGATGTAGTATGTTTTTTTCTGTGTCTATGCTCTAAGTTTTTGCCTAGAAATGTTTGTAAAGTAGGTTTTGTGACGGTTTCAAGTGATTAACTGTGTTTAGACTAGAATTAGTGTTAATTACGATATCATTATGAGCTTGGGAATAAAGTAATGGTAGTGATTAATCAATGATCATTATACGCGTTTTTCATAGCTTTTTAGGAACTGTGACACGTTTAAATTGATTTTTCTACGCTGCGTAACTTTTTCGCAAGCATGTGGTCAGCTTCCTGTCTAATGGGATGCACTACAGTACCAGTTTTTTTTTAACGAAAACGGCTTATCTGTTTTTTATAACCCAGTGCCTATAACATAACATCATGCCTGTAATTCTTGAAGGGTTAGGAAGATGTGTACTTAATGGTTCACACTCACACATTTCGCAAGTTATGTTTTAAGTCCACAGTCTTAGGGAGCAAGCCTGCTGTTGACCATCAACCGGCCGCAAATTCAGACTCCGTAGCTGATACTGAGAGATTCGGAAAAACCCAATAACACTTGACATTGATTATAGTTGGATAATATCCATACGAATATAAACTCAAACTCAAATATTTTATTTCAATTAAGCCATTACAGGCACTTTTGAATGTCAGAAGGACGGAAGAAGAACGAAACTACGAGTGCAGTACGTCATTCCGAAAGCCACCACGCCGAACCACACGCCACCGAATGCCCGCAACAACGAACACTGCGAGCACGAAAGCACGCAGCGACGCAACCGCAACAACGAATGCTCGATAAAAAAAAGTTTTCAAAATTCTATATTTTTCTCATTGTTTTTCAAACAAAACAACACCGAGTCATTTTCTTTACTACCTAAAATTTAAGATCAACAAAACATTCCACACTTCCCCTTACCAAAAAAAAATAAGATTTATCGATAGCCACCCCCTCCCTATAGCCCCTAAACATATGTTTTCACGCTCAAACTACAGATTGCTCTTAACTTATTGACCAAAGTGTAGTTACTTATCATCCCTCGCCAAGGGGTGCAGTCGAGAATAATATTTGGGGGCACGGCAGTGCCGGGGCCAAGTCGAGCAATAAAGCGGCACGGCTATGATATTCTTCAGGATATACGCTAGTGACATAGTGCGTTGAAAACATAATACATCTAATTTTACTCTATAGAAAAAAATCGCGAAGATACCTCTAAAAAAATATTTTAACGAGTAAAAACATACATGTGATTGTTCTGATTTTTTGGCTAATATTCTACAAGCAATACTAAGGTCATAGTGTGCAGTCGAATTTCTCTTAACTTATTGACTATGGTGAAGTTACTTAATAACCCTCGCCAAGGGGCGCAGTCAGCATTGAATTAGTAAAGTACAGGGATAAACTAATATGTTGGTTTTGTTATTTAAAGTTGTCTTGAGTTTTGGGGGTGATTTTTTAAGTTACAATCTGCCATGTCTATTTGGTATTTTGAATACTGACTATGAATGTTTTAATTAGAATAATAAAACATAAAAAAGAAATTCGAAAATCGGTTCATTAATGACGGAGATATCCGATGACAAACACAAAAAAAAACCATACAGACGAATTGAGAACCTCCTCCTTTTTGGAAGTCGGTGAAAAATAGGTTCGTTCGTTGTTTACTGCCTCATTGGTTTAGTGGTTGCAAGTACGACTGCTGAGCAGGCGGTACTGGATTGTATTCCCGGGGCAAGCAAGGTGTTATTTGTCTTTTCTATTAGTAATTTCTTAATAGCAGCCACGGAGTCCGGATTTATGTTGATGGTTTGCCATGGTAAGCTTGCCCACTATTTCATGAGACTTATGCGGTCGCCACACTATGCTCCTTGCGCTGCTAATCGCTATGCTCCTCGCGCTGCCGCTATTTGACGCGATGTTGCCCGCTCTGCCCACACTGATCTACTCGCGCAATTAATAGGGAGAAAATAATAGGGAGCGGTGGGCAGGACGAGGAGCATGACGTGCGGCATGACGAGTTACGTTGCCACACTATGTCTCTGCCTCCTTTCCTCGCTACTTCCCATGCCACTCGTCGATTGTGCGGCGGCCGCATTAAAAATAACTGGCGAAATGTGTAGTATTAGGTACACACGGCTACACATCAAGCTATACATTTCCATTATAAGCTGGTCTCGCATTGAATAGGATTTCCGAACAGTGCGAGATCACCGTAAACTGGAAATGTATAGCTTGAAGTGTAGCCGTGTGTACACCACTTTCTGACCCTTCGGGGAAGGCGTGACGTTATGTTAAGTTAATTTAGAGCTCTACTAGCAAGAAATTCTTTGAAAACTAGACATCAACTCATCCAGCATTAAGCAACTCTCCCAGAAACAATATTTATTCATTCATCGATAACTCGATACCCAAATCGCAGCTTCATCCCTATTTCTCAGCATTTCATTCCAAAAGATTAGCTCTAGATGTCCCGGCATTTTTTCTCTTCAATACATCTGCAGTGCCCGTGAAAATTGTTCGACAAATCGCTTTTTACACTTCACAGTGTTAGAGGAAAATGTTCTGAGTTTAATGTATTTTTAATGTACGGAGTTTTCGTGGAGGAGAATTGGTTTGAATTGGTTTTTTGTTGGAGAAAATGAGACTTCCGGATATGGTTTCGGCTATAATTATTTTAGTTATTCATAACTTAATCATCAACTTTCTATGCATTTTGTAAAATGTTAACGATGGTCTGATTGGTCTTGTGATTGTTTAAAAGCGCGACTCCCAGGTCGGGCAAGGATTTTTCTATCAGGAATTTCGCAGTAAGGAGCAGCGGTAGCCCAGTGGTGGCGGCCCCGACTTACGAACAGTAGGTCGTGGGTTCGAACCCAGGCAGGCACATTACTTTGTGTAATTTATTTCATCACCGCTGCTCTCAAAACGATGAAGGAAAACATCGTGAGGAAACCGGCATGTCTTAGAACCAAAAAATTCGAAGACATGTGACATCTACCAATCCGCACTGGGCCCGTGTGGTAGATTATATAGCCCATTCCCTCTCAAAGAGAGGAGGCCTGTGTCCCAGCAGTGGGAACTTTGATAGGCTGTTGATAATGATGATGATGAATTTCGCAGTAGCAGCCACGGAGTCTGGATTTACGCTGTAGATGGCGATATCTGGTGAAATATAAGGTTTACTTTTAGGTACACGTACACCTCTGTCATATAATTTTTTTTTGCTACAAAAATACTTTTCCAATCCCCGATTTTTTTGACATCAGAACCAACACAAATACAAAACGTATCTAATTACACACTAGTGTATATAAATACTAGGTACCTGTCTACCTCACACCTATAATATTCTTATTCATATTCTATTCTTACAAAAAATCTTTTACAAATCCCGATTTTTTGTAACTTCAAACATACATGTCATAATGTAATTACAGACTAGTGTAAATACTAACTACATACACCGGGTGTGAACCCCACACCTATATGTAACACAAGTAATCATTAGACATAATGAGCAGTTCTTCATTAAAGCTTGGTAATTATGCTCATTAAGAAGTATATAGTGTCGAGAAATAATTATAGCTGAACACTGTAATTGTAACGTAGGTTTTTGTAAAAAAAATATAGTTTTTCGTGATCGAAATTAATGTTAGATTTATTTTTTGTAGAAAATTTTTGATTTGTGGATGGTACTGTTGCCTATAGATACCAGAAACAAAACATTTTTATAGAAACACAGCGAAACAGTCCCCAGAACAGTCGTGGGTTCGAATCTAGGCAGGCGCATTACTTTGTGTAACTTATTTCTTCACCACTGCTCTCAAAACGGTGAAGGAAAACATCGTGAGGAAACCGGCATGTCTTAGAACCAAAACAATCGAAGACATGGTGACATCTACCAACCCGCACTGGGCCCGCTTTGTGAATTTTAACCTACCTGAGTCCCTGCAGTGGGAACATTATAGGAACATCATTGATGATGATGATGATAGCACTTGTTTGTTGTTACGTATGCTCTAGAAATAAGATGTCTAAAAACTTTTTAACAAAAAATAAAACCGACTTCAACAAAAATCCTTTTTTTGCCACCGACTTCAGAAGCTGATTTTTCTTCTAAAGTTTAGTTTTCAATTTTTTGATTTATTTTATGTTGAAATCGGTTTTACTCTTTCCTTCCTTTTTGAAGTCGGTTAATAAAGGTGAACTTTCTTCGGCCAAAATTCCGCTCCGCCATTCACCCCGCTAGTTTCGTTGCCCAACTCAACCCCTCAACCCTCACTTGCAACAGAGCAGTGAAATTTCAATTGCCACAAGTTTGCCAATTAAAAGTCAGTCAGACGTCGGCAAGCGCGAGCTTTAAAGCGCTTAATAAAGCGATGGAAGCCATTAGAATTGTTATTGTTTTAACTAATTTTATTAGTTAGGTAGGTAGACACAATTAGGTAGTGACTGTCTTGGTTGACATGGAAGAGTTTCGGATTTTGAGGGTTAAAAAGTGTGAGAAGATTCGTTGTAAACAGTGAACGGAGTAAAATTATTTTGGAGAGACAATTAGATTATCGAAAAATATTGGACACGTGTGTTTTCTTTTATCAAATTAATAAATATCTACGAAAATAAAACGTGTCAAAGATCGTGAGTGGGGCTGGTGACGTTTTTTTTCGGAATAAAAGGTACCCTACTATGTCCGTCTCTGTACACCTTTTTATTATTTTATTTTTTGGGGGGTGACTTAATCATCAAATGACTCCTCCCGCTCTGGGCAGAGAGGTAGGGAGTGTCAGACTTCTACTGACTAAAAACCACCCATGTTCCTTCTTAGCCCTGTGTGCCGAGGCCGCGGTATCTCTTTCGAACAACCCGCAGCCCCGCAGCTCTGTACACCTGACGACGTCTATGCAAAGTTACAGGATAATCAGTTCAGTAGTTTAGACGTGAAATGGTAACAAACAAAGTTACACTACTATTAGTAACAAAGTTACTTTCACATTTACAATATTAGTTACAATACGTACTATGTTGTAACTTCCTATATTAAACCATAAAAAGACAATTGACGTCAATCAACGTCATGTGTCACCTAGATTTGTTCCGCGAATCGAGTTTGATTGAAAACTATTTCAATTAATTTTCAGTCTAGTTTTTATGCTATAGTGTGAGTAGTGTATATGTGTAGGTTTTGCTATTCGACGAATTTTGATGATTGTTCTTTAGTAATTTAAGTTATTCTTTAGTACTAGGACGCCTAACGCCCAAATACTCAAACGTCACTCAATTTATATAAGTAACCCTCAAAACTCCTGCTATCTCTGTCACTCTGCGTTAAAGTAACAAAGACAGCACGACATTTAAGTGCAACTTAAAATTGAGTGACGCTTGAGTATTTGGGCGTAAAAAGTGTCTTATTTTAGTCTTTGTATGTATGTAAGTAAGTATTAACTTTTAGTTTAAATTTTTAGCATCCTATTGTACATAATATTCAAAATATAGTTTACATATTGTCTAATTTATATAAATAATCTAATACTAAGTTATTCTGAAATATTTAATTATGAACAATATAACATTCTGTAATTCCTGAAAAGTGAAAAGTCTAGTGTAGTTTAGTTCTAGTCTTGTGGTGTGATCGTTGGAATGCCAAGTCAGGACTCAAGTTCGAACTCATGACACGCACCTCTGATTTTTCGAATTCATGTGCGTATTGAAAAAAAAGAAAGAAGACAGAAAGAAGTTGCACAGAATCGCGCCCGTTGCGCGTTGGAAGGAATGGAGGGATGCCTTTGCTCAGCAGTGGGACAATATGGGCTAGCTATAATAATACTAATGTGCGTATTGTATATTTATCAATTAGTTTGGTGAAGGAAATCATCGTGAGGAAACCAGCATGTCTTTTTTTTTTGGTGGGTTGAAAATCATCAAATGACCCACCCCCCCCCCCCGCTCTTGGGCAGAGCGAAGGGGAGTGTCAGACTTCTACTGACTAAAAACCAACCCATGTTTCTTCTTCGCCCTTGTGCTGAGGCCGCGTTATGCCTTTCGATAATCCGCAGCCTGAGAGATATTTCTCGTTGGCATGTAGGTAAAGGTAAGCCAGAGTTCCATGGGCGTCAAAACATCTCTGACCACATGAAGAAGTAAAAAGTCTGCCCTATAGTACACTTTCTGCCTTACCCGGCATTTCTTCAGTTGTGTTTAAGTCCGATGTAAAAGGGATGAGCCTATTACCATCCACCGAACCTTTTCACCATACCTCTAACATAATATTAACAATGATATTGCATGGACTCAAAGTAGAATACTTGTATTTTACATTGAGCTACTGCCTCTATGACCTCAACAACTCAGTACTAAGGCCCAGATTCAGAGACCGCACTTTGACTTTACTACACTTTTCTTTTGTAGGAAATTAGTCTATCACGAAGGACTACATTATTTAAACGCATACTAATGCAAAGTTTACTTTGAGGCCAAAGTCATGATTATCGACTACTTCGCCTTTACTAAGTAAAGAACAGCTTGAAGTAGATCTTTCTATCAAAGTAAAGTCAAAGTGTGGTCTCTGAATCTGGGCCTAAGTAGGTACCTAAGCCCCCCCTTGGTAAGACTGGTTTAAATCAGACTTTCGGGAAGTCTGGCGTAACATGAAAATAACAATAAATTGACAAATCATGGCCAATATGACTACTTGGGGTCAAAGTTGTAGATAATATTTAGTACCCACTAACAGACTTAGGTGTGTACGTGCAAATTCCCGCGCATATACTTTACTATTAATGTTATAATACGATGTTTACGATGTTAACATTGTGGCTAAGTGATATAAAGTGAGATATGATCGCTCCTGTATCACTTGAGAACCATCTAACCTTGTTAATAGGTGACTAGTTATAGGCACTTATCGTCATAATCCATGATAATTATTACAGTTTGCCACATTGGTCTGTAAGTCAAGCACTGTTGCCCGGGATCAATTTCTAGTTTGGGCAAAGTTTTATTGGGTTTTTCGTCAGGAATTTTTGCTACAAGCTCGCTCTACTAACGAAGGGACCAAAATATAACTGGAGAAATGACTTATATATGGGAAGCGCCAGGTTATTCTTGCGTTTTTTACTATTTGCAGGGCATTGTCAGGTTGTATAATATTTGCGGCAAAAAATATAGCTTTACTAATCACATTATAATCATTAAATCAAATGAGGTTGGAATTTGATTATGCAGGTCGGGTTTCTAAACTGCGAATGTTTTGGACAGGGACGCATCTGCATGATATTATTATCTTTATGAAATGGTCATTCAAAAAACGTAAGAAAATCTGATTTTTACAGGCCATCTTGGCGTTTCCACCTCTTCAAGGATGATAGTCTTTGAGAGTCACAGACGCCTGAACATCTGACAAACAGTCAAATGTTCAAGTCTGGTCAGAGAGCCCAGATGAGTAGAAATAGTTTTCAAAACCTTTTATTTTCGTACAACGACATTTGTCTGAATTTTTCCACCAAAATTTTCGCTGCCAGATTTTGTCTAGACCCTCACTCACTGCAAACTTGCCTTTAGGCAAGATTTATGAGTTCTAGCTAAGATTATTCACTCATGATTTAAAGATTTTCAGCCATACTGTAGATTGCAACATAATCGTGCCATAAACACCATAAAATTATCTCTTAAACAAGTCATTACTAAAACAATAGACTACTCAAACATAGACAATTCTTAGTTCACATCTCGTAACTAGACGTTCTCAGCATCAAGGGTATTGTATCTTCTTCTTCCAAACATCTTAAACCTTATTCTTAGTACTCATTAAAATACTAAGCAGTGGTGGCTTAGTGGTGTGACTGTTGGACGGTCAAGTTATAGCTCTCGAGTTCATACCTAACATACCTCTGGTTTTTCGGATTCATGTGTATTTTGTATCGTTTCACTTGTTCGGTAAAGGCAAAATCGTGAGGAAACCAACATGCTTGACAGATATTTCTGGACGGCATGTAAAGTCGAAATGGAATAAATCATGGGATCGAACCCAGGCAGGCGCATTAATTACTTTGTGTAATTTATTTCATCACCGCTGCTCTCAAAAACGATGAAGGAAAACATCGTGAGGAAACCGGTATGTCTTAGAACCAAAAAATTCGAAGACATGTGACATCTGCCAATCCGCACTGGGCCCGCGTGGTGGATTATAGCCCATCCCTCTCCTAGAGAGGAGGCCAGAGTCCCTGCAGTGGGAACATTACAGGCTGATGATGATGATGATGATGTAAAGTCGAATCAGAGGCCTATGGGCGACTATAAAAACCCTGACACCATGCAGGTACACCATGCATGTACTCGTATTAGACCACAAAAACAAAGATAATTATATGACTTCCACGCGGGCCCAGTGCGTGGAAATCATTTAATTATTTTTGTTTTTTTTGTCTAATACGAGTATATGCTGGTTTCCTCTCAATATTAACCTTCACCTGAAAGTGTAAGTAATAAATTTATATACACCATGTAACCATAAACACCATAAAATCAACTCTGAAACTCAAACAATAGACTACAAATCTACGTCCTCAGACAATTCTTAGATTGCGCCTCGTAACACAATATTCTCGTAAATAGTCGTAAACTAATATGCAATTAAAGGCATTGCTCTTGCCTTCTTACCTCTGACTTAACCCTAACGAGGGCCGCATTCACACCGTATCGTAACATGTGCTGATTGTATCAGTCCTTCGAGCCGGATGAAATAAGTTGTGGTGTGAGATTATCTTTTATATGCGTGTAGTGTTGTATTGTTTAAGTGTGTATAGGTTTTGCTGTGTTTTGTGTCGTCCCTTCCTTTTGTTTGCATAAGTACACCATGTTGCGAAATCTTGGGGCATGGAATAGTACCCTCATGAATATTATGAACGTGTGAGATTTTCCAATATGTGTGTAAAAGTTAACTACCCATCTAATAGTTTGCTCTAATCAGTTGCTCGGCCATGACCTGGTGAAGATTGAGATTGATCGAGACGCACGGGATCGGTCGATTTGGCGACACTTGGGAGAGGTCTATATCCAGTAGTAGACTCGGCTTTTTAGCAGTAGACTCTTTCGGCTGAAATGATGAAAATGATGATGAATATGTATCAATTATTTTCTCGTTTTTATAATTCTTTGGCTTATACTCTTTTATATATTATGAGACTATTATTTTAAAGTAAAGAAAGACTACATCCTCGTCCGTGTCATAACTGTCTTACAACCATTTGGGTAGATGACAAAAAACTGATTAGTCCGTCAGATAGATTTCCAAAAAATAAATGGACCCAATATTATTATTTTGAAGACGATAAAGTCTTTCGGAAACTACATTTTTACCGACCTGTGACGTCAAAAGCCCTAATGATCTTTGACACGTTTTATTTTCGTAAATTTTTATTAATTTGATAAAACATAAAACACCTGACGGAATAAACAGATTTTTATTTTTTTTGTTGTAAGGAAACATGCCTATGGAACTAAATACGACATTTAAAAACCAAACCGGTACACTACATTGTAACAGCCATCCAACTTAAGACGCTTAACTAATCGCCTAAGTAATTATCGCGGGTTATTGGCAGCGGGCAACGCTGCAAGATGGTGCCCTGTCAAATTTGACGTTTACAAGTTTCGCGCCATTTGAGCGCTTGTAAGCGTTAGTTTGTTTATGGTACGTAAAGATTACTTCATTGTTGAGTGAAGATATTAAAGAAGGCTCTTGTCTTTGATATACATAGTATCATTTGTTATTGTTTTATTTTATGTGTCTTACAATATTGAACGGCCTTAGATATTTTGTCTATCGCTTTCAAAAAGATTAAGTACACACATTCAAATGTGTTTGATAGCTTTCAAAGTGTTTCATATATCTAAAAAAGCTCTTCTGAAGTTCATCATTATTCATCATCATCACCCCAATTGATTTGGAGTCGTCGCAGTAGATTATCATATTCCATAATGAGCTATTACTCGCCATCTCAGTAGGTACTTTTTAGGGTTCCGTAGTCAACTAGGAACCCTTATAGTTTCGCCATGTCTGTCTGTCCGTCCGTCCGTCCTCGCTTAATCTCTGTGACCGTTAGCACTAGAAAGCTGAAATTTGGTACCAATATGTGTATCAATCACGCCGACAAAGTGGTAAAATAAAAATTGGAAAAAAAAAATTTTATTAGGGTAGCCCCCCTATATGTAAAGTGAGAAGTGATATTTTTTTTTATTTCAACCCAAACGTGTGATATATTGTTGGAAAGGTATTTAAAAATGAATAGGGGTTTACTACAATCATTTTTTGATAATGTCAATAATTTCGGAAATAATCGCTCCAAAAGTAAAAAACAATGCGTCCCCCCCCCTCTAACTTTTGAACCATAAGTTTAGAAAATATGAAAAAAATCTGAAAAGTAGAACTTTATAAGGACTTTCTAGGAAAATTATTTTGAACTTGGATGGAAACAACAGATGGAAACAGCAGTTAACCAATATAATTTGGTCCCTGAATCGTATGAGCGCCTATACAATCCAGAGGTCAAGTTTCATTGGTCCTTTGAAGAAATTGTATAAATTATAGCATACCGTTTTGGTACGGAACCCTTCATGTGCGAGTCCGACTTGCACTTGGCCAGTTTTTTTTTGGAGTGTAATAATAAATATAATAGATTTTAAAAGAGTGTCCATGAAGTTTCTTGCCATTCTTCTCATGAGACCAACGCTTTGGAATGGGCAACTACAGTACAATCACGAGTTATTTTGCCTTGTGACTGGGACTGTAGCTTAGTTTATTTAGCTTCAGTAGTTTACTGCCGCACTCGGAGAGCTTCAGTGGTTGCTTGGGACGTCGCTTGGTAAAGGTTTTTGGCAGTTTTGTCATACAAAAGTATGTCAAGCCTTTGCTGGGTGGCGGCTTGAGTAATCGTTGGATATCTCTGAGTGCCGCAGTTAGTTTAATTCGACTATTTAAAAGTGCCTGTAACGGCCTACTTGAAATAAATGCTTTGATTTTGATTGATTTTGAAATAATAATAATCATCAAATGACTCACCCATGTTCCTTCTTAGCCCTTTGTGTCGAGGCCTGCAGCCCCGACCGCCCCTCAGTACTCCTCAGCCTCTTCTTTGGTCATATCAACCTTCACACAGTTTATAATCGTTTTTTTCGTACAGATTCTTATATTCATACTCAACATTTTCGTCACTACATTTTCCTCATTCCTCCACATCACATGTCCATATAGATTACCAAACAAATTGAAAAACATTTGCTTTTTGGTTAAAATACTTACGATATAGCTTCTTGTATTGAGACCAAAATCGTGACGTTCCATGCTTTCTGAAAGTCTAGTAGATTTAATCTATGGATAATTCTCATGTCAACACTTTTGGTAAACCATTTACTGCAGCTTGCAAGATATTATTATTTGACAAAAGATTTATTGATTTAACTTTATCTGATTTTATTTAATCTAGAAATGCAGTTGCAATATAAATCATAACATAAGCCTATAGTGAATGTTGTTTAAATAAAAAGTTGTTTTAACAACAATTTAACACTAATTATTGTCTATAATCTATCTATTTAGATAAAAAGAGAAGTCCTGACTGACTGACTCATCAACGCCCAGCCCAAACCCTTGGACTTAGAAAGCTGAAATTTTGCACAGACGTACCTACCCTTTATAATGTAGACAAGGAATAAGGAAGGATTTTTCGAAATTCAACCCCTAAGGGAGTTAAATAGGGGATGAAAGTTTGAATGGAAAATCATCCTTTTTGTAGTTAAACCGACATCCATGCGGGCGAAGCCGTGGGCAAAAGCTAGTAAGCTATACTATATTATGTATTATGTGACGCAGACAAAGTTGCGCGCTACAGCCTTGACTGCCTCGTTGGTCTAGTGGTTGCAAGCGCGACTGTTGAGCATGCGGTCCTGGGTCCAATTCCTGGGTCAGGCAAAGTGTTATTGTGGTTTTCCATCAGGAATTTCTCAGTAGTAGACACGGAGTCTGGATTTTTGCCCGGTTTATTGCAATAGACTCGCCCCCTATTACATGGGACCTATACATAACTGATGAAATATGGGTGTGCGGTTAGGTACACCTCTGCAAAACCCTTGGGGGATTACAAGCGTAATGTTATGTTATTTCGACAATCAAAAAATCTAGAACATTATTTTACAAAAAGCAAAACATATATACCGTTACCCAACAAAAGTTGTCACAAAAAAAGCATATAGACAAATATAAAATACATTACCCACCCGGATGTCAAGAGATCTTAATAAGATCCCTGTCAAAAAGTCGCTGTGTGTCAAGCGCTCTTATTAAGGGCGCTCGTTCCCGCGTTTTCTAAAAACCGTTAAAATGTGTGAAAACTATGCCTATATAGCTCACACTTGCCCAACGTGTAGTGGAAGAGACAAGGATGAAAATTGGTTACTCAGTATTAATAGTAATATTCCCCTTTATGTATGTTTGAAACCACTAATTAGTAACAAAAAAGGAAATATATGAGAAATTATTATATGCTAGTTCAAATATTAGTTTTTTGTAGGATAATTTTGTGCTTGATTTTTAATATTATAGTGTGCTGTGAATGGAATATAGTTTTTTTAGATTTTTTTGTTGGTAGAGTAAATTCTTATAATTATGTATTTCTTAATTATTACCGAAGTAGCGTTGTTTAACAGTAAATTGTTGGTTATATAAATGGCTTTCATTGACAAAAACTAAAAAAAACTGACTAAGAATGAATTGCTCAGTGGTTTCGTTATAAAACTTTTTCTGAATTAAAAAGGTAGTAGAAGATGGACTATTGTGTTCTCTCCTTCCATGATTTGACACTTATGTACAAACAAAGGGAGAATAATATTTATATATTGGAAGGTTCAGAATGATTTACTGAACACGGGGTCGCCGTTTCGCCTTGTATAGTTCATAGATCTGTTCTTCTTTAATTAGATCTCAGTTTAAAATACTTTCCTGTACCAATGAAGAGCAAATTGATGAGGACCTTCTTACGAAAACTCCTGCCCACAATCAAATTAAGGCACTTAGGCAGTACTGTATCACTATTGACCGGACCTGGTGACTACAGTACTCGTAATATGCCAGTCACCATTCCCGTCTATCAGTCCTGCTACAGATGGAATTCAAAAGGGAAATGCTCCCCTTACACCCCTAGTGAGGGGTGTAAAATAAATGTTTAATTCAACCCCTGATCAGTTGATCACAAGTGTGCAGAGTAGATACCATGAATTTATTTACGAGTCATTTGTTAGGGGTAGGTGTTTAATTTTGTAAAAAAAAACCATTATGGTACAGTGGTGGGTAGACTCGAGTTGGTCATAGGTTTGATTCTCAGGTCGGATAAAATGTTACTATCTGCCTAACCCTTCGGGGATGACAGAAATATTCCTTTTTCAAATAAGTATCGTGTGGTTTTTGTATACTTTTCATAGATTAGGGCTTGGAAGCGGGGGAAGGCAAATATTTATTGTCAAAATCAATCAAAACCAAAACATTTAAGTATTTCAAGTAGGCCAGTTACAGGCACTTTTGAATAGTCGAATTAAACTAACTGCGGCACTCAGAGATATCCAACGATTACGGCCCGTAATCCACCAAAGCGGAGAGGAGCGGAGACGAGAGGAGATGTGCGGAAATCGGCCAATCACATTAGTTAACATTTACATCTGGTCTTTCGCCCTTCCTGTGATTGGTCGAATTTGGCACATCTCCTCTCCGCTCTGCTCGCCTCCGCTTTGGTGGATTACGGGCCTACTTCAAGCCGCCACCCAGCAAAGGCCTGACATACTTTTGTATGACAAAACTGCCAAAACCTTTACCAAGCGACGGCCCAAGCAACCACTGAAGCTCTCCGAGTGCGGCAGTAAACTACTAAACTAATGAAGCTAAATAAACTAAGCTACAGTCCCAGTCACAAGGCATAATAACTCGTGAGTGTACTGTAGTTGCCCATTCCAAAGCGTTGGTCTCATGAGAATAATGGCAAGAAACTCCATGGACACTCTTTTAAATCATATTGTTACAAAATGTCATCGGGAGGAAAGAGGATAAAGGACAGCTTTACTTGGTTTCAAGAAGGGAACTGCTTAGGTACTCTTGTTTTTATGCCGATCATAGGGCGTCTGACTCGGTTTTATTTGCCGTTGAGAATTAATCTAAGTAGATCTCTCTGGCGGGTTGTTCGAAAGAGATGCTGCGGCCTGACACAAAGGGCTAAGAAGGAACATGGGTGGTTTTTATTGGTGATTAAGTCAGTAGAAGTCTGACACCTATGACTTGGTAGTCTGACAGTAACACTTCTGAACTAGAACTGTACTAAAAGGTGTGATGTTATGTTAAATCAAGAAATTCTAGAAATAACCTACGTTCTCCCTGATCAGTTGATCACAAGTGTGCAAAGTTGATACGCATGAATTTATTTACGAGTCATTTGTTTGGGGTGGCTGTGTTTAATTTTGTAAAAAATCCATTAAGTGACACGGTGGTGCAGTGGTGGTAATGCTCGGCTTGAGCTGGTCAATGGTTTGATTTCTGGGTTAGATAAAATGTAACGTTGGGATGGAACTTATGTAAATGTTGTAATTTTCGTGTTTCTTTTGACAAAATGCAACTTTCCGGAACTTTTCAGATCATCATCTGCCTAGCTTTATCCCAACTACAGTGGGGTCGGCTTTCGGTATAACCGGATGCAGCTAATTACCAGCATTTTGTTATGAAGCGGCCGCCTATTTGACTTCTCTCTACTGGGTAATACGATACCCTTTTGGTAAGACTGGTTTTCAGACTTTCGGGCTATTATTCACAAAGATCTAAGTACAAATGACAGCAGGGATCAACGGTTTAACGTACTTTCCGAGCCACAGAGTAAACTTACTATGTAATGGTTGGTTACCCATCTTCGGACCAACCTAGGCAAGCGCGGTTTAACCTGAAGATTGACCCGAGTGACTGATATTATTTAACCACAAGCTCCGGAACTATCCAGATAAGGAAATAAGAATTCAAATTGAAATACTTATCAGATCCTGACTATTTATCATTTAATCACAAAAAAACACTCATTATTTTCAACATTAACGCCACTAAAAACCTTACAAATAAGTCAAAACCCCCTTGTTCTGCATGCGAGCGAGAGGCTCACAACATCGACGTCAGGTGCTCTGTCTCGCTCGCACGGCGCGTTCGTTTGCTTTTATTTTAGCTGCCACGGTATCGGACGCGAGGGCCACCCAGATGCGTGGTTAGGGCTGGCAGGAGGGTCGAAAAGATGGGTGAAAATATTTTCTTTTTTGGTGAAATTATTTTCACTGCTTTGTTGGTCTAGTGGTCGTTTGCGGTGCATGAGGTCCTGGGTCCGATTCCCAGGTCGGGCATAATTATGTTTTTCAATCGGGAATATCTCAGTAGGTAGCTGCCACGGAGTTTTGGGTTTATTCACGGTCGATGGCAATAGGCTCTATATTTTTTTGTGTGTTTAACTCGCGATGAACTTGTTCCATTCTTTTGTTTTTTTTTTTAGTGATACGTTCATCAAAACAATAGCAACCTCTTAAGATTTGACCCCATAACAAAGATTAATAGTTCTTTATGTGAAAATTTAAAAATATGTTTAAAAAGAGCATATATTCTTATTCTTATTCTTTATTGCACACATAAAATAACAAATAGAAACAAAAATTACAATTATAAAGCTTATGTACAAAGGCGAGCTTAACCCAGAATTGGGTTTTCTTACAGCAAACCTAATTTCGCTAGCGAGATTTGCAAAAGAGGAGGAACACTTAATGTATGACGTGCATTAACATTAAACTATGTTACTTATATTAAGTAGACTTATAAACTAAACTACATACATACAATATCATATACGTAATACATATAGTATATATATATACATACCTATAAAATCCTATATATATACATACATACATATATATACATATATATATATAGTACTTAATAGGTTTTAAATACTTGTACAATAATAATAATAGCCCTTTATTCTATTTATTCATAGGGTTACAATAAGTCCCTAAGTTCGGTGTGCCTTTTGGCATAGGCCTTCTCCAATTCCTTCCAGTGGATCCTGTCCCTTGCTACTCTCAACCAGAATGGTCCCGCTGTCTGTTTCAAGTCATCTTCCCATCTCCTGACTTGACGACCCCTACTTCTTTTGTCGCCTCTTGGTTGCCAGAGGGTGACTTGCTTGCTCCATTTGTTAATGGGGTGGCGTAGCAGATGTCCAGTCCATCTCCATTTTTGGATGTCAATCCGGGTCGGAATGTCTGTGAGTTTTGTTCTTGTTCTTGTTCTTGTGTCTACGTTCCTGACTCTGTCTTTGATTTTTAACCCTAGCATGCTTCTCTCCATGGCACGTTGGCATTTTGCTAGCCTTTCCCTGTGGTGAAGTGTTGTTGACCAAGTTTCACAGCCATAAGTGAGAACTGGTAGAATACAGGTCTCAAATGTTTTCTTTTTAATGTGGTTTCCTAGATCCTTACTTTTCACTATTTCCTTCAATGACGAGTATTTTTCCATCCTTGGGCTATTCGTCTGTTTATAAAAACTTGTAACTTCATGATAAATGTAAGACGAAGTGCGCCTGCTGAGCGTGAAGTCCTAGATTCGATTCCCAGGTCGAGGAAAGTATTATTGAGTTTTTCCATCAGGAATTTCTAAATAGCAGCCACGGAGTCTGGATATGTACCCGGTTGATGGCAATAGGCTCGCCCTCTTTTACATGGGACTTAAACATTTATACCGGCAAAATTATGGTGTACTATTAGGTACACCCGTGGCTAACCTTTCGGGGATTACAGGCGTGATGTTATTTGTATGTGTATATGTAAAATTATTTTATTGGAACAAAATCTCAAGATTTCTCTGCAGGTTATTTCTGTAGTACTCTCTTTCGCCATGTAATTTTTACCCGACTGCGGCGAAGCCCAAAATAAGGGTTATTTTATGTTATGTGATAAATGTAAGAAAAGGAAATAAATCAAAAATCCTGGGCCCACCCGAGCGCAACTTTAACTTGACAACCCTACAACAAAATATAATTATCGGTAAACTCCTGCGCTGAATTAATTTGTCAAAACATAAGTCGGTTTCATTATTAATAAAATGGCTAGCTTGAGGTCACTTGTGGCCGTGTTACCGTGTACATGGATGGGGAATGTCTGTGTATGAGATTGAGAGGTTGTATGGATTGTGAGAATAATCTTCATGCATAGGTAATTAATTTGCATGATCCTCTCATGAACTATACAAGACAATGTTATCAACATCTGTAAGGGTCGTAGCAGATGGTATCCAGTAGTTTCTGTCCATCATCATCTGCCTAGCCTTTTCCCAACTACGGGGTCGGCTTCCAGTCTAACCGGAAGCAGCTGAATACCGAATGGATAGGTTGGGTGACCACCTAATAATATACTGAGTTACCTCACGAGAAATCACGCCCGACTCTCATTTGTAGATCAGATCTTTGACTGACGTGTCAAGTAGTTAGGCCTCCCACACATAAACACGATACGACGTCGCGTCGTACAACGATGCGGCGTCGTTTCACGATACGACGTCGCGTCGTGGAAATCTACGACACGACGTCGTAACGTGTCGATGCACGATACGACGTCGTGACGTTAGAAACTCACGATGCAATCCTGCGCAGTTGTCTTGTTACTTTAATGAACAAATAAACATTTATTTGGGTTCTAATTTAGAAAACATTTAAAAAACTTAATTTAGAAAACACTTAAATATTCTTTTCAGAATGCGTCTAGAGCGGTCTATTTTTCGGAATGAACTAAAACACCACCTGACTGTATCGACGGCATCGTGCCGTGTATCGTGCGTGGCACATTACGTTACGATGTCGTGTTTTTTTATACGATGCCCATCGTAGATTTCCACGACGCGACGTCGTATCGTCAAATGACGCCGCATCGTTGTACGACGCGACGTCGTATCGTGTTTATGTGTGGGAGCCCTTTGTGACCCGAATGTCTAACAACCAGTCTTACCAATGGCCAGCGTAGGTATTACCTGGCACTAACTGGGTTGTGAAGATTAGACAGGTAGTTGCTCCATGTGATGTACTAGTACCTATTTAGTTTTATCTGGTAAGACTGAAGCCTACCAAAATATAGTAGGGGAAAGGTTAGCCAGATGATGGTGGTGCTAAAATCGTTTGGTTACTGGTTACGAGGCGTTTATCCTGCTGAATGAAATAAACTAGTTTATATATATCGAGTTTATATAATAAATAGTTTGTATACTCTTTTATCTATAACTACTGAACGGATTTGGATGAAATTAACTGAATTAACACACATAAGATACCTACTTTTATCCCCGTAAAACGATCCCGTGGGACAATTACCGAACTAGATGCAAAACCGCGGGTATACGCTAGTTAAATAATACGCGCCATACTGTAGTCGTGTGTTTGTTGCGAATACTTGCGTGGGCGCACGTGGATGACGGTTTTTATTGTTTCTATGTACAGGGTGTCGGTAAAGTGGTGGCAGTAACTTTTTATAATCGTCTTCAAAAAAACTTCCTAGCATTACTTTCGGACGTCGATATTTCATTGACTTTTTTGTCACCAACTGCCGAACTTAATTTTAGATATTTTAGTGTTTTTTTTGGAAGTCTAGCCTAGTACACTTTTGCTAAACCTTTGGGGATTACAGGCGTGGTGTTATGTAGTTTCTCGAAGTAGGTACTCTTATCCTAATTTAATTAAAGCAAAAAAAAATGCGAAGCCAACCAAATCTTATAATTATGAGCTGATCAAAGTTAACCGTTTTTTTAAAGCAATGGAAACTGCAATTTAAAAAAATAATCTAAAATTGTCTCACTCACAACATGGCACATTATCAAAACTGCGTGAGGCAACTGATATGTCCTAGAAAGAACCAACAATTCGAAGACATATAGATCTACCAACCTACACTGGGGCCGCGCCTCCACTTCTTCTCTTATACACTACACCATGTATTCGCATGGCGATAGTTGATAGTGCCAATATTAAGGATCAAATTTCTCTTGCTAGACTGAACAAGTATTACCTATGTCATAAAATGGAGGAATTACAATGAAATAATTTAGCTCCATAGAATATTGCAGTTTCTATGGTATGTCAAGTTTATCACTTTGTTAATATTTTGTGATCTTTGTTTGGTGGAGCTTTTTTGTATTAATTGCTTCAGAAATACTAACATGGAGTAAAAACTGCGATTTGATTGACAAATCAAAAAAAAGAAAAATTTAAAAGAAGAAATATGTGATGACAGCACCTAATTATGTGTTTTTCCCCAACACTGGTTAATTTGGGCTATATACCTACGTGACGTGTGACGTTAATTCACGGGACACCCTGCGTATACTAGATCCTGTCTGGCTTTCTAAATCAGCGGTTCATCAACATCAGCCATAATCACTACAATTTAAAAAACCCAGAACAATAGCCATCCTTTTAATAAGATGTCTCTTTCAAACCTCAAGCCGCGAGAGACTTTAATCACGTATCGATTAATATGAATAATTTATTCACGGTGTGTATTGATGATGATTGTCATATTATGATCTTTTAATTTGCGTTCTTCTTGGTGATCGTAGCAAACATATGGTATGGAGAATACCTACTGCAAAACAAAACAGTTTTTGCAAAAACTACCGGCTTCTAAAGGAAGTCTAAAATAACTTTACTTTCGAAAATCGGTGACTATGTACCTATGTTTCATTAACACTTTTAGTGTTTTTTTGGACCATACTAATTCATTTTTTTAACGTTTAACATTTAACAGTGTAGCTGTAGAAGTTATAGCACCATCATGAACTAAACTACTCAACCGATTTAGATGTAAAATTAAAAGTGAACCGGGAGTTTTTGGCCTTTTTGGTCAACTGGACCCACTCGAAATGGACCCACAGGATCTGTCGAACAAGTAACATTTTGACTTGGTCGATTTGTTCACAGTTTGACTCAGGTCCAGTAGCAAACGGACCCAGTTGACCAAAGACTTCTAGAGTAATTTTTCTTGTTAAAAAATCGCTAATCACCAACCCAACCTCAAACTAACAAAAACAACGCGTCATCACCACCCTGTACACAAAAACAACACGATTGACATCTATATCATCGACACAACGTGTGAGGTCTATAGAGTCATTCTGCTTGCACCCACGCGTTCGACGCGATATGCTCCGACAAATTCGTTTTATATCCAGCGGTGGGAATGTTATTTTACTTGCGTTTACAGAGGATTAAGTTGTTATATTTATATTATTTATTTATAGTGTCTTGGATGGCTTTGTCATGGTTAAGCTGCGCTTGCCGAGGTCGTGAAATTGGATGGTGACTATGTGTCCTCTTCTGTTCTTCAAAATTGGTGATTGAGTAGATCTATGAAAGATAGAGGTTGGATAGATAGACTATAAGAAGGCCTATGACTCGGTGCCTCATACATGGCTCAGTTATAGTTGTATAAAGTTGTTGCATTTCTTCACCTTCCTGTTATTGTGGAGTCCTATCAATGGAGGATAGTCCTTCGCAATTCAGAATGTTATAATATTCAGAGGAATAGCGAGCTGATACGGATAGAGCATGATGGTATATTTCAAGGCGATGGTCTGGGTCCACTTTTGTTCTGTTAAGCTTTAAACCCTCTAAGCACGCTGCTGGAGACCAGGTCTGGGCTATCGGTTGAGGAGAGCTGGTGATCAGGTTATAATTATCTCACTTCCTTTCTTTACACATGTAGCCTCTTACACCCTTGAAAATCCTACCTAGCGAACTATTTCGCATGTTCTAATTATTTTGTCTTAGTCTGTTCCTCTAGTTTGCCAAAAAATATATCCTAGGATTTCATTTTTCCGAAACACGAGGTCCTCTAGGCCTTCTGGTATAACATTTGTTCCCCAATTTAAGTACCATTTTGCCAAACGTGAAATGTGCGATTACTGAAATATAAACTTACATCAGCTCCAATAACTAAATACTTCTCAGTCAGCATAATGAATAATCAGCAATAATCTTACTAAATAAACACCGGTTTTCAAAGCAAAACGGATCCTAGAACCTTAACCTGCGATATGATAAAACTAGGATGAAAAATAGCCTCGGTAATTAAAATAACCGGTGAGGGAACGAACCAATCCGTACGCACAAACTAGTCTCAGATAACGTTCGTAATAAATTGGGTTTTAAAACGTGTGAGATATATTCAATTTGTTCAATGAAATGGGGTGGGTGTAGGCTGTTGTATTTAGTTGTGGGTTCTGCAGTTTGAAGCTTTATTATAGTTGATCATCATCAGCCCGAATCATGTAGTTAGTTTAATTTCCTATTTATTTTATTCTTTTCAGGTTCGGAGGAAACTCAGTATGTATGTAATGTTTGGTCACCCATCCTAGGTAAGAGCCTAGGCAAACGCGGCTTAGCCTAAAGATTCGAGCGGCTGTTATTATATAAGGTCCCATTAAAATAGGTGGACAAATTTTAACACAGCGTTCAGTAGGTCTAACCAAAGATATCTAAACAAGAAAAACATTAAATAAAGTGTTTTCTTTTACTCAAAGTAATAAATTACCGGCACTCTAGAACAAACTCATCCTTTATGAGTAGGTACTTAAATGCGATTTTCTAATTATTTTTTTACCATCGTCCTTATTTTGGTGGTCTGAATGATTTCTGAAATTTTGTCCACCTATTTTAATGGGACCTTATATAGCCATGAGCTCTTTATTTCTACAGGATAACCTATAGAAATAAGTTCGTTTTCAACTTTGGTTAATTAGCCAATCTGCCCCGTTGGTCTGTGGTCGCAAGTGTGATTGCTAAGCATGACGTCCTAGCTTCGATTCCTGGGTCAGCAAAGTATTATTAGATTTTATTCATCAGGGGTTTCTTGATCCCGTCGGGGCTGAGGAGTATCGAAAGAGATAACGCGGCCTCGGCGCAAGCGGGAGGGGTTATTTGATGATTTCCCTACCCCTAAAAAAAAAGGGGGTTTCTTGATGATGCCCAATCGATGGCAATAGGCTCACCCCTATTACACAGTACGTAAACATGAATGGCAAAAAGTGATACACGAACGTTATTTACATAATTGCGCACTACAATAGGACCAAATTAATATGACCTGATATTGACAAATCTTAACTCAAACATGCAAATATAAGAGAAAGTTGCCATAATCGTATCAAAGATCAAGTAAACCAACATCATTACAGCTTTTATGAAAATTCCAAAATCTTGCCGTTTCCCCATTAGCCCATCGGAACCCTAAAAAGAATCTCCCAGCCCATTAATCTGTGAGACTGTTATTAATCGCAGTATTATCCGTTATCCGTCAGTTTTAAACTTATCAACGGTTAACCGTGTAATTTTGATAGTAAAAAATATCCCCAATTTGTCTCTGGTAGCTAAGTAGGCTGACAATATTTTTTTGCCTTTGCCTCAGAAGCGAAAGTAATTAAAAAAAGTTAATTGGAATAGTTTTTGGTTCGATAGGAATGTTGCAGCTTGATCGATTAACGTTTGATAAACATTTTTAAGTGTTGATAAAATACTGACTAGATTGTCTCGTTGGTCAAGCGCGACTGCTGAAGTGCTCAGCATGAGGTCATCGGTTCGACTCCCGGGTCGGGCAAAGTTTTCCAATCAGGAATTTCTCAGTAGCTACCGAGCGGTTAATGGCTCGCCCCTTATTATTGGTACTTAACATAACTGGCGAAATGTTTGTGAACTATTAGGTACACCTCTGCCTAACCCTTCGGGGATTACAGGCGTGATGTTATGTTATGTATAATAAAATACAAGTAAATTGCATAGTAAGATAATAATAATAATAATAATAATATTCCACAACTATCACACAACGCCATCTAGTCCCAAGCTAAGCAGAGCTTGTGTTATGGGTACTAGACAACTGATAAACATACTTATATATTTCTAAATACATACATATTATAGATAAATTACACCCAGACACAGAACAAATGATCGTGCTCATCACACAAACATTTGTCCTGGGTGGGAATCGAACCCACGACCTCCGGCATAGCAGTTAGGGTCACTAACCACTAGACCAACAGGCCAGTCTAGATGATATGTGATTTCGTTTTTCCACACAATAAAAAAACAAAGTTATAGAAAGCTTCCATTTTTTAAATGCTGCCAAAAGAAATATCCCTTCAAAACCCTTTGACGTTCTCCTCTAAAAACAGAACATTTCACCACAGTAAATTTCGCATAAAACTTCCTATAAACTCTCACCAATATACACAAAGGACTAATTCTAAAAACCATTTCTCACACAATTTAACAGCAAAAACATCAATGTATTGTCACTAAATGTCATTGTCACTGTCAACACCTCTAATGTCAGAATGACTTTGACAGTTTAGTGTCACGAACACTAATTTGTCAGTAAGTTGTTGGTAATTATTGCCGAGTGGTTGCCTTTCTCGACGATTTGTTCGGCATTAAACATGGAGAGACATCTAAGGATATAAATATGTCTGTGGTGTCATATGTTTGGATTTTAAGCGGGGTTATATTTAGAATTTTAGTGTTGCCAGTTGGGAAATTTTTTGGTAGGTGTTCGTGTTTGTGGAGGGATTAACCTAGTGATAATTCGTAATGATGCTGTTATGGTTTTTATTAACAGTCTAGTATTTTAGAGTTTTCCGGAAACTACTTTGTTGTGGAAACTCTTAAATGTTTTTTTCATATTTTTATTCGTCTATTCTATACCACTGCTAGGCCTTCCTCATTTTTTTTTTACTCTCTCAGTGTTTTGCTTTCTCTGGTCAATTAGTGTGGAACAAGTCCAAACCGTCACTCTTCATGTACACATTGCTACACAATGGGTCATGGTCCTGGAAATGTGACCCACCCAGTCTTATCACCTCCATCCTTATTATCATCCTTGCATTTTCTGATGATACATAAAAATATTCCTAGCCTTTTCTTAAAAACAAACAAACATAAACATAGCGCACTACCTAATTTTTAAGAGCTTATATGTAATTATTACCTATGTTTACGAATAAATGATTCTGATTCCGATACAGAACGTTATAACTTCAACGATTCTATAAAGAAAAATACAAAATAATGAAACACTTGGTCAGTTTATTATATTTTAGATTTAAATAGTAATTAAACATTATATTTTTATTACACATAGACAAACTTGTCATGCACAATAATTAGCTTTGATCAAAACCAAAAAAATATCAACACACCTAATTTATTTCTTTTAGCATTAACAAGTCTGGCAACACTATATTTTCATCGCGGCGGCATGACAGCATCGAGCAGTGTCACACACACAGATATGATTTATAGCGAGGCAACACCAGAAATAAATATACTGAGTTAGGTACTGCACACAGTGGGAAGCTATGCGATAGCTACGCTACTTACTGGATTACGTGTGAATGGGTAATAAAGTGTATGATGGTAGTGACTGATCATCTGCTTAGCATTTTTCCAACTACATATATTGTGGTCAGCTTCCAGGCTTACTGCCAGCTGAATAAAAAGATTTTACATGGAAGAGCTGCCTATCTGACCTCCACATGTCCACAACCCATTTAGTTCTGGGTAAAAGGATACCCCTATGTAAGACTGGTTGTCAAAGTTCTTGGGCCACTGACTGCCTGTAATAACTGTCAAAGATGCACAAATTAACGCTTCCCGAGATACTGAGAAAACTAAGTATGTATCGGGTCACCCATCCATGGACCAAACCCAGGCAAGCACAACTTAACCTGAAGATAAGATTTTTATTTATTTAGCCACAAGTTCTTCAAATCTATTGATCTAAAGATTTTAATCAAATCTACCGCTTCAAATCTTTGGTCGACACTATCTTTGGAAGCCTCATTCGCTACCAACCTCTAATGAAAGCCTAATCTTTTCTCCTACCATAAATATCTAACATAAAAAGGTGTTTAAACAACTCGAAAAACAGTTAATAAAATATCTAATCAAACTTCCTTTCATCTTTATCAAAAACCAGATTAATAACCTCTTATATCTCCAACTGGACAATTTCCTTAACGAATAAAAATGTTTTATATCAATAAAATTTAATACGCGGGCCACACACCGCGATTCAAGAAGTTTTAAATAAAATTCGTCCATTTGTGTTGGCGCCTCGTTTCGTTGTGGCTAAATAGATCACAATTGGATGTGATATGATGGCTGAGTAGTGCCATACTTTTGATCTATTATGGGATCGGGAATTAAAAATAATTTAATGAACGTATATCTTGTAATATACGGGTATATCGTAGAATGATCGTGGCTAGATAATATTAGCTGCAGCTGGGATCAATCTTCAGGTTAATCCACGCTAGCCTAAGTTGGCCTGTAGATGGGTGACCACCTTATCAAGTTTCCTTGGTCCCGGCTGTCTTTGAAAGTCGTTACAGGTAGTCAGTGGCCCAAAAAGTCTGATAATCAATGTAATAGGATCATTATCATCATCATCATCATCATTTCATCCAAAAGACGTCCACTGCTGGACATAGGCCTCCCCCAGGTGTCGCCACATTGACCCGTCCCGTGCGTCTCGCATCCAGTGGGTCCCCGAATAAAGAGCCATTTTCAACATTCACCAGGTCATCGGTCCACCTAGTGGGAGGTGTTCCAACGGAATGTCTTCCGTCTTCTTTAATAGGATAATTATGCAGTTGTTTATTACAATTTGCAAAAACTCTGAAGTCAAACTCCAAGCCCTTTGACTAACCAGACAGTCAATTCGTTAAGAAGTAACCATCCTACATCCCTAGGTTTTAAACCTACAACCAGTTTCAAATACAAACCCATTAAGACCTATTAAATCCCATTACATCTTGTATTGTTGGCTACCAAATGCGCGCTGTCAAAAGAGCCGCCATGATGAAAAAATTTGACAGATGTCAAAATAGCATTTTAATGCATGATGGATGACGACGATAGTTTAATGGTTTGAAGGTGTGAGCTACTGCTTGTTTTTTTCTTTTCTTTCTTCCTTTAATCTTTAGTATTGTAATAAGGAATATCATCTTGGGAAGTGATTTGGTGAGTCATTTGTCAAATATTTGTTTTTGTGTGGAAGATGGGTGTAGTCAAGATCGTTAATAACAAAATCTACGAGTATCATAATAATCATCCTAAGTAGGAAATATTGTCTTTTTTTTGTATATTTGTGACAAAAACCCAAAAGCTAGTTGTCCGATTTAAAAAATATTTCACCATTTGAATGCAAAATTGTAAAATTATCAAACACCACAACCAGTCTTAAGAAGAAGAAGAATCCCTAAGTAACATGGGCTATATTTATTACAATTTTGAAAAATATAGTTAATATTAGTTACACGTAGTTATATTAAATTAGCTTTTTTGATATTATTAGGTCTATAGCGAGCCTCTTATAATAATATACTCCTTGATAATATACTCGTGCGTAACCTCATAAATCACTCTTTGATGCAATTTGTTTGTGCATCGCTTTAACACTTTGACCTTGCGCTTGCCTAAATCTTTTCTAAATTATAAATAATTATGACTAAATCCAGCATCTCTAAAAGCCTAAAAACAACTGCCCACTGACCTCTTACAACCTCAAAAAAGAAAACATCGCCAAATCGTAATGTTGCCATCAAAATAAATACAACTGTCAATCTATCTGAAACATTATACACGACACTTTTTTTTTAAAGACCAAACCTCTCAAGCGCCGCGCGCAATAACGGGCCCCCCTCCCTCACGCACCGCCTGGTTACGTCATCGCATGAGTCATCGGACCTTGCTCACTAAAACGCTTATCGCTCGAGTTCTGTTATCTCTTATCTCAAACGGTAAACAGTTTCGTGTTTCTGAAGAGCTAGACGATGTATTATTATATAAACAACTCTTTTATAGCTTATTTAGAATTATAAATATCGTATAGTTAGGACAGAACTCGCCGCCACACGACCTGTTGCGTATCTTATTTTGTTTTGGTAAAACTACTGAATCAATTTACACGAAACTTTAGAACTAATATAACAAATGTACAAGTAATACGGTGACAGTGTTTTTTTAGGAGACCTACATACATTATTCTAATAAGATTTTAACTCAACTCCCTCACGGACCGCCTAGTTACGTCATCGCATGCGTCATCTGACCTTGCTCACTAAAACGCTTAATGCTCGAGTTTTATTATCTCTTATCTCAAACGGTAAACAGTTTCTTGTTTCTGAAGAGCTAGACGATGTATTTATTATATAAACAACTCTTATTTTAAAAGACGTATATTGTCATCCCACAGACGACCGGATTTAGGACAGAACTCGCCGCCACTCGACTTGTTGCGTATCTTATTTTGTTTTGGTAAAACTACTGAATCAATTTACACGAAACTTTAGAACTAATATAACAAATGTACAAGTAATCTAATGATAGTGTTTTTTTAGGAGACCTACATACATTATTCTAATAAGATTCCAACTCAAAATTCTTATAAGATTCTTATTGGCGAACTGTCATTTTAGAATTGCGAAATAACCTTGAAATATAAATAAATACGAAATTATTTGCTTCGAATACACGATATAATGAATTATCACTATATTTTATGTTGATAATAATGTTTCCAAGACCATATTTCAATGAAAAGGAGTCAAATTCATATTTTCAATTCGCTCATTCAATGACGACGACGAAATCTTTGTTATGATATTTTGTTGGCTCGAAAACTAATTTTGGGATATGAATTGCCAAGCAAATTATTATCTACAAAGTGGCAATAGGGACTTCTAAACTAATAAACATTTACTTACCAACGTTTCACAAACAAAATCATACACAAAACACAAAAACACTACGACACCCACACTTTACCACACCGTTTTTTGCATCAACTGTCAAACGTCACTATGGCACCTCTCAATATTTTTTTAAAAGTGTTCCAGGTTTATGTTTAGTAATTTATTGGTGCCATACGCAGCTCTAGCTAGTTACCCTTTGGCACAAATTTTGCCAGACAATTTAGAGCCATATTTTAGGTAAAAATAAGGTTTGAATTTGCTGCGCCCGACTGGAACGACGTCGTTCCAGCGGGTCTCAACGGAATTTTCTTAGTGGAACGACGTCGTTCCAGTCGGGCCTGAACGGTTAATTTTCATCATCTGGGCTGGTTGTATCCATCATTTTGATTTTAATTTAAGGCTAGGCTGGTCTAAAGGCTAGTGTGAAGATACAATATATCACAAGGTTTGAGTTACAGGATAGGTACACCTGTAGGAAAGAGTGGTTCGTCTATGGAGCATAGACAGTTGCTACTAGAATTTGTTTGCTTGTCAAGTTTGACGTTTATAAGTTACATTTTGTTGGCATTATTGCTTTTTAAGAAAGCTTTAATGTTGGCTTTGAATTTGCTAATGGCTCTAAAATTTTAATAGTGGGTAGAGGTTACACGTGTCAAGTCAACTTAATTTCTTGAATAACAACATGTTAAAATTGTCGCTTTGTTCAGTCTTCCTCTTGCATAAGTCTCCGAAAAAACTCTCTGGACTGCTTTGCTTTTACAATGCAAATTTTGACGCTTTTTTTGTTCAGATTTAGCTTCCGCACTGACGAATTTTAGATCAACATTCATACCGTTCAGCTTTGCACTATACAATAAGGTGCTTTGGCGATAAACATGGAAATCTATTAAATTAATAAGACAGAGTGTAGTAGCTTAATGTGTGTGTGATTCTGTACACACGGCTACACATCAAGCTATACAAAACCAGTTAATCTTGGCCTCACTTTACTAGATCTTTTCGCACAATGAACGATCAGATTATACTGGTTTTGTATAGCTTGATGTGTAGCCGTGTGTACATTCCAAATTGACGACAAAATAAATACTTCAAAATCTTCTGTTTATTCTAAAGTAGTTATTCCTCCTCTAATCCTCTTCTATTGAGTGTGGTGACAATATGTCTCGCGGGTGTACAGTGTCCGGTTACTAGTGGTTCTAAAAATTAAGTCATCACTCACAACGTTCGCTTGGCTTTATTTTTTTGTAAATGCCTCGCGGGATGGTGTTATGTCACATCGTTTATGAACGATTATAATATTATTAGGAATCAGAAGTGAAATACGTGAACAAAATAAACAATGTTTATTATCTTTTAAATTACACTTTTACAAAAATATCACAACAAACATTTTAAACAATAATCAAATAGAAATAGCACTAGCAAAATGGAATAATCAGTACACGAGCAAAAACATAAACCAAAAATAGCGAAGCACACGATAATAGTCGGGTAGCAAGTCCTTTCCGAGCGCCGTCCAAGCAAAAAGTGACCGTTGCAACGCCGGTCGCCTCGTTTTATGAACTTCTGTCGGTTGCCGCACGACGACCGTACGTTGACCGGACGGCTACTGGCTGATGGCGTGACTTTGAGCCAACACGGCCTCTCCTGACGCTCTGACGTCCTCGTCAGCTTCCAACAAGGCGGCTGAGTCTTCGCTGTCTCCTTGATTGCGTGTCTCACAACGCCAGTGGGGCGTGCTGGCACCGTGGAGTGCCACGCACAACTGCGCCTGCAGGGCGCGCTGGCACCGTGGAGTGCCACGCACGACTGCGCCTGTAGGGCGCGCTGGCAGCCTGGAGCGACGCGCTTAACACGTCAGTAGCGCGCTGGCAGCCCAGAGCGGCGCGCTGTACACGCCAGTAGCGTGCTGGCAGCCTGGAGCCACGCGCTGTACACGCCAGTAGGGCGCACAGTCGGCCTGCAGCGACGCGCTCGGCCTACAGCGAGGCGCTCGGCCTGCAGCAGCGAGGCGCTCGGCCTGCAGCGAGGCGCTCGGCCTGCAGCAGCGAGGCGCTCGGCCTGCAGCGAGGCGCTCGGCCTGCAGCGAGGCGCTCGGCCTGCAGCGAGGCGCTCGGCCTGCAGCGAGGCGCTCGGCCTGCAGCGAGGCGCTCGGCCTGCAGCGAGGCGCTCGGCCTGCAGCGACGCGCTCAGCAACGCCAGTAGGGCGCGCAGTCGCCTTGCAGCGCCGTGCACGTTCATGGCATCACTGTGGCAAAGCCTTGGTAACCACTGCTAAGGCCAAGCAGCGTTGCGTTGCGTCCAAACACACGCCACACATCCTTGTGTAATGGTTAGGTACTCTGCAAACAAACAAATTTACAATTACAACAGAATTTTGCCGCTCGATCACTCCTGACCAAACTTTAGTTCCATTGGGTGGCACCAAATTCGACTCTCATTAATTAAATCAAATGTACTGGAAATTATCGAAAATACAACACTCAACTACCTTGAGTCATCATTATACCATAGTCGTTCACACCAACCTTAAAAATTCTATTGCAACAAAAACTGCTGAAATCATCGAGTAAAACCTTTAACACCAAGGCTCTCTAACCGAGTAGTACAACAAGAGAGTAATCTCATTCATTAGGAACATTCAAGTCGAGAATAAAATTCAAAGAAACATTCACCAAACAAAACTTGTCAGACAAGAATACCAATAGGCACATAGGGATGTATAAGCACATTGTTAACATATCACACAGACTTCTTCCACAACACTGTAGGCATAGGCTCCAAGTTTGCATACCCCTCAGATGTCGACTTCCACACACACTGTAGGCATAGGCTCCAAGTTTGCATACCCCTCAGATGTCGACTTCCACACACACTGTAGGCATAGGCTCCAAGTTTGCATACCCCTCAGATGTCGACTTCCACACACACTGTAGGCATAGGCTCCAAGTTTGCATACCCCTCAGTGGCTGTTGACATAGACACATTGTTAGCGTATCACACAGACTTTCACACACGCAGCTGAGGCCACGCGCTTGACCAAACCACACGTTCTTATGTAATGGTTACTCCGCAAAGAGACAAATCTACGACAGAATTTTGTTCCACTCGGTCACTCCTGACCAAACATCAATTAGGTCCCACTCTCGTTGATAAAATCAAACGTGGTTAAACTGGAAATTATCGAAAGTACAACAATCAACCACCCTGGGTCATGTACCATTGTCGTTTAAATCAATCTTAAAAACATTATTGCGTCAAAAAAATGCCAGGTTCACAAAAATCATCGAGTAAAACTACAGATCTCTAACTGACTAGTAAACAAGTCGATCTCCCGTGTGTATCACCATTTGACTTCACACTACGGTCTTTCCGGACCCTGACCTCAACCAGAGCTAAACGCACAAAATACAACAAACACACCCACTGTCTACTCGAGTTTCCTCAAAAACCTTCAATTTTAATCGGACTACGACTACACAATAATTACTGGTACTGTCTAACACAATACAGCCGATAGAATCTCTTGGCTTGCAACCACAACTTTACTTCATCAAAATTCTTATAAGCATCAACTGATACGTAACTCATTGGCATCCTTCTTAGCCTATCATGTGTATTAGGCAACTTACTTCTTTAATAAATCAAAACTTATCAGACTTTACAGTGCACCTGTATACGGCCTACGTCTTCACACGAAAACAAGTCAACTGATCATATTGCGTAGGGGTTTGCATTTACGCAGACCATGATTATTTAAGTTTGATTTGCCAACAACTGCACTTTTGGGTTTCAAATATACGGAAAACAAGACTTTTGACTGTATTTTGTTTAGCATCAGATATACCACAAATCACAACGTTGCCCCACACCAGGAATTTCTCCTGTATCGTGGGTACCTTCACAAATATTTTAAACTCACTTAAACAAGTACCCGACTTTGAAAAAAAAACTAACTAGGTCATACAGATACTTGTACTCATAACGTCATTATAGCACAGTGACCATATCGACTTCACGCGGACACAATGACCGAAATTCGTGTTTAAAATGAGTCCACGTGCTGTTATTGGTCAACCAATCGTTAAGCGACGTATTAGCACCACCATGTAAATAACCACCAATGCGTCCGAGGCATTGCCAATCACCCCAGTGACCTTATAAACACACACATAACATCACGCCTGCAATCCCCGAAGGGTTAGGCAGAGGTACCCAGTATACCCACATTTCGCCAGTTATGTTAAAACATAAGCTTAACCATATAAATAACCACCAATGCATCCGAGGCATTGCCAATCACCCCAGTGACCTTATAAACACACACATAACATCACGCCTGTAATCCCCGAAGGGTTAGGCAGAGGTACCCAGTATACCCACATTTCGCCAATTATGTTAAGACATAAGCTTAACCATGTAATAGGGGTGAGCCCATTGTCACCAACAGGGCACAAATCCAGAAAATAACACTTTGCCCGACCCGGGAATCGAACCCAGAGCCTTCAAGTGCAGTAGTCGCGCTTGCGACTACTAAACCAACGAAATATAAAAATGGTTCGATCTTACTTGTATCAGGAACGAAAGTAAATCAACAATCATGTCCGGAGATGTCATCTCAACCGCGAGGTCTCTCACGCGGCTCCTACGACGATCTCGTTCGCGCTTGGAACGGCGATCGGATCCCGAAACTTGCTACGTACGTGACCTTCCACTCCGCTTACGGTGGCTACGAGATCGCTTAGAACGCAAGGCACTAGTTTTTGAACGCGAACAACTCGATCTATCCATTGCTAACTACTACCCGCTTTTATCTAAAATTAAAAGCCTGAAAACTAGTTTTTAACTTGTGGACGAAGATATTCTTTATCCCACTTCTGATATTAGGAATCAGAAGTGAAATACGTGAACAAAATAAACAATGTTTATTATCTTTTAAATTACACTTTTACAAAAATATCACAACAAACATTTTAAACAATAATCAAATAGAAATAGCACTAGCAAAATGGAATAATCAGTACACGAGCAAAAACATAAACCAAAAATAGCGAAGCACACGATAATAGTCGGGTAGCAAGTCCTTTCCGAGCGCCGTCCAAGCAAAAAGTGACCGTTGCAACGCCGGTCGCCTCGTTTTATGAACTTCTGTCGGTTGCCGCACGACGACCGTACGTTGACCGGACGGCTACTGGCTGATGGCGTGACTTTGAGCCAACAATATTAATAGTAAAATCTTCGTTAATCTAGCAGATAAAGCCTAGTGGTGGGTCCGTTGAACTGCCTACGTCATAGGTCCCAAGACACGCACTTCTGATTTTTCGGGTTTCTGCATGTAAAGCCAACTCAGAGACGTATAGCTGGCATAAAACCTCTGACACCATGTGAGGACCTAATCACACGAAAAAAAGCAAAACGTTATTCTCGTCTACTCTATGCTGGGGTCCGCCGTCAGGCTAACCGGATGCAGTTGAATAGCAGTTATTTTATATGCATGGAGTGAATTTCTACCCATCAGACCAATACAAGCCGATCGAATCGAAGTCGCCATCTATGTTGGATTTCGCGCTAGTCTTCCTAAATGCAACTGCAAATAGAGTATCAGGCTTAGTACTTTTTTACATAGAGACTACGTGAATTACTTCAATTGAAGGACTTCCAATGCTCTAAATTATGGCTTTCAGAAAAAATACCTCACCATCCAACGATCCTGCATTACCTTCTCACTACCATAGGTTTTCCTCGATCTTCACTAGGTTATTGGGCAACCCTTGCTCATACATTTTGTGATCAACTCACCGACAAGTGGAGTTATGCCAATTCTACAGAGTTAGATCCTCCTATAGTAATTCTAGTTAGAAAAACACTCTTGCATAACGCCATCCAAACTTCTTTTATAATCCTTATTTTGACAGCAAACTCTTCAATGGAGAAAAAAACAAGTGTCCGAGAGAGATACCGCTATTTGCGGAACAGAGAGGGCGCTGTTTCACTCTTTGGGTGGCATAGTGACTCATGCCAGAAGGATTAAAGTGACGTTTTTTTTGTTTTTAGTTTTACGTGTCATACTTTTAGTGAGCAAGTGGGTTGGTAGTGAAAAAGTGGATAAATATTGTTAGGTTAAGTGTCGGTTGGCAAGGTTTGGAAAAGGATGGGTGGGTGTGAACTGTGAAGTGTTGTTTTTTTTCGGTTTTTTTTTTTTTTTATGGACAGTTTGTCTAGGATGATGATTCAATTAGGTTGTGTTTTTAGGGTTTATTTTGGTAGTTAAGATGTAGAGTAGTGGTTACCCAGAGGCATTGGCCGTTGTATAATGTTGTAGGTCGAGGTTCGAACCCTAAACAAGCATTTTACTTTGTGTAAATTATTTCGCCGGCAAGTTAGACGGTAGTTTTAAGTATGATTGTGTGTATAAGAAAAATCGATGGTTGGACTGTGTAAAGAGTGATATGGCAAGAAAGGACGTGTCTGATGAGATGACGAGAAATAGAGAATTATGGAAGGAAAGACATGTTGTGCCGACCACAAATAAATTGGGATAAGTGTAAGAGAATGACGAATAATGATTTTCTCGGTAGCAGCCAAGGAGTCTGGGTTTGAGCATGTTTGATGGCAAAACTCCCCCCCTATTACCTACATGGGACTTATACATAACTGGCGAAATGAAGCTAGTAACACCTTTGCCTGCCCTTCGGGGATTACAGGTTGTTTTGTTATTATCTTTTTTTTTTCTTTTTTATTTAAACGTTGCCCCACACTACGAATTTCTCCTGTATCGTGGGTGCGTTCACAAACATTTAAACTCACATACACAGGAGTGACGTGGAACAGAGTGGCTCACGTCCACAATGGAAAAGGTTGAAGGAGGCCTTTGCCGACTGGCAAACAGATTTGCAGGAAATAAATAAGCAACAAATACTAGAATAAGTTTGAAATAAAGAATAAATTTTTAATATATGCTAAAATATTGTAATAGAATTAAGTGAATCTGAATAAAAGGCTATATTATTATACACAAATACCCAGACCCGAAACAACTATCCGTAGGCCGTACAAATATTTGTTCCGTGCGGGGATCGATCGAACCCGCGACACGCAGCGCAGCAGTCCATTGCTTGAGCCACTGCGCCAACCGTGCCGTCGATCTGTTCTCAACAAGGTGGGCAGTTGCGATCTGTTCACCATTCACATAAAAACATATACCTACCTACCATGTATAATACGACTAATATAACATTGACCATAAAGTGGATTTAGTCGTTTATCTACGGACTTTATATGACATTACTTTTTACGACTTTGAAGTTGGTTTTGTAAAACAACTTAACTATAGTTATCGGGTTTAATGCTCGTCTAAATTGACATAATAAATGTCTGTATTGCTGTTTTGTAAAATTCACGTCAGGGTCTACAAAGTTCAGCAAGGAGGGGCCCGCAAGGGCCGACGCCCGTCGGGGCCGCGGATTTTTGTACTAGATGACGTGGCCTCGGCGCAAGGGCAAAGAAGGAACATGGGTTCGGTTTTTAGTCAGTAGAAGTCTGACACTCCCCTTCGCTCTGCCCAAGAGCGGGGGGGGGGTCATTCGATGATTTTCCACCCACCAAAAAAAAAAAGGGTCTACAAAGTGACGTTTTTTAAGCTGTAATAATGGATGCTTCACGGTGTCCACCAAGGCTTGTCTACTTGTGGTGTGGACAGCGAAACAATTTTTAGAACTATTAATATTAGGTACTTCTAAAAATTGTCCACAGCGCGCAGCGTAAAATGCTTTCTATGAGAGGGAATGGGCTAAGTATAATCCACCACGCGGGCCCAGTGCGAGTTCGTACTATGTCACATAACAGGTCTTCGAATTGTTAAGGCGCAGATAAGAGGGACACCGTAAAAACGACCTGTTTTTCGTCGCAGAGTTAGCCGTATTGCTACTTATTACAATTCCAAAAAAAATACAGTGTATAGTCAAATGTATAGGTAAAAGACTTATGCAAAAATATTTTCTAAAATTAATCAAGAACCTCGAAAAAAAAAATCACAAAATCACAAAAAAATCACACGAAAAAACTTTTTCGTCTCGAAATGCTCAATATTTTGAGCGATAACTGTTATTTTTTTTTTACTATCAGAAAGGAAATTTAACCAACTAAAGACATATGTAAAAATATTTTAACATTACAGCGTATTTTTTTTTTTAATAAATTAAATCTGCGAACTATCGTTCATATTGGCAGTCACGAGAATCAAACGCATCCCCATTTTCAACCTTATTTGTTTAGGCGATGAGTTAAACGCGCGCTCAAGGACGCGGGCATTTAATGTCGCCTTAATAGTTGTGGTTGAAAATGGTGAACAATTAAGCCGGTTGTGGAGGTCAGATAGGCAGTCGCTCCTTGTAAATTTCTGGTATTCAGCTGCATCGGGTTAGACTGGAAGCTGACCCCAACATAATATATTTATGTAGTTGCTATGAGGATAAGCAGAGTGTGATCCCTGTAGAAGGAACAGAAGACAGCCAACTAAACAGTTAAACATATTAAAGACGAACAAGCTAATAAGCTAATAAGCAATAAGCAGAAATCTTCATGAGTGCAATTTTGTTTTACTTATAAAGTTCGCATTATCGCTGTATCGTTTGACATCAGTCTCTAAATACATCTGTATATTCTTAAAAGTAAATGAAAGTTGGATGTATACTTGTTAGCTTGTACACACGGCTACACATCAAGCTATACAAAACCAGTATAATCTGATCGTTCATTGTGCGAAAAGATCTAGTAAAGTGAGGCCAAGATTAACTGGTTTTGCATAGCTTGATGTGTAGCCGTGTGTACATCCACTACTACACCAATACTATATTAGGTACACCACATCACCGTTATGTGGTAAAGTCCCATGTAATAAAAGTCCAGCTTAATGCCATCAACCGGCACCATTTTTTTGTTTATTGTTGAAATAACTGTCACTTTTCACACAAACAAAAAAAACAGTAGTGGTTGAGTAGCGCCTCGTCGCTAAACTTTTGTCAACAAACCTTTTTTTTGGGTTTCTATCGAAAAAGGTTGATCAAACTTTGCGCAAAAGAAAAACAAAAAAGGTGAGAAAAAAAAATAGTAGCAAAGGTTTAGTTATAGACAAGAAGAAAGTAACAGAATCGCGGTTTTATCTTTTTTAATGGCATCAAAATATTCAATCATGGCCGTTGGCTGATCTTCACTAAGAAAATAGAAGGAGAACCTAAACTTGTATTTTTATTTTAACCTACAATTCTCAAAAAAACACTGCCTCTAACTTAGCTGCCTAGTTGGTATAGTGGTCGCAAGCGCGACTACTGAGATCCTGAGTTCGATTCCCAAGTCGGGCAAAGTGTTTTGGGTTTTTCGTTCAAGAATGTGTCGGTAGTAGCCACCGAGTTCGTATTTGAGCCCAGTTGATGGCAATAGACTCGCCCCTTATTAAACGGGATTTAAACATAAGTGGTAAAACGTGGGAGTAGGTACTATTGGTACAGTCACCTTCAAAAATGCATGGATAGTTCTAAACTCTATTCACAAGTTATAAAGACTAAAAGTATCCATGCAATTTTGCAGGTGACTGTACACCTCTACCTAACCCTTTGAGGATAACAGGTGTAATCATTTATATAAAAACAACCCCTGTAATGGGATACGTGGTCTAAAAATCGTATAACATTTATTATCGCCAAACAAAATACCACCCCCTAAGTTGCTATAATACTTCATCCCTTAAACCCGTTTTTAAACCAAAAATTATTACTGAAACGTGTTTGTCACATACATTTTCGGATTTACACTATTCTTACTTTTGTGACAGGAAATATAACAATAAATGTGTAATGTGCGATTTTATCGACCATCTGTTAGAGGTAAAAAGTTTATCACGGCACATTCTAGTATTTTATACTAATACTTAGTTGTAGGTATGCGCTCTTAAATTTAATGGCGAAATTACATACTAACTTTCATCCCCTGCCGTCTTTAGGGGAAGATTTAAAAGTACTGCGTCCGTATAGTAAATAACTCCGGATGTAACCTGAACACTGTCTTACATAATAGTCTGTTCATTATAATAAAGACACTCTCATCAAATGTGATGTGCAGATTGTTCATATATTCGCAGTCAGATGTAGAACATTGACAAAGAGGCGAGGCAACAAGCTTGAAGGAGAATAATTTACTCTTAAAGTTACTATGACTTGTGAGAACTTGGCCAACACAGTGATCCACCTACAGCCATGTCCTAGCCAGCCGCTCACGAACAGATAGAGACAACTGGCGAAGGTGTCGGAAATTTCACCGGGACCACTTTCTTTCTTCGGGAATGTAAAATAAATTTAATAGTAGCCCACGATTTAAGACTACCTTTTAAAATAAAATCACTGGGATAAGTTATGGAATCAGGCGTTACTTTGCGGAAATCCATGACATTAAATGCTATGAAATATATGTGGTTTGTGTTTTGTCTCGCGGAATTAAAACTACATATATTTCATAGCATTTAAAATCACTGGGGTCACCTGAGAACTTTTTAAACAGGAACGCCTACTGTCTTCATTTATTTAAATTGGCATTCCCACAGGACTTAGGACCTATGATGCACAATACCGTACCCCTTCATCCTCAGAGCCTCAGGCAATGTTACGAACACTATAGAAATGCCAGCAGACCTAAGGTAGTCAGTGAATTGTAGCAACCTGGACAGCTGTCCAGATCTGTGTATGTTAGAGCATCAGAGATTTGTCGTTGGCCACCTTCAAGCCCTAGACCTAGAGGGTACACCCTCAACTAATTGCAATTAGTTGTGCACGACGAGCAAGAGAGGAGGTGTAGCATATCCTGTGTTGGGCTCCTCACTCGCATTGTATCTAAGTATATTGTCCCATCTAGTGCAGCCAAATTAAATCAGCAGCGGCTTACTTGAGCTAGCAGTTTATAAACTTACTTGATTACGTTAAATTCGACTCCCATATTTTCTCTTGCAGAATTATTAAGCCTCTATTTTTTCAAAAGAGCATTCCCAGTTCCCTAAAGTGTAAGCCCCGATGACGCATAATACGGTACGTCCCTCTACCAACATATTGGCCAGAGCCTCAGGCAATGTTACGAACACTATAGGAATGCCAGCAAACCTGAGGTAGTCAGCTAATTGCGATTCGTTATACAAAGAACTAAAATTTGATGATTCAATCTGTTGGTTTGGGTACCGTAGCGTTTGTTGGAATAAGAGAACCTTTTGATTTTTCGGTTTCACAAATTTTCTTGTCTGTTAATTTTTTTGGTATCTTAATCCTGGCTTATCTTTTTTCCTGGTTCCTTGTTCTCCTGAAAAGTTTGATGTCTTTGATTTAATTCCCGATCGGGCAAAGATTTATAGAGTTCTTTTTGGGAATTGTCAGTAGCAGCTAGAATTCTGTGTTATGCCCGGTTAAAAGCAATAAGGTCACCCCAAATACATAGGATTTCGATATTATTGGCGAAATGTGGACACTTAAACACCTCTTTTCATCATGACATACAGCCAGACTTCATCCACTGCTGGGTATATATAGGCCTCTCCTTGGTTCATCTGCCTAGCCTTTTTCCAAGTATATTGGGGTCGGCTTCCAGTCTAACCGGATGCAGCTGACTACCAGTATTTTACATGGAGCGACTGTCTATCTGACCTCCACAACCCAGTTAATACGATACCCTTTGGTAAGACTGGATGTCTGAATTTCAGGTCACTGCAGACTATCTGTAACGACTACCAAAGATCTATATGACGTAGGTAGCTCAACTATTTCGGGTTCATCGTTGTCAGAGTCCAAGTTCAGCATGGCGGAGGTACGAAATAATAGTCTCAACACTGATTACAACCGCCTATTTATTTACTTCCGATAACAAATTACCAAAATCTCAAACGAGCAAGCCGATGGAAATGGATTAAAGTACGGAAACGCGGTCAGTTCGATACAGGCGGGCAGCACAACCGTTCGCGCTCGTGTCTCACCAAAAAGTCCCGTCCCTCAAATCAAATGCGTCTAATGTCAACGTCAACCGACCACTGACCACTGACGTCTGACATATCACAACTGACATTTGACATATGACAACTGACAGCTGTCAAACCAGACCTGCCACGCTCTGTATTGACCTCACCCAAGCTCACTGCTTGACGTTTCCGAGTTTTCCGACAAACGTTGATAGATGGCGTTATTCTAAATTGTCAACTCTAAATATTGTGCCTCGGTGTTGAATCTGCGACATATATATGGCAGGTCCTTGGTTGTGCCAGCCTAATCCAAGAACTCCTCTTCTTTTCCATTTTACATCTAATTCCATTGGAGAATCGATTTGATATTGCAGAATCGATTTGATAATGCAGAGAGATGAATTGCTAGAGAATTTCTTTCTTTACTTATTCTTCCCACCTAAAACACTAGGCAGAGCTCAAGAGAAGCGTTTTGGGGGTTTTTATTTCAACCTTTTTATGGTAAAAAAATACTGATCTGATCGCCCATCTTGAGAGTAATTTTAATAGTTTCCACGGGCCCCTAACACACCAGAATAACATCTTAAAACTCTGTATATCCCATCCAATAATTAAAGTGTGAAGTTAATTATTAAAATAAAATCGTTCACGGTGTAATAGCCGACTCGCGCATGACCGAATTTTGTTATTAGTGAATATTTTTTGTCTGTCCGTCTGACCGTTGCTAATATGTAAGCGATTTTAATATGGCTATTATTATTTTGTTTGTTTGATTGTTGGAGCTCTTGGCCTAATAACTGCCGCTCGGGTCGATCTTTAGAACAAAAGAAAAAAAATTGTCTCAGAAATATCACAAAATGACACAAAAAAACGCAATACACATTGCCTAGGTTGATCTGTGAATAGTGACCCATTACATACCGAGTGTAGGTACTCCGTGCCTCGGAAAGCACTTTAAGCTGTTGGTCCCGGCCGCCAATACATAGATCTTTGGCAGTCTTTACTGGTAGTCAGTGGCCTGAAAGTCTGACAACCAGTCTTACCAAAGGGTATCGTATTACACAGTACTAACTAGGTTGTGGCGGCCAGATAGGCAGTCGCTCCATGTAAAATACTTGTATTCAGCTGCATCCAGTTAGACTGGAAGCCGACCCCAACATGGTTGGGAAAAGGCTAGGCAGATTATAATATTCCACAGACAAAGTAACAGGTAACAGTTATAGTTTTTATTATTTTTTCTTTTGTTCCCACATTAGTTGTATGATTTTAATTGAATAATCAGTCGAATGTTTTTTTGACAAGTTTTTCCTTATAGCTGCGGTTTCTCTTCTTTACGCCTTGACATTTAAATTAGTAACTGGTATTCACTTCCTAATTAAGAGGAAGAGGAATAATATCAAGAGACTTCAACCACTGCTGGGGATTATAAGCCTCTCTGCTCGTACCAGCCCTCATCCAGGATATACCCGCGAAGGTATCAATCTCACCGGACGAGCTACACATCTCTTTCCAGGCCTTGGACGCCATTCAGTCACATATTTACTCCACATAACCATCACCGCACCTGGCTAGGTCTCCTGCTCAATTCGATTTGAGATCCTTAACTCGATTTTTTCACGTTTGGAACTCGGGCTGGTAGTTTTATGCCAAACAATGAGTCTTTATTCGGGGATTCCGTTGGATACGAGAAGCATTGGTGCGGTCAATGTGGCGACCCTTACTCCTTCAAGTGTCGCCACATTCACCGGACCTATGTTCAGCAGAGAACGTCTTTAGGCTGTAATGATGATGATGAATCGGGTGTCGCACTTATTATTTTCTCATTTCGGCATTTATAAAGTCTTGATAAAAAGCATAATAAGTCAGCCTCATCGTAGATTACCTAGTTATAACGATCCTAAGCTTTATATTTGTTAAACCTACGCAAGTTACAATTTTATTTTCGCGGACATCGACCCTATACCATCGACCATTGATTCACCAGCCCAAAGAGGTCACTATATTATGGTCTCATGCCCTAAGGTTAAATAGTGGCAGGTTACCAACCCAAACATAAAGCAGACAGACAGACAGACACACAAAAAGACAACTGCGGAAGACAACTCAATTAGTTCTCACTGTTCCTCAAATAGATATCTTATTAACGAAGAAAAATGTGCTTTAGAAGTAGTTTATTAAAGTCTGTAGTCGAACGTCTTGAAATATCATCTCAAATCCCAGAATAAATACTTGAAAAACTAGTTTCAGTTAAAAGTAAGTTGTATAACAATTGAAATAAAGTATAATTCTCTTTAAACGGATAGCGACAAAGAAGGAACGGTGATATGTTATGCAAATATGGAGGTTATTTACATAGGAATAAAGTGTGTTTTCGCGTGTAATGATGTAAGTACGCGGGCAGTCGGGCTTGAAATGTTTTGGTGACATGAGCGAACGGCTAGCGCAGAGGAAGATGTGGAGTAGACTTGTTTTGTTTTCATTTTATTTGTTTTTTATTTAATTTGCGAAGTGGTATGCGAATTATGGAGAAGAATGGAGTGTGTCGTTATGTTTTTAATTGGACTGTTTTTGCATGAGTTTTTGATTAATTACTTTGTGATTTGTAAGGATAGATCGAATGAATGTCTGAGTCCAAAAATACAAATGTTTGAATTGGAGGCCTATCTGTTTGTCCAGCATACGATTATGATTGCCACTTGAGTCTAAAATTATTCTTTGAAACTTATAAATTACCTATCCTTGTTGCGGATTTTTTTCAATCTATAGGTTTGTTTCCATACTTCTTATGCTGTGAATAGTCATTGGTAAACCCTTTCCATCTTTTATTCAGTATAAACACAGCGTGTATGTCTCAGACCTTGGCGTACTAATAGGCACATTGTCCCTCCCTCCCTATGTTGTCCCCCCATACATAAGAAGTAATACTGTGACATGAAAATATTGTGAAACCGAATCATTTTAAGAGTAACGATGGAGTTACATACTTGCCGGTTCTTCTCCATAAGAAATGACCAACCCGAACCGTGTAGGTACCTTTTCTCGACGTTTTATAAATGCTCATGTAGGCTTATGTGAAATAAAATATTTTGATTTTGAATATTTTTTCCCTAGACCAGTTTTCAACCAAAACCAGTAATATCTTACTACGAAATAAAACTACATACTCTCCATACACAATATAGCTAGCCAAAAAAATATTTTCAAAAAATCTTTACTCCGAATTCGACTCCACGGCACCAAGTCGTGGGTGGCGACCACCCAGCTCGGTACTTTCCCCATGTGTTTGTACGCCTCAAATTAGGCGATACCATTCTCAATTCCTAATTCCGGCTGTATGCAAGCTAGCTGGTTAAAAGGGGTAAGCAGTGTTCATAGATTGAGGAACATTTTGTGGAAAATTTCTTCTTAGTTGCTTCTTTGCCTTAAGAAATCAGACGTATAAAGAAAGAAGAAAAGAAAGAAAAAAATATTTGTTAGTCGCAGATATATAGTATGACGTGCGTATCATCGTGTAATATCAATTCTTATTCTTTATCGTATGGTTAATGTACAACCTGGTATGGTTACTTTATCAATGATGGCAGAACTTTCATCCGGTCTGACAGAATGTTTATGTTCACCTGCATGGCCGTGTAACTTACGAGACACAAAAGCTGACAGAAGAAAGACGGGGACCTCTGCTACTCCTGTGAGCTTACATCTCTCTTCCGATCTCTTGTGTTAGCGATGACTTTATACTATGTATCACTCCTATTATTACTACCATCCCTGGTCTGGTTGGTCGTTTCCCTAATACGTTAGGATCGGTTTCCAGTCCAACTGGATCTTTGAGATAGGTACGGTAAAGCTGCATCCGGTTAATACTGGAAGACCCCAAACATATTTGGGAATAGCTCAAGCTATCATGATGATTCGAGCTGATTGCTACTCCCAAAATAGATCCTTAACTGTTATTAATTTAAGCTCATAATTCCTTACGAAGGAATGGGCATGCTAAATATATGCGTTGTATGCCAGAAATAGACCTCGCGGACTCATTCCATGAAATGCAGTGTGGTCTGGCGCTAAGAATAGCTTTCCTTTACTTATGAAGGATTCGTTGTTGCCCGTGGATTGGTTTGTTGAAGATTTCAACCAAATTTTTGACCAGTAGTATTTTATTTTCACGATGTGGAAATCCTGAGTGGATGTCCTTTACCCTGGGGAGAGTGGATGGTGTTATGTATGTGGGGTAGATTTAAGTAATGAGCCAATAAACCAGTCTGCGTTGAGTAGCCTTGTATCATTGACGTGTCCCGTATATAACACTGGCGACGAGCGATTTTGTTACCGATACCCTACGCGTGTGAACATTTTGTTAAAAATGCCAATTGGACGAATAGAACCGTTTGATTTAGCGAGTAATAATTGGGATGCGTATGTTCGACGGGTCAACCAATTTATTACACTGAACAATATCGACGAAAAGTTAAAGTTAGCAACTTTAGTGACGGTAGTAGGCGCGGAGTGCTACGAGTTGATGTGTGATTTGTGTTCACCCGACACCCCAGAATCAAAAACTTTTGACCACGTGGTTGCACTAGTAAAGGAGCACCTGGAACCAGACAGGTCGGAAATCGCCGAGAGGCACATATTTCGGCAAAGATTACAAAGGCAGGGTGAAAATATTCGTGAATACCTACAAGCACTAAAACATTTAGCTAAAACGTGCAACTTCGGCGCATGTTTGGAAGTGTGCCTACGAGACCAATTTGTATCGGGGCTGAACGAAGAAGACATGAGGTCAAGGATCTTCGCAGAACGAGGAATTAGCTACAAGCGCGCCGTGGAGTTGGCGCTGGCGCTGGAGGCGGCGGAGCGGCACGCAGCAATGGCGGGTGCTTCGGCTGGCGCAGCGGCCACGCGGCCCGGCGCCGGTGGTGGCGCGCCTGTGCCATCGCAGCAGGATGACGACGGTTTGCATCGGATCAGCGCGAGTGCGGGCGCATCGCGCGGCGGCCGGGCCGGCGCAGGGGGCGGCGCAGGCTCGGGTCGTGCGCAGGCGCCGCGCACGTGTTCGCGATGTGGAAAATCGGGCCATTCCGAGGCCAAATGTCGGTTCAAGCAATATAGTTGTGATGTGTGTGGTGAAAAAGGCCATTTAAAAGCAGTGTGTGTTAAAAATAAGAACACAAAAAGTTCGAAAAGTCAGTTTTTTTTAAATGACTCGGACTCGGAAGATGACATTTGTAACTTCTACAATTTGGTGGTTAACAATGATGGTGATGGACCGTACTACGCAAATTTGATGGTAGAAAATGTTAAATGTAGATTCGAAATAGACACTGGAAGCAAAATATCAGTAATTTCAAAATGTTACTATGACAATAATTTTAAAAACGTTCCAATCGAGAATAAACTGTTATCTTTGAAATCGTATACGGGTGACGTCATCGAGACCATCGGTTATATTGTAGTTAACGTAGTATGTGGTAAGCAACATGCAAAACTAAAGTTATACGTTATTGATAACGGCGGCCCGCCGTTAATGGGCCGTACTTGGATCAAGTATTTAAAGTTAGCTGTTGTGGAATGCTACAATATGACCGATGAAAACTCACTGGCGGCATCGTTACGAGACATGTTTCCAGAGGTTTTTGCTGAAGGTTTAGGCACATTTAAAACTAAATTTCAATTATATTTAAAGGATGACACACCAGTATTTGTAAAAGCACGGTCAATGCCACTGGCCTTACGCCAGCGAGTGGAACAGGAGCTCGAGCGGCTGCAGGGGGAAGGGGTCATCTATAAAGTGGAGCGATCCGACTACGGCACTCCTATAGTGCCGGTGGTTAAAGCTAATGGTAGTATAAGACTGTGTGGTGATTATAAAGTAACGATAAATCCACTTTTGAAAGATTACCACTACCCGCTGCCCCGCATTGAGGACTTGTTCGCAGCTTTAGGTGGGGGAGAGGAGTATAGCAAACTAGACTTATCAAACGCTTTCCAACAGTGTATTTTACATGAGGATTCTCAACCGATGACGGCAATCACAACTCACGTTGGCACTTTTGTATATAGGAGAGTACCATTCGGTATTAAATGCATACCAGAAAATTTCCAAAAAATTATGGAAGAAACTTTAAGTGGATTGCCGTCAACGGCGGTTTTTGCGGATGACATTTGCGTTACTGGTAAAGATAAAACCACACACTTAGCCAATTTAAAAGCGGTGCTACAAAGGCTCAATCAGGTTGGTTTGAGAATTAATTTTGCAAAGTGTGATTTCTTTAAAAGCAGTGTTACCTATTTGGGCTATAAAATTGATAAGTTTGGGTTACATACAGATAGTAAAAAAATTGACGCCATTGTAGCAGCGCCCGAACCTACAAATGTTACACAGCTCAAGAGCTTCATGGGACTTGTAAATTTTTATTCTAAGTTTTGTGTCAATATGAGCGATATTTTAAAGCCCCTATATTGTATGTTAAAGAAAAATGTTGAATGGCAATGGACTGAAGAGTGCAGTAGGGCTTTTACAAAGATAAAAAAGGTGTTGAGCCACGCACCTGTTTTAGCACATTACGATGAAAGTCTACCGTTAATTCTATCAGTAGACAGCAGCGCCTATGGCGTGGGCGCGGTATTGACACAGCGCCACGCGGACGGCTGCGAGCGCCCGGTGTGTTGTGCTTCACGGACGCTTAACTCGGCCGAAGTCAATTACTCGCAGTTAGATAAGGAGGCGCTCGCTATTGTATTTGGTGTAACTAAGCACCATCAGTATGTTTATGGCAGACATTTCACACTTCGTAGTGATCACCGTCCCTTAAGTTACATTTTCGGTAAAAATAAAGGAATACCAATGACCGCTGCCAGCCGCTTACAGCGTTACGCTGTTAAGTTGGCTGCTTACGACTTTAATATTGAATTCGTAACATCATCAAAAAACTGTTTTGCTGACGCTCTTTCTCGTCTTCCTTTGGACTTGACAAAGCGTCAAGTTAGAGGTAAAGGTGAAGAAGGTAGCTATTTAAATTACGCGCAAGAACATTTTCCAATCTGTTTTAAAGATATTAAAACTGAAACTCGGAAGGACGCGTTATTAAGTAAAATATACGGATTTATAATGCACGGGTGGCCCACTGATAAATCGGTTGATAAAATAGAAAATGCTTACTTCAATAGAAGGGATAACTTGCATATTGATCAAGGCTGTATAATATGGGGTTATCGTATAGTCATACCAAGATCGTTACGAGATTTAGTTTTGAATGAGATTCACGACGGGCACCCCGGAATCGTCAAAATGAAACAAATCGCGCGTAATTACGTATGGTGGGAGAATATCGATGCAGACATCGAACGCGTGTCGGGCGAATGTGTTGCTTGCAGGGAACTACGGCCCGCGCCCCCCGCAGCGCCACTACATTCGTGGCCGTGGCCGGCAGAGCCGTGGTCACGTCTGCACCTAGATTTTCTCGGCCCATTTAATAATAAATATTTTTTTGTACTGATTGACGCACATTCTAAGTGGATAGAAGTGGAGCCTGTAAGCACGACGTCAGCTACTATTGTCATTGACTGTTTACGACGGTTGTTTGCACGTTTCGGATTGCCTAAACGCTTGGTGAGCGACAATGGGCCACCTTTCTCATCCTTTGAGTTTGCTCAATATTTAGAACGCAACGGTATTAAACATACTTTAATACCCCCGTATCATCCCTCTAGCAACGGAGCTGCGGAAAATGCAGTGCGATCCGTTAAACGTATTCTCAAAAAGGCACAACTAGAACGGGAAGATTTTAATACCGCGTTAAATCGATTTCTATTTATGTATAGGAATACGGAACAAAGCACCACCGGAATCGAACCGGCGGTAGCCCTTATAGGTAGGCGATTACGCGGCCGTCTTGATTTACTTCGGTCTGACAAAGCGGAGCGTGTGCGCAGCGACCAGTTGCGGCGCGAAGATAGCCACAAACGACCACTGCGGACGCTGGCTCAACAAGAACCAGTCATGATACGAGATTATACGAAATCAAATCGTAAGTGGACTGAGGGTGTTGTGACCGAGCGTACGGGGCCAGTATCCTATACGGTGAAAACGAGTGCCGGTCAGACTCATAAGAGGCATATTGATCAGCTTCAAACTCGAAAATCGCGGCATTCTTTGAGTAAGGCAATTGACGTTACGTCTTGTGATCAAAATAACAGCAAATCACTTCCTACAGAGCAATCACTTTCTAAGGGCGATACGGACGACAAATATGAATTCTTTGATAGTGTGGGGGAGGGAGCGGGGAACGCGGTCCAGTCACCACGGTCAACCCCGCCGTCCTCACCTGCGGCTGATAACACTTGTCGCGTGCGCAGGAAAGCGGCTATTCGTTGCCAAGAAATTCTTAAAAAGATGTGAACACATTGTACTCTTAATTGGTTTCTGAATTGTTATTTCTACGCTCTTAACATTGCAACACTAACATATTGTTTGGTTTTAATTTATGTATATTTTCACAACTGTTCTCATGTTTGTGTATGATATTATTGATTAAGATTTGTGTACGAAATTTGGGTGGGAAAAGTGTTATGTATGTGGGGTAGATTTAAGTAATGAGCCAATAAACCAGTCTGCGTTGAGTAGCCTTGTATCATTGACGTGTCCCGTATATAACAGATGGGACTGTCAGATTCGAAGTGGCTGAAATCACACCGGGTATTCCCTCGCATACTTGCGTCAGGGAACTTCCGCTGCCCCGGACGAATGCCGGACGGCCAGCTTGACCTACGGGCCTTGGCGGGAGTGAGGTGTTAAACTCTCCCTGTTGCGTCTAAAAGAGGCGCGTATGAATCTTCTCGGGTCCAGTGTGATGGAGGAAAGACCACGCGGGCTCATTCCATGAAACGTAGTGTGATCTGACGATAAGAATAGCTTTCCTTGACTTATGAAGAAGTGAGATTAGTGTAAGGGCAAAGAAAAGATGGTTAGATTGACGATGATGCCGAGACGTCTGACAGGGAATAATGGAAGAAGAAAAGTAAGAAAACATGCTCCCCAAGAAGAATGGGACAAAGGCAGGATGATCATGATTTATGAAGAACTAGCTGACGTCCCGCGGTTTCACCCGCGTAGATCCCGTTCCCGTGGGAATACAGGGATAAAAAGTAGCCTATGACACTCAGCAATAATGTGGCTTTCTATTGGTGAAAGAATTTTTAAAGTCGGTTCAGTAGATCCCGAGATTACCCCTTACAATTTAACAAATATACAAACTTTACTTCTTTATAATATTAGTATAGAAGTATAGATTAAATTGTTGCCTGTGACATGTTTGTTTGTTGAGAACTTTCAACCCCTTGTTTGACCAGTGGTATCTGATCCGACTAACAATACGTAGGACGAATGTCTCAACTAAGACAGACACTTTACTTTGTTTAATTTATTAGATATCTCACAGTAAGATTGTTATAGCTGTGATATAGTTATATTCCTAAGTATATGTGTACTGTACCAGGGCCCCGAGTCAGCTATTCAATAGTGTCAGAATGGTCTATCATTGATCTCATAATTGTTGATTGATGACAAGGAACTTAAGTCTGTCGACATAAGGTACTTTTTGGCTTGTCGTCTACTTGTCAAAATCAACAATTATGAGATCAATGAGAGACCATTCTAACACTATTGAATAGCAGACTCGGGGCCCTGGTCTGTGTTGTGATGACACTTGGGGGAGGTCTTAATCCAGTAATGGACGACTTTCGGCTGAAATGATACTGATGATTATTGAAAATGATCATCTATCCTAAATTAAAATTTCTCTTTCTCATGTATGTAATTTTATTTTCTCAGAAACTGTAAGAAATAATGATAATAGAAAAAAAAATGTTTGGTTTATTATATGGTACGGAATACAAAGTTCTTTAAAAAACAAAGTAATACATTCAAACTGACTTTCAAAAAGTAATTTCACATACTTACTTAATTAAGCAATAAAAATCTTTTATTACATCTTAGGGTGGACGCCACAGTTGCAGTCCATACAAAATTAAAAACACAAATTAAGTAATCCAGGTGCTCATACGATCTCGATAAAATACCGCCGCGGTATAATTGTTTAATTAACTAAAATGTTGTATCGGCTTCGGTATGACAAAAATGAGACCTTTATGTTTACCGACGTGGACGAACAAGGACGATAATTGGGTGGTTTACCTTAACGTTCAATAAAAGGAAATAAATTAATTGTTCGGAGTTAAGGGTATGGTGGTTGACATGGAATTTGGATCGTTAAGGAGTAGGTTCGAATCCTTGGTTGGTATTTTTAGGTACTTTTGCCCATGAGACACTAATGTGACAACTAGACTGAGTGTCAAAGACCAGTCTATGTTGTGAACCGATGTATGACATTTGATCTAGCTAGAGTACCATGTTTAGGAGCCTGTCATCATATACTAGCCTTTTCCGATGTGTGTGTGTGAGATCTACAAATGACACGGACCAACGGCTTAACGTGCTTTAAAAAAAAAAATCCATTTTTTTTTATTATTTAAGATGAAAGCTCCAGGATAGCCCGCAAAATTCGAATTTTCTTACGTATTTTACAATTTGCTTTTGGACTACCTTAGCGCATCCACGCTTAATTTGACGGCAAATTTTAAAAGAGTGTCCATGGAGATCCTATCCTAAGAGATCTTAGTTATGGAATTCATTCATTCTTTTCTTATTTAAAAACCACATAACACTTTGCCCAACCCGGGAATTGAACCCAGAACCTCATGCTAAGCAGTCGCACTTGCAACCACTCGACCAACGATAAAAGACCGCAACAAACTTAGCCACGCATATTAAATTATCTACGGGTGGGTCTAAGTATTCACCGCTCGTAAGTATTTTTAATGCCTTCTATAATTACTTAAAAACCTATTCACCATAGACTATCAAACTCAAGAATGTTGCCATACGCAAATCCCCATAGATAATTATGCGTACAGAAACGAAATAAAATTATTAATTGGTAAGATTGGCATAAAAACTATCATTGAATTCAGTTGATGAAGCAATTAATGTCATTTAGTTATATTTATGGATGTGTTGAGTTATAAAATTTGCATAGTTAGGAGATGTGTGGGTGATGGGGTATACAGATGCGAAGGATGGCGAACGAATGTGGTTTGAATGTGTTTGCCGACGAGCTGATTAGCCATTACGCCACTAGCAAAATTGAAATGTGCATCGTCTGATAAATATATCGAATGTGCGAAAATGCACCAGTATTTTACATTTTTTTTTTTAAAAAAAACGTTGCCCCACACTAGGAATTTCTCCTGTATCGTGGGTGCGTTTACAAACATTGAAACTCACATACACAAACACGCCCAGACCCGAAACAACTATCTGTAGGCCATACAAATACTTGTTCCGTGCGGGGATCGAACCCGCGACACGTAGCGCAGCAGTCCAATCGCTTAGCCACTGCGCCAACCGTGTCGCCTAGGCGTTTGCCTATTAATTTGATCTACACATTAAATAATAACCCAGGAAATTAATTTAATTGTGTTTTCTATTTAATTATAATGTAGAGTTTTTGAGATAACCTTTAGGCTTTTAGAATAAACGTATATAGAAGATATTTATAAGCTCCAGCTGTCCATATTAAAGACCATTGTACCTCCTAAAATAAAAAATATGTATTGTAACGATTACGGTAAAATATTTGAATTCTGTAAAGTGATGAATGTTTTCGATAAACTAAAATTAATGTTAATAAGCGAGGAATTCATCAACTTAGGTTCTATTACTGAGAATTCGAGACCAGGTAATCTACGTAACCTTACATATTTACCAACATATAGGTTACCAACATACACAAACGTATATGGACAAAGAACGAGACACTATATGTTACCGTCCATACTAAACAACCTCCCAAAAGAACTAGTACAACAATTAAAAAATTGAAAAAATGTAAAACAACTTAAAAATATATTAAAATTGTTTTTCCTAAAGATAAAGAAATAATCGTTAATTAAGTAGATATGTGTTCAAGAAACAATTATTATTATAGTACGTTTCAATGAAGAAGGTAGGCGTCAGTGACTTTTTACGGTCAACTGTCACATGAAAATAACGTTTAGCATTGAAATACTTGTGCAAAATAACATAAATTTTATCTTTTTTATCTTATTGGAGTTATTTTAAAATTATACTTTGTATAGTATATAAAAGCGAGTATATGTTAAAAAGCTTGAACAAAGTCACAACAAACCTTCCTTCTTATGTGAAACGCATAGTATGTAAGATTAATTTTTCACGTACAAAAATAAAGTGCGATAAGCGACTCAAGCCGTCTACACATAAACCCAATGTACGGGATTTTAGTAGGCTGGTTATATATTTTAGTAATTTATGTAAAACTTTGTATTGGATAATAAAAATAAAAAATAAATTAAATAATATTACTGCTATTTATTTTGCAAAAAAAACTTGAAAGGAGGAGGACATTGTAATCTATCTTCTATTTATCTATATAAATAAAAAGAGAAGTCCTGCCTGCCTGACTGACTGACTGACTGACTGATTGACTGACTGACTCATCAACGCCCAGCCCAAACCCTTGGACCTAGAAAGCTGAAATTTTGCACAGAGGTTCCCTTTATAATGTAGACAAGGAATAAGGAAGGATTTTTCGAAATTCAACCCCTAAGGGATTTAAATAGGGGATGAAAGTTTGTATGGAAAATCGTCATTTTCACGCGGGCGAAGCCGCTGGCAAAAGCTAGTTGTCAATATTTATTAAAGCAACCCAGGAATTCTGGTCCAAAACTTTCGATAATGAAACGTAAACCTCTTTGACGTGATTAGGCGAACATTAAGGATAAAATATTCGCGTTACTCCTTCTAATAGTTCTCCTTTTCCGAAACTTGGCCCTTGTGGAGAGCTTGGCTAGATCCTCATTTTCCAAGTTACGTCAGTCATTCAGTTGTCATTTACATCGACTGTTCACCGCATCTAGCTCACCATTCTACAAAACCGTGTGTCCCTTACAAAAGCCAACCGAATTCGTCAAAATCAGCATATTAAGGCTATTAAAAGTGGTTAATTAAAATTAACCATTTTATAACCATTAATTTTAAAAGAAGCACCTCCATTGGTGGCATGCTTCGAATTTTTTCACTAATGAATATGTACTGGAAATATTGTGGAATAGAGATTTGCATAATTTGAAATAAATTAGGGGGTTCTTTACATATATTATGCGTATCTATTATTTTTGAAGTCTACTCTGTGTTGGACAAATATCTGTTGTTGTATAACATCACGCCTGTAATCCCCGAAGGGTTAGGCAGAGGTGTATCTAATAGTACGTGCGTTCGCTCTGACCAAGAGCGGGGGGGGGTTATTCGATGATGGTGGAAAATCATCGAATAACCCCCCCCGCTCTTGGGCAGAGCGAAGGGGAGTGTCAGAACGAGTATTTCTCAAAATAAGTGTACATCTGTTGAAAAAAAAGTGTGCCTCGAAATAGTAACAAAGTTTCAATGTTTTTATTTAACCATATATACAAAAAATAACATATTTGTGAAGAAAAACTATTAAACTTTAAAGTTGTGAAGAATAAATGGTAAAACCATAGTATTCAATCAATTTTGGAAAGCTTATTTATAAAGATGTTTTTTGCGTTTCATACAAAAATCAAATTGCCCCCTACGACTTCATACATGTAACACTTCATAAAATTCGATATGTCGCGTTAATATTGTGCATTTTTTGTATTACAGACCTTGATTAAATGTAGTTTCTTTATTAAAGTGATTTTCTATGGGGTTTCATAGTAAAATATAAAAAAAAATGCGAAAAACAAAATGAGTCGTGCCCATTTACTTTTTAGTAACTTACTCTTTAGTTACGTTTTATTTCTACTTCCACGTAATTTCTGAACGCATCCGTTACCTTTTAACACGGGCAACACTAGCATCATTCTGATTGGCTGTAGGTCTGACGTCTCCGCCATAACTTTTAATGTGAAAATCAGTTTTGAACGTGATGTCCAAGGGAGATTACTTTTTCGTAATAAGAAAACTTTTTCACTTTTTCACATTAAGATAAGTCTTGATTTATATATGTTATTGTAATACGTGTCGTACGAACATTTAAGCGTATTATATTATTTGCAGTTTCAGGTTTTATCAAACCATCGACTTATTATGATCTTAATTTGTACAATTTTCGTTGCTTTTTCGTAACGTTATGAAAAAGTATAGTGTAAAGCTGAGTGTATACAGTTCTTAAAACTTTGCCAATATTAAAACCTTAGTGAACATTCACTGGCAAATAGTTCTTTAAGAATTTTAAAGTCTCATATGCTTTATTTAATAGGTTGGTTTATAGCCTTATGTTTACTATTTAGTAACATCTAGAACTATTTCATAACAATATTTCGTAACAACTTTTTCGTTACGTACACTTTCTTTGAGAAATACTCCACATTTCGCCAGTTATGTTTAAATTATAATGTAGTAAGGGGCGACCCTATTGCTTAGCACCATTTACTGTTTTCTATTTCATATTGTTCCTCTCACAATCCATCCATATTTTCTTAAAAAGTTATTGATGAAATTAACGCTTAATTTGACCTTTTTAAGTGTTATAAGTTTACCAAAAGTTCCATTATTTTTATCAAACAGATTTTTAGATCAGAATCGACAGATTCGATACAGAAGCATATCGGGACTTTATTGTCATAATTACCAATAATTTTCTATAGATAGAAATTAAAAGATAATGTTTGATTTTGAAGACTTATCTTATAGCTGTTACAATTGCTATGTTACTTTTAATTTACAAGAGAAAGATAGTGCCTAATAAGTTTATAGGTGTATTATGTCCATAATTCCCACATTCCCTGAAACGGATAGGCAGACGTGACTATACTTAAGTCATACAGCCACAAATCTACGAGCTGCTGCAAATGTTCTTGATAGATAAACTAGATTAATTTAGCAGATACAATCGGTTTAACGTAAACATCTTTCAACTGGCCATATTCTCACAAAAACATTCAAAACTCAGCTGATCAGTGACTCCTCAAATAAACCAAAAAGAACAACCTACTGAACCCAATTTGTGGACCCCTACTGGGTTTTAAACAAGTCGCCACCAACGAAGACTATAATTAAGACATTTGCCCCAATACAAGACTACTTACTGTATTTTTACTGATAAACGACTTCATTTTGAGCCTACATGCGACATTCAACCTTATTACTATGAGTTAAGGAGTTTGTGGTTCGCAAGATTGTATCGGAATTAAAAAAGACAATAACATGGGATGTTAATTTCTTAATTTTTGAGGTCAGATAGCCAGTCCTTTTGTGTTAAATACTGGTATTCAGCTGCATCCGGTCGGACTGGAAGCCGTCTCATAGTTGGGAAACGGCTAGGCAGATGATGTTTTTACTTCGGTCTTAAGGTGTTTCGTTCCTATATGAGTTGCTATCTCAGCCATCTTTAGAACATAGTCAGAAATTTAAGGATATTTTAAAGTCCTACATGTATATTTATATGTATGTACTTTCTGGAGCCCTGACACATTCAGAAGGCACCGCAGACCTCGTTGAAGATGGCGGGCGTGGTGGACTAAGACAACTACCAGTGGTCCATATTATTCCTGAATCCTGAGTAAATTTATAAATAGTGATCAAGCACTTTGGTTGCTTCTTCGTTTGAGAAGAGCCCATAGCTTTAGCGTGGGACAATAAAACAACTTTAAAACGCAAACATCGAAATTCCTTTCCGGTGGTTTCTTTGTGGATATCCTAGGACTCTTCAAGGTCCTTATTCGTCCAAAATATCATCACTCACTTTCAGACTAGATAGTGGTCAAACCCAAAACTATAACAGACCAACATAAACCCATCCAAACCTTATCCTGCCTACCCTTTTAAGACGAACCCGTGAACATACCATAAAGCCCATGTTTTCGGCCTAATAAAAGACATAAAACCACAAAAAAACTTTTATAAAAATAAACAAACATGATACAATAACATTGAATGTCTTAATTATCAGGCCACATGGGTGGTCCATGACGTCACAACGTGCCTAATCAGTAGTACCACGAACCAAACGATCTTGGTTGCGGCGAAATTTGGAACTAACTTTAAGTACGGGATTTTTGACGTTTCGCAAAGACAGTGGCGCCACCCGTCTGGATGGTGTTGTTTTGGACGTGTTTAAAGCCTAGTCTTTATTCTTTGACGCTTATTAATTTAGTGTAGATCGTCTGATTGGTACTAAGGTTAGCAATGATAGTAATAATTATAAAAGTTGATGATTGCGGGGTTAATTTGCAATTTATTGGTGGATAAAAGCCTGTGTCATAATATGATCATAACCTGTGTCATAATATAACATGCATTCGTCTAATATGTAATAATAATAATAATGAATATAATAATAATATTCATTATTATTATTATTATATTATTATAAAGCGAATTCAAAGTATATCTGCAATTTTAATTAAGTATGATTACAACCAGAAATTCCACTCTCAAAACCACTTCGACGTATGCACGTATTTAAAATAAAAATATAACATTAAAAGCTTATAAATAACTAACTTTAGTGTTAAATTTTTTGTGTAAATTAACATAACTCTATTGTCCATGAAAATAATTTTTTTACACCTTGATAAATGGCGAAACCTTAATAAATAGGTAAATATAAACCTGTAGGTATTATACCCATGTTTTACAAAATAAATTGGTATATTTTATGTTTGTTTAATTATATTTTTCTGTATTGTTTCAGGACGAAGTAAGTACGGGACGCGCTCACGGGGACCACGTGAGATAATTCCATTTATTTCTAATATTTATTTATTTTACTTAACTACAAAAAAAACATCATATCTCGTTATTTATTGATATAATACATAGTTACAAATCTAAAGAGAAAATAACATTTTAACTGAAAACTTTGAGGCTAGAGTCAAAAATTAAAAACTTTTTAATGACAATCCTCTTTTAAAGAAGTTTTAGAAATTAAATTACTTTGAAAGCGGTCGTCATTTTTCTATGCACGCTGTATATACAGTTACACAATACACGTCCAGTACTAAATGGCCTCGCTTTGTATGGAATTCTAATACAAACACCATAGAGCATTAAACCACTTTGACAAACACAGATCCGCACAAACTGGCTTTGTATAATTATTTAATATGTCAGAATATGTGCAAATCGAAAATACCATCATTGACAAGATTTTGATTAAAAAAGTCAGACCAATGTTATCAATATGCAATTTCACGTCTTTTATTTAATATTAATTTACAAATAACACTTTAGATAGGTAGGTAGGTATTATATTATTATAAATAGAAGTTTTTCTAAACATTTTTAACAATATTAGTTGAAAGTAAATTTCAAACATAATAAAGTAAGTTGATGGCTTTATTATAAAAAAACTGGTTGTCAACGAAAACTTTCTATATCTTGAGTAGTTTGAAACAGTCAAGAGCGATCTCTGTGACAATTTTACAGACCTTTATACGAGAGCAGCTAAACGTGTAAAATTTTTTTTTTTTTTTTTTAATTATAAATGGGCTTGCTCTTGACTTCAATCTTGCCCTAGGCGCAGAGATGATGTCGACGATGGAACGAGCTTACCCAGTAGAAGCCTGTTTACTCGCGTCAAACAGATTAGGGTTTTATGAACTCGGAAAACCGACGCAGGCAGGGAATTCCACTCCTTGGCTGTGCGCAAAATTAAGTAGAGATAAATAAGTTTAATTAAATAATAAAAAAATGTTAAGCATACATATTTTTTATACTTGGTACCAAGTACTGAGTATCAAGTCAGACAAATACTTGTCAAACACAAAAATGTTCGGGATTAAAAAAAAGATTCTGAAAATATTCCGATCAATAAATCTTTAAAATCTTTTTGGTGGAAACAATGCTGTCTCACTGTCTGTTCTTGTGCATTTTTACTTGACGTGTTGCTTCACCACGAACTGCAAACTTAGAGCCGAGTTCACCAACAGATGTTTAAATTTTTAACCGATGTTTAAACCTTAAACGCCTGTTTAACAAAATTTTGTTGTTCACCAAGCATCATCGACGCATTACGACTGTTAAACACCCGTTTTACTTAAACGAGGTAGCGGACATAGTTTAACAATTGGTTAGTTGCTTCCCAACGAAGAAATAGAAATACAAGACGGTTTGAAGTTGAACTACATTTTTGAAGAAAATAATGTATTAGATGATTTCGAAGCTATTGAGCAAATTTTACGCGCACCCCGTTTAATTCCAATAAGGCGCAATTATTTTGAGATATTTTCGGTACAAGAAATTTTGTTTATACAAACATAGTGTAAGTTCCATTAAAACTGACTTCCCATCTTGGGTGAAATTTGTTGTACGCTTACGTATAGCTTCCATAACTAATTAATTAATTCTGGACCGAAAATAACTTGAATCACTTCGACGACAATAAAAAAATAACACGACATATAAATAATAAAGACATTCACGATAACGGACATTGCTTTGACATAGTAAGTATTTCATTTCGTAGAATAATAATGTTACGCTGCCATTTTTCGATGTCAGTCGCCTAAAGGCTACAGACTATATGAGATCATCTGAGACTATATGAGACCATCTTTACAAAACAATGTTATACCATTCAGTCATTTATGACCCATCTGTTCAAAACCGTTTGTTTAGTTAACCGTTGGTTACAAATGAATGGTGAACATTAAAAAAACGCCGATACAACTGTTAAATATTAACGGGGCGGTTATGTAATCAATGGTTATGATGTAGTTGGTGAACTCGGGCCTTAAAGTGGTCCACAGAGAACGCAGTTGGTCACTCATAGATACCGAAATTCGATTATCGTTCTAGTAGAACGCCTAATTGGATTGTCAAAAATTCAATTCAGTAAGACTCCATACAAAAACCAGTCTATTTTCGTTGGCACAAAGAGTAAAGTTGTAAAAACGATTGACAAAAAGACACTCGTGAATTTGTTAAATAAGGAATTTAATTGATTTGTTACGCGTAAATTGGAAATACGTGGTCGCATTTAGTTCTTTGGGCGGATGATGAAAAAACTGTCATTGTTGGTTTGGTTATTAAAGTAATCTATAGGACGCAATGTATCTATAGGAAATATAAATAGAATACAAACCCAAAGTACCTTTTTTATTTGTGTAAGTTTTGGTGATATAGTAGGTCTTATAGTTAAGTTATACTCGTAGTAACTCAAAAAACTACCCTTAAACAATTAAACAGTTTATGAATTAAAAATCGATATAATTTACAAATAAAAAAAAAATCAATCATCACTATTGTCTCATCATCACCGTTACTACCAGATTTTGACCAATTTTATCACTTTTGTCTTCTATGGTCGTTTGAGCTCGGAATAATTACACAAACACACATTTAAACAGGTTTTGGAAGTGCTAGGTAGTTGAAAACCATGAAACAGTTTGGTGTCGAAGGCGATATAAAATCTTGATAAAGCAAAGTTGAAACATGGCCATGATATTATTGTACAGACACCACATCATACTACCCGAAACTGTCACATTTTCCCAATCAAGCTTGATCCTAATGGTTTAGTGATAAAAAATCTATTAAAGGGAGAAAATTTGTGGTAGGTTGACGTGTTGGAGTCTGTACAATTCGATTTTTTATAACATTTTGTTTCTGATGAATACAAGATATTCATCAGAATGCTTCAGAAATAAAACATACAGTACTTTTATAACAGCATGTTTTAAATGTTTGTGCTAAAATCTGTGTCCTTTAGCATTGTTTGTGCTACCTTGATTTTTTGTCCAATATTTTTATTTTGGAAATAACAGCTTTAGTAATAGTATTTTAATGTAAATACAGGGTGTAAGGGAGATTCCTCCGTAAACTATCTAACTGACTCAGCTCCTTATTTTGAATCATATTCCAACGTTTTTTCATATAATTATTTGTCCGCAGCACTCCATTTATGTCAATAACACGGCTGTAGTCAAAAAACCATAAATGAATGTTGAAATACTCAAACGACACGTCAAAGTAGCTTTTCATATCCTGCCACGCTGCAGAGTTTGTCGAATTTATCGTCGCGATTTCAATTCTCCCTATCAGTCTGCGGAGGGCTGTCTGTTAGATCCTGTAAATCTTCTATTTGGGCTCAAATCTTTGTGCACCTTTTTGTTTCTAACACTATAATCATTTCTACACACACCTCCAAATTCCAGCTACGAAGAAAACATCAAATCATCATCTTTGTCTCATCATCACCGTCACAACCAGCCCGGCAGGCGGTCGGTGAAATATTTTGACCAATTTTATCACTTTTGTCTTCGACGCTCGTTTGAGCTCGGAACTGAATTGGTTAAGATATTGCATCGTCCGCTTGTCTCGGGGACTTCTACGAGGGACGTTTGTGCTACTTGTCAATCGGTGAAATATTTTGACCAATTTCATCACTTTTGTCTTCGACGGTTGTTTGAGCCCAGAACTAAATTGGTTGAGATATTGTATCGTCCGTTTGTCTCGGGGACAAGTCTGTTTGCGCTACGTGTTCTTTGTGTGCTAATTTTGTTTGTCCAAACTTGATTAACTTTGTATCGCTGAGCAGACGACTACTGCTTAAGAGATTTCGTGCACTACGCAGCCATGTCCATTGTCCATGGGCTATGAATAAGTAAATATTAAGTTAGATAAACTAATCACTCTCCTAGAGAGGAGGCCTGAGTCCCTGCAGTGGGAACACTATAGGCTGATGATGAATCACTCGACGTGCCGTTGTCGTCCAAGTTGACAAGGTCAATATTTGTGGTCTTTATACTTTGAAACTTCGGAACTCCGTCAACGAAGATACGGGGGCCCATCCAAAAGTAGCTTTATAATTCAAAATGAAACCATTTCTTTAGTAGTAGCATTCATGTCTTCGTAGTGCGCGAGATCTCTAAATGTTATGTTATGTGTGTTTTTGCAAAATATCTTGTTTGTGCTACATTGTGTTTGTGCGTTTTTGTGTTTGTTCGTTGCTGCAACGTTGTTTTTTTTGTTTTCAGTGTTTTGCTTTAATTGTATTTATTATGCTTGTGTTTTGTGTTTGTGAATGTATTTTGTGTTTTATTTGTTTTGTAACCTAACATGATCATGTTTCAACTTTTGTGATTGGACTTATGAATTATTTCACTAATATTAGACTAAAATTATTCTTATAACTTCCAGAATTCACATAGATATAATCTTAGTTACTTTACTATTCTTATCATACAGTTTATAAAATAATAAGAAGAGAAGCGGACGTCCCGCGGTTTCACCCGCGTAGATCCCGTTCCCGCGGGAATACAGAGATAAAAAGTAACCTATGACACTCAGCAATAATGTGGCTTTCTATTGGTGAAAGAATTTTTTAAATCGGTTCAGTACTTAGATCCCGAGATTACCCCTTACAATTTAACAAATACACAAACTTTACCTCTTTAATATTATTATAGAAGATTTATGAAATCACAGTCGTTATAAACAGGCAGCTTAGATAGGTAGCTGATGTCTTAGGTTCCGATTATTAGTCAATACCAATCCTCTGTTAAATATTATCCTCCTTTCATATCATTCATCCACTTTTTCGCCCATTTTCTTTGACCCTTCGTTCGAATTAAAAAATGGCCTGCTAACTTCCGCCATTTTAATTTTGCCACTACGCATGAAAGCTATATTAATCGATAGCTGGGTTTCAATACAAAGCAGCTTTGTTTAAGACAAAATGTTCTAAATTGTCACGGTTTTGAGATCAAATTAAAATAATAAAGTTGTACTGAAGCCGACTTATACCTCGGAAACGTGACACTTTAGACCATTTTGTCTCAAACAAATCTTGTTTATTACGATGTTATTTATTGACTAATACAGGTTTTAAGTGTGGCCATTATTTTGAAAATAAAAAAAATAATGGCGAATGTTAGGCCAGCCAGTCTTCATATAAAAATCTTCCAACCCCCTTTAATTATATATTTTGTTAGAAGCTCAGATACTCGTCCTCCATTGTAGTCTGTTTGCAAGCAGGTCCCCGGACGCGAAGGCCTAAGAAACCCCCCGGAGACAACGCCGTGCCTGATGAGAAGAGACCCCGCACTGCTTTCTCTGGACCTCAACTCGCAAGGTTAAAGGTATGGGACTTCAAGTCTTTAAAGTTTACTAGCCTCGTTGGTCTAGTGGTCGCAAGCGCGACTGCTGTGCACGAGGTCCTGGGTTCAATTCCCAGGTTAGGCAGACTCGGTGCGCGCGAATGTACATGTATCTCCCGGGCCTCCGACACATGGTAGTAGTAAGAACAGTGGGGTTTTAGTCGGTTAGAGTCTGACATAACCTTCCGCTTGCCCCAGACAGACCCTCCATCTTTCCATGAGCATTTTCCCACTGAAAAAAAAATGTCGGACAAAGTCTTATTGGGTTATCCATCAGAAAGGGGATAGAACCGATGTGGCATATCAACCTGCCCGCCATTTTGTTTTTTTTTTCGAATTCGCGGCCCACGATGAAAGTGGTATGTATGGATAGAGGACACATACTTAGATGAACAAAAAATTTCCAGTAACACGGTACCCCAAAGTGTCACGTTACCGAGATATTTGAAGGTAAAGATCGACAAATGAGTACAACGACAATCATTAAACATTTTTTTAAATAGCCTTATTACGTATATAGGCCTTAAATTGTATCCAAATAATAGTTCCCAGGTTTATTATTATCATACGCACGAGAAAATCGCCTCGCATCGCAGTGAAATGCTATGTTATGTCATAGAATAGCTTTCTCGTGCTCCTGGTAGAATGTAATGTACCTACTCTCCTTCAATAAACAGTAATAATAATAATGAACGCCTATAGACACGTAAAAGGTCTATTTTTTATGTGATCATTATTCTCATAATTATGTCGATCTTTACCTTCAAATATCTCGATAACGTGACACTTTGGGGTACCATATTTCATGACATTTTTTGTTCGTATAAATGTCCTCTATCCATACATACCACTTTCATCGTAGGCCGCGATTTTGAAAAAAAATCAAAAAGGCGGTGGGTCGATACGCCAGCTCCCATACAAAAAAGTTCAAACCCCTTTCTCAGGAGACGACGCATAAATAATATCTTCAGTAAACATTTTTTTTATATCAATTGTACGTACTCGTGACATCAATGTTGTCCCGAACGGCAGATGAGGTTGTTGAAGGAACGAACTGCCCCAAAAGAAGCCTCGCAACTTTAATAGATTAGTGCCAAATGAACTTTGAAACACCGATGCAGAATTCTAATCTATGTTTTCTTGGCTTGCTAACTTGACTTGGCAACTATATTTAAAGACAACCTACTCTTTACGAGGGTTGAAAAAGTGAAGTTTAAATGCTTAAAAATTACAAGGACCCAGTAATTATACTAATGACAATAATATCCGTAGTGATAGGCAACTGGGCTTATCCCAGTTGTATACGTCCCTGTGTGCCTATTGGCCTTGTTCTGTTCTGTCTCCTGCTGATATGGAGGAAAGTGGAAATTATGTTTTTTCCTACGCTTCCGCCATTTTTTTCTGATTAATTTAGTTGCGGGTCCAAGACAGATAAATCGTTTCTCTGGGACTTCATCGGGCTCCATTGTCTTGACACTTTTCTTGTGGTCGCCACTGTTGATTCCGGCTTACAGGAGTTACAGTGATTTCGGAATAGTGTGGCGGGCTACTCCCAATTTAAAAAATTACAAATACTGATTTGAGCAACTTAAATCTTCCATGTTTCTAACAAGAACTTTTGCCCCACAGCACGAGTTCGCCGAAAACCGCTACCTAACAGAACGAAGACGTCAGAGCCTGGCTGCAGAACTGGGCCTAGCAGAAGCGCAGATCAAGATCTGGTTCCAGAACAAACGAGCCAAGATCAAGAAGGCTTCGGGGCAGAGGAACCCGTTAGCCCTGCAGCTGATGGCACAGGGCTTGTATAACCATAGCACCGTGCCTCTGACGAAGGAGGAGGAGGAATTAGAAATGAAAGCTAGAGAGAGAGAACAGCAGTTGAATAGAGTTTAGATGATAAAGAAGAGTTGAGTTTTGATGTGGGCAGGTTGGTGAAGGACATGATTCTTTAGATTATTTTTTTGCAATATACTTCTTAAAGAAATTGGTTTATTTACAAGATACAATTTACAGATCGTTAATTATGATAAAAAAAATACAAGTACCTACATATTAAAAAGGGAGAAATTACAGGGCGTCAAAAATGATCCACATAACTCTTAAAAGGAAAATTGCCCAAAAGGCTGACAGCACTGCCAGCTGATTGATTCTTTGACCTTTCTTTTTAAGAACAAAAACTAGAAAATTTATTTTGTAGGTATAGGTAGATTTGACTGTTTAACTTATTACGGTCGGTTTTAGCCGACAAATGGAAATACGAAAACGTAATTGTAACCTCTGATATGATACGGAATAGTGTCAAATAAAATAGTGATGTTAAGAAAAGTTACGTAGGTATTAGGTTTTCCTTGGTCGGCTATACCCGACCATAGCGTTCAAAAGGTTAAAAGTCTCCTCGTTGGTAATTGATCAGTGTGTTCTGCCATTTTCAAAGTATGTGCAATTTCTTAATTAATATTAATAACTTAGGAAGGAATTTATAACTTCTTGAAGTGCACCGTTATATCCTCATAACATACAATAGGGTATTTCACCAAAAAAATCTAATTAGTCCGTCTGTTAGATTATCGAAAAATATTGGATACGTGTTTTTTGTTTTATCAATATAATAAAAATTGACGAAAATAAAATGTGTCAAAGATCAAGAGTGGGGGTTTTTGGCGTCACTTAGTGGGTAAAAAAGTACTATCCTTATGACGTCACACGACTTGACACGACTTTTCGAAGCACTGTATCGTCTTCATATTTTGTTTACGTGAAAAAAGAAATATACGTGTCCATTATTTATTGAAAATCTATCTGACGGACTAATTAGATTTTTTTGGTGAAATACCCTATTATGAATAAATTAGTTCATACTTGACCATTACAAAGTTGTATGAAAAATAACTTAAGTAGACATAAGCTACATCAAGCTTTGTTATTCCAGTATAACATGGCCTAGCTTTCTATAGATTTCCTGTACAATGAGAGATCCGCTTAAACTGGTTTATGTGTAGTTTAATTTTAATGGTAAACTAGACTTGAAAAAAATTTCCTTGTCTATAAAAATATCCAAATTAATTATGTAGTTTGAGTTACGTATTTCAATAATGAATGGTCCAAATGGCCTTAGGGGGAGACCTATAAATGTTACCTAGCACATGCTCTATCTTACATTTGCAGTGTAGCAGTGACAGGAATTACAACAATCCTGAGTATATATTACTAAGTAACTTGTATAAATAATAGGGAGGGATGTTTCCTGACAAAAATATGATTCTGTTTTGTTCGTCAGTTAGATTATCGAGAAAATATTGGATACCTGTTTTTTGTTTTATAAAATTAATAAAAATTTACGAACATAAAACGCATCAAATATCATGAGGGGCTTGTGACGTCACTTTCCGGTAAAAGGTGTACTGAAATGTGTCGTCACATGAGTTTTCAAAGCACTGTGTCGTCTTCATTGTTCGTTTACGTGAAAAAAAAAATGCATCCAATTTTTTTCCAATTTTTTTTTTTAATCTGGCGGACTAATTAGATTATTTTGTCAACTACCCTATTATAAGCCTTTTCAGGTAAACCCTTGCCGAAAGAATGTGCTACTAAGTCTCTTTATAGATATCGGCCTTAAACTCAAATGAAACTCTTATTCATTAACCTTCTAGTCTTCGTTTGGTTTTTACTCAAGTCACAACCACGACCGACCAAACTATAGTTGTTGCCAATTAAGATCGCAATACCGGTCATTGCCCTTTCCATAATAATATCTCTTCGTACGAACCAAAACAAATGAACCATGTATCGTTTTTCATTAGAAAAAATGTTGAAGATCACGATAGATGACGAGTCAAGACATGAACAGGCTTATTTTGGATTTCAAAGTTAAGAACTTTAATAAATATTGGTGTGTCAACGACCGCCATTGCGATCCTAACTGGCAGCAACTAAAGTAGTAGTAATTGTTGCAAAGAATTATCTGTAAAGGAGAACTGTCCTGTCACCACAAGTCCTATCAAAACTCAACTGCTGAAGTAAAAAGAGATCAGAAATATACTGCGTCCCTCTCACACTCGTCAATAATAGTTTTTAAACAGCAATAATACAACTGACATGACTCTATAATTTGTAAATACATATTTTGTTCACTTCTACGGTGTATCGTCGCAATAATGTTCAAGTTTTCTACTACAACAATACGAAATCAAGCGCTTCTAAAGGGGTTTGAATAAAATGGCCTGCCTTAATTTAACATTTATTTTTTTCAACGTTATAGCCACGCATAAATTACTGATGATATGAGTTATTATCGACGGGTCCTACGTATAGGTACTAGTTTAAGTGCGAAAACACAACTTTACAGGAGAGCGGTTGAAAGGTTGCTGCGTTGCTCAAAATGATGTCACTTACACTAGTTTACGAGCTTGTAATTCTGAAATTATTTGATAAATCAATATTATTTTTACGGGATACAAATAAAAGGTAATTTTAAGGCATTTGATGCGAAAAATGCGGGTTACACCAGTATAGGTAGGACCCGTCGATATGACCTATCAAAGTTGAAGCCACTGACACCATCTTCTACTGAAGATGCTGTTGACAGCTCATATCTCAAAACGTGACATTTTAGAACATTTTATCTCATACATAACTTATTTGTATTGATTCCGGTTATAATTATGATATATAAAATAGGATTCGCGGCAATAATAAATGTTTATTTACTGAGTAAAAATGATTAAAATCACCAATACAACCGTCTCAGTTCATATATCCTTGAGTGACTATGAAAAAGGCACTCAAGGAAGTTAGCAAGTTAAGTTTAACAATATGGCACAAGAAACTTTAGAATATTCACAAACGTTAATAAAAGCCACTTTCTTTCTTTCTTTGTAGTCGTGTTCTTCATTACTGAAGGTCGTGTCCCTGATGAAAGTCCTTCATAGTTCGTACAATATGTCTCCATTTCTCTCGATGTTCGGCTTTCCTTAGAGCAGTTGTAACAGAGAGTCCAGTGAGTGCAGTAACTTGGTCACACCAACGGTTAGGTGATCGGCCGCGGGGTCTCTTTCCTTCGATCTTGCCCACTACGATTAATTTGTCTAGGTCATCTGGTTGACGACGGGCAATGTGACCAAAATACCCAAGAATACGCTGGAAGCACATCGTTGATAGTCTAGTTTTTATGTGGAGCCGAGCGAGTATAGACTTATTTGTTATTTTCGCGGTCCATGGTATTCGGAGCATTCTTCTCCAACACCACATCTCATAAAAGCCACATTGCATGTAATTAAGTTCTCAAATTAAATCATTCTGATGTAATAACCACTAAATCTTGGAAATTACAAAGTCATTTGCAGTATATTATACCAAATAGCATTCCGCGGTGACATGTAGCAGATAATAATAATAATTATTATTAATATTTATTATGGAGTCTCGGAAGACATCTTTCGAGGCTCTCAGAAGGTGGTACTCCTAGATACGGTTGTCATTGAGAGGAATAAAGATATACCTACCTAGACCCAAGAACACTTTTTTTGCGTTATACCCGGCTGGTGGAACCTCTAAGGTAAACCGCGAAATTCAAATTTTCTTACGTTTTTTACAATTTGCAAATTGTAAAAAACGTAAGAAAAGTCAGTGTCAGGTTGTATGTTAAATAAAATGGGATACACGATAGGATACAACCCACGACACAGGGTACCCTAGTGTGGGGTCTAGCGCTACTTAATTGCACCATATCTGTACTCTTTTTATTTATTTTATTTTATCTTACATTCTTTAATTGTTGTGCTTAACGTGTCATCCAATGTGTCTAAATAAATAAAAAAATATTATCATTATTATACTGATTAATAATGATTAAATTCACCAAAACAACCCTCTCAGTTCATAATACTTTCCTGAATGCCTTTTTCATCAAACAGTTAATCAAGGAAGTAATTTATGAACTGAGAGGGTTGAATGTGGCATTCATAATGTAAATCGATAAATAAAGAAAGTAATTCTAATTATTATATTATTGCGACGTTAAACACGTAATTCTATGTTGTTTTCTGGTCATATACATTTGAAGATTACCATAGCATTTTATCTGACTAATTATTAACATGCATTTCTTGTTGTGTGCACGCCTGATTTTTTTTGTTATGACAGAAATTTTTTTTACATTAATGTGGAACCTCCAAACAAACCGCAAAATTCAATAATTCTCACGTTTTTTGCAATTTGCAGGTCAGTGTCAGGTTTTGTGTTGATTAAAATATGATTCGAGCACGTAATGCATAAGTATTTATAGAGATACTTATAATTATTTAAATCATGAATACAAAACTCTTGAGTTGATTTAATTTTGATGAAATAGGCATTCAAGGAAGTTATATGAACGGAGAGGGTTGTATTGGTGATTTTAATCCTTACTTAGTAAAGTCACATTTGTTACGGTCGCGAATCCTATTTTATTTGACACTCACCGGCAAATTCGAAAAAACGTAAGAAAATTTGAATTTCGCGGACTACTTGGCGCTTAAACCGTTAATAGTGAATTTCGCGGACTACTTGGCGCTTAAACCGTTGATAGTAAATTCTCAGTCAAACTCGTGTCAGTTTCAAGAATTTTTTTTTTGTATTACCTATATCAAAAATACAATTCAGGCATGAGTCAGCAAAAGCTAATGTACCTATGTATGACCCTTGACAAAAAATCCCTACGTTTGAGAAATTAAAAAAAAAACAACAAAAAAATGTTTTTGTAAAAAATTATAGTCGAATCTCCCACTCGAATTGTATAAAAATAAAAATTGTAAATAATTAAAAACCTAATTTTAAGATTTAATTAACAAATTATTATTAAGTTATTTATTGTGCAATGTAGCAGTATTAGTCATTTATTATAATTTGACAACATTTTGGAAAGGGGCACAAAAAGTTTTGTTAGCCGCACAAACTTTGTTTTCTTTTTCAGATTTTTTTTTGTATATTGTTTCTTGGATTAATTTGTATTTTCAAATTGTTGTCAATTTATAAATGTGAAAAAAGTAGCGATTTATAGACAAATCTTATTAAAAGAAGTTAAATGATTTTTTTGTTTTATTTTTATCAATAATTAATTGCAATTCTGCTTTTTTTTGTTGTGGTGGCAAATCATCAAATGACTCCTCGCGCTCTGGGCAGAGCGATAGGGAGTGTCAGGTTTCTACTGACTAAAATCCACCCATGTTCCTTCTTAGCTCTTGTGCCGAGGCTGCGGTAAGTATCTCTTTCGAACAACCCGCAGCTACGACGGGATTGCCATTCTCCTTAGAAGCCATTGACAGTGTGGGTGGGTGTACTAATGGGATGATAGGTATTTATATCGAACTAGCTGATGCCCGCGGCTTCGCCCGCGTGGATACTGTAAAAACAATCCTTGATGCGGATTATATATCATTCTAAAATTTCAGCTCGATCAGTGCAGAACTTCTTGAGTTTTTGAAGCGTACACAAACCAACATAACATTTTTATATAGGTATATATAGAAGATTAGTTAATTAATTGTACATGAATAGCTCGTGTCGTTGTACCTGAATAGATAAGAAGTGGCCAGCAGAGAGGGCGGTGATTGCTGACATGGCGACGAAAGAAGAAAGTATTGAAAAGAAGGTCTGCAGCGCCGATTCCATGTACCACGCATAAATTCTAGTGGTGAACCAATTTTATATAGGTATCGTAACTAAGTAGAAGTTACTAAGGACCATCATAAACATAGGTCAAGAAGACAAAACAAACTATTAAGCCAATAGGGGATCGGACTGACCCAAAAAAATAGAATTCTGTTTAGTCCGTCAGTTAGATTATCGAAAAATATTGGATACGTGTTTTTTTGTTTTATAAAATCAATAAAAATTGACGAAGATAAAGCGCGTCAAAGATCACAGAGTGGGGCTTGAAACGTCACTTGAAGGTACAAAATGTACTAGCATATGACGTCACATGAGTTTTCGAAGCACTGTATCGTCTTCATTTTTTGTTTACGTGAAAAAAGAAAAAATATGTGGTCAATATTTTTTGGAAATCTATCAGACGGACTAATTAGTTTTTTTTTGTCCGATCCCATAATTTGATTAAATTGCTTTTTAACAAAACGTTTCCCCACACTAGAAATTTCTCCTGTATCGTGGTGTCTGTTTGGTTTTTTTTTATTTGGAAAATATATTTTCCATATAAAAAAAACCAAATCAATTCATAAATGGCGGAGTTATCATATGAGGTAACAAAAATAAAAACGAAGAACATCCTCCTTTTTTAAAGTCAGTCAAAAACAAACATTTATATTTTTTCTAAATAAATTTCATTCAATTCGTTCCCATAAAAAGTATCTTCCTCCACCACGTCAATCGTCCGCTTCGCATTTAAAAATGCAATAAAAAAAACATCCGAAATTAAAGTTTAGCACCCGGGAATCGAACCCGCATTCCCGATTCGCGATGCCGCCGCAAGTATTTCAATAAAACTCACCCCCACTCACCCCCTGGCTGTCAGTTCATTCGCAAGACACCAAATTAAAAAGGGGTGAGAGTTTAAGAAAATTCGTTAGGGGTTGTTCCAATGTTTTATTTCGGAGATGTTTATTTGTTTTTACGCGATTTGGGGTTGAAAAAAAAATTGTATAGTGTAATTTTCTCTTTTATTTTCTTTTATTGGCAACCCCGACTTACGAGCAGTCAATCGTGGTTTCTAACCCAGGCAGGCACATTACTTTGTGTAATTAATTTCATCACCACTGCTCTCAAAACGGTGAAGGAAGACATCGTGAGAAAACCGGCCATGTATTAGAACTAAAAATTCGAAGACGTAATAATTATGATATCTACCATCCCGCACTGGGCCCGCGTGGTGGATTATAGACCATTTCCTCTCATAGAGAGGAGGCCTGCCTGAGTCCCTGCAGTGGGAACATTATAGGCTGATGATAACACCACGCCTGTAATCCCCGAAGGGTTAAGCAGAGGTGTACCTAATAGTTCATCCACATTACGTCATTTATGTTTTTAAGTCCTTTGTAATAAGGGGCGAGTCTATTGCCATCAATCGGGCACAAATCCAGGAACCTTCTTTTAGGGAAAAATTGAGTGTCAAAGTTCCAACATTAAATTTTTTTTTTTTTAATTAACTATTTCTTTACAAACACGTTTTTATTACAATAATTGTATTTTAAATAAGTGCGTTTTACATTGAGTCCTACCGTAAAAAATTATATTTCCCCCAAAAGCAAAATGTAGTTTCCCAGCAAAAGACTTAAAGAAAAGACTAAAGATTTAATGCCTCGTGAAAATTAGCTGCATCTATCTAGTTGGTCGCTACCGATCCAACTTACCTAGATGGATGGTACTTATAATCGACCCATCTCGGATAGAATGTGAGTGTGGAGCCCCAACACAGGACACGCCACAGCTCCTCTCTTGCCCATCGTACACAACTAACTACAACCTACAGGACCTGAATAAAGCAAATGACAGAGCTGTCCAGGGCCCCGAGTCTGCTATTCAATAGTGTCAGAATGGTCTATCATTGATCTCATAATTGTTGATTTTGACAAGTAGACGACAAGCCAAAAAGTACCTGTCGACAGACTTAAGGTACTTTTTGGCTTGTCATCAATCAACAATTATGAGATCAATGATAGACCATTCTGACACTATTGAATAGCAGACTCGGGGCCCAGGTTGCTACTTACTGGTCGGACAAAAATATTCGAAAAGAAGAAGAAAATGACATCTGCCAACCCGCACTAGGCCCGCTTGGTGGATTATATAGGACATTCCCTCTCATAGAGAGGAGTTCTATATGTTGCTATGTACTGGGTGGACAAAATTGTCGAAATGAAGATGAAAATGACATCTGCCAACCCGCACTAGGCCCGCTTGGTGGATTAAAGGCCATTCCCTTTCATAGAGAGGAGTTCTGTGTACTGGTCGTACAAAATTTTCGAAAAGTAGAAGAAAGCTGGACCTGTCATCATCTGCGTTACCTTTTTGCCAACTATATTAGAGTCGGCTTCCAATCTAACCGGATGCAGCTAAATTTCTTAATCTAACTGGACCCACAATATAACTTTAACACACTCACCAAAATGCTTAACCGAATCAATTCGCTACAACAACAACAGTTGTTCACTGTTGTTGACCATGCTCGATTGTTGTTTTGTTGTAAAAAAAGCAGTTAATTTGAGAACATGATCGAGACACGCGCGTCTCTAGTTTAGGACCCGTTTACATGGAGTGGAAAATTAATAAAGTCATGATGGAAATAGTAAGTTTGTTTCATTTATCGTTCGGACAACATCTGAGTCATCGATTCGAGGAGAAGGAAGAAGCTTTTTGTCGGTCTGTATGTTTGTTCCGTCGACGAAACGGCTAAACCGATTTTGACAGTACTTTCAGTGGCAGATAGCTGATGTATTAGTTACATTTTTTATGTCATAACGGATTAGGCTTCTGAGTAAAAAAACCCTCAAAATTGACACAAAACTCGATATAATAATTTCACGCAGAGGTCTCGAGCAACAGCTAGTTACTTGTCTTCATAATCACTACTATTTTTTGATCGATTTTATAACTTTTTTTGTCCATCGTATTATTTCTGTTAATAACATTTTCGTTTTTTTTTTAACAGTAGTCAAGTACCCAATTATCGAACGACATAAGTGGAAAGCTTTGGGACAAGAAAGGTTATAAAAACACATACATTCATGCTAAAATTATACAAACTGTTATGATTGCATTACAATCAGAATGAATAGTATTTTTCCGAAAAATCTTAAAGTTTTTCCCACATTTTTCTCCAATACAAACCCAGCTCAAGATCCACTGTCTAGCGGGGGACAGGGGTGTCGACATTCCTTTAAGAACCAATCGAGGGGTTGACAGCACCCCTATCGAACTAAATTTGATTACAAGTCGCGACTTTATTTTAAACATCCCCCTTAAAAGGGTGGTAGATTGTCTTATTGCGATTTTTTTTCACGGTTGACACTTAGATTGACGTTGGTAGTTATTTTACCCGACTGCGACTAAAAAGAAGGGTATTGTATTGTTTAAGTAGAGAGAAGCGCTGTATCCTAGCTATGGAAACATTAAAGATAGTTGATGACACATCTAGTGGAAGGTGTTAAATGTGATCGTTAAAGCTTTACTAATATAATATCCAATACCAAAAACAGGTTGGCGTGTGTGCTTGTACGCTGCGTGTTGCGGGTTCGATCCCCGCACGTATCAAATATTTGCTAGAATTTACAAATGGTTAACTGACTACCTGCCGGTAACGACTGTAAAATATCAAAATATTACAGACGGGACCAATGTCGTAACATGGCGTGGCACGAAGGAAACTCGGTATGTAATAAATAGGTTGTCACCCATCCACGGATAAACCTAGGCAAGCGTGGCTTAACCTGAAGATCGACTCGAGGCTGTTCTATTACCGAAAACAATGGGAAAAATTATGAATGAATATTAAATATATATTATTTCTTATTTAAATTATTTATTATATTATTTATTTTTGAATTACCCAATTCTGGGTTAAGCTCGCCTTTGTACAGTCGAACAAGCTAATAAGTATACAGCCAGCTAACTTGTATTTACTTTTAAGCCTAAACAGATACAGTTAGAGCCTGATGTCAAACAATATGGCGTTTGACATCAGTGGCTTAATCCGAAACACTTGATAAAACAAAATTACTTACAATCAATATTTTCAGTTTTAAAGAATTATAAAGATCTCTACCCTGTTTACTTATTAGCTTGTTCGACTGTACATAAGCTTTATTATTGTAACTTGTGTTTATATTTAAGTATGTTTATCAGTTGTCTAGTACCCATAACACAAGCTCTGCTTAGCTTGGGACTAGATGGCGTTGTGTGATAGTTGTGGAATATTATTATTATTTGTTATTTTATGTGTGGAATAAAGAATAAGAATAAGAATGAAAATGATGGTCAAGATAAATATCAGCTTAAGTCAAAGTCAAAGCATTTATTTCAATTAGACCATTACAGGCACTTTTGAATGTCAGAAAACAAAATAAAACACAGCTACAGTTACAGTCACAAGGCATACCTAATAACTTGTGGAAGTACTGTAGTTGCCCATTCCTTAGCGTAGATCTCTAAGGAGAAAAATGGGCAAGAAACTCCATGGACACTCTTAAGAAAAACTAATGTCAATCCTAGGAGAGGATAATTGTATTTCGATTAAAAATTCGATCTCGACGTTATGTTTACACCGCACGCTCGTGTAAGGGTCTAATGTCAAATAAACATAATGTGAATAGGGCTGTTCCCCGTCGGGGCTGCGGGAATCGAAAGGCATAACGCGGCCTCGGCACAAGGGCGAAGAAGGAACATGGGTTGTGAAGGATTTGGGAACAACTGGGAGCACAATGAAACATGGACTTCACCAAGACACGTATATTTGGAGACTGGCGCGCGGCTTGCAACGACCATTGACTTAAATCTAAATACCCACTTATACGAATATACCACAGGTTGGTTTTTAGTCAGTAGAAGTCTGACACTCCACTTTGACGGCACGGTTGGCGCAGTGGCCTAAGCAATGGACTGCTGCGCTGCGTGTCGCGGGTTCGATCCCCGCACGGAACAAATATTTGTATGACCTACAGATAGTTGTTCCGGGTCTGGGTATTTGTGTATGTGAGTTTAAATGTTTGTGAACGCACCCACGATACAGGAGAAATTCCTAGTGTGGGGCAACGTTTTTTTTAAAAAAAAAAAAAAAAAATCTCCCTTCCGCTCTACCCAAGAGCGGGGGAGATGATTATTTGATGATTTTGCACCCACCAAAAAAAAAAAAACTAATAAAGTAGAATCCTCAAACCCGCCATATTTGCTCGTTAACACAATATAACATCACGCCTCTAATCTCCGAAGGCATCAGCAAGCACCCATCAGTATACCCACATTTCACCAGAACTTATGTTAAAGTCCCATGTATAGGGGGCGAGCCTATTTTCATCAACCGGGCACATATCCAGACTACGTGGCTGCTACTGAGAAATTCTTGAGGGAAAAACCCAATAACAGTGCCTGACCTGGGAAGCAAACTCAAGACAACATGCACAGAAGTCGCACTTGCGACCACTAAACCAACTAGACAGTCATACTAGATTTAAGTAAGTACTAGAAACACACAAAAATCAAGCTATACTCCTCTGCCTCGCCTTCAATCCAAAAGCTTGAACATATTAATTATCAATTAATCAATGTTTAAACTTAAGAGGAACTATCTATCAAGACTTGAATAACAAACCAAAAAAAAACCTATACAGGTGTCAAAAATTAATCGGAGAGAGGTGAATGACCTTTTGACGGCAGCATAAAAATTACAGACCACCCACGACGAACGCGCTGTACTAAACCACTTTTATCGCCGTCCCTTTCTCCCTCAGAACATTCCTCGTATAAAAGACAGAGATAGCTGTAATTTGTTAGTTTCGTTCAACATTCGTATATCGTTCGAAAAGCATCTAACGTAAGTTGAGCTGTCATTTAGAACATTCATTCAATAAAATGAGGCCTATTGCTATGGTTTATTGTCTATTTTAACTTGAGCCGTTCTATCTACAAACTAGTAGGTTTTTACGGTTCTAGTTACACTGGCCACAACCAGTATAAATTGAACTAAGCTTTAGAAGTTTTTATCAAAAATCAGAGTCTTTGTCTTTGGTTTTGAAGTAAAGACAAATTGTCTTTGGTATTACAGAGTCGTTTAGTTTCGATCTAACATAATCCTTGTCTATGGGTTTCTTAAGAGCCAAATAAATGGTATTTTATCTGCTAGATAGATATAGAACTTAAATGGTAGTTAAGAAATCACGAATTCATACTTATAACAGGCTTAGTGATTTTATCGTAATTGTTTTTAAATGACTAATTTTATCCACCTGCTTCGTTGGTCTATTGGTGGGAAGCGCGACTGCTGAGCTTGTCCTGTGTTCGATTCCCGGGTCAGGTATTATTGGTCTTTTCCATCAGGAATTTCGAAGTTGTCCCGGTTGATGGCAATAGGCGCGCCCCCTATTACATGTGACTTCAACATAACTGGCGAAATGTGGGTGTACTATTATATACACCTCTGCCTAACCCTTCGGGGATTACAGGCGTGATGTTATGTTATGTTATTATCAACCTAAAAAACTACTTGCAAAAATGCCGTTTGAGATCATGTTTGAGTCCCGTCGGGGCTCTTCGAAAGAGATAACGCGGCCTCAGCACAAGGGCTAAGAAGGAACATGGGTGGTTTTTAGTCAGTAGAAGTCTGACACTCCCTACCGCTCTGCCCAGAGCGAGAGGAGTCATTTGATGATTTCAGAACCCCACAAAAAAAAGTTCATGTTTTGAGGAAGTGGAGGGTCTTATGTAACATCTTCATAACAACACGCCTGAAATCCCCGAAGGGTGTATTCATTAATACACTCACATTTTTCCCAGTTCTGCTTAAGCCCACGAGCTCCAAGAGCTTATTCCACCATCTCCCTTCTTCCATCGAGAGACTAGACGTACTGCAGGTTATCACCCATACCTTGTCGATGTTCCACACATTCGTACGAAGCGTTTTGCTAAGTCTTTCATTATTCGTACAGCCAAGGAGTGGAACACCCTGCCTGCGTCGGTTTTCCCGAGTTCATATAACCCCAATCTATTTAAGTCGCGAGTAAATAGGCTTCTTCTGGGTAAGCTCGTTCCATCGTCGACCTCATCTCTGCCCTTAGGGCAAGATTGAGGTCAAGAGTAAGCCCATTATTAAAAAAACATAAGAAGCCATAGGGCTTCTTATGTTTGCCATAATTATCATCTGCGTAGCCGTTTCATAACTATGTTGGGGTCGGCTCCCAGTAGTCCCAGTCTAACCGCATGCAGCTGAATACCAGTATTCTACATGGAGCGACTGCCTATCTGCCTTTTTTTGGTTAGAATGACGACTTTAGGAACATTTTCACTAAAACTGACATGGTTACTAACCATTAAACATTCACCACCCGCAATAATTTTAGTTTATCCGTGAAAATGATGTAAATAGTAAACATAGTCATTTATATCCCTTTTTCTGAGTTAATAATAACATTTTAATTATTTAAGTCTTTTCTAAAACAAGTTTTGACAGCCTCCAAGGTCTAGTTCTCGTAAACTAAGTGCTACTGTTGAAAATGAGATTTACAGTTTGATTCCCAGATAAGGCAAAATATTACCTACTTACCAACTTGTTATTTTCAAAAGTAATTTTTCAACCCGTATTTATACCTATACCATTTAAACATAACTATTGGGTACATACACCCTGCCTAACCGTTCGGGCATTGTACGCGTGATGTTTTGATTTGCGATGTTTCCGACCGATGTTCCAAAGAAAAGGATTTTATTTACACTCTGGACTATAAAAGAAAAATATTAAGACTTTAATGTTGTTTTCTGACACAAGACCGCATTGTGTGGTCTACTGCACAATTTTTTAAGTATTTTTTTCTTGTCATTTTAACTCGCAATTTTGTGTGAGCGAAATAAATTCCCCTGTATGCCTGTACTGGGTTCGATTGCCAAGTCAGGCAAAGTGTTATTGGCGTTTTTCTTTAGGGATTCCTAGCTGCTACTGAGCAGCATTAAGTATGAGAAAATATCATGCCTGCTCCTCAACATTTTAAGGCATAGATGGATAATTTCTTTAAATCCCATTAGGGATTTGAGGGCGAACCTATTGCCATCAAAAAAGAAACGAAGAAATTCGTAAAGGAAAACCCAACAACTGTGTCCGATCCCGAAATCGAACTCACGACCTCAAGTTAGGTTTTGATCATCATGCATCTACCTATTTCCTCAAAATTAAATATTTATAATCAGCTGTTTGTGGTCAGCCCCCAGTCTATCAGGTTAGACTGGAAGCCGACCACAGCATACTTAAGATAAAGAATTTAAAAGATAAGACTCCTTTTATCCCGTAATTTGACATCTGCTAAAGAAACTTCTTTAAATAAAATATGCGAATATAAGCAGAAATAAATGTGGGAAAATATATAAATAATAATTATTTGTTTAGACGTGTGGTATCAATGCGTGGAATTTTTGTAAATGTGCTGTGCAAGCGCCAATCAGCGGGCAGGGTTGGCGCACACGAGAATTTATAATTTTCAAAGCTTCATTTTATATTAAACTAGCTTTCATCCGCAATTTCGTCTGTGTGTATTTTGAGCCTATGATACTCACAAATAATTTAGTTTTCTATTAGTAAAAGAATTTTCAAAATCGGTTCAGTAGATCCAGAGATTATCCCCTATAGAACCTCACAAACGTTACCTCTTTCTAATATTAGTCTAGATAGTTTTAATTTTGTTTGTGCAAAATTAGGAAGGTCTGTGAATCTCGAGAAAGTGAAGGAAACCTTTTGCATAAAATTACAATTATATCAGCCCAAACTGTTAGGCAAAGTTCTGCCATTTCTGGTTGTGATGGACCGATCTCTCATGAAAGCGCTCTCGTTAAATAATCTTCGCTTGATCATCTGGGTTTACCCAAGCTATGGCATTTTATGTCATGCTTATGGTAAGGTCTTACAAGTTGAATTGGAAAAAGGGAGAAAATTTGATTAGATAAAGATCGGCAGAGGTGGGGTAACAGTTTTAATAAAAAAATATTTGTACAAGTAATAAAACCACAGCGTAGAAACAATGTATTCATCATTTGCCTTTTCCCTACCATGTTGGGATCTGCTTCCAATCTATCCGGATGCAGCTGAATACTAGTATTTAATATAGAAAATGTCTGACCTCCACATTGACCTCCACAACCCAGTTAGTACTGGGTAATACGAAAACACTTGCTGGGCTTGCTCAAATTTTGGAGCCACTGACTAAAGTCCATTTCACGAAAGAAGTCCCGCGGACAATAGGGGATCTTACTGGGTCAAAATAATATGATTCTGTTTAGTCCGTAAGTTAGATTATCGAAAAATATTGAACACGTGTTTTTGGTTTTATCAAATCAATAAAAAATGACGAAGATAAAACGCGTCAAAGATCTTGGAGTGTTGCTTGAAACGTCACTTGTGTCGTCAAAATGTACTATCATATGACGTCACACGAGTTTTCGAAGCACTGTATCGTCTTCATTTTAAGTTTACGTGAAAAAAGAAAAAATACGTGTCCAATATTTTTTGGAAATCTATCTGACGGACTAATTAGTTTTTTTTTGTCCGATCCCCTATTGTGGAACTAAATTTGACAGATGGGGAGATATGGCGAGAGAGAAAGAGATAGCAACATTATGTCGCGCGAATACAGCGCTGCGTCTGCGGGACTTCTTTCGTGAAATGGACTTTACCTGTAACGACTCTCAAAAGTCTACAAATGACAGCCCGAACCAAAGGCCTAACGAGCTTTCCGAGGCACAGATAATTTAATTCAAAATTAACTAGTACTCCATTTTCTTGATGTTTAACCTAAATTAGTCATAGTTTCTAACTTGCTACAAACTCACAATTCAACAACTCGACAACCCTACCTCCGTCGACCAATCAGCTTCACGGCCGCCGATCTATCACCGAGAGCGGCGCGCGCGCAACCAAAATAAAAACAAACGTACAGCGATCTGGGTGGCCGGCAAGTTATATATCAATTTACAATATTCACTTTTAATCAGGGTTAGTTGGGTTAGCAGGCAAGGGAGTCAGGTTTTTGCGATTTTGTGGGGTTTTAGTGAGCGAAAGTGAGTGAAAATGTTGGGTTTTGGGGCAATTTGGGGCAATTTGAAAGAGATACCGCGGTCTCAACACAAAGGGCTAAGAAAGAACATGGGTGGTTTTGGTCAGTAAAATTCTGATACTCGCTACCGCTCTGCCCAAGAGCGGGAAGGGTTATTTGAAGATTTCTCAGACTCCTAACAAAAAAAGGGGGTAATGTGGAAGTCTGACAACCAGTCTTACCAAAGGGTATGTATAACTTAGTATTAACTGGGTTGTGGAGGTCACATAGGCAGTCGTTCCATGTAAAATACTGGTATTCAGCTGCAATGCATCCAGTTAGACTGGAAGCTGACCTCAACATAGCTGGGAAAAGGCTAGGCAGATAATGATGAGAATAGATAAAGGTCTTCTTCTTAGCGTGTTGATGTAAATATAAATAGATAACATAAAACAACATCACGCTTGTATATCCTAAAGGTTAGGCTGAGGTGTATTTACTATTAAGAGTGGGTGTAGTATTTAATTACACTCACGATATGCCAGTTACGTTTCAGTCCCATGGAATAGGAGCGAGCTGGCAACCCTATTTTTTTATTTTTTTTATTTAATATGGGCTTACTCTTGACCTCAATCTTGCCCTAAGGGCAGAGATGAGATCGACGATGGAACGAGCTTACTCAGAAGAAGCCTATTTACTCGCGACTTAAATAGATTGGGGTTATATGAACTCGGGAAAACCGACGCAGGCAGGGTGTTCCACTCCTTTGCTGTACGAATAATGAAAGACTTAGCAAAACGTTTCGTACGAATGTGTGGAACATCGACAAGGTATGGGTGATAACCTGCAGTACGCCTAGTCTCTCGATGGAAGAAGGGAGATGGTGGAATAAGCTCGTGAAGCTCTTGCGCACACTCTCCGAAGTACAGTCTGTAGAAGACCGACAGACATGCAACTTTGCGGCGGTGGGCCAGGCTATGTAGCTTGGCAACCAGCTTGGCGTTGCCAAGTTACCTTAATTGCCATCAAAGCGGCACAAATCGAGTCTCCGTGATGGCTGCTACTGAGAATTTCTTAGTGGAAAAACCTAATACTTTGCCCGATCCGGATATTGTGGTCTTCTTCTTGGCATGTTGAGCAGTGAACTCCTTGAGTCAAGCTACACGATCACAGACAAATGCTTCCACTGACTGAACAGGCCCACTCAAATCTGTGTTGTTTTTTCTCCAAAAGACCATCTCAGGTACTAATTTTAAATAGTCCTCATATGCCTTGACCAATGTCTGAACTTTATTTATTTATTGACACACCAACGACTTACTCACTAAATCCTTACATACTTATTATGAACTATAAAAGATATAGTGAACAAGGAGATTCGTTCCTGAGTGTAAATTTAATGTGTTCCAAAAAGGACGGGACACTTGATATCGTGTCCTGTCCTGTCTATCTGTTGTTTGCATATCACAGGAGCTGATGGACATTTATGAAATTGCCAAACTTGTCGCCAAATTTTGGGTTGACTCAATTTAGCCACCTTATTGTTTCTGTAAATTAGTTTTAAAGACACTTTTTATGTTTTAAATCTAAATAAGGCTAGTGTTTCGTACCTGAATACTCTGAGAAGCAACAGCTGAAATAAATTTAGAGGTCATACATAGTCTCTTTTTAGGTCTAAAGTGACACTTTTCGAATTGAAAATCTATCTAGAGGCAAAAGAGGACGAGTATTTTCAAAAGAATCATACAAACTACTCATAAGTATGATAATGTATTTCCAGGAACTTGCTGCTGAAAACAGACATACCTACACATAAAACCTTCAGAAATTAAAATTAAGTTCAAATTCAAAAGACAAAACTGCCGTTAACAGGCTTCACAGTTTTCTTTCCGCAAGTAATATCTAGAAACATACATGAATGCTTTTATGTTTTGGGACAAGCCCGCCACACTATTTCCAAACCACTATGACTCCTGAAATTAAGAATCAATAGTAGCGACCACCAGAAAAGTGTCGAGGCAATGAAGCTCGACGAAGTCCCCGAGAAACAATTTAACTGTCTCGGATCCCGCAACGAATTTAATAAAAAAGATTATCGAAGTAGGAAAAACATGGCATAATTCTCATTTCCCTCCTTAAGGGCCTATATTACCTAAAATTAGCAACTATATTTGTAGTGGTTCAAACTTGGTTTGAAATAATGTTAGAATAAAGTTCTAATCAGCTTGCACTACAAAGCGGTTGTTACGTCTCTCACTGCGGCCGAATAGTGCGGAGATGAGTGGTTTTTCGCAGATTTAATTTATTAAAAACAAATACGCTGTAATGTTAAAATATTTTTACATATGTCTTTAGTTGGTTAAATTTCCTTTCTGATAGTAAAAAAAAAATAACAGTTATCGCTCAAAATATTGAGCATTTCGAGACGAAAAAGTTTTTTCGTGTTCTTTCTTGATTGTGATTTTTTTTTTCGAGGTTCTTGATTTATTTTAGAAAATATTTTTGCATAAGTCTTTTACCTATACATTTGACTATACACTGTATTTTTTTTGGAATTGTATTATGTAGCAATACGGCTAACTCTGCAACGAAAAACAGGTCGTTTTTACGGTGTCCCTATTATCGTCGCCTTAACAGCAAGATACAGAACATATGAATACGAAAGAGCTTAGTAAACACTAAGCTCTTTCACTTTACTAATAAATTAATGAACCTTATAGAAAACACTGAGGTTAATTGAGGTTCGTTTCATATCTTCACCGTGACTGTTACACTGATTATATCCAAGTATGATTTCTGCTGAGCATTGATTCTGTTAGGTCGGTGTTACACCACGAGCTATATAGAGTCAACGTGCAGTGAGCAAGCGTGGCGAATCTGGGGCCGTGGGGTCCGGTGGTGGTACAGCTTTTTTAAGGAAACTTCGAAGCGCCTTGTTGACGTTTCCCGTAATCCAAGCTTTAAATACCTTGGATAGATGCTATGTATTGCTATACAACGTGGCAACGCCGCCTGTTTCTTGGACACATTACCAGCTACACAGCGTTGAGGAGTTATTAATTGATGCCCTTTTATAGCGTGTTGTGATTTTAATTATTTTTAAATCGATAACAAACGACAGAGCTGTCCAGGTTTCTACACACACTGTTCGGAAAATTCCTGAGTTTGCTGATTCGGGAATTAGAAGCTATTTTAGTTTTAACATTTTGCTGTTTTATAAGAGTTTCGAGTTTAAAGGAGTCATGAAAGGTTCTTGGAAAAGAAACATTGTGTCATAGATGGAAATCATTTCCACAAGAATAAATTCAGCGAAGGATTTTTACAATAGTTGATTATTTTTTTCTGCGTTGCATGAGAAAAAAGCAATAGGTGGACTACTCATAATAAAACAATCGCCTCGCAGCCGCGTAGCTTCCTCTACAAAACAATCCGAAGATCTTATCTCAACATCAGATCAATTAGATCGATAAACACACCTTTGACAACCTCCACATTTGACAGTTGTGACAGCTCTGACAACTTTGACAGCTTTGACAGTTTTGACAAGTGTCGTGACAAGCGCGTGCTAGCATGTAAGCAATTATTGTAACGTGCTGTGTGTGTTTATGGCTTTATGATGGTAAGCAACCCTGGGTCAGGCTTGGATTTTGATGGGTGACATGGGTATTAGAAGTGGGTTTGGTGAAGCATTTAACCGCTGAGCATGAGGTCTAGGGTTAGAATCCCGGGTCGGGCAAAGTGTTATTGGGTTTTTCCATTAGAATTTCTCTGTAGCAGCCACGGAGTCTAGATTTGTGCCCCGTTGATGGCAATAAGCTTACCCCCTATTATATGGGACTTAAACATATCAGGCGAAATATGGGAAACTCATCTCCGAATTCCATACGTGACAAGTAATTTCGTCTTGGAACACAACAGTGCAAGCGAGACAACAACAGCTTTCTTCGTGATTAGAAAGAGACGGGACACGTAGAGGTCATAGGTGGACAGGTGAAATGGCGATATACAGATTGTACGCGTGCGAAAGAGATCGCGAAAAGGATAATGATAAGTGAAAAGCATAGATTATTTTGGTGACAGAAGTGATTTAGGTAGATTATAGTCTAAAAATATGCAAAAAATAATAACAAATGAGCAAAATGTAATAACAGCGACTGGGTCGACCTTCAGGTTAAGCCGCGCTTGACATAAAACCAGGAATTCACAGCTGTAAAATGTAAAACCATATCATAATCATATTCATAACAAAGCTGCCGTATTTAAAACAACAGACAAAAACAAACATTGATCCCCCTATACCCAAATACCGGCGCGTGCCGAACTATATTATGGTGGTCCCTAAATCCGTTCGCCACTGTAACGGTCTCTAGGAACGCCCCAAATTACGGCACGAGACCCGATCAGTGGAATCAGTGTTGTAGACACAAATTATTTTATTGTTGACAACCCAATATGGTCAATTTATTAGTCATGGTTTTTTTTAACTAGGTAAGTAGCTGTAATGTCCACGACAAAATTATTCATCATCAGCTTATAATGTTCCCACTGAAGGGACTCAGGCCTTCTCTCTAGGAGAGCTGGGCTATAATCCACCACGCGGGCCCAGTGCGGTTTGGTAGATATCACAATGTAATATTGTCTTCGATTTGTTTGGTTCTAAGACATGCCGGTTTCCTCACGATGTTTTCCTTCACCGTTTTGAGAGCAGTGGACAAAATTATTATAAAAATATATTTCCCTATTTGAATCGGATTTTGTTAACATTTTTTTTTGCACAGAAAATAATCATTTTACGAAAATAAAACACACACTCTGTCACTTACGGGATTTTTATAACTACGAAAGATAACCCGTAAATTACAGTATAAGTTCAGTTATAAACCGTAAAAGTTTAATTAATTAGTGTTGGATACACATCAAAATAAATAACAACATAATTTGAGGTTTATTAATAAAAGATTAATTTAATATTCTTTTTAATTTAAGAATCATGCACATTCCCAAAATGTACGTATAGTTTGTCAAAGAAAAAAATACCACCTTTCAAACACATCTTTACCACCATTTTCCAATAAACCAAACGTTTACAAATCATAGACATCGCAAGCGCCATACTTCCTTTCAATAATCACACCTCACACTTTTGTATACAAAACTCCTTTACTCAAGAAAAACAAGAACGGAAAACTTCAAAAAGGCGCTTCATTTCAGCACTCAACTACAATCAAAGTACTTGAGATCTTCGATAGTACAAATTAAGCGAATCTTCTACAATCTACACTTACTCTTTGACAGCCAAACTTCAAGAGAGAAAGAGAAAACAATACAACATAATGTAAAAGCCAGAGCGAGAAAGCACGACCCGTTTAGACCACCCAAGTCGAAGCTTGGCATCCGACGAACTATTCAACTCGGCCATTATAATCTTGATAGTTTTTTGCTTTTTAATTATTTTTATTTTTTTTCCGTTGTTTATTTTAATAAGCGAATTTTGATGTGCAATCTAAAGTCACAATTGGTTTAGCGAAGTCCGGGTTTTATTCCGGTTTGGAGTTTGTTAGGTTTTCGTCGTAATTTGTTCTTAATTGAGATGCTTTTTGTCATTGCGATGTTTATGTTTGGCAAAATACCGTTGATTAAGTCGTTTATTATCACTTTGACATTTTAATTGCCACTAGACTGAAGCAATTTTTACAAAAAAAATAGTTTTAGAAATGAAAATACTGTAGATAATTAATACAGATTCAAACAACTTTGTTCATAAAATGAATATTTTTTAATAACAGTTATTGAATGTTGTTTTTTCACATAACAAAACAAAAAAATTGCAGAATCAATAGGCTGGAAAAAAGTTTAAATATTTTTTTTGTACTTACCTACCAGTCATTGGTCGATAATCGCCTAAAGGTATAATTATTAAATTAATCCAATGTTTATTATCTAAGTAATTAGTACAGAATACAAGAGCGTCATTCGTTAAAGGAAAATAAATAATTTTATCACTCCGCCTCTATACCTAACAATCTTAATGATATGCAATAAAAACTTCATCAAATTACTTTTATTGGTAATTGAATGTGTATTAAGATTGCTTATATCATCTGCAAATCATTTATTATTTAAGTTTCTAGTCATCAGTCTATTTAGTCTGTTATTAATTTCATACCTTACTAACTAAATGAATCATAGCTTGGCTGAGGTCTTAGATATCTTCTTTTAAACTAAAACCCAGATTAAATATAATACATACTTTGGTAGTATGTTTTATTGAGGCCCAATTTCCACATGCAAATCCACGGCAAAAACTGATCACGATGAACAAGCCAAGAGAGGCGATGAATGAAATTTCAGAATTATTTATTACTAAAATAGCATTGTTTTTTTATAGGTAGTTGTTTACTTAAATAGTTGTAATGTGCAAAAATACTAAATATTAAGCTTAGTTGCCACAAATAATAGTGACAGTGATTGTCATGTATGTTTGCTGGCCAATTATTATAAATTATTGTAAAATGATTAATTAGTCATTGCCTCAAGTATCAAGTGAGTAGGTCGCAGTAATTCGGTTGTAATAGTCTAGAGGTTTGCACCAATACATTTTTTGATCTCAACCAATGATTGTACTTGCACTGAACGATTTAGTGTGGAAATATACGGGAGGAAAGTTGAAACAGGCCCGTCATTTGATGGTAGGTAAAATTGTATCCAGTTTACATGTAAAATTTAATAAAAATTAGAGGGTTGGGTACATACTTATATTTTCCTTCATGTAGATGAACTACGGACACAGGGGATTTGCAATTTTCTCTGTAGCTGAAATTGACTGTGCAATGTACTTTATTATGATCTGTAAAAATATCTACACTCACCTCACACTTGGAAATAGGATAGTCGAAGTAACAGTTACCCTTCTTGCTGATATTACTATAATGCAACTTACTGGCCTATTAGAAATAAATGTTTAAACATAAAATCACGCCTGTAATCATCGGAGAGTTAGGCAGAAGTGCTCCTAGTATTACACCCATATTTCGCTAGTTATATTTAAGTCCTATGTAACTAAAGGCGATCCTATAATTGTCATCAGAAATTTCTGATGCAAAAACCCATAACACTTTGTCCAACCTGCGAATCCAGGTTCAAACCAGGACCTCATACTTTGAGTATGATTAAAAAGTCTATCCTAAAAATAAACGCGTCTCACCCGCCAGCTATCCCCCCGTATATTTCCACTCACGAATGTTTGCTTAGCGCCTCTTTAGTACATTTTTAATCCAAAGTATATTATTGATAAATAACCGATTGATGTGGATTGTGGATGCTGAGTGGTCCATCAACAGTTAATGGGATGCATCCGCTATTAACTAGTAGTTTCGTAAATAGAGTACCTAGAGATTTTTCTTGTTCTATAAAGGGCGTAAGTTTAATTAGTTTAGTTCGTTTAATTCGGCCGCGAAATTTTAAATTCTTCATCTTAATTTAATCAAAATTCCCATTTACAATATAACATTACACCAGTAATTTTCCAAATGTTAAGCAGAAGTGGAGGTACTCATTAGCACACCGTCTCCGTTAGTTATATTTAAGTGTCTTAATACGGGGTGCCTATTGCCATCAATCCAGCTCAAATCCAGACTCGTAACAGCCACGCTACTGAGAAATACCTGATGAAAACACACAAGAACAATTTGCCGGACCTGGGAATTGAACCCAGGACCTCAAAGTTTAATATTGATAAATAACCGATTGACGTGATGCTGAGCGGTTCATCAACAGTTAATGGGATGCATCCGCTCTTTGTGGCTATTAAGTTAGTTTCGGAAATAGAGTTGATTTCTCTAAAGTATAAAAGGGGAAATTGGTTCAATTCCAACGCGAAATTTTACAAAATTATTTCAAAATCTCTATCAATATGTTTAATTAATGGCATAAATCAACATAAAATATAACATCACGCCTGTATTCGCTAGTTAGGCAGAGGTGTACACAGTCATGTTTAAGTCCCATATAATAGGGGGTGAGCCTATTGCCATCAAATCTAGACTCCGTGGCTGCTACTGAGAAATACCTGATGGAAAAATATTTTGCCCGACCTGGGAATCGAATCTAGGACCTCATGCACAGCATTCGCACTTGCGACTACTAGAGTCTAGACCAACGTGGCAGTAAAATAGGTAGGTACAGGAATTGACCCTTTTTTTTTGGTGGGTGGAAAATCATCGAATAACCCCCCCCCCCACCCCCCGCTCTTGGGCAGAGCGAAGGGGAGTGTCAGACTTCTACTGACTAAAAACCAAACCCATGTTCTTTCTTCGCCCTTGCCGACACGGTCTGTTGCCGTCATGACGACGGCCGGACGGCGAGCTAGCCCGTTACTCACCGTCCACAGGCCCGCGTCTACGGTGGCCGGAGGTCATCGCGTGACCCCCGACGCCCGTAGCGCCTTCCGCGGCGGCTGGGACGTTGAGAGGTTCTCTCCCTCTCTCGTTCCGCCACCTCCTTCGCTAGCATCACTGCTTCGCAGAAGGAGGCGACGGCGTCCCATTCCTCTTCGCCCCGGACCATGGCTTGCACCAGGGCCGGACGCGAGAGGTCGCCGCCGCCGACCGCCGCCAGGAATTGACCCTCAATTACTTATGTTAAAAGTAGCATTCACTTGTGCCAATACCAATTTAACAATAGGTAAGTAGTGCACTATGATTAATTATTCCATTTTAATTTTGGCTTCATTACCTCTTAACGACTCGGTAGACGGTAAGTATTAATTTGCACCTTCCTCATTAAGAATGATAATATCATTTTACATCTTTCTTTGAGGTATTCAGTCATCTATATATTATTATCATTTATGTCATCTATATATATTATTATTTATTATCTGTTTTTGTTCTTAATGATGAATCATACGTTTTTAAATGATGTACGACGATAAGATATAATATCATTAGTTATTACTAATCGGTGCTAAAAATTTGCAAAAAGGTAGGTACTATTTTGATCATGGCTTCCTCAGCTGTCTGTCTGTCTCTTCGTTTCATTGCTTTCAGTTTTCTTACTATAGATTTCCGATTTTCTTTTTTTTTAATTAGTTTTTTCTTTCCTTGAGCCTTTCTTTCCTTCGGTCTCATTCATCATCATCATCATTTCAGCTAAAAGACGTCCACTGCTGGACATACCTCCCCAAGTGTCGCATCCAGCGGGTCGCCGCAACCTTCACCAGGTGCACGGTCCACCTAGTGGGAGGCCTTCCAACGCAACGTCTTCCGGTTCGCGGTCGCCACTCCAGGACTTTTCGGCCCCATCGGCCATCCGTTCTGCGAGCAATGTGTCCTGCCCATTGCCACTTAAGTCTGGCGATTCTTGGGGCTACGTCGGTAACCTCGATCTTAGTAGATTATTCAAAACGTTTAATCAAAATTATATATAACCAGACTAGCAAAACATATCCCTACTGTCTTGTGTGCTAATTCTCAATTCCATAAGTTACGATCACATACATTAATTTTCTTTATTTTAGACCATACACAATTTAGAACCCGCTTCGCTTTACCTGTGTAAAACTTAAAAATAAATGTTACTTAAAAAAGTGAAAACCAGTAGATCATAGAAACTTCTACATACCTATAAAGGACCTAAAGCATATACCTTCTTTCCTCTCATCAAAATATTATCAAACGAACTCTCCCGAACGTTTTTAATCACAAACAGTTAATGATAAATATGACTGATGTGGTGAACAGTAACTCGGTAAGTAACCGCTAATGGGAACTTAAACATCCGTTTAAATACTTAGTGGCTTCTTGAACGAGGGTTCAGTATCCCTGAGTCATGGCTCTTTGATTGATGGTATAGCTGGATGCTAGGTTTGATTCCCAGATTTTAAATATTTTTTTTGGTCGGAAAATTTTAGGATATCATCAGAAGCTAGACTCTCGTTGGTGGTCGCAAATCCGGAAACTTGTGATTGAAAATCTCAATAACACTTTGCCCGACCCAGGAGTTGTACCTCATGCTCAGCTGTTGCACTTGCGACCACACTCTCAACTAGACAGTATAATTATAGCCTTATAGGTGACAAAAGCCTTGTTTATAATTTTAGGCTAATCTAAATTTAGCCAGTTCTCGAAAATATCATAAAGCAAAGTTATGATATTTTCGAGAACTGGGTTTGGCACATACTTGTAGTACAATACCTCAGAATTCACAATTGCTTTCTCTTTGGTTGTCGACTCTTTCACTGAGTATTTTTCATCACTGACCATTCGCCAATCTTGGCCTTCACCAATAATTATAATAATAATATATTCGACAATAATTGTTTGTCAAAATAAACCAAATTATGTCTAAATCCGTCTGTGTACAATTTAATTAAACTCGAAGAGGTACTTCGTATGCGGTTAACCGTCAACTCACTTGCCATCAAACTTGTTTTGTCTCTCTAACAGCAAGTTAACACTAATCACCATTATAAGCACGATCGCAATCACCAACACCATCGCAGACTAGGCTTGTGATTGTGTTTTGTGCGTTTAGCCGTCGAGTCTGTCGCTATATAAATTATATATTGCTGTATTGTCTTCACTGACCGTCAAACCACTAATCACCACTCCACGCACAATCAAAATCAAAATCAAAATTCATTTATTTAAACTAGGCTGATAATCAGCACTTTTCGAAGGTCAAAATTTACTTTACTTTACTACAGTGAAACTTGGTTAACTGGGACTTGGATAAGTGAGAAACCTCTATAACTGGACCTCATACTGGGGTCCCATGAGACAGATTTGGATATCTGAGACACATTTAACCAGGTTTCACTAGGTATATTTACATTTTTATAAGACAGTCCCCCAAAAACACAATCACTACTAACTCGCATTCTTGTGCGATGGGTTGTCAAGTCTGTCACTAAATAAAGTTCACAGCCTAACAAGTCCTAAACATCACCAGTCCCTAATCACCACTCTATGCACAATCACCAAAGTTCGGTCTGCGTGTGCGATTGGTTGTGAGTCTGTCGCTATATAAAGTTTATTATTGTTATTAATACTGGTCGTTTATTGCTTCTGGACGATTACTGTGCTGGTGAAGCGGAGGATTTGTGTGGATATGACTTGAGTGAGTTGTTTTAATTTCTCCTCATACTTGGTTGATAATAAATATTTGATCTTCTTGTTCTTGAGTTTGAATTGAAGAATTAATTCCTGTTCAATTCATTAGAGTATCGAGTTGTCTTAATCGATGGCCATTAAAGTACAAAGTAATTTTAAATCTATGGTTTAATTTGATACTGATTGATAAATAAGATAATTTTTGAGTAATTTAAGCTCTTGTTACTCTCACTTCCTCCAAATTAAGCCACTCTGAGCGGCTAGGCAGAGGTGTACCTAATAGTACACCCACATTTCACCGGTTATGTTTAAGACCCATGTTATAGGGGGCGAGCCTATTGCCAACAACCATCAATTATTTTACGAAATTATATGAGAATTAATAAGTTTTTAACAAGAGACTGGTCAAAAATCAGATCATCTATGTAAGTAAGAATCGATTTACTTTTTTAGTATCTCTTTTTTTCACAAGCAATTCCACTATGATTTCCATACTAATTTACTTTGCCCTATTTTTTTTTCAAACTCATTGTCACTATTATAAACTAACTTTGTACGTAGAAATTGCTTTACCAAGCTTGATTCAGTGTCTCTTTTTTTATAAACAAAAATTCCACTAAGAATTTCCATACCTAACTTAGCCGGTCGCATCCTCTCTACTCCACCGCTGCGCGTGCGGCGACCGCGTCGTGTGTGGTCCGCTACGGCTCGGAGTATGCTCTACTTGCGTTTTAGTTTTCACACGAATTTTATTCTATATTTGGGGGTGAAACTTTTAGTATTTTTTCGTATTGGAATCTTGTTGGAATATTGTTTTCAGGGATGGTTGTGGATAAATAAATTGAGTAATTTGAATCATCATCATCATCAGCCTGTAATGTTCCCACTGCAGGGACTCAGGCCTCCTCTCTAGGAGAGGGATGGGCTATAATCCACCACGCGTGCCCAGTGCGGTTTGGTAGATGTCACATGTCTTCGATTTTTTTGCCACTCACGACTCACTGTTCGTAAGCCGGGACCGCCACCACTGGAGCACCGCTGATCTTACTTGAAATAAATTAAAGCTAAATTATCCCATCTCAGTAACTTAACTCAAACTGATTTCAATAGGAACATTACAGGCACCTTTCAATTTCAAAAAACCTAAAAAAAATTGTGCGCCAGCCCCAGTCACAAGACATAATAACTTGTGAAAGTACTAGTTGCCCATTCCGAAGCGTAGATCTCTAATGGATAAGAATAGTCAAGAAATTCCATGGACACTCTTTTACATCAAAATACATTTTTTTAAACTATATTGTATTTGCAACCACTCAATGGGTCCCAATCAGCAGCAAACGACAACGCGGCAGGCCCAGAAGGCGATGGCGGGACGAACTGGATTCTTTTTGCAGAGATTGGAAAACCGGAGCACTGGATAGGGATAAGTGGAAAGAGGGAAGGGAGGCCTTTGCCCTGCAGTGGGACACAAATGGCTGATAATAATAATAATAATAATGTATTTAACGTCTAGTCATTTACCAAGATATTAATCTTATTATTTTTTGCACAAAAATAATAACATGGTAGGTATAATAACAGTCTTATAACGATAAAAAAAACAATTTGCGAGCCAATCACTATTATTTTGATGTTAATAAAGTCTTGATGATTATTTATTTGTTTAAGAGTAAGACTCGTTAGGCGATTGGTTACCATTTTTCTATTTTCGTATACCTATATATTCCAGTAGAATGTTATTTTGTATCGTCATCTGCCTAGCCAAAAAAACTCACTTGTAAAATAATCACTGGTGCACTTTTACCTTTACCAAGAAATCATTTCGAACCCCTTTTCTTAAATTTTTAATTGTAATAACTCAAAAACAACCACCGACGCTACACTTTTCAAATTATCACCAATTTACTACTATTTGCTATTAGAAGCCGATGTTTGCCGAACGCTCCCGATGTTTACCGAGCACGTCCGATGTTTGCCGATCATGATCGACTTAAGGAACACCATCAATATTTGCATTTTTCATGTAATACTCCGACAAACTTATATTTGCGGTTTCGTATCTAACAAATTCCTTCTAAAATAGAACATACGGAACTGTAAACTTAACTTGGTATTTTAGTATGACGTTTACAAATTTAAATTTACCGTTCGATTTGGAGATAGCTAGAACATTTTGTTAGTGTTTTTGAGTTTGACAGCCGCATTTAGTAAGTTTGTTTCTTGTCAATATTAGGTTTAGTTATGAGGTGCATTGTGATGGTGATTATGACTCTTAAAGAGGTGAAAACGTGGACTAATATTTGTGGGGACTATTAAATGTAGTTCACGATGTGTTTTTAGAAAGTTTTGGGAGAATAAGGGCAGGGGAGCATTAAAATAGGTCTTATTCCAACATGCATATCAATCACTATGTTTTGATGAGAAGTACCAGTTTCTTCTTTTTGCAGCTGTCTTGTATGGATCTGAATGTTGGGCCACAAAAAGGATGAATGAAATGAAGACATGTGGATGAGATGAGAATGCTTGATGTGTGGTGTTACGCGAATGAATAAAATAAGAAATTAGTACATAAGAGGAACTCTGAAACGGTGCCGGTGACTGAAAAGTTGTGTGGAACTCGGTTGTCGTGGCATGAGCATGTGATGCGGAGGAATGAGGAAAATATTGTGAGGAAGGTTTTGAGTAAAAATGTGGAGGGGTATACGAGTAGAGGAAGACCAAAGAAGCGATGGATGGACTATTTTAAGGTGAATGTTCCAACCAGCCCACGAAATTCAAATTTTCTTACGTTTTTTGCAATTTGCAGGCCATTGCTAAGTTATATGTTGAATGATTGAAATATCCATCGCGGCTGTAAGACGTACGTAGTTACAGAACTATAATCATCAAAATCATCAATACAACCCTGCAAGTTCATAAAGGTGTAGGAATTACTTTTTCTGTTTTTTTTTGGTTCCTGCACCTTTATGAACTTGCAGAGTTGTATTGATGATTATAGTTCTGTAACTACGTACATATTTCAATCATTCAACATATGATGAATAATGATGATGATTAACCGTGGTGTTAGGCAACTGGGCTAATACCGTTTGTTGTTTGTTTTGTTCTCCTGCTGTTATGGAGGGAAGTGAAAATTTGGTTTTTCCTCCCCTATTCCTTTAGTTACAGGATGCAGTTAAACTCTTTCTCTGGGACTTCGTCGAGCTTCATAATCTCGGCGCTTTTCTTGTGGTCGCCTCTGTTGATTCTGGCGCACAGGAGTCGCAGTGGTTTGGGTATAGTGTGGCGGACTTGTCCCAATACAAAAAACTGGCAAAGTGCAAGTCGTACTTGCACATGAAGGGTTCCGTACCATTGTAGTGGATATTGAGAGATGTTACATGTTATTTAGCACCATAGTTTCGGAGAAACTACTGAGGAGGGAATGGTCGGATATAGACAGACAGACACACGAGTGTTCCTATAAGGGTTCCGTTTTTTCCTTTTGAGATACGGAATCCTAAAAATGGTTTTTCACCGTTTTGAGAATTACACAAAGTACATCTGAGCGGGGTCAAACCCAATACCTATACGACCCAGCATAGTTAGGAAACAGGCTAGGCAGAAAACACGCTTCGTTAACCTACCTTTCATCGAGTCCCTATCAATATCCTCTGCGTACTCAGTACCTCCTCCCGGAGTGACTCACATTAATATTTTAGCGTTTACACATGACGGATGGGCAGAGTTGACAGATTTACTTACGTGCTACATCATCGAGCGATTTTATTGGTCGTGTACTAGTTTTTCGGTGTGGGTTTGGTTGAAGAATAATTATTAAAAAAGTATTTAAAGACAATATTTAATACTATTACTACTTTTACTAAGTTTTTTGGGTTCCGTAGTCAACAAATCCCTTATAGTTTCGCCATGTCCATCCATTTGTCTGTCCGCAGCTTTAATATACAGATAAGTCATGTCTAAGTGGTAAAATAAAATCTCGAATTGTATATTTTCCAGTACACGTAAAGTAGGTATGTATTTTTTCTCGCGTAGCCCATAGTGTGAGGAGTTGAGGACAACAGTGGTTTAAGCGGCTTACAGACGTGAAACGCAAGTTTTATAATGCGTAAAAGTAAGTACCTATATGATTCACTGCAGTAAACAAAATCAGAAAAATATATATGATTTTTCAGGATATATGCTAGTGACATAGTGTTGTGAAAACATAATACAACTAACTTTGCTCGATAGAAAAAAATCACGAAGATACCCTTCAGATACCTCTAAAAATTTCTTTTAACTAGGTAGTAAAAACCATACTAAAATACATGTCATCGTTCTGATTTTTTTGCCAAATAATTCTACAAGCAACAAACTAAAATAATAGTGTTTTACTTTTTTAGTCCAATCAATAGTTTTTTTGTAAATCGCAAAATACGACTAATTTTGCACTATTCGGCCGCAGTGAAAGACGTAACAACCGCTTTGCAGTGCAAGCTGATTAGAACTTTATTCTAACAGTATTTCAAACGAAGTTTGAACCACCACAAAACGAGTTGCTAATTTGAGGTAGCATATTAAGCTCTTAAAGATCGTTGCAAACAAAATTGTAAATATTTTTTTGAAAGAACCCTTCTTATGTGGTCTTCACACTCTTCAAAGTCTTCTACACTTTCTTCGCCATAGACAGACAAACATTCACAATTTACTATTAGTTATTTAAGTAACACCAGAATGTATTTATAATAGAATGTTTTAGTTCGTTTACTGACAGGATCTTTCTCGCGAACTATTAGTTGTGAGTTATTGTCAGATTATTTTTGTCTATATTATTACTTATTATTTTTAAATATACTGTTGGAGAGAATTATTACGAGATAGTTATTTATATTTACAAACTATCGTTATGATTGATTTTTTAAAGTTGTGTTAGTTTTTACCCGACTACGGCAAAGCCAAAGGAGGGTTATGATTTTGACTGGCTATGTATGTATGTATGTATGTATGTTTGTATGTATGTATGTGTGTATCTTCATCTGTTCCCTCATAGCTTCTAATCTACTTAACGGAACTCAACATATGAGGTATCGTTAGAACCGTCTTAATTTTCCGCTAAACATAGGCTACGTGACGTGTTACAAAATGCGATTTGTCGCCCTCTAGCGGACAAAAAGTAAGGCTTAAAAAATAAAAATGGAGATAAATACGTCGTGTTTGGTATCATTTGAAAGGACCTCACTTGTACATTTCCAAAATATTGTTCAAATTTAAAATCACGCCCTCTAGCGGACAAAAAGTCAAGAGTAAAAAAAAAATTAACACCAAAATTGTTTAAATAAAAAAAAGTAAAAAACTAAAACCCGACTACGACAAAAAAAACGGCGCTGAAAAAGTATGAAACAAGATTTTCAGGATAGAACAAAAAGAAAAGCCGTAGTCACACGTTATAGGTACCAACCTAAACACTTCAATACCGTGTGACTACGGCTTTTCTTTTTGTTCTATCCTGAAAATCTTGTTTCATACTTTTTCAGCGCCGTTTTTTTTGTCGTAGTCGGGTTTTAGTTTTTTTAACTAATGAGTGATAGAATACAAAAATAAGGAGAAATTCCAACTTAATAGACTTATTGCTTGCGATAAGGAATAATATATTCAGACACAGTACCCTGATTGAACGTTTTTTAATATTTTTTACCCGACTGCGGCGAAGCCCAAAAGGAGGGTTATGTGTTTGACGTGTATGTATGTATGTATGTCCGTTTCTTTGTTCCCTCATAACTCCTGAACGGATGAAGGGATTTGAATAAAATATACGTCGTTAGATTCGTCGTTGATGGCGCGAGTGTTATAGGCTACATTAAAATTTATAAACAACGAAAAATTGTGGATTTTGGGGGCCAAATCGTGGAGTTCAAAAAAATTTTTTTTTCCAATTCCATCGAGTAGGGTATCAAAATAAAGGGTTTTAAAAGGAGGATATAATATGTTTAAAAAAAAATCAAAGTGACAAATCCTTTAAACAAGCACAAAAGTTAAATCATCTGCGAAGAATTTTACGCGACCAACGAAAGAACAAACAAAAGAACTAAAAAGTTGGAAATTAAAAAAGTAGTTAAAAAACCAAAAAACCCGACTGAAAAAACTGAAAAGCGAAAAACAAGCACATTTTAAATTAAAAAAACTTGGAAGCAGGCGGGGTTCATTTGAATATTAAATTATGAAATGAAAAAAATAGAACCCCTCCTACTGTACCAAACTGCTTCAATAACATTTTGATGGTAGGTATCTGAATTGTCGGTGTAATAAAAAAAGTAGTTAAAAACCAAAAATCCCGACTGAAAAAACTGAAAAGCGAAAAACAAGCACATTTTAAATTAAACAAAACTTCCAAGTTTTGTCACATTTAAAATTAAACAAAACTTCCAAGTTTTGTTTAATTTAGAATGTGCTTGTTTTTCGCTTTTCAGTTTTTTCAGTCGGGATTTTTGGTTTTTAACTACTTTTTTTATTACACCGACAATTCAGATACCTACCATCAAAATGTTATTGAAGCAGTTTGGTACAGTCGGATAAAAAAAGGTTTAAAAGATAATAATATAACTACTGCTTTGGTTAAAATCCAGTTAAAAACTGTTTTTATTTAATTTGAAGATCTTCCTTTGTATAAAAAACAATACTACTGCGCCTAAATGTACCTACACTTTTGAATATGTTTTTCTAAAATAAATTATTCTTATTCAGCTCCTTATTTTGAATCATATTCAACCGGAATCATTCTCCGGATTTTTTAAATTTTGTTTTCGTGTTTTTCGTCGTTTACTTTATTTTAATGTAAAATTACATTCTCTGTATTCTCTCTTAGCTAGTAAGTATCTCGAAGCAACGTCACAGACAATTTCAAACGTCAAATATTAACAAGCAAAAACGCCAATTAGCATCAGTAAGTCCAAATAAACAGTCCCCATCTATTTCAGTACAAAGTATTTGAAGACACATTCACAGGAACTTAGCAGCCGAGATGGATGGCGGAATACCGAACTAATTGGTGGCTAATTTTCTATGTCATAGCTGTTGAATTATGGCTGAGATGTAATCTTAGTGTGGGCTTTGATTGAAGATTATTTTTGAAGAAAAATATTCTCGGGTTTATGTGGTTTTTAAATTGGTGGCAAAAAAATATGTAGGTGTGTGTGTGCCAGCGGCTTCTCCCGCTACAACTCGAAAATTATCCCACGGGAAAATTAAATCGGGATAAGAAGTATCTCATGTATTAATCCAGGTTATAAACTATCTGTGTACCAAATTTTATCCAAATCCGTCCTATAGTTTTTGCGTGAAAGAGTAACAAACATCCATTCATAAATACAAACTTAGAAACTTTCGCGTTTATAAAATTAAGTAGGATGTATTTTTTTCGGGTATACCTAGTCATCATAATCATCAGCCCACTCATGTTCCCACTGCAGGGACTCAGGCCTCCTCTCTAGAAGAGGGAAGGGCTATAATCCACCACGCGGGCCCAGAGCGGATTGGTAGATGTCACATGTCTTCGAATTTTTGGTTCTAAGACATGCCGGCTTCCTCGCGATGTTTTCCTTCACCGTTTTGAGAGCAGTAGAGATGAAATAAAATACACAAAGTAATGCATTTGCCTGCTAATTGGTGGCTAATTTTCTATGTCATTGCTTTTGAATAATGGTTTCTTGGTGTGAGTTTAGTGTGTGCATCTGATTCAAGATTTTTTTTGAAGAAGAAGATTTCGGGAAAGTTTATGTGATCTTTAAATTGCAGGAGGCTAAAAAGTTATGTGATTTTTCGTGTGTAGGAGAGGTGGGAATTAGACAGTACCTATTGGTCTTGTTGCTTGTAATTTAAACGTTTCTAAAAAATCGGTTGTCTGTAAAATCGGTTTACTGACGATAGTTGAATGTGGCAACGTCTTAAGAAAATAAAACAAAACAATTGACACGCCGTTGCTATGGAACGCTTCAGAGCGAGGTAGCAACGCATGACGTCATCTTTTTTCGTGCGTGCAGCCGGCCATCGAATTATAAGACGTTATCACGTCAAAACGCAGTGCTAATCTACGACTCTTCTACGTAACATAGAAATAGGTTTGTTTTCACCACTTGCCCAGAGCAAACGCGCTTGCTTACGTTGGTTTGTGGTACCAATTACAAATAAAGTTTCTTCCATGCCTCGGAAAGTACGATGAGCTCCCGGCTGCCAATAAACTTATTTAATTTTGGCAGCCGTTAGTCAGTGATCTGAAAAGGGTATCGTATTCCCCAGTATTAACTGGATTGTGAAGTTCAGATAAGCAGTCACTGCATGTAAAATAGTGGCATTCACTTGCATTCGGATAGACTAGTAGCCGACATCAACAACGTCGAGAAAAGGCCAGGCAGCTGATAGTTTCTGAAGACACAAAACCCACATGCAATCTCAATTTTCGGCCTACTAATCAGATACCGAAAGCCGAAACCGCTACCAAGCACCTCACTACGCACATCACTATTTCAAAGCCTTTACATCACACCATTTCAAAACGCACTCAAACATCAAAGGGAACCATGGCTCAGGAGTTAACAATTAGCGCGACATCCGCAGTTCGATTCTTGGTAGAGTACGTTTAAATCATGCGGTTCGCTGTAGGCAAGTTTATTTTGATTTATTATAGTTTTATTGTACATTCTTTTGGTTGTAGTAAATCAAATGTGTCTGTGTTTTCGTGGTGGTAAACGGGTGTGGCGTATGGTTTCAACATACTTAGGGTTGAAAATAGGAAAACTATATAAGTTACTGTATAAGTGAGGAAATTGGAATAGAATCGTGGTAGAACCAAACTCAAACTCAAATCATTTATTTCAATTAAGCCATTACAGGCACTTTTGAATGTCAGAAGGACGGAAGAAGAACGAAACTACGAGTGCAATACGTCATTCCGAAAGCCACCACGCCGAACCACACGCCACCGAATGCCGGCAACAACGAACACTGCGCGCACGAAAGCACGCAGCGACGCACCCCGCAACAACGAATGCACGAGACCCCGAATCACGGAACAACGAATGCACGCCACAACGCGCAACCGCCACCCCGCGACCCGGAGCCCCGCGCACCCGCCGCCACGGCACACGCCGCCGCGCGCCCCCTCACCCACAGCACTCGCCGCCGCCGGTAACATCCGGCGCCGCGCAGCCCGACGCAGCAACTCCCGAAACGACGCATTGCACTCATAGGCTACAGTCACAATCACAAGGCATAATAACTTGTGAAAGTACTGCAGTTGCCAGTTCCCTAACGTAGATCTCATGAAGAAGAACGGGCAAGAAACTCCATGGACACTCTTTTCAAATCAGAATATTGTTACAAAATCTTGGTACATTATTTCATTCATGTTGAGATGGTATAATATGTGAGAACTATGTAGCAAGACGTGCAAGTTAAGAGCATCCAGAGTAAAAAGATATAAAAAACAAATCAAAGAAAAATATATAAACCATGGCAGCTAAGAGATGACCAGTCTCCACTGACAGTTCGAAGACATATGAAATATATACATCTACACCTGGACTGGGCCCGCGTGGTGAATTTATAGCCCATTCCCTCTCTTAGAGAAGTGGTCTGTGTCCCAGCAGTGGGAACATGATAGATTGATTAGGCTTATAAGTGAATCTAGTGGTTGCAATCGCGACTGTTGGACATGAGGTCCTGGGTTAGATTCCCGGGTCACACATATTGATTTTGGATTTTTCTGTCAGGAATTTTGTAGTAGCTGCCACGGAGACTGGATTTGTGCCTGTTTGATGGCAATAGGCTTTCCCCTTATTAAATAAGACTTAAATATAGCTGGCTAAATGTGGCCATACCTACTTTTAAAATGTTTTTTCCTGTATCGTGTGTGCTTTCACAAAGATTTCGACTCTCATACACAAACAGCCAGACCCGGAAATACTACCTGCAAGCCACACAAATATTTATTTCCGTGCGGGAATCGAACCGCAGCACAGTAGCCATCGCTCACCTACTGCGCCAACAGTACACCTTTGCCTTATCATTCGAGGATTACAGGCGTGATGTTATATTATGTGTAATTAAGAGGCAAACAGGAGTAAAACGCGACTTTTATAATGCGTAAAAGTATATGATTCACTGCAGTAAACAAAATCAGAAAAATATATGATATTCTTCAGGATATATGCTAGTAACATAGTGTTGTGAAAACATAATACAACTAACTTTGCTCGATAGAAAAAAATCACGAAGATACCTCTAAAACTTTCTTTCAACGAGTAAAAACCATACTAAATAAAATATATGTCATCGTTCTGATTTTTTTGCCAAATAATTCAGCAACATACTAAAATCAAAGTGTTATACTTTTTTCGTCCAATCCATAGTTTTTTTTGTAAATCGCAAAATACCACTAATTTCGCACTATTCGGCCGCAGCAAAAGACGTAACAACCGCTTTGTAGTGCAAGCTGATTAGAACTTTATTTTAACAGTATTTCAAGCGAAGTTTGAACCACCACAAACAGTGTTGCTAATTTGGGGTAGTATAGGCTCTTAAAATGAATTGCTGGTATAAGGGCTCACGAACCCGCGCGGTTGTATCAGACAATTCGCCCAATTATTCAAACGTCACTCAATTTTAAGTTGCACTTAAATCTCGTGCTGTCTTTGTTACTTTAACGCAGAGTGACAGAGATAGCAGGAGTTTTGAGGGCTACTTATAATTGAGTGACGTTTGAGTATTTGGGCGAATATCACTTAATATTAGATACACCTCCATCTTATGTTTATTTTTATACTTAGTAGTTTATTATTTCTTTTCACTCATATGAGAAAACCTATATGGAAAACCGATAGTAGGTACGGTCAGCATCAGAAGTAGCTGAACATTTCGGAATTTTAATTCTTTTATGTACAGGACTCTAGCTATCATTTTTAATGTTTCAGAAGATTATTCGTTAAAATAGTCCTTAAACTCCAATAACATGTAGTAACGAGTAATATCTAACAAGTTTTTATTAAAAAAACAGCTTCGAAACTTTGAGTAATGTTAATATACTTCTGATGCTGACCGTACCTACTGCTAGCACAAAAGAGGGCGGACCCATCATCATACTTATTAAATCAGTCGATTTTGATGATTTTTTGAGCCTCCTCTCCCTATTTAGATAGCACCATTTGGCCATATTCTAGTTGGAGAAACTTATTATAATATAATCTAGCTTTCTCGCATTTTTCCGTGTTTCCTGCGGAATTAACCTTCTTTCTTTCTATCGTAAGATTGGGTATAATTAAATCTACACCAGTAGATATAATTTTGATATTGTTGGTAGGGATTGATGCAACAGAAACAACATAATAATTTTATAACGTAATATAATTTATTTATTATTTTCTATACATTTACAAACTAGCACAGTCACAATAACTACCCGGATAATAATATATTTTAATAAATATTTACAAATAATAAGAAAAAATAAAAATGGAAGAAATGAAATGACTAAAGGACAGTTTTCTAAAAATTAAAATAATAACACCGTTTTATTTACAGAACACACATAAATAAAATTATTATGTAGGTACTTAAAACTATATTCTTTACATTATAATACAAATAAGTGAATTTATTTTTCCAAAACAAAATTATGAAGAAAAAAATTCCTACTAAATCCTCTAATAAGCATATTCCTCATGAGAAAAAATACCTTACTTATAATAATTTAAAATTTATTAAAAAAATTGTTTCATAATTTTTTCTTCATTCCGAGATTTTTTTCTTCATATCCTCAATTTTATAATATTCATAAGTTTTCTTGTACAATGCCTCACCGTATTATTAAATAATAAATTAAAACTAGACAAACTTACAAACTATTTGGTTATTATATCGCATCATTTTATCAGTACTTTTTAGTTTTTAGCTATTACAAAGATTCAAGATATTTATAGAGCCAAAACAGTGTCAAAATCTAGCTCAGTTTCTAAGGTCTTTATTTGGGTTTTGAGGTCTTTTCGTTAAAAAATATTCAACAGATGCTAGCTCCATCGTGAGAAAACCAGCATGACTTAGATATTGCTTCTCGACATGTTAAGCAAAGCTCCCATGAGCGGCATAATGCTCACTGTGTTAAAAAAACCGGGCGAATATAGCACTATCTAACGATTTAACCTCAGAAATTCAGAATCCTTCTCATACCGCAGAAACTGGATATTTGAAGAAATCATCCATAAAATGCTAGCAATATTTTCCATTACTTGGTTTTAAAAACAGTTCACTAATCTACGTTAACAGCTATATTACAAGTCCTAAAATATCTACGTTTTACTCAATAGGAATAAATACGTTAAATTCTATATTATTTACATACATGACCAGGAACATTTACTTTATTTTGCAAAGTACCATATTTACGCTATATTTTAAGGTATGCTACAAAAGCTGACCGCAGCGGCAAACCGCCGCGCCCGCGACGTCAGGCGGCATTTTGCCGTCCCGAAGCTTATCTACAGTGTCATAGTTGCTGCCAGCTAAGAAGCCAATAGCGGTCATTGCCCTTTCCCTAATATCTCTTCGCACGAACCAAAACAAATGAACGATGTATCGTTTTTCATTAGAAAAAATGTTGAAGACCACGATAGATAACGATTCAAGACATAAACAGGCTTATTTTTGGATTTCAAAATTAAGAACTTTTATTTTAGGTGGGTCAATGACCGTTATTGACATCTTAACTGGCAGTAACTATAGAACTGGACACCACCAAAATGGAGACGAGAGGAGACTAGTGTTGTAAACGACTTACAGTATAATATCACGTATGTAATCCCAGAAGGGTTCTGCAGAGGTGTACCTACGTAATAGTACAGACGGCTACACATTAAGCTATACATTTCCAGTATAAGCTGGTCTCGCATTGTATAGGATTTCCGTACAGTGCGAGATCAGCGTAAACTGGAAATGTATAGCTTAGCCGTCTGTACTCGTACACCCACATTTCGTCAGTTATGTTTAAGTCCCAATGTAATAGAAGGCGAGCCTATTGCCATCAAACGGGCACAAATCCAGACTCCGTGGCTGCTACTGAGACTTTCCCTCAATGACACTTTGTTCGACCCGGGAATCAAACCACTTGGTTTGATTCCCGGCGCGGTCAAAGTGTTATTGAGTTTTTCCATCAAGAATTCCTTGACGTCATGCCAACAGACATACTTGTGACCACTGGTCCAAAGAGACAGTCATGATCGTGCTAATAGCGTCGATAGCCTTTTTTGTGGTGTGGGGAATCATCTCAAAACGGTGAAGGAAAACATCGTGAGGAAACCGGCATGTCTTAGAACCAAAAAATTCGAAGACATGTGACATCTGCCAATCCGCACTGGGCCCGCGTGGTAGATTATAGCCCATCCCTCTCCTAGAGAGGAGAAGAGGCCTGAGTCCCTGCAGAGGAACATTATAGGCTGATGATGAGGGGAAATCATGAAATGACTCCTCCCGCTCTGGGTAGAGCGGTAGGGAGTGTCAGACTTCTACTGACTAAAAACCACCCATGTTCCCTCTTAGCCCTTTGTGTCGAGGCCGCAGTATCTCTTTCGAACAACCCGCAGCCTCGAGCGTGAATAGCCTACAAACACATCTTCTACTCCAGTCCATGCAAACGCATTCTAAAGACAGGTTCTTTGGATATACTTTAGCTTCTATCCATCTGCCCTCTTCTCCACTCCACTTCTCTGTTTTAGTGGTGTCCCGATCTAAACTAGAGACCTGAGAAGCTGCAGTCTGTCAATGCGGTTGCTTGCAAAAGCATACCTTTAAACTAAAATATTTCATGTAGTCCTCAAAATGGCCTTTTTTTACATTTAACATAATATTCGCGAGAAATTGGACGCATTGTTTTAGGCAAACAGCTTATTATGTAACTTTTAAGAGATGTATTTATTGAGAAGTCTTTAAATCTTGCTATAATTATTATTGTTAAATAGTATCTAATAACGTTTATTTCATTTAGTAGGCAAAACACTGGCTACAAAGGAGAGCCCTTCACAGATTACCCAACACTGTCCAAATAACAATGAACTTTAGATTTATTGCAATAAGATTGCTTTTCGTTTACAGCTGTCACAGCAAAAAGACTTAAAATTTTGCGCTCGCTGCGCTCACTCTCATCTACGTGACATTAATCTCCTCTTCCTCATCACTCTCAGTCACGGTGCTATGGTTATACAAGCCCTGTGCCATCAGCTGGAGTGCCAGCGGGTTCCTCTGACCCGTAGCCTTCTTGATCTTGGCGCGTTTGTTCTGGAACCAGATCTTGATCTGAGCTTCTGCTAGACCCAGTTCTGCAGCCAGGCTCTGACGTCTTCGTTCTGTTAGGTAGCGGTTTTCGGCGAACTCGTGCTGTTGAAGAAAAGGGGAATTGGTTTATTGAATAAAGTTGCGTTAGTTTAGTATCCCAGTTCATTGCCATATAAGAGAAGATTATTGTCTGCCTAGCTTTTTCCCAACTATGTTGCGGTCGTTTTCCAGTCTAACCGTATGCATTGACTGCCTACATGAGTATGACAACCCAGGTAGTTCTACGCAATAGAAGTCGTGGTAAGACATTGGCCTATTTTATGGAAGAAGATATAATTGACGAAATCTGGACGTACCAGTCAGTGCACTGCGTTACAGTCTTACAAATAACTAAAAAACCCAGTAGCACTTTTTGCCACATACGGCAATTGAACTTTACTAGGTTCGACACGCTCAATAGTTGCGCTTGTGACCACGAGACCAACGGGATGGATGGAAAAATATTTCCATCTATCCCGTTGGTCTCGTGGTCACACCTCGCTTGATTACTGCCTAATAAGCCAGTAATCAAGCGAGGCTACAATCATACATTAAAATATGACGTGGAGGCCATTTATGGTAGACCCAATAATAGAATTATCATAGCATCATCGGCAAAGGTTTTCTATTATACCTAGAGAATGAGACGCACTTTAAAGCATAATCGAATCATATTAGAATCTTAATAGTTTGCGATTTCATTAAAGGATCCAGTATGTCATCTACTTAGTTATTACATTCATGCTAGACATTTGTAACTTATTATCTTATGTTTAGTGACCTTTATGCAGAAATTGATATGTTTTTGATTACATGCTACTAAACCTATTTCTGTTTAAATATTAATGGTTTTTCTTCAACTTCTTCATTACGAATGAAGCCGGCAACAAAGCATCAAACTAAGTAACTCTTTTTTTTTGAGGGGTTGGAAAATCAAATCAAATGACTCCTCCCGCTCTGGGCAGAGCAGAAGGGAGTGTCAGACTTCTACTGACTAAAAACCACCTATATACCTTCTTAGCCCTTTGTGTCGAGGCCGCGGTATCTCTATCTAACAACCCGCAGTTCCGACGGGTAAACTAAGTAACTTTACGGAAAAAATTTGCTAAAGAACGACTATGTTTTTGTAATGTTACGTTTTTCGGTAGAAGATAACATGCTGTACCGACTCCAAATGAATTGGAATAAAGGCATGAGAATGATGATTATGATGATGAAGGTAAGTTTCTTGGTAGGACTCAATGTAACGCACTCAAAATATTACGGTTTGTTCTAACTTTGGTATTGTAATGTCCTTTCTATGGTATTGTTCGTCGTGACGTTGAGCTCCTTGAGTTATAAGTCGAGCTCCACGATAACTGACAAATGCTTGCACTGACTGGACGGGTCCACTCAAATCTGTGTGGTGCTTTCTTCAAAAGACCATCTCAGACACTAATTTGCATAGTCTTCATGTGTGTATTATACCAAGATTATGTCTGTACCTTGAACATATTGTAAACCCAAACGATTTTAAAAGAGTGTCCATGAAGTTTCTTGCCATTCTTCTCATGAGACCAACGCTTTGGAATGGGCAACTACAGTACAATCACGAGTTATTATGCCATGTGACTGGGACTGTAGCTTAGTTTATTTAGCTTCAGTAGTTTACTGCCGCACTCGGAGAGCTTCAGTGGTTGCTTGGGACGTCGCTTGGTAAAGGTTTTTGGCAGTTTTGTCATACAAAAGTATGTCAAGCCTTTGCTGGGTGGCGGCTTGAGTAATCGTTGATATCTCTGAGTGCCGCAGTTAGTTTAATTCAACTATTCAAAAGTGCCTGTAACGGCCTACTTGAAATAAATGCTTAGTTTGATTTTGAAACTGGGTTCTACAACCAAGACTCTACAGTCAGGTAGGCAGTCGCTCCATGTAAAATACTGATATTCATTTACATACTGTAGCCGACCACTTTAAAGTTGGGAAAATGCTAGGCAGATGATGATGATTTTAACAGTTATATGAGTAGTAACTCAACCCACACTGGGCACGCGTGGTGGATTATAGCCCATCCCTCTCCTAGAGAGGAGGCCTGAGTCCCTGCAGTGGAAATATTATAGGCTGATGATGATGATGAGTGGATAATTACCTTTAATCTATTGAGTTGTGCAGCACTGAATGCAGTCCTAGGTCTCTTCTCTTCTGGAGCTGGCGCTCTCTTCTTCATCCTTCTACTTCTGGGACCTGTTGACAAAGAAAACACAAGATTAGTTTTCCGAGAAATAATACCATAATCGACAGTAGGATGTTTTTGCCAATACTTTTGCCAACACTTTAGTGGTCCTATACGATTCGGGTTCTTCACCAACTCGACACAAGAAACTGATCAACTCCATTGTATAGTCAAGTTTTTACTGTGGGCACCGATGACAGAAATGTCAATCGTCACACTATAATTTACTCCCTTTTTCTTCATATCATACCTCACACACTCTATCTTTTCTTTGGTCTTATTCTCCCTCTCCATTTATCAACATTTATATTCATCACTTTCTTAGTCATGTGGGTGAGTATAAGAGTAGAGGAAGATCAAGGAGGTGTCTCATGGGATGACGAGAAACAGAGAAGAATTGAAGAAGAAGACCTAAATGACTTGGGATTATGGCAAGAGAATGATGACTTTCAAACATGCCTATACCACGACGGTCGATTCCCTTTCAACTTTTATGCAACGGTGCACCGTGCAACTCTTAAACTTCCTCTTAAAGTAAATTATAGCTATATACCCTATTAATTATCCTCTCTGCCCATCCCTTGTTAGCATCCGGAGTTCAGACCATTCCCCTTTCCTCCTATAACCACGTTACATTATCATCAATTGAAAACCCTTTCACCAAAACTACTATTTAATTCAATAATAACCTCAAAAGTCCTCTTAACCAATGGTGCCGTAACGAAATCATAAATACAATAAAGGAAGGCGTGGCCACGGAACCCTTTTGTCGTTATTGTCCTTAATAAATAATTTAATGAACCTTAATAATAGTGTTGTGGCTCTAAACGATGTTTGGGCCTGTCGTAATGACGGGATGGTTCTTTTAATGGTGGTAAGTATTTTTAGAGTAATTAGGTTTCAACAAAAGAAAATACTTTAAAAAAACATGGAGTTTTAAATAGCAATTAAGTAGTCTATTTGAAAAAGTAGTTTTTATTAACCCAGTTGTGTACAACAAAGTAACTGTTGACATAGTGTAATTATTATAATATCTTTGAAGCACGGCACGGCACTATATACGACCAGAGGTGTATCAAACTACTATTATAGGTAAGTATACCTATTTTATTTACCAGTTATTTGAAAGCCCCATGTAATATGGGGCAAGCCTATTACCAACCTAAAAATTATTATTATTATTCCTGTGAAAAATTCCTGATCGAAAAAACCCAATAACACTTTTCTTGACCCGGGAATCAAACCTAGAACCTTACGCTCTGCTGTCGTGATTACGACCGCTCGACCAACGAGGCAAAGTAACCGTTAGACATAGTTAATTATTATCTTTAAAACTACTTGCCTAACCTAAAACAAATAAAAACTATCAATAAAACCCACAAAAAACAGAAAACAACAAATTCCTGAAAAAACAAAAAAAATACCATCATAACGAAGTGTCAAATCAAATATGGCGGCAGTACAATCGCGTACAGTTCGACCAACTTATATCAGTGCAGGCGGGAAAACACGGAACTAAAATAAATGTACTAAATTTGACGTAGCGATGCATTTTTTCTTGACCAGTGGCGCCACCATGAAATTCACACTTAAAATGGTCATATTGTACACAAGTGTTAAGTTTGAATATTTTACTGGCACTGACGTGATGGCATGTCGCCCTATGATTTATTATGCCATTCGTGTGCCACTACTTTAATTGTTAGAGAGTGGCTGAAAACAGCCAATTAAAATGGCTGTTTTCTGTATTTTGAGTGTGTATGACATGTTTTTCTGGATAGTATTGGAAAAGAAAAATGGATTTTGATACTTTTTTTCTCATATTGTTTTGAACCATTAAACAAGAACCGTTTTAATCACGATGACATTACTTTTATCAATAAACTCTCCTTGCATGCATTTGTAACATTTTTAGCTACCTTATTCAAGAACGTTACTTAAAAAAAAAAGTTTAAAAGCGATGAAATAATAACTTTAAGGAACTAATTTATTTAGAAGATTTAAATATAAACGTACTTATAATGTTGACACCCGGTCGATGACATTTGTAACAACAGAAAAGCTCCTGACATTCTGTCAAGTTACACAACCATAGTGCAGGCGTCCATACTTTCATCAAAAAGCACTGCTGTCATCATCCGAATGCTATGTTAAGCAAAGCTATATGGACATTACTGAATGCACGACTGAATGCACGACTGAATGCACGACTGAATGATACGATACCACTTGGTAATACTAATTGTCAGACTCTCTGACTTGTGGCAAAATTTAACTCAGCAATACTGCTTGGAGCACAAAGTGTACATACTTGGAGTATTTTTCTAGGTCTTTCCAAAGTAGCTCCATGTACCTAGTCATGCTAATAAATTAATCACCTACTTAGTAATACACAAGCATTTCCATCTACTAAAACACCAGCCAAAGATAGCACATATTGATACCGTAACAACAGCCACGCAAAAGAATTTATATTCTTCCTGCCACAGACAATACACTCCCAGAAACAATCGCACGAACATTTTTAAATCCGCCATTTTGTTTACGCCAAACGTTGTTCCCACACTAGGCTACAGTGCGTTCATAGATTTTTTACCACTGATTTGACATCGCTGTCAAAGTTATAGTGTTCTTAGATATGGTTGAAGTATTAAGGTTGTTTTTAAACTGTTGTTGAATCTATCTTTACATTATTATATTAGAATAGGTGTTGAAAGCATGTATTTGGTGCCGGGTCTGGTTGTGAAGTGGTGTCTCAAAGTCCAGCCTTGTGGGCCCTAAAACCAAAGGGCCAAAGCGACCATGATTTTATACGAATAGAGCCTATTCTTTACCTCAATCTTGTAGTGAGGACAGAGTTGAGGGCGACGATTGAACGAGCTAACCCAGGAGAAGCCAATTATCTCATTACCTGCACAAGCTGCGGAAATACTTTGGGCTAATAAAATATAATGTTACGTTGACTAAAAGAAGAATAGCGTCCTGTTCCTATAAGGTTGCTATTAGACTGCACCTGTCAAGAAGTAAAACAACTCCAAACGGACTGTACACGAAATTCCTTTGCGAAAAAGAATAAAGCAAGTACAGGAAAGCGGAGAAGTGTTTACGGCTATTCGCTACCGTTCGCGATAGTGTTAAAATGTAGTGAATTTATAGCCGCTTGGCTGTTTGGCCGTTTGGCTAGATCTGTGTGTGATTGTGGCCGATTTTATTATTCGTTTTAAAATGTAATGGGGTGTTGATGGGTAGTATGGGGTTTTAATTGTGGTGGGGAGGTGGTTGTGTAGTATGGGGTTTAAAGGAATTGGTGGTTTTTGATTATGTCCTTCTGTTTAATCAGGAGTCCAAAGAAACGATAGTAGACTGAAGAAGAATAAGAAGAATATATTTTAATTGCATAAAAACATGGTATAAAAGATGGTACAAAAAATTAGATACAGAGCATACGGTACATGTTTTTGACGTGATAACGTCTTATAATTCGATGGCCGGCTACACGAACGAAAAAAGATGACGTCATGAGTCGTTACCTCGCTCTGAGGCGTTCTGAGGCGTTCCATAGCAACGGCGTGTTAATTGTCGTTCCATAGCAACGGCGTGTTAATTGTTTGTTTATAGCAATTTAAGTGCTGTATTTTCTTATGACGTTGTCACGTTCAAGTATCGCCAGTAAACCGACTTTACAGACAACCGATTTTTGCTTAACATTATAAGCGTGCAAATTTTTCGTGCATACATTAAATTTAATTAAATAAAACATTACATTCACAGTCACTTAAATTTCTTGTCAAAAAATTCTTTAATACTATAAAAAAACTATTAGTGGACAGCCAATCATACAATTTGAATGGAGGATGATGTCGCTAGAGAAGAAGTGAATACTGAGATAACGAATAATAATATAATATAATAATATATAATAATAATATAATAATATATTCCACAACTATCACACAACGCCATCTAGTCCCAAGCTAAGCAGAGCTTGTGTTATGGGTACTAGACAACTGATAAACATACTTATATATTTCTAAATACATACATATTATAGATAAATTACACCCAGACACAGAACAAATGATCGTGCTCATCACACAAACATTTAATCATTTAATTTTATTTTATCTATAACTAGCTTTTGCCAGCGGCTTCGCCCGCGTGAAAATGACGATTTTCCATACAAACTTTCATCCCCTATTTAACTACCTTAGGGGTGGAATTTCGAAAAATCCTTCCTTATTCCTGGTCTACGTTATAAAGGGAACCTCTGTGCAAAATTTCAGCTTTCTAGGTCCAAGGGTTTGGGCTGGGCGTTGATGAGTCAGTCAGTCAGTCAGTCAGTCAGTCAGTCAGGACTTCTCTCTTTATTTATATAGATATGTATGTATTTAGAAATATATAAGTATGTTTATCAGTTGTCTAGTACCCATAACACAAGCTCTGCTTAGCTTGGGACTAGATGGCGTTGTGTGATAGTTGTGGAATATTATTATTATTTATTATTATTTGTCCTGGGTGGGAATCGAACCCACGACCTCCGGCATAGCAGTTAGGGTCACTAACCACTAGACCAACAGGCCAGTCAAAATCATGTATGAAGGAGTCGGTTTCCAGTCTAACCGGAGGAAACTGAGCAGCATTATTTTACACGGAGCAACAACCTATCTGACCTCCACCAACCAGTAAGATGACGAGTCTGGAGGCACGAATCAGAAACAATGGACAACAGAATGAGGAAGATATGTATATTACAGCGATGCAATATAAAACCAACTGCCCCGTTGGTCTAGTGGTCGCAAGCGCGACTGCTGAGCGTGAGGTCCTGGGTTCGATTCCCGGGTCGGACAAAAAGTGCTATTGGGCTTTTCATTAGAAATTTCCCAGTAGTAGCCCGGAGTTTGGAAGTTGGCGGTATAATACCCCCGTGCCTCGGAAAGCACGTTAAGCCGTTGGTCCTGCGCCTGATCTCTCTCCGGTCGTGTCGGATTGCCGTCCCATCGGACTATGAGAGAAAAGGGACAGAGAGTGCACTTGTGTCTGCGCACACAGTACACACTTGTGCACTACTATCTCCCGCGCAGATGGCTAATCTCCTATATATGAGATTGGCCGCCGTGGCCGAAAAACGGTCAGGAGGACTATATAAAACCAAATGCTAACCATAGCATTTCCCAAAATTAAAGATAACCAAATGCCATATACTATTTTATCAAATTCTTGAATTCACAAATATTTTAGTAAAAATAACAAAATCACAATATTTTTGTATTATGATTATGATTTTCCGCACATAAAATAAATATGAATGAATGAAATAATTTATACTAACATTCTTTTGCTTGCTTCTGAACTAAAATAAATAAATAAAAAACTGTTACATTTATTTGAGTTGGCAGCACACCAATCTTGATCAAAGAAATAATAAATTAATAATAATATAATCATGATTTTATTAGTTTTCAAAAGATGAACGTAATGCCGGATACCTTTCGTGATAAATAACGATTTTTATATTATCTAAAAATAGCAAAAAGTTTTTGTATGGCAAACGTATAAAACCATACTTGGGAAAAAAAACTTAAAAGTCGTGAAAAATACGTAAAAGATATTATTATTTATGTTAGACGCGTTTAATAGCTTAAATCTGTAGAAAAGATCAAACACGTTTCGCAAGTAAAGCCCTTTAAGTTTCACAATACTTAAAATTCTGCTCACACCACAAGAAAATCGAGCGTGAAGCATACAAACGAATCTCCAAGAATCAAACACAAAATCACTTTCAAATCGAAACAATAACGCCCCAATCAAAATTCAATTTTACAACCCTCAAAATAGAACAGGAAATCGTAAAACACTGGACTTCTGAAAAAGAATACCGAAACACAAGCACTGAAAAATACGTTTTATTTCGTTTAAAATACAGTTTATTTTTGTGGAGCAGTTTAAAAGGCCATACATCAGGGTAATAAAGGAGGAAAGCTAAATTTTTATTCGCGTTTTTAATTAAACAAGAGTTTGAAAATGTTTCGGACATTTTCTGTTGCGAATGGCGCGAGAAAATTGCTGGTCACTTTTGAAAAAAGAACCGGCGCCATGTTTTATTTTTCTTTTTTATAAAATTTATGTGGCCGTGTAAGAATTATTGTGTGTGTAAAGTTTTTATTTCTTTAATTTGGCTTTTAGAGCTTTTTATATACCGTTTTGCGCGGGTAATTGGATGTTTTGCAAATGGTACCAAGTAAATATAGTCCATATTTACTTAGTTTAAGATAATTATGGTATTTTGCTGCTTCTGTTATAAAATACTGACATAAGATAATAGTTTTGTTAGAGTATTTTTTTGATTTTAACACAATTATATTTTGCTGCTATATGTATAATATAATGCAGTAAATAAAGTAATGGCAACACATGACATGATTAATCGTGGGAATTGACAAGACTTTTTAAGAACAACAAAAACAAAAACTATGCGGAAAGGTCAGTTTTAGACTTTGAAATTCAATTATCTTCAATAATAGGTAACAATTATTAATAATCTTTCTTATTGCTATGACTATCCTGGAAATATTTGAATAGACTCCGGACATAGGTTGGCCGAAGCAAGAAAAGTCGTTTATAACGTGGTGTTGCTCCAAAAACGATTTGACACTTGATATCGTACCCTGCCGGTCCTATTGCTTGCACATCACAGAAGCTGATGATAGTCCCAAAATCGTCGCCTTTGGGGCAGCCTCAATTTAAATTGACATCGACACGCTAAGGAGAAGATCTTTCTTGCTGGTAACTAGTAAAACTGCGTTTAAATTTAGTACCCCATCGTCATAATTTCAACCAGTTTTTTTGGCGGCGGGAAAATCATCAAACAACTCCTCCCGTTCTGGGCAGAGCGATAGCGAGTGTCAGATTTCTACTGACTAAAAAAAACCCATGTTCCTTCTTAGCCCTTGTGCCGAGGCCGCGGTATCTCTTTCTAACAACCCACAGCCCCGACGGCATAATTTGAACCCTTCACTCGATTTTGTACTTAACGCATTAAAACCTCGATTCATCAACTACTAAGTGCAAAACAAAACAAATTAAGGGACATAAACCAGTTAAAAGACATAATTTGAATGCCCCAACCCCTAAGTTGGGGTCGTTTGAATTCCTCGCAACCCCATCTGGACATTAACAGGACAAATGAGGTGATATATCTATATATGGTTTAGGAGATAAATTCATTTACTTCATCATTATTTTTACCCTTTTTTTCTTGAATTTGATTTCTAGGTCGTACTGTTTCATGGGATATTTTCAGACCTAGCCACGGGGCAGTCGTTATAGGTTGCTTGAAAGTTTGACAACCAGTATTATCAGGGGGTATCGTATTACCTACATTTCACTTATTTATGGCTGAGATAAATTGCCTTCAATAGGGGATCGGACAAAAAAAAACGAATTAAGTAGTCCGTCAGATAGATTTCCAAAAAATATCGACCACATATTTTTTATTTTTTCACGTAAACAAAAAATGAAGACGATACAGTGCTTCGAAAACTCGTGTGATGTCATATGATAGTACATTTTGTACCTTCAAGTGACGTTTCAAGCCCCACTCTGTGATCTTTGACGCGCTTTATCTTCGTCAATTTTTATTGATTTGTTGAAACAAAAAACACGTATCCAATATTTTTCGATAATCTAACTGACGGACTAAACAGAATTCTATTTTTTTGAGTCTGTCCGATCCCATAATTCCCCTACCAATCAATTTCCCTAAGATTGCTGTTAGGTTAAGAAGTTGATATAAAGTAAAATACTTGTATTTAGACCCATCTGGTTAGACTTAAAGCCGACCCCAACGTTGTTGGGAATAGGATAGTCTGATGATGAGCTACAGAGTTTAGAATTGTGCCTGGTTGATGTCAATAGGCTCACCCCCTATTACATTACTAGGGACATTCTATGTGGATTAAGTAAACCTCTGCAAATCCTCAAACGTTGCCCCACACTAGGAATTTCTCCTGTATCTTGGGTGCGTTCACAGACATTTAAACTCACATATACAAATACCCAGACCCGAAACAACTATCTGTAGGCCATACAAATATTTGTTCCGTGCGGGGATCGAACCCGCGACACTGAGCGCAGCAGTCAACTGCTTGAACCACTGCGCCAACCTTTCTACTTCATGCTTAAAACCTTATAATTACGTAAATACATGTACCTACAGCAGTTCCCGACAAAAATGGTGACAGATATACGAACAACCTCTCACTTCGGTTCAATAAGAAACCGGTTCTTACAACTACGGTTTAATATTAAACTGTTAACTTAGATCATAATAACTTAATTATTATTGAACTTGAGTTCAATAGTTTACTTAGGTCATTAATTCTGAAGTTTTAATTGGAATTTTGAATTTATATTGTCTTGTGGGTCTAAATTTGGGTGAACTTTTTGATTGTTTCATAAATATTACTGAAGAATGCAATACAAGATATTTCTTGCTTCATCTTCTGCTGGAAAGGTCTTGGCTTCGATTTGCAGGTCGGGCAAAGTGTTATTGGGTTTTCAGAAAATAATCTCTATGTGCATGTTTTTGCCAGCGAGTCCGATAATTGTAGTCAGATGTTGGCAATAGGCTCACTCCCAATCACATCGGTAAAATGTAGAACTATATGTACGGTTCTGCGCTTACAGGCGTGCTGATATGTTACCTAGGTGATATTACTAAGGTACTACTTAATTTTTAGTTTTATCAAAATCATAATTCATTTTAATAAAAATATGCTACGTCGTAGCATTGAGAGCTACGCCGTAGCAAATTATTATAAATTGTTGCTACGTTCGTAGCATTTTCAAAATTTACTCTATGTGCAAAGATGATACCGAAACCACTATTCTACCTACCCTTCATATAAGTAGTAACTCGTGAAGTAAGAACCGTAATACGTGTAATTTTAGTAATAAGTAAATTACTGGATCAAATGTATGAATCGATTTTCGCAAAAAAAAAAAAAACGGTAAAAAGGGTTCTTGTAAGAAAATTGAATACTCATACTTGTGGTAATTGTGGTTTGCGGTGTGTAATGTATTGTACTTGAAAATGCTATTTGTTTTTGTTAAGTTTTAATATTACAAGACAGCGATATTTTGATCATTGTTAGTTAAGGTCCAAAATTTTTAGAGTGTAGTTTATCATGACACCTCCTGCTCTGGGCAGAGCGGTAGGGAGTGTCAGACTTTTACTGACTAAAAACCACCCATGTTCCTTCTTAGCCCTTTGTGTCGAGGCCGCGGTATCTCTTTCGAACAAACCGCAGCATTACCAATCCGCTTTTTACCAAGCAAGTATAGCAAAATGTTTTAAGATTGTAAGTACCAAGGAGTAACATTTCGTTTTACAGCACTTCGCTCAATACTGAACTTGCTTGTTTTTGCTTTCACAGATGCGTGATGAATGGATGCGGCATAGATAAGTGCTGCTATTCAAATCAATATGACAAATCCTTACTTAGTCGTTTAAAAGATACTTTTAGGGTTCTTATATAAGATGAATAACGATAAATGTGCCTTCAATATTGGCTGTGGCGATGGCGGTACAGACTTCACACTGTGTTGTAACGTTATCTTCCATAGAACGTTATTTTTGTTCATGTGGTTGGTGCCTAACCTTGTGTCAGTGTTTTATTATGTGTGTTGTGTGTTATGTGTTTTATGTTATTGTGTGTGTGTGTAACTGCCTCGTTGGTCTAGTGGTCGCAAGCGCGACTGCTGTGCATGAGGTCCTCCTGAGTTCGATTCCCGGGTCGGACAAAAAGTGCTATTGGGTTTTTCATTAGAAATATTCCAGTAGTAGCCCGGAGTTTGGAAGTTGGCGGTATAATACCCCCGTGCCTCGGAAAGCACGTTAAGCCGTTGGTCCTGCGCCTGATCTCTCTCCGGTCGTGTCGGATTGCCGTCCCATCGGACTATGAGAGAAAAGGAACAGAGAGTGCACCTGTGCCTGCGCACACACTTGTGCACTATAATATCTCCTGCGCATCGGGCTAATCTCCACTAAGATTGGCCGCCGTGACCGAAAACGGTCAGGAGGGACTATTATATGTCGCCCATGGGCTATACTATGAAATATCTGTCAGGTGTGCTGGTTTTCTCAAGATGTTTTCGTTCACCGAAGCAAATGATAATTATACAATACGCACATGGATTCGAAAAATGAGAAGTTTCTGTCTTGAATTAGAACTAGAGGCCTACAACTTGGCAGTCCGACGGTCACACCACTAAGCTATAATATAATTATGACTAAAACTTTGAATACTTTGCCACCTCCATTATCAACACCAAATAGTTTCACACATCCACGTCCCTATTACATATTCAGTACACGCGCACTCCACGCAATTCCAAACACATGGACTTTACTGCCAAAACAATAAAGCCTATAATCGCTTGGCACAATTTTTACCATTTCCTCCGCCAGTATATATCAAGCGATATTGAATCTTATGTGTTAGAAAGGAAAGTTGATATTTGAGTGAGATGTGTGGTATTTTTTTCGCGTTAGAATAGATTTTCTTCTACTTTGATTTTTAGAGGACTCTTAGGGGTGGATTCTTATTACATGGAAACGTTTTGTTTTTCACACCCCTCTAGTGGATGTTAAAGATTTTTGTTGTTCAAAGAAAATTGGAATAGACATAAAATTGCTTGGATGTGGCTTAAAAGATAGAAATATAAAAAAGTAGTTAAAAAACCAAAAATACCGATTGAAAAAATGATTTTGTTTTTTCAGTCGGGTTTTTTGGTTTTTTAACTACTTTTTTTATTTCCAACTTTTTAGTTCTTTTGTGTTTGTTCTTTCGTTGGTCGCGTAAAATTCTTCGCAGATGATTTATCTTTTGTGCTTGTTTATAGGATTTGTCACTTTGAATTTTGTTTAATCATATAAGTGTTTTACATTTTTGTAATCTCCTTTTAAAACCCATTATTTTGATACCCTACTCGATGGTATTGGAATTTTTTTTTTGATTTCCACAATCCGCAATTATTCGTTGTTTTTTAATTTTAATGTAGCCTATAACACTCGCGCCATCAAGACGAATCTAATGACGTATATTTAACCACCTTTTTGCTGACCATGAGGCCCTGAGTTCGATTCCCAAGTCAGGCAAAGTGTTATTGGGTTGTTCCATCAGGAATTTCTCAGTAGTAGCCACGTAATTCGAATTTGTGCCCGGTTGATGACTTGATGTCAATAGGCTCGCCCCCTATTACATGGGGACTTAAACATAACGGGCTAAATGAGGGTGTACTATTAAGAACACCTCTACCTCATTCTTAGGGAATAACAGGCGTGATGCTTATACTTAGATTCCTAAAAATATATACTTTACTCAGGAACCGAACTCCAAACCTGACAGACGCACAACAGCCCAATCACTGTACTCATCAATAAAAATACCTACACATCGTGATAAAGCAAGTACCAAACGACTTAGAATTCTGCCTACCCCAGTATCGAGAACAATCTGCGATAAACGGGCCAAATCAAGTTATTAGGACATTCTTGTGATTAACAAAAACTCTTGCGCACGGTGGCCTCTTCTTAGTAGCTAGGGATGGGACCAGTCGATTGTTTCTATCGATGTTTTTGGTAAAAACCGTTTTTTTTTTGTCTAAGAAAGTGATGGATAACTTTATCATTTTTAACGATTTATTATGCCTAATTGCTGGTAAATACTCATATTGTAGTATTGTTTATTTTGTGTGAAAGATAACTTAAATTGCAGTTATGAGTGAATAAACATTCATTTAAATCAAAAATTGACGTAATAATATCGTGAAGGAATTATCAAGTGAAGAAAAAGGTTTCGTTGCTACAATAGAATATCTTACTTTATCTAGGTATTTAATAAGACCTTCATGTCCAAAGAACTCATAAATTATCAGACATTACGACTTAATCACTCAATCCATGAGAACTAAAGAATGAAGGACAAACCAGTATCATTCACTCGTTCACTCACTCGCCATATATTAACAATTTATTATGTAGTCCTAATTTATTGACTTACTTTGCCAAATTAGTGGCCAATAATAAACCCATAATACTGAAAAATCCGACCGAACCAGTAATATGTAGACTAGTCTAAAAAAATCAATACTCATTCTTGACGATGGCATTTGTTATTGCCCTATACAATACCGTAAACGGTTACCATTAAAAATAAAGACGTATTGTTACCTAGGGATGGGACATCGATCTTTATCGATAAGCTCTTATCGATATTTTTGAATACATCATTTGAGAACGGGACTGAAAATATAACAAAATAAACCAATGCATATTCGATTTTGTTTGTTATCTGAATATTTTGAGTTTCCAGAATCTGCATTTCGAATTAAAGGAGTTTTATCATTTTCATAGAGCAGGCAGGGAGAAAAAACAGTAGAAGTAGAAAAATATCTTGTAGGCATATTAACTTTTATGTGATAGAGTCTAGAAAAACATCAAATATGACAAACAAAAAACCTTAAAAAATGCCAGTATTTCGATTAAAACAAAATAAAAAAAGGTTTTATCACTAGTCTTAAAGGCATTTAATTAGCATAATGCAGCTTTACCAACTCTTAAACCAACTTGCTATATAATTCAGTCAATACAATCACTCTTTAGTTTTAAAACTACCTTGCAATTTACTGTCTCACACAACTGCCCAGTCTAACACAATGGCGACATAAAACTAGAAAATAACTTTTAAACGACCCCAAGAATAACTTACTCAAGAAAACAAACAATCCTTCTAGCATACTATTAAGTTTTCAATTTAAACATAGTTAAAAACAAACAGTTTAACAAAATAATAACCACTTTGGTATGAAACAAGCAACAATTTTGTCTATAACTTGACTCTAAGACCCGTCCATAACCTAAGGTAATGCGATTAACGACGTGCCAAATGACTGCGACTTGAGTCTGTCACTTATTTCCTTCACATGAGTACTGTCGTATTGAAAGCCGTGTCTCTGTGCAATATTTATGCTCTGAGTAAACTTTTTTTATTTGTATTTTAACAATCGCTGTTTTAACGTGTATAAATCGATCACATTAGTTTTTGTAATGTATATCATCAGCACTGCTCTTAAAAACGTTGAAGGAAAACTTCGCAACGAAATCAAAAATTCGAAGACGATATTATTATGTGACATCAACTAACCCGCACTGGGCCCGCGTGGTGGATTATAGCCCAATCTCATAGAGAGGAGACCTGTGTCCCAACAGTGAGAACAAGGCTGATGTGAATTATGATAATGATAGTATCGCTTGTGTCTGTAAGTCGTGGTCATGCGTTAGACTTAGTCAATCTTAGAGACAATTATATTATTAAGCAATTTGCTTTCAATGGAGCCTTTATTGGACATAGTTGGTAAATAACTATGTCGTTGACGTTATTAAAGGCAACTGCTACTACTTCCTGAACTGTTGGAAAATTGTTTAATCTGCACAAGAATTCATGGAGTCATATTTTTTTAATGTAATCTTTACTAGCTTCGATCAAGTAAGCTGTAAATGAATCTGTGTATTTATTTGACTAATAACAACAATAACTGCTAAAACCGTAAACTGATAATACTTTAGACAATTGAGATTTGCATTTGAAATCTCAAGCATTTTTCGTATTTTTATTTTTTATTTTTTTTTTCTATTCTTAACTAACCTTTTCAATGGTTTAGTACTAAATATTAATAACATACACTAAAAATGTCGCTGTAATAACAATTTGCAAATGACGTTCTACATTTATGTCAAAATCTATCGATATAATATTATCGACAACTAAGCGCATATCCCTGCTTTTCCCTGTAATCCCAATTGTCACAGTAGCGGGAAGGCCGCACTAATTAGTGGAGATGGGTGGTACTTATAAACGATGTACAGGTATGTGATAAAGTGTTTATAAAGATACAAAAAAAAAATGGTTTAAGACTGTTCGAAATTCAAATAGGCTGGCCAGCAGATAAGTAAGATTGCCAGCCACTGGACGCCTCAGGAAGGCCGTTGCCGTCAAATTAGACTACGGCGAAGGTGATGTGCTCATCTAATATTTTTTGCAAGACAAGCACAGCCAGATATAGTTGTAAGAGAGAGATTTGGAAAGAAGATCGGTGGATTTTTTAATAGACGGGGCACAATGTAAAAAAGTCAACTGGAACAAATAATTATTTAAGAAGATCATCATTCATTATCAGCCTATAATGTTCCCACGGCAGGGAATCAGGCCTCTTCTCTAGGAGAGGGATGGGCTGTAATCCACCCAGTGAGGGTGCTACGAAGATATTAAGGCTTAAAACTTTTACTTTTTTAACTTCTAAAACGGTTCAATGAATTGCCAATGTTCAATTCCTTATTAAGTGCACAGGGTGCACTTACGGACCAGTGAATCAATGAATCACTTTTGCACATCACTGTACATACATTTTTGTCATAGTGAACAAAAATTGTTTCTTTACTGAAGCGATTCTGATTTCACTTTTTACCGATACATCGTGGATGATCAGGTGGGTGCAACACCTTGCTATCATTACGACTGTTTAGTTAAAGGGGGTTGGTAGAGAAGTTAGCCGTTAATAATTAAACTAACTGTTTGTCCACGAGCTAAGGTTTATTTCGGTGTTTTTATCCGACAGATTATGCAATTATACATCGTTTGTCGGGCCACGACAAGAGCATCTTAACCTCGGTAGAAAATACATAAAATAAAAATATTATAGTGTCACGAATGTTCTCCCATCCTTTGCCTGACCGCGACAAAAACTGCTTAACCTCACTTGAAAATTAAAATGTGACTTTCAGTAACAAAAAGTGACTCAAACCACCCATCCTTTGCATCACCGCGACAAGAACCGCTTAACCTCACTTGAAAATTAAATTGGAAAAATCATACTTTCATAGCAAGAAAAAGAAGCATCGTTTCATCCGTTTGTCAGTCATTATCTAAGAAACTAAAGGTTACACAGTGAAGTGAGTGTAAATATAGAGGAATGTGTCTATTTCCATTTTGGGGCATAAGCAGCAGTTATGGTTCAACGGGTAATTAACTCGCTTTTCGCGCTTAACGAGTTTTAGGGGTCCGTGTGAAAAATTATTGATGTAAAACCTTTTTTTGAAATCACCAAATGACTCCTCCCGCTCTGGGCAGAGCGGTAGGGAGTGTCAGACTTCTATTGACTAAAAACCACCCATGTTCCTTCTTGGCCCTTTGTAGGCCGCGATATCTCTTTCGAAAAACCCGCAGCCCTTGAAGTAAAACCTTGAGATCATGTTGTCGCTTGCCTAGGTTGGTCCGTGGATGATAGGTGAGGGTGACCATCCGTTACCGTCCGAGTTACCTTCTTGCTTCGCAAAAGACGTTAAGCCCCGGTTCTGATTGTCATTTGTATATCTTTGACAGTCGTTACAGGTAGTCAGTGACCTGAAAGTCTGACAACCAGTCTTACCAATACCACGGGGTATCATATAATAAGGTCCCATTAAAATAGGTGGACATAATTTCAGAACTCATTCAGACCACCAAAATAAGGACGATGGTAAAAAAAATAATAAGAATAACGCATTTAAGTACCTACCCATAAAGAGTTCTAGAGTTCTAGAGTGCCGGCAATAGGGTATTTTACCAAAAAAATCTAATTAGTCCGTCTGTTAGATTATCGAAAAATATCGGATACGTGTTTTTTGTTTTCTCAAATAATTAAAAATTGACGAAGATGAAACCTGTCAAAGATCATGAGTGGGGGTTTTTCACGTCACTTTGTGGGTAAAAAAGTACTATCCTTGTGACGTCACACGACTTGACACGACTTTTCGAAGCACTGTATCGTCTTTATTTTTTGTTTACGTGAAAAAAGAAAAAATACGTGTCCATTATTTTTTGGAAATCTATCTGACGGACTAATTAGATTTTTTTGGTGAAATACCCTATTTATTATTTTAAGTAAAAAAAAAACAGTTTATTTAATGTTTTTTGAAGTGAAAACTTCTTTAGCGGCGCTGAGCACTTTTTTTTGTATGGGTAAAAACTTACGATTTTTCGATCAGCATCACGTGACCCTGACGCGAGTTTGAAAGTTAATAATGAAGTTTTCACTTCTGCCGGCACTCCCGGAGTGCTACCTTTTTTTTTGTTTAGATATGTTTGATTAGACCTACTGAACGCTGTGTTAAAATTTGTCCACCTATTTTAATGGGACCTTATATATTACCCAATACTAATTGTGATATGGAGGTCAGATAGGCAGTCGCTCCATGTAAAATACTGGTATTCAGCTGCATCCTGTTAGACTGGAAGCCAACCCCAACGAATTGGGTAAAGGCTAGGCAGATAATGATACCATTGGATGTTGATCTACTAAGTTAAAAGATCTTGGTCATCATCATCATTTCAGCCGAAAGACGTCCACTGCTGGACATAGGCCTCCCCTAAGTGTAATTTTTGCTTAGGGGGGGTTTGCCATAATCACCACGCTTGGCAGGCGGGTTGGCGATCGCAGTACGGTCGATACAAAAAGCACAGAGAACGCTGCTGCCCATTCTCTGGTACATCCCTTAGTCGCCTCTTACGACACCCACGGGAAGATATGGGATGGTGCTATTCTTTGCGTCCGACACCATACGGAACTCTCGGAGATCTTGGTAAGTTTTCTTAAATAAAATACTCGTAGTAACTACTTCAGGCGAAATCATTTTTCAACATTAAAAACAATATCCAAAGACGCACCATTTTGGCAACCACAAAAATAAAGTTACTTCGCTATTGTACCATAGACTTATCAAACAACTCTATACAGAACCATAGAGCAAAATTCACGGTCGATTACACCTCATTCTATTGCAAGCATAGACAAGACGATATACTCGTTTGTTTCATTAATTTCTCAGAAAACGTAGTTACGGTTAAAAAATACCGTGTTAATTGATTAATTGTTGCTACTGTTTGTGTGTGTGTGTGTGTGTTTGTTTGTTTGCAAATAAACTTGTTTTATTTCACTAGCTAGTGTTTTTTACGTGGCTTCGCTTGCGTTTTAATCGTTAATTATCCCATAGGAAGGTTTGAAATATAGTCTATGGTAATTGGGAATAATGTAGCTTTCCATTGGTTAAAGAATTTTTGAAATCAGATCAGTTATAGCTAGACAGTTTTGGATTTCAAACTCATATCAATTTTATTATTAGTATGAATAGGGAAGTGTATAAAGAATAGGCTCTTTGTATGCTCTTTCATTGAGCCTTTTAAAGTTTTTATTGAGTTTTGTATGTTGGTAGAGTGTCTAAACGATGATTGCACTGTTTTGAACAAGAACTTTCTTTTTGGAATGTCTTTTTTCGAAAGTCGTCAAAATCTGAATTTCACATTAAAAGGGATATAGGTACCTAAATATCTTTTTTCTCAACCCGGTTTGCCATCATATTTGTGATTTAATCATGTTTAACGTGCTTATTATTTTTTCATAAAGATATATTAATATGGACCTATATTGTAAAAGCTTGATAACTGAAAAACCTTGTTAAAAAGGGTGTGCGAACTTTTTTAATTAAGGACCCAATAAAAAAACCACCTATACCTTATACTTATGTCTTATCTGAACCGAAAATATTAAATGACTTCAAAAGTTCAACGAATAATAAATAAATATGACTACACATTTCACACCTTAAGTAAAAAAAAAACAATTTATCGAAGCGATATATTATTTTAAAAATAATTATATCCCGCCACGGAATCTCACCTTAAATAAATGCTACTGGGCGTTGCCAACATAAAGCAAGTGCTACAAAATGGCGGACGTTCGAAAAAAGAATAATTGCACGATATAATTGAGCTAAATTATTTCATTACTGCACCTGTTAACTTTACAAACATACTCATGCTGTTTAATGAAAAAAATCAATCGATTTACCGTCTTATTCTGAAGGAAAAAAGAACGTAATTTTTGTATAAACTTTCGATAACTGTAAAAGTAAAATTGTCTATACTTATGGAAAAATAAAGGTAGTGTCAATGTGTTAAGGGCTTTCTTGTGACATTGCAAAATTAAACTCTATACTTTGTTATATAGAGTTGAATAATGGTTGAAAGTCATGTTTTTTTAATAATTGGTGTGCTATAATTATGTTGTCAAGGCATTTTTTTAAATAATGAGCTCTTTTAGCAGCGGTTGCGATGAAAGATCGAACCGGTTTTCTGCTTAAGCTTACCGAGTGATTAAGAAATTCTACTAGATTTTTTCGTGCCCATTAAAATTTTTTTTTTTTTTCGAGAAATTGTCTTTGGATGACAAAATGGCGACTAGTACAGGGTAATGCTCTCGTTGTATGCAAGTACTAGGTTTTCTTTTTATAATATTTGTTGTGTGTTATTTCTAAATGAGAGTCTATTTTATTTCCAAAAAGATTCACTTTGAAATCCAATACCTAAGTTTAATTTTATCTACAAGAGAAACTTGCGAAAGTTAATAATAAATCGTTTGCCGTTATTAAATCGATTCAGTCAGCCATAAATTCAATTCGACAAGAACTCGTGTATTAGCAAATTGAAAATATCATTATCTCAGTCAAATAAATCATTTTGAACACTAAAAATTTACACTTTTTTTAAATCTACCACCGCTCACACAGTCCTTACCGCAAAATCTACCCGTACAGTAGCAATTTTTGTTTTGGTAACACTAATAGCTAGTACAAATCCGACGGGCGCACTCTGAGCTAATTTAAATTCCAGTGGGACCATTTTGCCACGGTATCCTAACTGAGAAATATGGTAAGATTCCTATAGGACGATATTTTTGGTGTGTCCCTGTTTTCCTAATATACTTATTAACAATTTTATATTAGTGCTGATTCATGTCTCACAGCGTAGCGTAGGCCATTCTTCTTTCTTGTCTCCCACTATTCTCTATTATGCATGTGGTCAATATTTAAGAAAAGAGTCGATTTCCTCCCGCAACTCGTAGAGATAATTAAATATAGGCAATAAAATGTAAATTTATTATAACTAAACTGATAAAAAGAATATTCAAAAACTTAACCACCGTAACCACAAGTCAAAGGTTCATTTACAAGATTAAACCCAACGTCATTTCATTCACAAAAACAAACAGTTTTAAAACAATAACACTTTTAAATTACTTCCATTGTTTTCCCGAGAAAATTCACATTCGAATTGTTTCCGTCATTTTCCCGTGTCATGTCAATGTCAATGTGACAGCTGTCATGGGCGCCATCTTGCTGACATGGAATGTCAACGATTTATTGTGTTCCATTCCAAGTTTGAATTAGTGAGGTTTTTCTTTGAATTTATGCAAATATCGTCATGGTTTGTAATTTTGCAGGTTTTCATTTGTATTATTGCAGTTGATGTACATTTTGGCAAGTCATCATCATCATCAACAGCCTAATAATGTTCCCACTCTCTTCGAGAGTGAATGGGCAATAATCTACCACGCGGGCCCAGACCCAGTGCGGATTGGTAGATGTCACATGTCTTCGATTTTTTTATTCTAAGACATGCGGGTTTCTTCGCGATGTTTTCCTTCACCGTTTTGGGAGCAGTGGTGATGAAATAAATTACACAAAGTAATGCGCCTGATTGGGTTCGAACCCACGACTCCCTGTTCGTAAGTCGGGGCCGCTACCACTGAGCCACCACTGCTCCTTACGAATAATAAGTACCAAATATTAAACTAAAATATCTAATAAACAAGCCAATATTGCCATAATTATATGAGTAAGTATTTGACCAATAATATAATTCTTGAGTTAATCTAATAAGGCTTGGTTATTTGATTTCTTATTGGTATCGATAAACTTGATGCAATTTACATTTAAATAGGAAATCCCTTCTCTTCTGTTTAGTGTCGTAAAGTGTCATATTTTAGGGCGATATAAAATAAAGTGAATTGGTACCAATGAATACATAACTAACGTAACACACTTCGCGATATTGGTTATTTTTCAGTGGACGATATACGTAAATAAATGAACAATATATTCACCATAAAGTAGAATTTGTGTGTGCCTATTATTATTTCATAATACTATCAGCCATTGCAATAAAGTATAAGTTACCAATCTTCTGCTTCTTAGCGTGTCGATGACCATTTTTTAAATTGACTAAGCCCCAAAACTTGGCGACGAGTTACGCACTTTCATTAGCGTCCATCAGCTCCTTTAGTTATCAATAAATTCTTACTTTTTAAACGCAGAGATAACGGTCTGCCTATAAGTAATCTTCGCACCATTCGGTATTTTATTTAAAAGCCAGACAGAGTGATCTTACAAGAGTCAAAAACATTTCAAATAGTATCTGAGTGCCTGGCTAAAACTACAATAATCTTAAGCCTCATTCCTCAGCCTCTCTCCCGCAATTTTAATTCCGTCCCTTACCTAATCGAAATTCACAAAATTAACATACAATGAGAACAAAAAACAATAATGTGTTAAACATGATGACAGACGTACATACAATCAGTGTTTGAATATATTATTAACGCTCAATAATAATAGGTAAAATAAATATTTATTTATTACTAGTAAAACAGCCTACTGGATTTTAAATAAATATTGATTACCTATGTAAAAAAAAAATACGCATCGAATTCAAAACCACTTCCTTTTTTTTCATCTGTTAAAAATTAACGCTTTTTTATAATCTACTTGCTAAATAAACTTACAAGTGATTTTAATGATTTCTTTTGCTTTGTAAAAACAAAAAGCATTGGTTTTTTTTAAATTTTATCGCTACCTACTGTAAATTATTATCTATAGACAAAAGAGCCGTAGCAAAATTACAATGTATTAATACTGATCCATCATCTGCCAATCCTTTTCCCAACCATATTGGGGTCGGCTTCCAGTCTAACCGTAGCTGCTGAATACCAGGATTTTATACAGTACGACTGCCTATTATTAGTATTACTTATTTGTCTACGGAACCCCAAAAAAGCACACCAAACGTGACCATACCCAACTCCAAAATCCAAGTCAAAGTCGTTTATTAAATATAATAAATAATTCATTGCTGTACAATACGTCAATAACTAAAAGCATAGGTAACCTCTATTATATTTTGACCCTAACACCTCTCTGTTGATTTGTCATAACACTTTCACTCAGTGAAAGCTGATTTTCAAAACGTCATTTAATCTAATGTCATAGTGACAGGTGCAGTCGATGAAATGTATGTGATTCGATCGATCTAAAAGAGGTTTTTCATCACTTTCAATCATTCTGAAAATAACTAGGTGGAGATTTAAGGTTTCCGTGTTGCGTAAATCATCGAATCCAGTTATGACTTCTAATGCAGTAATAACTATAAGGGTAGGTATTAGGGTGTACTATTAGGTACAGTGCTGCTTAACCCTTTCGGGATTACAGGCATGATAGTACGTCATGACAGTAATGAGAATTTAGGTAGAAACCAATAAGTCTGAAAACCATTTAAATCTTGTTAAAATAAAAAATATTGAGCTAAAACGGAAGCCAACTCAACATAATTAAAAAAAAGATATGCAGATAATTAAAACAGCATAAAATTAATGGATTAATTGATTGGAAACGTTATAAAATTGTCAATAAAACCATTAATTTGCACCTCAAATAGATATGACGACTAAAATGAACGAAGAAGTTTAATTAAACTCAATTTAAACCAAACTGTTGCAATTAAGAAAGTAAAGTGTTATATCCGGCAGAAAAATCGAAGTATAAAAAATACAGTCTTGAATATAGCGCCACCCACATCTTATTTATTTTACTCTAAAATCACATCAAATTTGAAAAATTCAAAACACTGTCATGCTAGTAAATAACCTGTAGTATTTTTAAAATCACTTTTCATGATTCTAGACTTGATAAATTAAGAGAATTACTTATTACCGCCAAAAGTGGAAAAATAAATATACCGAATAAAAAATACTGGAACAAAGTAGAGCATATTTCCCAGCCGTCGAAAGATCGTAAACCGACGGGGTATCAATAAGCCTATGCAGTGTTGCCCTAATTCTTGTTCCTTTTTTTGTTATGTTGGCACACAGGCCGACGGCTCGGCGCGAAGGTGATACCGCCACGTATATAATAGTATAGACACCTGAGAGAAGAGATACTAGACATTCTATCAGAAATAACGGTGATGAAAAAGTCAAAAAATTAGAGGAACTGACATTATCTAACGAAAAGTGGTCTTATGTCAGTTAAAGCTGTGTCGATCTAGGAAACAAAATTCAGAACAAGCCTAAAACGTAACAAAGCGATACTGATTTGCAGTAAAATCATAATGTTGTATTTCCAACGAATTAAAACCAGAAGGTCTATTACTAATAATTATTAATACCTTAATATTATTGGCTAAACAAAAGACATTTAAACACAGGAAATATAATTATTGTAATAGGTATACCGGAAATGCAACGTAAAGTGAAAGATAATATCTATCGATCTATTTCAGTCGTGGTTAAAAGTGGATGTCTAGTAATAATAATAGAAACTATAACAACAAAGGTATACCTAAGTATACAAAATACTCATAGGCCATTTTAAATTCAATCCAAGAAAAACAAACAAACTCGTATTTTAAATTTTAAATGCAATAAAGATGTCCTATCCATTAGAACTCCCATAAAGGACACCGCATTCAACCTAAAATTAATTCAAAAATAAAAAAATAAAACAAAAAAAAGAACAATGTTTTGAATAAATAAATACGAAAATCATTACATCTGTACTGTTGTGTCAACACACAAAATATACCGTGTATGTTACGGATCATTTCTTTTTAATATATTCTAATACATACACTATGCTTCGAGTCTCATTGTCAAAATATTTATGTATGTTTTTGTCCGAATGGAATATTTTACTCGTTTAAAAGTTGTTTAGTGACGATGTAGCACGAAGTTTCGTTTTTAAGTTTTGTTGTGAAATAGGAAATAATAAAAAAGGGTTTAAGATAGTGAGATGGTCTGATAATGTCGTCAATGTAAAGTAATAATGGTTTTGTCTTGAAAAACCAACTGCATGTTGATTTGAAATATTGCAGCAGCAAAAAACTAAGTACGACTTCATTATAAATAACATCTGTTATTTTTTGCTAATTTGCGAAATGTGAGTGTAATATTAAGTAACCTCTGCCCAATCCTTGGGGGATTAAAAGCGTAATGTTAGGTTATGTTAGCTTATAAACAGCCTGATTACATCTAAATCACCAATCCATATAGGTACTCAATCTAAAAATAGATACTGTTCATCCCAACTCTTTTTGGAACAACCAATAAAAAAATGTGGAAACTAGAGTCGAACAATTTACAAAAACTCTTGTAGCTAACAAGAGCTTCCACGCAAAACAAACAATTTCTTCCAAAATAAAATACTAGAAGCCGTAATAATATCAACAGAAAACTAAAACACCGGTCTGACGTAAAGTAAACAACAGAAGTCAGAACCAACAAAAAAAGAGAAAGAAAAAATTTGACACTTACCGGAGCTAGGCCTGTCACTGTATCTGGTGCAGAACACCCATGCAGGCCATAAAGATGCATTGCCCGACTGACTATTCGTATCAGTACTCCCACAAGTAGACAAAGCCCCACTTGAAGTCGAAGATACAACCGAACTGGCAGAATCTGGCCTCTTCTGATTCTCTATCACTTTCGGCATCTCCCTTTCTTTAGGCACCTGCTCCCCGATTTGGGAAACCGTCTGTCTTAAACCACCAAGAGGAGGTAACGAGCCAAATTCTGTATCTTTTGATTTTAGGTAATCGAAGCTGTATTTTTGGTGGTCATTCTGGGGTTTTGACAAATCATAGGGCTTGTACAAAATGCTGTGGTTTGGCCCAACTGGTTTTGGACCTTCAATTTTGTTAGTTTTCCTTAAAGCGTTCGAACCAAATTCAGGATGTAAAATATTGTTTATTGAGAAGGCTATAGGGACCGACGGCTGCTGTCTTTGAGCTCGAAGTTTATCACTCTCAAATCTCTGGGCATCGTGGTTTATTTGGGGTTTAACATCAGGCGTTTCAGGCCTATAGTAGTTCTGGAAACCGTCCATCTCGTTCTGTTGCTCAGGGCTTGGTGGAGGAGAATTTGGCTGCACTTTGACAATAGTCATATTTGGAGATGTTCGCTCATATCTTGAGTCAATCGTGGTACAAGTATACTGACTTGGAGGGCAGTAGTTCATCTGATTCTCCGCATGTGGGGCAGGCACTCTTCCAGTGACGGGCCCAGGGCTGTTCGCCTGATTCGGGCTGCAACGATCTTCGAAAGCCATCTTCGCACTTTTGAAACCGATTACAAGTTTATTAAAGTCAATACATTATACAGCACAGTCCACAGTATAATAAAATAATGTCAGTTTAATTTGAATGCGACACAGTCCACATTAATATTTATCGGTATCGATTAGCATGATTTCTTAATTCTACCGCACTAGTTTTTTGATGCAAAGGGCGCGTGATGGAGAGCCAGTGCTGTCAGATTGATCTGTCAGTTGCGTGTGACGTGGAGACTGGTCCCGGCGGCGACTGCCGTGCTACTGCGCCCCTCAGACGGCCGAGGGGACACGCCCTCGAACAAACAAGCTTTTTACCCTTCCCCATTCGTTTTGTAGGCGTTAACCGTTCGCTTTTCATTGCTCGACAACATCTTTTACATCCTCCATCCTTATCTAACTTATAGCGTTTGTTTGAGTAAAAGAGAGATGGATGTACGACAATTGATTTAACCCGAGTGTGTATTTAGTGGGGCTTCGACCAGATTTGTAATTCAGTTGTAAATTGCCTCTATGGCTCTTTTGCGCACTCATAATGTATCAATAATACTGCGGTGCTCTTTGTACAGAATTTCAATTAAACTTTGACAGAATTATTATATTGATAGACGTGGCTATGTTGAATTATTGAACGGATATCGGCGAAGACGGATTTTTTAAAGAAATTATAACATAATACGTTGGTAATTAAGTTGTGTTGGTTAATATTAAATTGTATGGACGCGATAAAAATCTACAATTGTTGGACTTTATTGCTGAATGTTATTACTGTTTAGGGTTCTTTGTAAACGTTGCGGTTTGTAGTTTTGACCTAATTCTAGATATCTTTTGTTTGCGCGGTTTCAGTAAAATATTGAGCCATACCATACCATAATGCGTGCCTTAGCACGCATTATGGTTCACTGGTTGTGCTTAAAAAAGCTCTCTTCTTTGGACCCCTCAATTTGGACAGAATTTTTAAGTTTCCGTCGGTTGAGGTATAATCTTCAAAATAAAAATATATACCTTTACCATATCTGTCACTTTACCATTTAAGTAGTTACAATAGAAATATTAACTACATGATTAGATTTAAAAAAAAAAATTGAGCTTTTTCATATTTTTTTTATATCTTTGCAATGTTGCAATTCAATATTTTTAGATTTTAGACATACAAATAATGAGATACAAGTAGGGCCGGTGGAATATGCTCCTTAATGAAAAGATTCGGTAGCAATTAAAAATATCAAAAATAATAAGTATGGACTTTATTTTAATTTCTTATTGCACAGCAGAAATATGTACTAAGTTATGAAATGCGCTATAAAAGAAATAACATACGGAACATGTGAATCAAGTCACACTCGTCATTCACATTTCCACACATCTTTTTATAGTTTCAATTATTTTTTTAATGTGATTAGTTTCACACTTTAAAATCATTGTATTCTAGCAATAATCATTAATAATACCCGTTATTAATAATCTCAAAATGAGCGTGTCAATCAGATGTGTTTGTAATTATTTCTTAAATTAATTTAGTAATTTTCTTTCTTTCTTGATTGATCAATAAAGAAATCTTTTCTAATTATAATTTACTACCTATGGACTAATTGGTTTGTTATAAGTACATACTTTAATGTGTTAAACTTTTAATTGGGTTTTGAAAAGAAATAATCAAGAGACTAATCTTGCAAGCCTAATTACTTAATAATGCAATATTAGATGCTATTAGAGATCTATAATAATTGGTCATAATAGATAACTCACAAACTGACAAAGATGACTCGTCTGCGAAGTTATATTTTACTTTGTTAATTACTGTGTTATTATTTTTATAAACACAATGAAATCAGTAAAATTTTATGGAAGTTTTGACTTTTTTCGCCATTGTCCTAATATTAATTTAGATAAAATATAAAAATCTGTCGTTGCAGCTTCCGTTGACACATAATACATATACAAAAAAAAGAATTGTAGGTAGGTTATACTTAAAATAAAACTGCATACTTAAAATAAAATTTAAATTATTCAAAAAAAGGATTAATAAGATTCAGACATAATGATTTTAGGTATAAATAATTCCGTCTGAATTTTTCGATTTCAATCGATTCTATCTCGATTTCCGGTGCTTTAACTAAAAAAAACAAACATATAGAAAAACATTGTTAATTTAACCCAATTCTATTCACCTAACAAACCAATCCTTTAACTCCATGGTTTATCTAATTACCCAAATCACAATAGCACTATGACATCACATTTTATTTGCTTCCACCGAACAATTTAATTGGTATTGAATACATTGACCGTATCGTGACTACCAAAAGTTAACCAATTGTGACAAAGTGAGGTTCTGGTGTTGTGCAATACAAAGTAGTGAACCGGAAGATTGGACTGAACAATTGTACTCTATTTTTTTTTGGTAGATAATTGTTGGGGCAGTAGATAGTTAGTATTGTTATTCGAATAGGGACTTTGAGTCTTTGGTCAACTGGACCCGCTTGTAACTGGACCCACAATAAACTATCCAAAAAAGAAACATTTCAAAATGTGATTTGTTCGACTGATCTGGTAGGTCCACTTCGAGTGGATCCAGTTGACCAAAGACTCGTCCCTTGATAGTACCTACCTAATAGTAATGGCTATACTGTATAACATCACACCTGTAATCCTCGAAGGATAAAGCAGAGGTCGAGATACCGTGGCCCCGGACATTAAGGGCTAAGAAGGAACGATGGGTGGTTTTTAGTCAGTAGAAGTCTGAGACTCGCTTCCGCTCTGCCCATAGCGGAGGAGTCATTTGATGATTTCGTAAAATCCAAAAAAAAAGTGTAAGGCAGAGGTGTGCCGAATAGTACCTACACCCGCATTTTACCAGTTAAGTTTAAGCTCCAAGTAAAAGGGGGCGAGCCTATTGCCATCAACCGGGCACTAATTCAGACTCTATGGTAGTTACTAAAACTTTAACATAACATAACATCACGCCTGTAATCCCCGAAGGTCCAGGCAGAGGTGTACAGTCGAACAAGCTACTAAGTATAGGGTAGAGATCTTTATAATTTTTATAACACTGAAAATATTGATTGTAATTTTGTTTTAACAAGTGTTTCACATTAAGCGGCTGATGTCAAACGCTGTATCGTTTGTCATTAGTCTCTAAATGTCTCGGTATAATCAAGTAAATACAAGTTAGCTGGCTGTATACTTATTAGCTTGTTCGACTGTACTAAGTATTGAGTACCTACTTACATAATAGTACACCCACATTTCGCAAGACTACTAAACTTAACTAAACTTTAAATTTTAAACTTATTCAGATTTCGTTTCTTATTTCTACTTACGTATTTTAAAACAATGTAACTTGCTGACAAGGCTTAAAGGTCGTATCATTGGTAAGCCGACTGCTTTAACACTTTCAAGTGTTTTTAAATATTTATTCATAATATTCAGTTTTAGTTATGAATGAATATTTGACCCTGACCATTTTAAACTAAGAGGCCTTAAACTTGACGTAAATATGACGAAATTTTCGAATTTATTTACAATCAAAGAAAGATAAGAAGTCGCTTCATGTAAAATTAGCTGATGCCCGCGGCTTCGCCCACGTCAAATTATGTTCTAAGACCTTCCTCGAGAACCACTCTAACCATTGGTGAAAACAGCTTGAAAATGGGTGCAATAGTTTTTGAGTTTATCGCGAACAGACAGACAGAGGCGGCGGGCGGAGGACTTTGTTTTTACCCGACTACGGCAAAGCCAAAGGAGGGTTATGATTTTGACTGGCTATGTATGTATGTATGTATGTGTGTATCTTCATCTGTTTCCTCATAGCTTCTAATCCACTTATCGGAACTCGACATATGAGGTATCGTTAGAACCGTCTTAATTTTCCGCTGAACATAGGCTCCGTGACGTGTCACAAAAGTCGATGAGGCGCCCTCTAGCGGACAAAAAGTAAGTGCTAAAAAATAAAAATGGAGATAAATACGCCGTGTTTGGTATCATTTGAAAGGGCCTCACTTGTACATTTCCAAAATAAATGCTCAAATTTAAAATCACGCCCTCTAGCGGACAAAAAGTCAAGAGTAAAAAAAAATATTTAACACCAAGATTGTTTTAATAAAAAAATGTAAAAAAAAAAACAACGGCTTTTCTTTTTGTTCTATCCTGAAAATTTTGTTTCATACTTTTTCAGCGTCGTTTTTTTGTCGTAGTCGGGTTTTAGTTTTTTATAATTATGTAGTTATCAATGAAATATAAGCAGTCGTTTCATATAAAATACTCATGTGTTTCGACTGGAAATTGACTCTAAAGTAGTTGGAAATAATCTAAGTAAAGTGAACAAGCGATGAAACATGCCTCACTCATCATTTTGCTGTCTTCTCCCAGCTATGTCAGGGTCAGCTTACAATCATACCAGATGCAGCAAAATACCAGTATTTTCATGGAGCGACTATCAAATTAACCTGCACAATCCAGTTCACCATCTGCCTACTGCCTAGCCTTTTCCCAACGATGTTGGGGTCGGCTTCCAGTCTAACTGGACACAGCTGAATACCAGTATTTTACATGGAGCGACTGCCTATCTGACTTCCACAAACCAGTTACTACTGTTATCAGACTTTCGGACCATTGACTACCGGAAACGACTGTCAAAGATCTTTAAATAAATGCCAGACGGGACCAACGGCTTAACGTACTTTCCGAAGCACGGAGGAAACTCAGTGTAATGAGTGGTCACCCAACCACAAATCGACCTAGGCAAATGCGGCTTAACCTAAAGATCGAACCGAGCGTCTGTCATTATTTTTCCACGAGCTCCTCAAACACATCGCTTCATTGTCATAAATTAGGTAAGTAGGTAGGTGTGTATCTACATTTACATATTACATAAATATTATTTCAGTTCTTTAATAATTCATCAGTTTAACCTCTGACCTTCCATTGTCGGCTCACGATAAGTTTCGGCGACATCATAAGTCTGACACTTACGCTTATGCAGATTAGCCGACTTCGGCAGAGATTAAAGGAGGTTCTGACTTTAGTGGTGTCTGTGTATCTTGTAGGTGAGATTGTCTGTCTGTAGGTCTGTATGGCGCCATTGATGCCTTTGTTAAGAATTCAATCATTACTAAAACATCTCGCGGTCGTGTTTGTTTTCCGTTCCGCATCAGACGGTGCATGAGAGAGCAGTGGTTGCCCAGTGGTGGCGGCCCCGACTTACAAACAGTGAGTCGTGGGTTCGAACTCAGTCAGGCGCATGACTTTGTGTAATGCATTTCATCACCACTACTCTCAAAACGATGAAGGGAAACAGCGTGAGGAAAACGCCATGTCCTAGAATAAAAAAAATCGAAGACTTTTGACATCTACCAACCCGCACTGGGCTCACGTGGTAGATTATAGCCCATACCTCTCCTAGACAGGAGGCCTGAGTCCCTGCAGTGGGAACATGATGGCTGATGATGATAATCATTCGATGAGAGGAGAGGAACAAAGAGAGAGTGCACCAGAGGTTGCGCACATTAGTCCACCCGGGCAGACAGCCCGCTAGTGTGGGCGCTAACTAATCGCACTCGATCTGTCCTAGTTATTAAGGTACTTACATATTACCTATGCTAAGTTATGCTGTTACAAACTCAATGGATCTCTCTGTAGTCTGATACATATTAGTGCACCATTGTCTATCTTTTTGAACTATGTACGCAACACCACACTGCACTCCTAAGCACAACTGACTGAAGTTGCTCAAAAAACCGCTGAGTTTCAATAGGACTAGACTGGCCACGTCTGCTGCATACCCAATGAGCTGTGTGATAAAATAGCCAATGCTTTTTGAAGCTCTGACGCAGCCAGAAGGCGTCGCGGTAGATCTCGTAGATGATGGGGAGAAAACTGAACAAGAGCAACCATAAGTAGTCCACATTAGACCTAGACACTGGAAGTCATGAGGAGAGACCTTTGCCCAGTAGTGGTAGTAGGTATAACGCAAGCTAAGTATCAATTACTATCTTCTTCCATTGAGATAGACTGCTATAACCAATATTTTTGGGCTCGACGACTGGTGTAATATCAAACTTAAGAGCGCTACACCTGGACATATCGTGCGACTGTAAGTATCAATATCCTAACCTTTTCCCGATTGCCAAATCTCGCATGGATTCGGTTTCCACTGTAGCTGGATGCAGCTGAATACCTACATGGAACTGCTCTCGGAATACTATACAGTTCACTATTACCAGCTAAGGAACATAATAACCAACAAAACATCAGTAAAAGGCGCCAAAACCTCATCAAATTAGCATGTTTTAAATAAAAATTAACACTAGATTGTAAGCGCCGTCGGCTAGACAATGTGTAAACAAAAATAAAAGAAAAATAAACTAACATGGCGTCGTCGTCGATGAGCGCGCTGTCACTTCCCGCCTAAATAGCTGTCAAATGTCAAGTGAGGCTGCGGTCATACAGTAAGAGACTAACTGCCCCACTCAGAAAGTTTTAATGATTACTTAGGCCATTACTTTGTTAGGTTTTGACAGTTTTGTTTGTCATACAAAAGTATGTCAAACCTTTACTAAGTGACGGCTTAAGTAATCATTAAATATCTCTGAGTACCGCAGTAAATGGGGTTGTTAACTCTTCATTAAAAATCTCGTTGTTTCATGAGTAGGACCTAAATCGGCAACTCTCCGTTAAGGTATGCGATGGAGTATCTTTGGGGCCCATAAGATACCCGACGAAGCCCCTACCTTTCTCTGTAGGGGTCTGTTGGCCAATTATTCTTTGGGTCAAAAGTACCTAAATTAAAACATTCAGTTAAGCATTCACTGTTAGTTATGTTGGAGAAAATTCATTTTAAAAGCAAATGGATTAAAGATATGTTGACCAACGGTTCATGGACCAATTGTTTCAGTTTCTAAAGCAACTTATATACCGTAGTTTTGTAATTCGTTAGTCCAGAAGCTATGTTCTTCCTGAGAAAGGTTTGCATGCAAAAAAGAGAATGCCGCTGCTTCTGCTACTGCGTTTTAACGGAGAATGTGTCAGTAAACGTAAAACTTAATCACTCACCTTTCATTCATTCATTCATTTATTTATTCAACAACAAATTACATTGTGTCTGAATGTGGAAGGTACATAAAAAATAGATAATAGACAACAAAAAATAAAAATTACCATGTAGTTATAGTACTTATTCCGAATCGCTTTCGTTTATTGTGGAGAGTTACGACCGGATACCTCCTAGCCATCGCATGGGCACGTAAGAAATTATGGGACATTTAAAGTTTCTGTGCAAAGGCAGATGCACACTTTCTACCCTCATTTGTCTGTTGTGTGTGCTATGCAAAGTGATGGCCTGAAACACAGGTTTGAATGCGCCTACCTCGGGTCGGTCACTTCCAAACATCATACGAATTTCCCTTTATAATTACTTGCAACTGCCAAATATATTTGTTATAGTTTACTTATAAGCACTAACTGACTAAGGCGCAGTTATATTACTTCTAAAAGTAGCACTGTATGAGAAATAATACTACTGTGCCTAAATGTACATGTTAAGTAAATGTTTTTATATAAATTATTTATTTATTAAGCAGGTACTTGCTACACTTACAGTTTGCACCAACGCGTGCAGCAAGTCAATATCATACACTAACTTATGTACCTATTCTTAAAAAATATTCATAAATCTTTAAAGATTCAAAAGGTTACACTAAACTCGACTTTATAATCGAACTCAAAACCTCACAATATATCTATCAATAACATTAACACCTTACCGTTTCGTAATAGAACACTGTCCTCATCTATTCACCTAAATAATCACCACAAACAATTCTAACAAAACGTAACTTAACCGCCGCCTATAACTCCCCGCTAACTTTATGACCGTGTCCTTATGCCTGTCAAAATGTCGGTCAGCTGACAGAGCAAACATAAACTATTGTTTCTAATAACGAATATCGATTTGTCTATTCGCTTGTACGCAAATCGATTAATATATTTTCGATTTAGATATGTAGGTTGGTGAATAATTTGTGTAGGAAGAAGTTATATTGTGGAGACAATGGTTTGTGTATGTTTGGTTTATCTAGTTGTCATCATGGTTGGAAGTCGATAAATGTCAGCTGTTTAAGATAATCTACTATATCCTAACCAGCTATTGATGGCTCGATTCGCGCATTGCAGTGACAGCGATTGGCTGCATTCGCTGCGTGTCGCAAGTTCGATCCCCGCACGGAACAAATGTTTGTAACCTATAGGTACCGGGTCTGGCTGTCTGTGTATGTATGTGAGTTAGTATACACACCCACGATACAAGAGCCTGCCTGGAGGTCTTACAAGGTATCTGCAGGATAGTCTGGTTTTCTCACAATCTTTTCCTTCAGAGAAGCAAGTGATACTACACAATACACACATGAATCGACAAAATAAGAGATGCATGTCTTGTCACACCACTAGACTGCTTCATCATCACCATCATCATCATCACTGTTCCCACAGCTGGGACTTAGGCTTCCTTCTTAGGACAGGGATGGGCTATAATCCACAACGCGGGCCAAGTGCGGGTTCATAAATGTCACATGTCTTCGATTTTTTTGGTTCTAAATACATGCCGGTTTCCTCACGATGTTTTTCTTCACCGTTTTGAGAGTAATAGTGATGAAATAAATTACACAAACTAATGTGCCTGCCTGGATTCGAACCTACGACTTACTGTTCGCAAGTCGAGATCACCACCACTGGGTTTAAAAAAAAACTATTCTCCCTAATTATGAAAAAATCACACATTTTACCCACCATACGGTCCGCTAAAACTCCCCACACATATCCACATAATATCTCGAAAGCCGCTCGTTTCAATTCCGGCGTGTGATCGGTTCTATTTCCGAACGTCGTGTGTGGTCCGCGCAGGCGATTAAACGTGCGCCGGCGCCGGTAAGGGGGAGACTGCTCGTCTGAGGATGTAGGAAGGAAGTGGAGTATGTTTGGTGATCAATGGTGTTGAGGAATGCTCCTACTAGGACAATTATATGTAGGAAAGGAGTATGGACTATGTAGGACGGAAGACTGTTTAGCTAATGATGATGAATGATTATATTTGCTAATTTAAAGTAAGTATGGAAGAAGACACAAATCAATTGGGATAGGGGGGAGAATGATGATGATGTGAATGTGAAAATAGACTTGTCTGTGACAGTAATTGTTTTTGAAAAAATCAGGCCGAATGTCTTCTTCTCCTAGTCTCCACATCCATTTATTTGGGAACACAGTGATGCTATTCTGCATAAAAAATGATTCCCCTTTTTTAGCAATATTAGGTATATAATAGCATTATTTAATGTTTTATAAAATCGAGGTCTACTCTACAGTAGACTTCGATTTTCACACACGTTGACACGTCTCCGTCATTTCCTTTTTAGGGTTCCGTACCTCAAAAGGAAAAAACGGAACCCTTATAGGATCACTTTGTTGTCCGTCTGTCCGTCCGTCCGTCCGTCTGTCAAGACCCTTTTTCGCAGGAACGCGTGGAGGTATGAAGCTGAAATATATATCAATTACTCAGGTCTACTGTCCCTTGAAGCTGTGAAAAAATCAAACTTCTAAGCCAACGCAATCAAAAGATACAGCCGTTTATGCCGCAAATTTTCGACACTTGCAAGGGAATCAAAACCTACAGGGTGCTTCCCGTGAACTCAGAATCTTGAAATTTGGTACGAAGCAACGTCTTATAGCATAGATAAAGGAAAAATTACGAAAACCATAAATTTTTAGTTACATCACATAATATATATTTTTTTAAACGAACTTTGTAAACCTTGCAGGTTTGTACGGAACCCTCGCCTCGGTGCGCGAGTCCGACTCGCACTTGGCCGGTTTTTTTTTAGTAACTAATAAGTAAAGAAAATGTGACCCTCCAACAATGACAAAAATACCCCATTTTGCGGTACATTTGAGGCCTCGGGAACCATTTCTAATCTTTAAAAATCATTATTGAGGAATTGCTGATGCATTTACATCTTTTCAGGATAATCTACTTCAAACTTTTTCACTTCTTTCCTAGTTTTCCCGTTGTCAAGTTTAAAGAAAAATAAATCCAATCATGATTGTGAATCGTCTTCACCTTAACCGTAGTGGCAGGCACACGCACTCGGTCAAACAGCCGTGTTTCTCGGCTACTATAACTTACTGATAAATTTCATATAACGCTAGTGTCAATAGACGGTATGTAACTATAGTAAACTATGATATTTACTCTGAAAATATCAATATTTATCGACTTTTTAAGCAGTGCTTGGGAAGCGTTCAAGTATTACGTAATGCATTTTTTTTATATTTTTGAACCCCCTCCCCCCCATGTAACGTGCTGTAACGTTTTTCTGTAAGTTACGTAACCACCAAGTGACCATTTTTAAATAAAATTTGAAATTTTGAGAAAAAAACTTTAAAAAATTCGTTAGAGAATTAAGGGGAAATTAATTAATTAAATTAACTCCTCTTAAGGCGAGGTTGCACTACTTTGTTTTTATGTACGCACGACCTCACCGGGGGCCCTGCCGCGCGAGCTATATACTTAATGCCTAAATTTTGACTGTTTTTTCTCTCTTGGAGAAAAATGATAAAGAAATTATACATTATGTGACCCGAGATAATACACATTTTTTACGACCTTTATTATGATATAAGTTTTATTTTTCAAAGCCTAATTAATATAACTCAAGTAAAACGATTATTTAGCCATCATTTGGACATGTCTTTGCGATTTAATTGGATGCAGTGAAGTGTAAGTAATCGTGTATCGCATGCCCGACATATCATGATCGAAGAGTCAACTATGTAATACATTTTTTTCAAAATTTAAATCCGTTCCATGTACGAGTAAAACGCTATTGTTGACGACGTTTATCGGGGTAACCTCGCCTTAAAAAAAAGGATGTAACGTAACGCGTAGTTCAATATTGCCGTATCTCGTTGGTGTGGTGGTCGCAAGCGCGACTGTTGAGCATGAGGTCCTGAGTTCAAATCCCGGGTCGGGCAAAGTGCTACTGAATGTTTCCATCAGGCAATTCTCAGTAGCAGCTACGTAGTCTGGATTTGTGCCCGGTTGATGGCAATAGGCTCGCCCCTATTACATGGGACTTAAACATAACTGGCGAAATGTGGGTGTACTAAGGAGTACACCTCTGCCTAACCCTTCGGGGATTACAGGCGTGATGTTATGTTATGTTACGTACTGCTTATAATTCGAGATACTACAGAAATAACCCTCCTAGCTGGTAAAAAGCAAACACATCTATTTGAGAGGAAATTGGTTATGAACACAAACACTAGATGGCGCTGCCTGTGTGCTCATCAGAAAAGATTATGGTTATTTGAGCCTATTGACATCAAACAAGCATAAATATGGAGTCCGTGGCTGCTATTTGGAAATTCCTCAGGGAAAAATTCAATTTGACTTTGCCCGACCCGGGAATCGAAGGAACTCATGCTATGTAATCGCCCTTTGGACCACTAAACCATCGAGGTAGGGTAGGTAAATAAACATCATTTATAATTTAATATTTTACTAGTGACCCGCCCCGCCTTCACACGGATGCAATGTATCATCATCATCATCATCAGCCTATAATGTTCCCACTGCAGGGACTCAGGCCTCCTCTCTAGGAGAGGGATGGGCTATAATCCACCACGCGAGCCCAGTGCGGGTTGGTAGATTTCACATGTCTTCGAATCTGTTGGTTTAAGACATGCCGGTTTCCTTACGATGTTTTCCTTCACCGTTTTGAGAGGCATTAAAATCCGTTGCGAAGTTTAAAAGATATAAGCGTACAAACAGCGTTAGCTACTTTGTTTTACACCATGTAAATAAGCCAAGTAGAAACTTCGCAGAACAACTAAATGATGTATCACAAACAATATAAACAACATGTGAGCAAATTGCCGTCAAATTACCGACTGCTAACTTGATAATGTTAAGGTAATCATCTTGCAATATTTAACTTCGACATAATGTAATGACTTGGGTTTTCATGCGGGTCTGCGCGTGCAATATTGTTTTGACCGATATGGTATACGAGTATTCTTCGGTTTAATAAAGCAAGTTGTTTATAACCATATTAGGTTATTACTCACATACATAAGGAGGAAGAGCTCGTGGCTACATAATAACAGCCGCTCAAATCAATCTTCAGGTAAAGCAGCGCTTACCTAAGTAGGTCCGTAGATGGGTGACCACCCAATACTTATGAAGTTTTTTTCCGTACCTCGGAAAGCACGACAAACTGTTGTGTCGGGCTGTCATTATTAGATCTTCGACAGTTATTACAGGTTGTTAGTTGCGCAAAATTTTGGTAACTAGACTTACCAAGGGATATCGTACATTATATTATACTACGCCTTTGTCAGCGGCTTCGCCCGCGTGAAAATGACGATTTTCCATACAAACTTTCATCCCCTATTTAACTACCTTAGGGGTTTAATTTCGAAAAATCCTTCCTTATTCCTTGTCTACATTATAAAGGGACCTCTGTGCAAAATTTCAGCTTTCTAGGTCCAAGGGTTTGGGCTGGGCGTTGATGAGTCAGTCAGTCAGTCAGTCAGGACTTCTCTTTTTAACCGACTTCAAAAAAAGGAGGAGGTTATCAATTCGACTGCAGTTTTTTTTTATTTATATAGATAGAAGAATACTGGATTTTTTCAATTCAATTGTACTTTCTTAGTCAGACTGCTCTGCATGGTTTGTTTAATTTAATACCGATGCGTTGAATCTGTTGAAAGTCAAATTAAGGATACCTGTCCTGTCGGTGATAGAGTTCCCATCACAGTACATAGGTACCTAGGTACTTACAAATCAAATGTCGGTGACTTTGTTTGTTTCATTGACTTTTTTGTCAGCGACTTCCGAAAGTTAAGTTATTCTAGACGTTTTTCTTAGAAATTATGTTATGTTTCATCTGTGTCATGTGAAGAATAAAACATTTGATAGAAGCGGACTAAATAAGTCCTTAACCCGAGGTAAACACTGTGCTTTTCATTACGAATACAAGGAAAGTTGATGGGAATAGGCTTGCGCCCAATTACCTAAATCGAAAGAAAGAAGAAAAAAAAACAAATTGACAAAAAATTTAAAAAGTAAACCTAAGAGAAACACTTAAAATCGGTTAAATCTAATCAGTGGATGGCAATAGGCTTGCTCCTAATTACATCGGTTGATGGTAATAGGATTGCTCTTAATTAGATTGGTTGATGGCAATAGTCTTGCTTCTAATTACATCGGTTGGGGGCAATAGGCTTGCCCCCAATTACATCAATTGATGGTAATAGGCTTGCTCCTAATTACATTGGTTGATGGCAATAGGCTTGCTCCCAATAACCCAGTCGGTGGATGGCAATAGGCTTGCTCCTAATTAAATCGGTTGATGACAATAGGCTTGCTCTTAATTAGATTGGTTGATGGCAATAGTCTTGCTCCTAATTACATCGGTTGATGGCAATAGGCTTACTCCTAATTAGATTGGTTGATGGCAATAGGCTTGCTCCTAATTAAATTGGTTGATGGTAATAGGCTTGCTCCTAATTACCTAAATCGGTGGATGGCAATAGGCTTGCTCCTAAGTAGATTGGTTGATGCCAATAGGCTTGCTCCTAATTACATTTATTGATGGCAATAGACTTGCACCTAATCACATCAGTTGGTGGCAATAGGCTTGCTCCTAATTACATCGGTTGATGGCAATAGGCTTACTCCTAATTAGATTGGTTGATGGCAATAGGCTTGCTCCTAATTAAATTGGTTGATGGTAATAGGCTTGCTCCTAATTACCTAAATCGGTGGATGGCAATAGGCTTGCTCCTAAGTAGATTGGTTGATGCCAATAGGCTAGCTCCTAATTACATTGGTTGATGCCAATAGGCTTGCTCCTAATTACATTGGTTGATGCCAATAGGCTTGCTCCCAATTACATCAAATAATTTGACAGTTGTCAGTAGAAAGCGATTCTCCCTAGGGCTGAAAAGTAGTACTTTCAACCCGCTCCGCAGGCATGTCATGACCTACTTTCAGAGTATGAGTAATGAAAAATAAATTATTCCACGACACTATTTCACTATTTTTATATTTACACTATTTCCTAACCCAAACCAGTCCGGTGGTGATCTGGTTTCATCACCATCATTATTCTTCTGCCCTCATCCCAATTCATTTGAGATTCATACTCCTCTATTATTAATTGTCATCTCATCAGACAAATCCTTTTTTTTGGCGCTTAGGAAATCTTCAAATAACCCCTCCCGCTCTTGGGCAGAGCGAAAGGGAGTGTCAGACTTCTACTGACTAAAAACCACCCATGTTTCTTCTTAGCTCTTTATGTGGAGGCCGTGGTATCTCTTTCGAACAACCCGCAGCCCCAACGGGACCTCCTTAATTGATTGATTTTTGCCATATCTTCCGTCATACAGGCCATTCATAGTTTATTTGGTCTTCCTCTACTCTTACAGCCATCTACATTCATACTCAACATTTTCCTGATGACATTCTCCTCATTCCTGAAGAAGAGAAGTACCTATGAAAGAAGAAGGCATGCTGCGCCGTTCCCAAATAAATTGGGATAAGGGCAAGAGATGATGCTCTCGTATTATTTTTCTGCCCTCTCGGACAGAGGCAGAAAAGTAATAGCTAAGCTCTTAGATGCCCGTGGTGCTGCGGGTTGTTCGCAAGAGATATCGCGGCCTCGACACAAAGGGCTAAGAAGGAACATGGGTGGTTTTAGTCAGTAGAAGTCTGACACTCCCTACCGCTCTGCCCAGAGCAGGAGGAGTCATATAATGATATCTCAACCGCCAAAAACTAAAAGCTCTTAGATTCTACTAACCCATATCTTATCATAACAGAGTCTTTGGTCAACTGGACCCACTCGAACTGGACCCACGACTTAAGTTGAAGTCGTTTTGTTCATTCAACATTTTTCATAGTTTTATTGTGGGTCCAGTTGCAAGTGGGTCCAGTTGACCAAAGACTCACCTTTAACAGCAAATTGTAAGAGAAAAACCTTCTTGAAACTCTGAAAACTAAAACAATAGGCACTAAACCCGCCTTCAAATAACAAACTGTCGCTTCTACACAAAATTGTGAGTTGTTCCGGTCTGATCCCCCAAACCGATCCACTGCCAAAATTTTTCTTTTGTTTATTTTTTTCTGATCCCCTGTAATTTATCATTCCGTTCTGATCCCCTTTTTGACACAAGTACAAGTGAAGTACAGTCAACCGAAAAACAGTTGTTAATGAAAAAATAATCAGTTTTTATTTCTATAACTTACAATTTTACGATCATCCCACAAACTACCAGGAGAACAGAAGTAGGAAGGAGGTATAGGAATCTTTAAATCAAATCTATATTATTTCTTTCTAAAACCATGCACTTTTTTTGTTGGAGATAGGAAACCAGGACAGTAAAGTCCCACAAACTTAAAAAAAAGAAAAAAATAGCACTCCGGGAGTGCCGGCAGAAGTGAAAACTTCAATATTAACTTTCATACTCCCTGACCCTGACGCGAGTTTGAAAGTTTTTACCCATACAAAAAAAAGTGCTCAGCGCCGCTAAAGAAGTTTTCACTTCAAAAAAGTGAAAAAAAAAACAAGTTAACAAACAGACTTTACTATAAAGGCATATTAAAGATTTGATTTGAAGATTCCAATTTCCAATACCTCCTTCCTACTTCTGTTCTCCTGGTAGTTTGTGGGACTTTACTATAAAGGCATAATATAGATTTGACTTGAAGATTTCAATTTCCAATACCTCCTTCCTACTTCTGTTCTCCTGGTAGTTTGTGGGACTTTACTACCTATTCTTTTTTTTTTTAATCTAATAGAACCTGTACAAATATTTTGTTGCAGACTGTCCTAAAAATGTGTCAGGGTATCCGATTCTTTTACGGGGGATCAGACCGGAATAGAAAATAATTTATAATAAAACGGATCCCCTAGGGTATCAGTTTTAGGGGATCAGACCGGAATAACTCAAAATTATTGTCACTAAGACATAAACAATATTTCGCATTCACATATTGTGACAAGCCGAGCATCGAACGCGCATGAATAATAAAGCTGTATTGACTTAGCCACTGCACTAGGGTGGCCAGTGAAGGTACGATTCAACGAATTTATTATTTAGTGGGTAATGTAGGTTGCTTGCTCATTTGTTTGTTTTAGGAAAGGTGATAGGTGAAGGGAACGGAAGACGGGACCTGCTTTATTTTATAGTGGCACCGTAAGTTTAGTATACGATTATGTTCCCACTACTGGGACTGCCTCGTTGGTCGAGCGGTTGCAAGCACGAATTGCACAGCATGAGGGCCTGGTCTCTATTCCCAGGTCAGGCAAAGTATTACCCCGTCGGGGCTGTGGGTTGTTCGAAAGAGTTACCGCGGCCTCGACACAAAGGGCTAAGAAGGGACATGGGTGGTTTTTAGTCAGTAGAAGTCGGACACTCCCTTTCGCTTTGCCCAGAGTGGGAGAGGTTTTTTGATGATTTCCCATCAAACAAAAAAAATGCAGTGTTATTGAGTTTTTCCCATCAGAGTAACAGCCACAGAGTCTGGATTGCATGGATCTTAATGTAACTGGCGAAATGTGGGTGTACTAGTAGCTACACCTGTGTCTAGCCCTTTGGGGATTACAGGTGTGATGTTTTTTAACTGGGACACCGGCCTCCTCTACATGAGTGGGTCTAGACCAGGGATGGCGAACCAATGGCAAGCGTGCCATTGATGGCACGTTGCAGAATATTTTAGGCACGCCACTGAATTTTTAATCATATTTTCAACTATGCCTACGAGTCATTATTTTCAGAGATGTATAAATAACATAAGATTCGATTAGAAACCGTTTGGTAGAGAAGTCCAGTCTAAGATGCAATCTTACTTTAATTTGAATTACACGTAGAATTGAAACATTTATTACGACATAGGCATAGGTCAAGTTTTTTCTTTTTGGTAGCAAGAGCTTTTAGTTGAAAATATTTAGTTTAATTATCTGCCAATAGTAATATTATTTGACGGCACGTTAAGGTTTCAGTAAACATTTCTTTAGAAAAAATGACACATTGATCCATAAGGTTCGCCATCCCTGGTCTAGACTGTAATAGATATAGGCTCCGGACACAGGTTGACCGAAGTAAAGAGAACTTTCTCAGGTAGAGATTCAAAGATTACTCTTCCCTGGACTGTTAAGGTGAGGTCAAACGAGCGTTATTTTGTGAGTCGTGAGTCGCAAAAATTCTGCTACTATAGGTTTCATACAAACGTCCTATTTGATTCACACGGCGACGCAAAATGAGTTGTCTGCCGACTCACAAAACACAACACACACAATTTCTGCGACCGAAATTCTGTGACTTACGACTCACACAATAACGCTCGTTTGGCCTCACTCTTAACGTGATGTTGCCCTCACAAACACACATCACAGGAACTAATGGTCGCTATACTGAAAGTGCAAACTCTTCGCCAAATTTTAGGCAGACGCAATTTGGCTTGTTGACTCGATTGTCATCGAGTCATCGAGAAGCTAAGAAGGAGACCCAATCAAATCAAATCTTTTTGTTTAAAAAAAAAAAAACAGTGCCCCACACTAGGAATTTCTCCTGTATCGCGGGTCAGTTCTGCACAGGCATGGTTCTCGAGAGTCCCTTGTCCGGCGTGAACATTGAGATGGTTAATTTCTCGCCGAGCGTATCATCATCTGCAGTGCGTTCGGGTGCCGAACTTCAGAATCCATCTCCAGGTCCCTCGACGTCTTCAGCATTGCCAGGTATTTATAATTTATGTTTATTTCTCGTTTGTGATGATAATCTGGTTGCATCATGGACCTAGGGGTTCAAAGCAGCTGATAGTTAAATATACTCACATACACAAATACCCAGACCCGAAACAACTATCTGTAGGCCATACAAATATTATTTTGTTCCGTGAGGGGATCATACCCGCGACACGTAGCGCAGCTGTCAACGGCTTGAGCCACTGTACCAACCGTAATTACCTGAAAGATCACAACCTGACCTACACAACATTTTCTTTTATGTCCTGTATGCAAAACCCTTGGTCACCGCACACAAAATGATACGTTACATCGAATACTGCATACTACTGCCACTTACTACGTGATTACTACAAAATGGCAGCGTTTTGTTAAACCAGTAGTTAAGCGCTTAATATGGGGTATTTATTAGCTGCAGTATACAAGCGAAAGTATATGGTATTGTGGGTTTATTGTCGTGGCAGTTTGTTTTAACGTCTTTAATGGGTTTTCTGGAAAATTACGTCGCTGCTGTCATACTTGGGTATCATACAAGTTTGTAGCAGCATATCCGATCTTGTACAATGTGATCACCCTTTTTTTTTTTTGGTGGGTGGAAAATCATCGAATAACCCCCCCCCCCCCGCTCTTGGGCAGAGCGAAGGGGAGTGTCAGACTTCTACTGACTAAAAACCAAACCCATGTTCCTTCTCCGCCCTTGTGTCGGAGCCGTGTTAACCTTTCGATAATCCACAGCCCCGACAGGCGTCGGCCCTTGCGCCCCCTTCCATATTGCTGACATCTCTTTGAGGCGCGCGTGGAACACGTACGCGCCGCCGACACGGTCTGTTGCCGTCATGACGACGGCCGGACGGCGAGCTAGCCCGTTACTCACCGTCCACAGGCCCGCGTCTACGGTGGCCGGAGGTCATCGCGTGACCCCCGATGCCCGGAGCGCCTTCCGCGGCGGCTGGGACGTTGTGAGGTTCTCTCCCTCTCTCGTTCCGCCACCTCCTTCGCTAGCATCACTGCTTCGCAGAAGGAGGCGACGGCGTCCCATTCCTCTTCGCCCCGGACCATGGCTTGCACCAGGGCCGGACGCGAGAGGTCGTCGCCGCCGATCGCCGCTACGAGAACACGGCGGGGCTCTGCCCAAGCAGGGCACGCCTCCACAGTGTGCTCCACCGTGTCCTCCGGTCGATCTTCGCAAATGTGATCACCCTCATTTCACAATATCAGATAATCGTCAAAGATTGAATTTTCACAAGATTGGGATAAGGACAGGATAATTCTCAGTATGACCACACTTCCGCTGCGACCTCATTGCGGTGGGGACACATCTAACAACTTCAATCTTTGCTCATCTCTACATATTATTAAACAATGTCCTACGACACGTCTGTCTGTCTGTTCGCGATAAATTCAAAAACTTCTACACCGATTTTTTACCAATGCGTAGAGTGGTTTTCGAGGAAGGTTTTTGTAGGTACTAAAAGCTACCTAACTTGACAAATTATATAGGTATATAATTTGTCAAGTTCCGACATCGACGTGGGCGAAGTCGCGGGCATCAGCTAACATGATATAACATTATGCCTATAATCCGCAAAGGGTTAGGTTAGGTTAGCCTGTCGGCAGTTATGTTTGGGCGAGCCTATCGAATTCAACTGGACACAAATCCGTGGTACTGACAAAAATTCAACAACACTTTGTGCAACTTAGAAATCGAACACAGGACCTTGTGGCAGCTTGCGTCGACTAAAACAACGAGGCAGATCAATACTAATCAATAGCCAATACGGTTCAAATTGCCTTTCAACTCCAATAAATAACAACCTACTTATCTAAATAAATACTCTCCTCACAAACCTATATAAAGAAACAATCATCACTTACCATTAAATCTAATACGTGTGAACAAGCATTAAAAACTTCACACATAAAACTGTCAGTTTTGACTGACACACGAATAAACAACAAATTAGAAAAAAAAACACTCAAGCGCTCATCGAAATGTCAAACTTGTCACTGTCAAACTTGAAAGGAGAGGGAAATATGGCAGTTGTATAGCGTTGTCTCGCTCTGACGTTTGAAGAAATTTTAATGTGAATGGGCTTGTGAGCTTTGACCTTATAATTACGCTTTCTTATTAGTGAGTGTTGTTAAAATGGAGATAATTGTTTCTATTATGTATTTGGGTTATAGTTTTCTTATGTAGTTGACGTATGTACTTGTTGGTCGCAAGTGGCAGGCGTGAAGGCTTTTCGTGAGGTTTAATTCCCACACCAGGCAAAGTGTTCACAAATTTTTGATTAGGAATTTTTCTGTAGTAGCCCGGAACCTGTATCCCGGTTGATGGCAATAGGCTCGCCTCCTATAATGTTGCCATTTAAATAAAACTCAAAAAAGGCGTAACTGACAACACCGTTGAATCGTAAGTGACAGTTGAGCATGGAGTTTGAATTTTGAATTCAGTGGAAACTTTTGCAGGACCTGGGAATAAAACATAATTACTTTTCTTGAGTTTTTCTATTGAGAATGTCATAGAACCAGCCCGAAATCTAAATATTTGCCAATAACTGATAATGGGATGAGATGGGAGTGGAAATTACGTTTTCGTACCACTTGCTCAAAAAAGTGACATTCTATGCCACAAAAAGCGAATCCTAATTTTGTACGGCAACTATTGCGATCAAGATGTCAATTTGAACCCTAGGTGGAGTTACGAGGTTTGCGTATTAAGGTGACGAAATGTAACTATCTCTGTCAATATTGGACCAATGTTTCGAATGTTAACTTTTACTTTTAATTGTCATTATTTTTAATAAATGCTTATCTCATATTATTGTGTTAATTTTTTCGCAAATGGTACGAAAAGTAGAGTATTTTCATCGGTGATAAAGCTGTCTTAGTCTTGGGTGAACTTAAATCCCTCGCTACACTCAGGACTCGTCTTAAATCCCTCGCTTCGCTCGTGATTTAAGTTTTAAACACCCCTCGCTGCGCTCGGGAGTAACCTCGAGTCCTTCGTTACGCTCGCGATTTAAATCGTCACCCGCGACAGAAGACACTGCTTCATCCCCTTGGTTAATAATCTACTATTTTCCTACTACTCCACTATTCTTTTCTGATTATTTTCCGGGATCCAAGATAGATAAATCGTTTCTCTAGACTTCGCCTAACTTCATTGTCTCATCGCTTTTTTGGTGGTCGCCACTGTTGATTCTGGCATTATTTTATTTATTTATAGGGACAAAAAACAGTTACACGTTGCAATTTGAATATCGGAGCTTATAAGATTCATTTAACAAACGTATAACCCACACTATTGTCCACAAAACTTCCACAAGCTTTCCGAATGTGTGGCAAGTCTGTTCCAAAATAAATTAGATTGCCGCTAAAAACTGCAATAGACCGTATAACTTATAAAGCCAGAAAAGATTACCTACTCACACAATTTTCCTTCTAAATCCATAAACAACATTCCAAATTCAAAACCCTGAGAACCACAAAGCAGTAGACTATTCATCTAAACATGGCGTCCACAACAGCTGTCAAATTTCCCGCGCTCGGGAGTGGCAGCCATTTTGAAACCAGTGAGTTTTCTGTAAATAATAATATTTACAAATGGGTTATGGGCTTGTGTAGGCTTTCTATTAGTCGGGGTTGCGTTTTTGTTTGATAATTTGGGTTAATTTTGATGTGATTGGGTGTGTTGCAATGTGATTTTAATGACTGATAGACAAAGAAAGTGAACGAAGGAAGGAAGGGAAAAACCTCGTGACTGGAAAATACGAGCCGCTTGGATCAATCTGTAGGCTAAGCCTCGCTTACCAAATTACGTCCGTGGATGGGTGAGCGTCCATTACATACCAAGTTTCCTCCATGCCTCTTGGTCCTGGCTGCCATATATAGATCTTTGACAGTCGTAACAGATAACTTTCAGTGGCCCGAAAGTCTGACAGCCAGTCTTACCAAAGGGCTATTACCCAGTATTAACTGGGTTGTGGAGGATAGATAGATTCGCTCCATTAAAAATACTTGTATTCAGCTGCATTCGACAAGACTGTAAGTCCACCCCCACCATAGTTGGGAAAAGGCTAGCCAGATTATGATGACAGAATGTTTAAATTGAATCGAAAATAACAAACGCACAGACCCTTAAATCTGTAAATGCAAAACGAAGTAAATCCTTGGTCCTTACCAAAACCATTTCATTATTCACTTCTGATTTCAAATATCATTACGAACGCAAATATTGTGCGACTGAAACGTTTTAGCTCCTGAGCCGTCTAGAGAAAAACGTAACTTATCTTCTAGGTTTAAAGATTACGTGTGTTGGTAATTTGGTATGTGCTATAGAATCTTTTAGTTTTTAATAAGATTTTCGCGTGAGGTTTTCATTGTAAGCTTACCTTATTTCGGGCTTGTTAAAGCAAACATCAGGGTCGAAATAGGGTTGGTGAATTAAATCTGCTAGAGCTGAACATGAGGCAAAGTGCAATTGGGTGTCCTCGAGAATTTTTCAGTAACATTGCCAAGTTGATGATGATGAACACAATACACACACACACACTCACAATTCACACACACATAATTTTTATACAGGACTTTTATTCTTCTTCTTAGCTTATCGATGGCAATCAAAATTGTGTCAGCCCAGAACTCAGCCACTAGTTTAGCGCCTGTACCCAAATGTTCAAACTAGGATTTTTATTTAGAAAGATATGGTAGACTCCGTCCCTGTTCAATCGCCAAGCTCAATTGGTTCATAGCTTGCAAACAGCTTGTTTCAAATAATATTATCTATGGTATTCGGTAATACAGCTACAATAGGACGCGAGCATTGACTAAGCTGTTTATGTATTTTATTATATTGGCAAGATATTTAGTACATACTTAAATATTGGTTTGAATAGTAATTCCATGTAGATTATAAAATTAAATCCAATATAGACCAAATTAAATATAGACGCATGTTGGGGCTGCGCGTTGTTCGAAAGAGATATGACCCCGGACACTAACCGCTTTATTACAAAACGTAGTTAAACCTGGTTTAACTTAGACTTGGTTTATCTCGCATGACGTCTCACTTCAATAATATTCAAAAGAAAGTGACAGCATGCGAGATAAACCAAGTCTAAGTTAAACCAGGTTTAACTACCTTTTGTAATAAGGCGGTAAGGGCTAAGAAGGGTGGTTTTTACTTGGAAGTCTGACACTCCCTTCCTCTCCGCCCAGAGCGGGAGGATAATATTTGATGACTTCCGGCCCTCAAAAAAAAATTCATCATCTGCTAGCCTTTTCCAAACTATATTGGGGTCGGCTTCCAGTCTAACCGGATGCAGCTGAATATCTGTATTTAAAAAAAAAAATAGCACTCCGGGAGTGCCGGCAGAAGTGAAAACTTCAATATTAACTTTCAAACTCGCGTCAGGGTCACGTGATGCTGATCGAAAAATCTTACGCTTTTTCGATCAGCATCACGTGACCCTGACGCGAGTTTGAAAGTTTTTACCCATACAAAAAAAAGTGCTCAGCGCCGCTAAAGAAGTTTTCACTTCAAAAAGTAGATCATAAAAATTTATGAGAAACTAGGTGTAGGTACTCGGTTTTTCATTAAATTTTACGATCTACTTTTTTATCAACTTGAAAATACATCACTTTGCAGGATTTATAAATGAACTTAAAGGCTTATTAGGACGAGACTATTGTCATCAACCGGGCACAAATTCAGCCTCCACGACTGCTAAGAAATTCTTGATGGAAAAACCTAAGAACACTTTGCCCGCCCCTGGAATCGAACCCAGAACTTCATGTTCAGCAGTCGCGTTTGCGACCACGAGACCAACGAGACAAGCCCGCCACACCATTCCCAAACCACTGTAACTCCTGTTAGCCAGAATCAACAGTGGCGACCACTAGAAAAGCGCCGAGACAATGAAGCTCGACGAAGTCCCAGAGAAACCATTTACTTAACTGTCTTGGATCCCGCAACTAAATTGATCAGAAAATAATAGCGGAGGAGTAAGAAAAACATAATTTCCACATCCCTCCATATCAACAGGAGATAGGCAGTCAAATAATTCAGAAAATAAATGATTATTAATTACTCTATCACGCGATCTGAAATAGGTACACATAATATACAATACCCAGGATTCGCCTGCCTATAAATAACGTTTACAAAGCGAGCGCGGTCGGGGTGTAGCATTAGTGCTATTGTAGACACACCTGGCTTCTCCCAGGGTAGGGTGACCATGGGGCTTGGGTTGTATGTTTTTCTGTTTAGAAATAAACTTGATAATGCAAAACTTTCAATTTAGTTCGTGGCCAGTTTTACGTTACTCTTGTGGTGGATGTGAAACTAGTGGCTCAGTTCTGGGCAAAGAAGAAGAATAAAAAAAAACGTGTGGCACTCGGAGACTGCCGCGGTAAATCTATTGCATAGCATTTTTTATCAACTTATGCAATAATAGGTATAAATAATTAGGTATTAATAGTGTAATTACACACCAAAATAATTATTCATTCAAAAAATTTGAACAAAAATAACGATATTAAGAGTTTGATCTTCGAATTTCGCGCGATGTACATTATCTAAATCAAAACTAACCTTCATAGACTAACTATGCTAGTAAGAAACTCTATGACAGAAAATTTAAAAGAAAAAGTATTGACAGTCTGACGTAAGTGTCATAACATTGAAAAATATGAAAATTATTTATTTTATTTTAGATATTTTATAAGAAAACGAATCGTTTTAGACCGATTCGCAGAATAGTAATGCAAAAACCAATAAAACTTATGATAGATGCGTACTAATAATAAAATGAATGTTTATAGAGTACTCACTCCTCACTCATTTTCTTTCACTATTTTTCAGTGACTTTCTTCATTAATAAATGCACATTGTTTATTCATATTTAAAACACTTTGTACACAAATTATACGAGTAAGAATATTTTAGAAGGAGAAAGCAGAGAGACAAACAATTATTTAATTTGACAACCTCAGTTGACAACCTTGTTATTTTCCGTAACCATAGCAACCTGGTTGAATACTGAATCCTGAATATTTTCGTTAGGAAATCTCTGGATTCGCTCTCCACGCTCAACTCAAGGCCCGCGATAGAATCTATGCAATTGATTAAAAAACCTGTATAAAATAACAGAGAAACCTGTAGGTAACTCATGCTGGAATTCATCATCACCAGCTTGGCAATGGTGTCTACCGGTTAGACTGAAAGACGACCCCGACGTTGTTGGGAATAGGCTATAGACAGATGATGATGACACACGGGGATAATGTAGTTTCGTGAAAGAAGAAATGTAGCTTTGTATTAAAAATGTCACTTACGGGATATCTTCCGTGATTATTTATTAGATATCCCGTACAGTAGGTCGTGGGTTCGAACCCAGGCAGGCGCATTACTTTGTGTAATTTATTTCATAACCGCTGCTCTCAAAACGGTGAAGGAAAACATCGTGAGGAAACCGGCATGTCTTAGAACCAAAAAATTCGAAGATATGTGACATCTGCCAATCCGCACTGGGCCCGCGTGGTGGATTATAGCCCATCCCTCTCCTAGAGAGGAGGCCTGAGTCCCTGCAGTGTGAACATTATAGGCTGATGATGATCCCATAAATGACATTTTAAATATAGTTATGAACCGTGAAAGCTTAAAACAATGTAGCTTTGTGCTATTCGTGCATTATTGAAATAATTTTAGAATATAATTTTTCAGATCAAGGAGTAGTTCCGAATAATAATAATAATAATAAAGTTAATAAAGTTCTCGATAATGGCAGTATCACACTGTACTGGGATCAATCCATCATCACTGACAGGACTATTATAGCTAATAAGCCTGATATAGTGGTGGTGGATCGATCAGAGCGGCGCGCAATGATTGTTGACATAACCGTCCCGCATGACGAGAACCTCGTGAAAGCCGAGAAAGATAAACAAATCAAGTATCTTGACTTGGCTCGCGAGGTTGTCGACATGTGGGATGTGGACTCAGCGATCATTGTGCCGATAGTCATCACAGCCAATGGCTTAATTGCCAAGAGCCTCGACCAACATCTGAGGAGGCTCTCGTTAGGCGGCTGGATCAAGGGCTTGATGCAGAGAGCGGTACTCCTGGACACGGCTCGCATTGTTAGGAGGTTCCTTTCTCTGGAGCCCTGACCGCCGGTAGCTTGGACCCTGTTCCCGGTACCGGTGGGTTACAATTTTTTATATTTTTAAATGTTTTTTTTATTGTTTTTATAGGAAATATTTAAAAATGTATGAAATTTGTTTATATGATGAATAAAGGGAATAATAATAATAATTTAATACATGTACAACTAGTGACCCGCCCCGGCTTCGAACGGGTGCAAAAAAGACCCTAAAACCTTCCTCTTGAATCACTCTATCTATTAAAAAAAAACCGTATCAAAGTCCGTTGCGTAGTTTTAAAGATCTAACCATACATAGAGACAGACAGCGGGAAGCGACTTTGTTTTATACTATGTAGTGATAGTGATAGAGATAATTAGCTACCAAAAACATATGCCAATAATATCCCCACAAAAATCCTAGTCACCCTACTTTAACCATAAAAATGGCGGCGTCCCATTCTATAATCTGACGAACATTTTTCTTAATCTACTTCCATCGGCTTCAGGGCGGGGCCCTAATGGTCATCATTATTGCGTTGCGGTTCTATGTCCCGCTGGCAACACCGTGTTTACATGATTTTTGATGTGCAAGCAATAATGGGACGATTTTTGGGTATTTGTTGAATGTGTGTGATATGGTAAATATATATTATGCTTACTATTAACGTAATATTAACTAAGTACCTTTTCTCATCATCTGCCTAGCCTTTTCCCAACTATGTTGAGGTCGATTTCCAGTCTAACTAGATTGCCAGTATTTTACTAGGAGCAACTGCGTATCTGACCCCTACAACCCAGTTAGTACTGGCAACACGATACCCCTTGGTAAAATTGCTTGCCGCAGAATTTCAGGCCACTGACTACTGTAACGACTGACAAAGATCTACAATTATTAATGATAGCCGAGACCAAGGGCTTAACGTGCTTTCCGAGGCACATAGGAAACTCGATATGTAATGTGTCTACCGTATTACTTTCTTAATATGTACTTATAATTTTAGATAACCGAAAAAAAGAGATTGAATGTGTATATTTACGATTTGCAACCAGAATTGTGACCGAAATGAACGAGTCACTTAAAATATTAATTTGAACGCAACCAAAGCGTACACTTGACTTCTGTGAAGAAATAATGAACGGGGGACCTTATGTATAATGTTTCGCAAAAACATTATCTTTTATTGCAAATAAGCTTTTAGCATTTTCCCCGTACCAAATCAACGCAGATATAAAAATGATTATCACCAATGTATCGTAAACATATTATTGTAAACGAAAATATTATAATTTTCAACTCAGAAAATAATATAAAAGTTCCATTTGAAACTCGGGCATAAACAACATATCGACCAAAATATATGAGCCGATTAAAACATTATTAATATTTGTGTCTCTTTCTAACCTGTATGTCTATCTCTTACTAGGGTCATTTTGAAAATCGAACGCGGCATGAGTGCATGAAATTAGTGCCGCTTTTTCTTTCCCGCCGAGAGGGATTTGTTTTTTGTTTTTGACTATATAGCAAAGGACGAATCGACGCCATATTGCTTAGTTTTTTTTTTATAGTAATTATCAAATGCTTTGAAACATACGTTTTGGTTTTTATGATGGCAGTCGGTAGTGTAGTGTCATTTGAAGCTGATTGCTTTGTGTACAGTGGGTTTTTTTTTAAGGAAAAATAAGAAAATTTATAGAATCGAATTATATCTGACCATATTATAGGATAGATCCCATAATTATGTAATCATGCCCTCCTAGGGTGTGATTACATACGGGATCGAAACGTGGTCACTCGCCCAAAGGGTAATGAGTTTCAGAAAGAGAAGGTTGCAACGATCCGTTGGGTGCGAAACGAGACACACAGGATCGGTCAATGTAGCGACACTTGAGGAAGACTTATGATCAACAGGGACGTCTTTCGGCTGAAATGATGATGATGATGAAAGTTAAGAGTTGCCCAAATAATAATAGGGAAACGTAAACCCATGCTTCATAAAGCAATAACTTTTAACGAAAAATACCTACAACATTTTATTACTTGCGTGAACGGATTGAGCAATTTCTCATGTAATGTCGGAAAGTACTTTATTTCAGTAAAGGTTTTGCAACTATAATCGCCAAGAAAAAAATTATGTACCTACATAAGTGATTTATTTTTATTACTATGTAGACCCCAGCACTACCTACATGTTTTTGCTATAGGTTACATAAATTGGGTAGTTTCCTGATTAATAAAAGAAATATGATTCTGTTTAGACCGTCAGTTAAATTATCGAAAAATATTGGATACGAAGATAAAATGCGTCAATGATGATTGTGATGTCACTTTTCGGTAAAAAAAGTACTACAATGTGACGTCACACGAGTTTTCGAAGCAATGTATAATCTTCATTTTTTGATTACGTGAAAAGGAAAAAATAGGTACGTGTCCAAATTTTTTTAGAAATCTATCAGACAATTTTTTTTTGTCAAGTACCGAATTATATTTATATCATGCACATTAGTCGAACTATCACATTTTTTACGGATTAGTCGCAGGCGTAGTGCTAGTTTGAGATAAATAATTGAGTAGATGACGCGAACGAAGCCGTGGGCGAAAACTAAACTATGTATAAGAAATAAAAATATCAAAACTTACAATAGGTAATTATGTTCGATAAAAAAGTAACTCAAAAATAAAAATAAAATAATATTAAAGAATTCTTCCAAAACAACACACTGTATCTCTCCACGGAACGATTTCAAAAATCCTTATTTCTCAAAATTTCGTTATTAAGTTTTTCTGTTTAAAACCGACAGCAGGCAGATGGGATTATTTTTTCAACATGGCAACACTACGGGAATTAATTACCTACTTCAAGATTAGTACTACCATAGATTGAAATCTCCATTTTTATAGATTTTTAATACGTTTTCTAAGTTTGTTTTTAGATTTTTTATTGATTCGGCAGCTGTTGGTTTGCTTTAAATCGTTGCTTATGGTATGTTGTTAGAAAAACATAAATGAAAATGTATTTTGTATTATTCAAAAATTTCACCCGACTCAAAACATATTTCATTCCTCGTCCATGACAATGCTGGAGTAAATTAGTGCTAAAGTAATAATTAAAATGGCGATGATAGTAATTTTCGCGCGTTAATAAATAAATAAAAAGACCAGTACTGCTATTGCGTATCTTTAATGACAGTGGCTAACCTAAAGTGTCCATAGATTAACTGTAAATTGGTTATGGTTTGGTACATTTTTTTCTTAAAAACTCGCCATTTGACAGTTATTTGATAGACACTATATGTTATCCACTGTCATTAAAAAATACGCAATAGCCCTGCTGGGGTTAAGAGCTTCAGCAAGATGTTTGGCATGATGTCCTGGGTTCGATTCCCGGGTCGGGCAAAGGGTTATTGGCTTTTTCCATCTAGAACTGCTCAGTAGCAATCGCGGAGTGTAGATTTGTGCCCGGTTGATGGCAATAGGCTTACCCCCTATTACATGAGCCTTAAACATAACTAGCGAAATGTGGGTGTAATATTAGATACAGTGCAATCAAATTATCTTGGCAGGTCCGAACTTCGTGCAGGTCATTTTGTTACAACTAATGTACAAAAGTGTTATGATATTTATTTTATTTTTGAAGTGATAACTTCTTTAGCGGCGCTGAGCACTTTTTTTTGTATGGGTAAAAACTTTCAAACTCGTGTCAGGGTCACGTGATGCTGATCGAAAATGCGTAAGATTTTTCGATCAGCATCACGTGACCCTGACGCGAGTTTGAAAGTTAATATTGAAGTTTTCACTTCTGCCGGCACTCCCGGAGTGCTACCTTTTTTTATTTCTCACTGTCTCTAAATTCCGTAATAGATATTTTCTGATCGTTTAAGTATTGGTTTATCTGGCAATAACAGTTTTCTTCACAAGTTTACATGCGTAAAAGTTCGCAAAGCCTATGTTCAGAGCTGCCAAGATAATTTGATCGCACTGTACATGAGCCTTAAACATAACTAGCGAAATGTGGGTTTACTATTAGATACACCTCTGCCTAACCCTTATATACCTAATCAGAAACGTGTCAAAATACCATGTAAAACTTGATTGAACACGAAACCTCCTGTTACTGAAATAAGTACCTAAGTTACTAATAATCGTACATTCCTCTCAGTAATAAGCAAACCCCCAATTTATATTTAATTATAAACTACACCAATTAATACCCTACCCTTTAAGGCTTAATTTTAAATTAACCCCGTTTCTCAAAATACATAACCAAAAAAAACTTTTACGACCTACTATTTCCTACCTCAACAGTTCCGTGAAAACTCAGACATAACACTAAAAACCGGTATTAAATATACCGAAATCCACTTAGTACCGAAACCATCGACTAACGACCGAAAGAATTAAGTTTTTAAAACTCGACTCTGGCGCGTTTCGGAACGAATCCAAGATGGCGGCTGTTGAAATATTTTTTTGTTGTTACCTCCGTAATTATATGGTAGGTTTTGGTGTAGGGTTCGGTGTTAGTTAGGCGTGAATGAGGGATTTTGGATTTTTATATTTTAAAAGATTTGCTACAGGGTAAAACTATTTTTCTTTTCTTTCTTTCTTTCTTTCTTTACATTGATTTTGAACACCCTGTACCTTAGGCAAAACTAGTGCGTATCATTGTAATCACTACATACTATAAAACAAAGCCCTCCACCGCGTCTGTCTGTCTGTCTGTTCGCGATTAATTCAAAAACCAATTTTCACGCTGTTTTCACCAATGGATAGAGTAGTTCTCGAGGAAGGTTTTAGTATATAATTTGACTGACATCCACGCGTGTGAAGCCACGGGCATCAGCTAGTAATATTTATATTACCGAATAGGTCTAGAATCTTGACAGTTACCTAGAAAACCAATGCAAGTGAACATTCTATTCTTTCATAATCTTCCTCCCCTTATTCCATTCTACTTGGGGTCGGCGCAACACGTTTTCTTCTTCCACTCTTCCCTGTGACACGTCACGGTGGCATTTACTCCTTTCTTATTCATATCATGCCTCACACAATTCATACATCTTTTCTTTGGCCCTCCGCTTACTCTCCATCCATCATATATTCAAACATCACTACCATATTAAAAAACAAAGTCCTCCGCGGCGTTTCGTCTGTCTATAAATCGCGATAAACTCAAAAACGACTGAACTGATTTTCATGCTGTCACCAATGGATAGAATGGTTCTTAGAGACTTTAGTATATTATTTTGTCAAATTCTGACATCCAAGCGGGCGAAGCCGTTGGTAAAAGCTAGTCTGAAATATAAGTACAATGAAGCTAACTTTATTATGTAGTGTCTTATTATCCCATATTGGCACCTATGTCAGTTTATTTTCCGTTTCATTTTAATACTCAACGAAATCTTTTAATAAAGACCGCAACAAAAATCTCAATAAACAAAATAGTCTTATAGAAATATTAGGACAGCAGATAAAAAAATATATCAACACAGTTCTAAAAATTCAAATAAATTCTTCTATTTTCAAATTGAGGTCGGATTCATGAAAGTCTATGAGTTGCCAACCCTGTTTATTTGTAAGACATAAATTGTTTGTTAGTGTGGGTGTCGAGATTAATATGTGGGTTCCGTGGTTTATAAATTATAATTATATTTGAAGTGTAAGTATTAATTGCTGTTTGGTTTTAATTATACATTACTAGTACCTACCATAGAGTCTTTGACTTGAACATGCACCGTATTGGAGGATTAACATGGGTCGATTTTCCTCGTGCGGGTAATTACAACTAGGGTGCTCGCAGGGTCTTCTTTTTCAATATAATTTTTGTAGAGGCAAACAATAATAATTTAACAACCTGATCGTTCTACTTAAAATATCGGTGCCCCATATTTGACAGGCTTATCTAACCATCATGCTATTTAACGATTGAGATGGTCCTCTGTTTTACTTATCCAGCAACTTGTTCGCGTTGTCATAGTCTAAGAACATACGACAATACTCATCATCTTCGCATTCTTTTACAATTTTACAGCCGAAGTCAGTGTTTTTTTTCTGAACTTGAAGATTTTAAGAGACTACAATCATAATAAAATTAACTTCCTTGTACTTTTATTTCAGACTAGCTTTTGCCCGCGGCTTCGCCCGCGTTGATGTCGGAACTTGACAAATTATATACTAAAACCTTCCTTGAGAACCACTCTATCCATTGGTGACAACAACATAAAAAAGGTTCAGTAGTTTTTGAGTTTATCGCGCGCGAACAGACAGACAGACAAACGCCGGAGGACTTTGTTTTATAATATGTATAGTGATGTACTCGCATCATCATCATCAGACATCTCCTGTCTTGCCAGATCACCCATAACATAGTTCATGCATCGTTTCTTTGATGTTTCTCTATTCTACATTCACACTCAAATGACTCCTACATAACTACATAAAGCATTTAAACTACGCCTGAAAATTGCTTCACACATAAGGAAATTCGTTTCAGACTCGTAAATCAAGATTTCTTAAGTTCCTTTAAAACCAATGAACAATTATTGGCAACCGGAAAACGGATGAAAATTAACATCGATTGAGCAAGCTTTCAGTTAAACCCGGTATCCGTTTGTAGAATCTAAATCTAATACTAATAAAATAAAGCTTTGAGAATTTGCTTGTTTGAACGCGATAACCTATTGTAGGTACTACTTACTCAATCAATAAATGCTTTTTATTAACCCCAAATCGCTAATGCTGACAGCTCATCATCATCATCATCATTTCAGCCAAAAGACGTCCACTGCTGGACATAGGCCTCCCCCAGGCGTCGCCACATTGACCGGTCCCGTGCGTCTCTCATCCAGAGGGTTCCTGCAACCTTGACCAGGTCATCGGTCCACCTAGTGGGAGGCCTTCCAACGCAACGTCTTCCGGACAGCTACTAGGTTAAAATGGAATTTGGCTGGTCACAAGTGCCGCTTGTCGAATGATCATTGGGCAAAAATTACCACCTAGTGGCTCAGAAGAATGACCTGGACTCTTTCTCAAAGGATTGGTCCACTAGCACAAGATCGTAAAAAGTGGAAGGAGAGCCTTTACCCTTTATCCTGTGGGACGATATAAGCTTACAATAACAAACTAATAATTTTCCAACCCCATTATTGAGCAAAGTTACAAGCTATTTAACATCACCCATAAAAACCAAGCAAAAAGAAAAAAGCCAAACACTGTAGATGAAAAACCGCGGGACACAACTAGTCATGACTCATGAATATAGAATAAACGCTTAGTAAGTATGTTTGTCACATGTCATCCGTGTTTGACAATGCGATAGGGGCCCGCCCGTGGCTGTCAATTTGTGTAATTCAATTAAGTATATTGAATTAATATAGCTTTTGATATGGTTGCTTTAGATTGTATTGTAATGAAGACATATTTAGAGTCTAAATTGTTGGTTTCTGAGTCGAGAAAATGCCAAACTCTTTTATTTTAAACGGGCCAATTTTGAGATAATTACCTATGTTATAGTATCAAATAAGAAAATATCTATCAAATCGTACTTGTCTGTAAAAAGTTATGCTATGCATGACACAAAATATTTTTTTTTATATATTCTCAATTTCAATATCTCAATTAAAAAAAAACAAACTTTTTTGAATTTTCTCTGAAACATGAAAAGATATAAACACACGTCACAGTATCAATACGAAAAAAGGATGAAAAAATTGTTACAATAAACTAAACAACTAGTTTACAATGCGATACGCATTCCGACATATTGAAATCATCACCCTTCATAGAAAAATAATAATAAAGAATCATTCCATAAACTCCACCGAACCCTAAATCTTTCCAAAGCCTATATAATCAAAGCCAGTGATTAAAAAAACAAATCCCTTCGCATAAATTAATAACGTCATCCCGTAATATTCATTAGCTTTAAATATAGAACGATCCCCCCTTAAAGACAGAGACAGCACCATTGACAAACGATTCGAAACACATTACTTTTGCACAAGCAAGAAAGAGATAGCAATACTTTTTGTTGTTGCTGTCGAATAGAACAGGCCACGCGTCATTGGCTGATATTTCCCGCGCGCAGGGCGTCGCCGGTTTCCCGCCATAAATTGAGTTGTTGACACATTGATAATGAGGTTATGTTTTAATATTAACTTTTTTTTCTCTCGCGCGAAATTATATGCTGGGGTAAAATAATTATTGTTATGATTCTTGTTTTAATGAGCAGTGTGTGTGGTCCGTTCTCGGGTTGCTTGTAATTAAACTGTTTCGGTTTTGCGCGAGCCGCCATATTTAAGTTTTCATTGCTGGAATCGTTTCTAGAGTTGGTTGGTTCAATATGGTTTACGCACTAGTGTTTTTAGACGCTCATTGTATGCGTTTCTTCGGTAATGTACGGTTTTAGTTGTGCGGTAAAAGAACTATTCGTTTTGATTATGTTTTGCGGTTACAATGTCATAGAGTTTAAATATGCTATTGGCGATGGTGGGAAATGTTGGCTGTAAAGAGGTTTGGAGCGGTTAGAGGTTGTAAATTGTCCATGCATATGTTACTTCAGGGTATACTCTGAACTTTGTAACTAATAAACCGATTTTGACGGGAGTGGAGTCGATATAATTATATTTATAACTTCTTGAAAGAAAACAATTTTATCTTTTTTCTTGCGTGGTGCGAGGACTAAGTATATTTATTTATTTATTTATTATAACTTTATGCACAACAAAACGTACAAAGGCGGACTTAATGCCTTGGGCATTTTCTACCAGTCTACCTTAGGGTGAAGCAGACAAAAAAAAACTAATTAGTCCGTCAGATAGATTTCCAAAAATTATTGGACACGTATTTTTTCATTTTTCATGTAAACTTAAAATGAAGACGATACAGTGCTTCGAAAACTCGTGTGACGTCAATGATACTTAGTACATTTTGACGACACAAGTGACGTTTCAAGCCCCACTCCAAGATCTTTGACGCGTTTTATCTTCGTCATTTTTTATTGATTTGATAAAACAAAAAACACGTATTCAATTTTTTTTCGATAATCTAACTTACGGACGAAACAGAATCATATTATTTTGACCCAGTCCGATCCCCTATTGTAATTTGTTCAATGTGCAATGATTGAATCATGAATGCGGGAATCTAAAATAGAAGTTCTACCAGTCACTAGTGTCTTGCTTGACTAAAAAGTCATAATCAGCTGCCTAGTCTTTTGTCACCTATGTTGGAGGTCAGCATCCAATCTAACCGAATGTAGCGCTTCCAGTACAGTATCAGGGAGCGACTGTCTATCTGACCTCCACAACAGTAGGTACCATACCCTTTGGTACGACTGGTTGTCAAACTTTTAGGCCCCTGACTACCTGTTACGACTGCCAAAGATCTATTTATGGCAGCCGGGACCAACAACGGTTTAATGTGCTTTCCGAGGCACGGAGTAAACTCGGTAAGTAGTGGGAGATCACAGAAAAGTATTAGAAGACAAAAGAAAAGACATCTAATACGTATCCACTTAAGTATATAGTACTTTGTATCCCGACGGCACCTACCTACTTATCGTGATTAGCTCATCGCCCGAAGAACTAGTCCAGTCTAATTTAAACTTAATAACCCAACATCGAAGATAAATAGCTTAATATACATAATGATTCACTTTTTACCAGAGACGCCATTATGCTTTTTTTTTCTTTTTTTAATATGGCAAGTAAATTACAAAAGAAGGTTAGTTATCTAGAAGACTTAATTCTCTTAGATTAGCTTTTAAATGAGGCGTGACATTTAAATGGCAGTAAGTATGTATTTAATTGAATAACAGGTGAAGTTCGAGTCTGACTAGCGTCAGGAGGGTTCCGTAGTAATTCCGCTGTCAGTTAGACTTATCTATGAACAAGAGTCTTTTTTAGGATAAATTTGTTAGCTGTTTGGATGAAGGCTATTTATTGTTTGTTGAATCGGCTATAGCTTCACGTATTCCTAAAAAAACATCACTCTAGTTCGGTAGATATCATGATTATTTTGTCCCACACCTCCGCAAGTTTTGTCTGATTTACTTCATTGCGGAATCCAAGACAGTTAAAATTGTTTCTCTAGGACTCCTTCGAGCTTTGTCTCGGCGCTTTTCTGGTGGTCACTACTGTTGATTCCGGCTTTCAGCAGTTGCAGTAGTTCGGCGATAGTGGGCCTGAGAAGCCTAATGTGATACCTAATTTTATTTTACTATTGTGGAAACAATAGTAAAATAAAATTAGGTATCACAACTTCACAACACACACAGACCATCAGTGTGACATCTACGTAAACAGAAACATAGTCAGTCAGCCACCATAGATAAAGTGATAGGGGGCTATAGGGGCCCATTGGGACAATTTAAGTAAGTACGGAACCCTAAATAATCTAAGAGGAAATTAAGCAAGTTTTTGGTTTATTTTTTGTTTTAATTAGACAGAGTTGTAACAGCTTATTTTTTGAGGGTAATAAAAATTAATTGAGCGGAAACTTAATTTGTTATCTACGGGGTTTTAATACTTAAAAACCTAACTATCTCATCAAGAAACTTTTTCTTTAAAATTAGTATTAAACGGCGTCACAGTTTAGAAAAACTGCTACCAAATCGCCGTTACATTCAGGAGGAATTAAAAAAACACCTAAAAGATATTTTACTAATAATATTATCATCTCGACAAGCCACGAAGGAGATGGCGGGGTAAAGTGGACAGGTTCCGTCAAAACTGGATGAAGGAAGCGCAGGTTCACGAATGGAAGGAGTTTAAGGAAGTTTGTGCCGCAGTCAGTGGGATAGAGCAGGCTAAAAAAAGCCTTAAGAATAGGAGGAATAATGTTTAAGCCTGATGAACACGCATCTTATGGGCAAGCTCGTTCCGTCATGAACCTCATGATCTATCGCTTTATATCAGGCATGGTCGAAATCCAGAATAAAATTAAAACAAAAAAACATGTCTTGAGTGTAGCACGATAAAATTGTATAAAACAAATAAGTATTTTTAAGCGTCGACTTTCTTGCAAATTCTTCTACTAAAAAACGATCAAATATAATTGAAACCGAACTCCTGACGTTTCTAAAACCCATTCAGTGGAATAAAAATATTTCAAAGCCCAATTCGAATCCACGTTTATATCCGCGCCACGCAAACCCGCCGCGTTTTTTTCGTCGACTGCATACCAATTTCCTCATAGCACAAAATCGCACGCAGTAAAATATACAACAATCTCACATAAACAATATTATTGTTATTGCGTCCACCGGTAGTTGGTCCCCGGTATTGGTCCCCGGTGTTGGTCCCCGGTCGTTGGTCGCTTATTTATTTCACGCGTGAACTGACTTCCAGTCAACAATAATTCTGACGACTTCGCTTTTATAATGAAAAGTGTTGGGTTATATTTTCATTTTGTAATTTCCTCGTGTTTTTGATTTGCTTTGGTGTAACGTGGGAATGTGTTATGGGAAAATTATTTTACACTAGCTTTTGCCGTAACGTACAAGAATGATAAACACCGATTTTCGTGGTTTGAACTACAAAAATTACGATTTTTATGTATTAGCATGGAACAAACTTTCATCCCCTATTTGATTCCCGTACGCGTTGAAAAATTCGAAACATTCTGCCTTCTGAAAAATTTCTTGTCTACATTTGTATAGACGGCACGGTTGGTGCAGTGGCTAAGCGATTGGACTGCTGCGCTGCGTGTCGCGGGTTCGATCCCCGCACGGAACAAATATTTGTATGGCCTACAGATAGTTGTTTCGGGTCTGGGTATTTGTGTATGTGAGTTTAAATGTTTGTGAACGCACCCACGATACAGGAGAAATTCCTAGTGTGGGGCAACGTTTTTTTAAAAAAAAAAAAAAAAAAAAGAAAAAAAAAAAAAAAAAAAAAAAACCTTTGTGCAAAATTTCAGCTTTCTAGGTCCAAGAGTTTGGGCTGGGCGTTGATGAGTCAGTCATAACATAACATCACGCCTGTAATCACCGCAGGGTTAGGCAGAGGTGTACCTAATAGTACACCAACATTTCGCCAGTTATGTTGTAAGTCCCATGTAGGTAATAGGGAGCAAGACTATTGTCTTCAACAGGGCACAAATCTCCGTGGCTGCTACTAAGAAATTCCTGACACTTTGCTCGTCCTGGGAATCGAAACGAGGACCTCAAGCACAGGAATCGCGCTTGCGATCACTCAACCAATGAGACAGTGTTCAGAAATTTATTTTAACAGTAGCAAAATAGAATGAGTATTTACGTGATTCGCCAGAGAATTGACATAGCTCACAGAATAAGTAAGCTAAAGTGGCAGGAAGCCGGCCATATTATCCATAGACTGATGACCGATGGAGTAGACATGTTCTTGAGTGGAGACTGTGAATCGGCAAGCGTAAGGTGGGAAGCCTTCAGACTCTGTGGAGCAACGATCTTCGCAGAGTTGATGGTAGAAACTGGATGAGAGTTCCTGAGAATCGAGTTGAGTGGCATTCGATTGAGAAGTCTGATGATGATGAATATAGTCAATAGCATAAGCAACCTATTATGTTCCCACAACTGGGACATAGTCCATATCTCTATAACATAGAGTGAGGTTAATCCACCACGCGGGCCCAGTGTGGGTTAGTAGATGTCATTATGTCTTCGAATTTTCGGTACTAAAACATGTTTTCGTCACCGGTTTGAGAGCCAAGCAGTTCCTTCCTTTTCCTATAACTATTTAAAGACGAAACAATGATGGTCCTGCAATGAAAAAACTTCAAACTCTCTTTCAGCAAATAACGGGACATAGCATAAACACACACTGAGAAAAATTACCGTGGCCGCACTACGTAAAATAAGGACAAAAATCGACCACCATGACGTGTGTAACCCGGTCCATTACGCGTAAGTAGTCAGTCATACGTAGTCGGCATACTGACGCTCATCATGGAGCGGGTTACTTAATTTACTCGTGGTCGATTTTTGTACGTACGTACGTAGCCCGACATCCGGCTACGTAATACGTAGTGCGCAAGTCGCACTGAATACTCCTGAAACTACGACTGCAACACCCGTATACTATTGTTGCGGGCACAGTAGAACGCGGTGAACCATACGTGTGTACCATGGCGGCTTACGTACGATACTGTAGCGGGCATAGTAAATAATGATGAGCCATATGTGTGCACCGCGGTGGCATACGTACGATACTGTAGCGGGCATAGTAAATAATGATGAGCCATATGTGTGCACCGCGGCGGCATATGTACGATATGGTGGCGGACACAGTAAAACACGGTGAGCCGAACGTGTGTACCACGGCGGCATACGTACGACACTGTAGTGGGCACAGTAAATAATGGTCAGCCATATGTGTGCACCGCGGTGGCATACGTACAATACTGTGGCGGACACAGTAAATCACGATGAGCCGTATGTGTGCACCGCGGTGGCATACGTACAATACTGTGGCGGACACAGTAAATCACGATGAGCCGTACGTGTGTACCACGGCGGCATACGTACGACACTGTAGTGGGCACAGTAAATAATGGTGAGCCATATGTGTGCACCCCGGTGGCATACTTACAGTACTGTGGCGGACACAGTAAATCACGATGAGCCGTACGTGTGTACCACGGCGGCATACGTACGACACTGTAGTGGGCACAGTAAATAATGGTGAGCCATATGTGTGTACCACGGCGGCATACGTACAATACTGTGGCGGACACAGTAAAACACGGTGAGCTGTACGTGTGTACCACGGCGGCATACGTACGATACTGTGGCGGACACAGTAAAGCACGATGAGCCGTACGTGTGTACCACGGCGGCATACTTACGCCACTGTAGTGGGCACAGTAAATAATGGTGAGCCATATGTGTGTACCACGGCGGCATACGTACGACACTGTAGTGGGCACAGTAAATAATGGTGAGCCATATGTGTGCACCCCGGTGGCATACGTACAGTACTGTGGCGGACACAGTAAATCACGAAGAGCCGTACGTGTGTACCACGGCGGCATACGTACGACACTGTAGTGGGCACAGTAAATAATGGTGAGCCATATGTGTGTACCACGGCGGCATACTTACGACACTGTAGTGGGCACAGTAAATAATGGTGAGCCATATGTGTGTACCACGGCGGCATACGTACGACACTGTAGTGGGCACAGTAAATAATGGTGAGCCATATGTGTGCACCCCGGTGGCATACGTACAGTACTGTGGCGGACACAGTAAATCACGATGAGCCGTACGTGTGTACCACGGTGGCATACGTACGACACTGTAGTGGGCACAGTAAATAATGGTGAGCCATATGTGTGTACCACGGCGGCATACGTACAATCCTGTGGCGGACACAGTAAAACACGGTGAGCCGTACGTGTGTACCACGGCGGATGTGACTTTCGAGTGTTTAATATTCAAAATAAGTATCTGAACACATTTGTATGTACCATGCGCCAGCATAAGGAAAGATACTCGCACCTGTATTTTCCTTATGCTGGCGCATGGTACATACAAATGTGTTCAGATACTTATTTTGAATATTAAACACTCGAAAGTCACATCCGCCGTGGTACACACGTACGGCTCACCGTGCTTTACTGTGTCCGCCACAGTACGTTCTTGAGCAGGCGGTCGAGCGATGCGGGGCAGAGGGGATGGGACGGGGCAAGGAAAGAAATAGTGTAAAGGGCAATTTTAAGTAAATAGACATAAAAGATTCATATTATTTATTTTCAATCGTAAAATTGAGACATACAAAAAAAAGCTATTGCATAGCATTTTTTATCAACTTATGCAATTACAATTATATATTTATTTTATTTTTAAGCTATTGCATGCTTCTATCGCGGGGCTTGAGCGTGGAGACCGAATCCAGAAATTCCGTAACGAAAAAAACCTAACACGGTGATACTTTTTAGTAGCGATCTGTGCGCCCCGGGGCGCACACGTCGGTGGACGGGTTAATGACTTTTTGAAACATCACGCATGTCCCTTTAGTTAAAGTGTGTTGTGTGTGTGTGTGTGGGTATGTGTGTGTGGGTGTGTGGGTATGTGTGTGGGTGTGTGTGTGTGTGTGAGTGTGTGTGAGTATGTGGGTGTGTGTGGGTGTGTGTGTGTTGTGTGTGTGGGTGTGTGTGAGTATGTCGGTATGTGTGTGTGTGTGTATGTGTGTGGGTATGTGTGTGTGTGTGGGTGTGTGTGTGGGTGTGTGTGGGTGGGTGTGTGTGGGTGTGTGTGGGTGTGGGTGGGTGTGTGTGTGGGTGTGTGTGTGTAAAGTAATCGTGTATAATACTGCTATAAAGATAACCAAAATTTTTGATATTAAAATAAGCGATATTAAAAGTAGCCCCCTTTTATATATACACACACACACACACACATATAGTTTAAATTCTCAATTTAGATTCTCAATATGTATGTATATATTTATATGTGTAAATTCATTCTTCATTATGTATACAATTTCGCCCATGCGCATGTGACCGCCCGTAATATTCTGAATATTCATGAAAAAATGTCGAAAATAAACTTCAAAAAGGGGGGTCTATCTATAACATTTTTCATGTTATTCAATTTTTAATATTTTAAGTAGAGTTTGTAGATTTGCTTTCTATTTTTGGACACATCTCCGAAGTTTATGGGTCGATTTGGATTCTGTTTATTATTTCCAAAAGCTTATGAGTTATTTTAACAGGTTAATTAACATTTTTACTAAAAATTATCGACTACGAAAAAAAAGACGGAATCGAAGTCATTTTTTCGGTAAAAAATTGTGTATTTATTTTAAAAAAACTAGTGTAAGTCCATAAATTATCCCCATAGGACGACTTTTTTAATCATCATTTGTAATCTACTACATAACAGCTAAAAATTCATTTACCGAAAAAATGACTTCGATTCCGTCTTTTTTTTTCGTAGTCGATATTTTTTAGTAAAAATGTTAATTAACCTGTTAAAATAACTCACAAGCTTTTGGAAATAATAAACAGAATCCAAATCGACCTTAAAATTTCGGAGATGTGTCAAAAAATAGAAAGCAAATCTACAAACTACTTAAAATATTAAAAATTGAATAACATGAAAAATGTTATAGATAGACCCCCCTTTTTGAAGTTTATTTTCGACATTTTTTCATGAATATTCAGAATATTACGGGCGGTCACATGCGCATGGGCGAAATTGTATACATAATGAAGAATGAATTTACACATATAAATATACAACATTAGTTTTTGTTTATGCTAAACCCGAAAGGGGGTCATTGTACTCATCATTTTGAACAACTTTTTCTATGTGACCAACCCTGAAATCACGAAAAAAAAATCAGCTGTTCCATACATTTTGTCGATTTAAGTGAACAAAAATGTAGGGAACAGCTGATTTTTTTTTCGCGATTTCAGGGTTGGTCCCATAGAAAAAGTTGTTCAAAATGATGAGTACAATGACCCCCTTTCGGGTTTAGCATAAACAAAAACTAATGTTGTATACATACATATTGAGAATCTAAATTGAGAATTTAAACTATATGTGTGTGTGTGTGTGTGTATATATAAAAGGGGGCTACTTTTAATATCGCTTATTTTAATATCAAAAATTTTGGTTATCTTTATAGCAGTATTATACACGATTACTTTACACACACACACACACTACACATACACACACTACACTCACACACACACACACAACACACTTTAACTAAAGGGACATGCGTGATGTTTCAAAAAGTCATTAACCCGTCCACCGACGTGTGCGCCCCGGGGCGCACAGATCGCTACTAAAAAGTATCACCGCTGTGCCGGTCGGAGTGGGGGGTGTTAGGTTTTTTTCGTTACGGAATTTCTGGATTTGGTCTCCACGCTCAAGGCCCGCGATAGAAGCTATGCAATAGCTTAAAAACACAAGCTTAATTATTGTCAGTCACATAATTAATTGTCAGTCTCAATGCTGTTTAGCAATTCAGGGGAGGAGCGAGACAACCCCAACACAAGTGTTATTAACTACTTACTGGGGCTGTTTCAATCACATTTGTTATGTAAATCTAGTGCCGGCCATACACGGTACAAGTATACTTGCGCAAGTATACTGTTACGTGTGTGGCTCAATAAACAATTTATTATTAATTAATCATACTATTCTAGAATTACATGGTAGTATAAACAATGTCTCAGATCTTAGGTATTTGTTGCACGAGCCGGAGGCGGTTACCCCCCTTGCGTAAGAGCAACCTAGGATTTCCGACCAAAGAATAACTAGTAACAGCCAGTCCACACAGCGCGTTGGTTCTCCGTTGCGTCGACGCAGCGCTGCCGTTGCGTCATTTTACATACTAATAATTATAATGTACACACGGTGCGCTGCGTCGAAAATGGTAAGGTATGGGTAAATAAAATGCTTGCCGCAACTGCGTCGCCGCTGCGACGTCGGAACGTTATTACTGCGTCGTCATGTGGACTGGCTCTAAGGGTACCTTGGCATCAATGGAGTCCACGTGGTCGTCGCTGGAAACCAATGCGTCTAGGCCTACGGTAAACCTAACTTATAGGTCGTTCACATACGAACGCTAATACATAAACCTAACTAGTTGCGGAACCTATGTCGCAAGGCCCGACTTTAAACTATAACCGGTATTCTACAAAAAAAAAATACAAAATGTGGGGATCACCCCGTTTTGGTAGCGATCCGAGAGCCACCTTTTGGCAGTAGGGGCGGTGCTCCCCTACCCCATGGCCTAGGTGATGGTTAAACATCAGTACCGAGTTTCGATATTTCTACTTTTACGAAATTTGACTGATTTTAAAAGCACACAATACGATGAAAGAATACAAACAACAAATGAAACTCAGTACTGATGTTTAACCTGAAGTTAAGTTAAAGAAACAAATTGGTGGTGGGCCCGTATTCACGCTTTTGCAAAATGGTAAGGTATGGGTAAATAAAATGCTTGCCGCAACTGTGCGTCGCCGCTGCGATGTCGGAACGTTATTACTGCGTCGTCATGTGGACTGGCTCTAAGGGTACCTTGGCATCAATGGAGTCCGCGTGGTCGTCGCTGGAAACCAATGCGTCTAGGCCTACGGTAAACCTAACTTATAGGTCGTTCGCATACGAACGCTAATACATAAACCTAACTAGTTGCGGAACCTATGTCGCAAGGCCCGACTTTAAACTATAACCGGTATTCTACAAAAAAAAAAATACAAAATGTGGGGATCGCCCCGTTTTGGTAGCGATCCGAGAGCCACCTTTAGGCAGTAGGGGCGGTGCTCCCCTACCCCATGGCCTAGGTGATGGTTAAACATCAGTACCGAGTTTCGATATTTCTACTTTTACGAAATTTGACTGATTTTAAAAGCACACAATACGATGAAAGAATACAAACAACAGATGAAACTCAGTACTGATGTTTAACCTGAAGTTAAGTTAAAGAAACAAATTGGTGGTGGGCCCGTATTCACGCTTTTGCAAAATGGTAAGGTATGGGTAAATAAAATGCTTGCCGCAATTGTGCGTCGCCGCTGCGATGTCGGAACGTTATTACTGCGTCGTCATGTGGACTGGCTCTAAGGGTACCTTGGCATCAATGGAGTCCGCGTGGTCGTCGCTGAAAACCAATGCGTCTAGGCCTACGGTAAACTTAAAGGTCGTTCGCATACGAACGCTAATACATACGCATAAAACTAACTAGTTGCGGAACCTATGTCGCAAGGCCCGACTTTAAGGCTGCAGTCTTGCAAAATGCACTCGCGGGGAAGTTGAAATTGTGACCTCTAGATTAAGAAAATGAAACAATTAGAAAAAACTAATCAGCGCATTTTGAAGACGAGAATGTTGCGCTAATTATGCGCTGAACAGATTTGTAAATTAATTTTTCATTGCCATAAACTAAGCGCACAAACAGAACTCGAAATGATGTTGGGCGAGAAGAGCTGTATTTAACACTTGATTTACCTAACTTTATCCACCTAGATGAACTTAAAAAAAATAACTAGCTATTACCTATATTAGGGTTATCTATGTGCAATAAAAATATTTCATGTTATTTCATTATTTTGTTATAAATAAAAATACAAAGTTGCGCAAATAATTCCCCGCGAGTGCATTTTGCAAGACTGCAGCCTTAAACTATAACCGGTATTCTACAATACCGTGTAAGTGTGTGATGAGAGAAAAATAAACGAAGAAGGTTGGTGGTAATATAATAGGAAGTCCTACCCCAAGGGTACGTATGTCATATGTGATGTGTATTATTCTAAAGTCCATCGAACAGTGACATAAAGTTTTAAATTTGACATTATAGTAATTGTAGCCGGTACAGACGAAACAAGGGTATTATAATTATGTAATAGGTAATCGTTGGTTCTCATCACTTGATACGCATAGTAATGCTGATTAAAATCTATACATTCTAATGAAACACACTCAAATGTAACTTCATCATTGTCAAGTAAATAAATATTTTTTATTTCACCAAACTTTGGTAAGCCTGAAGATTCTGAAATATCTAGAATGACAATTGAAGACAGCTCAAATCGGACACCATACAGCTTCACCCATGTTAGTGAGTACCAACAATTATTATCGATTATACCTCGAGAATGAAAGTTTAGTCTTACATTTTCAATTTGCGCTTCTGTCATATTTGCCTTTTTGCCATATGAGATCGTCTTTACAGTTTCATTTTTAAGAAAAGTATCGTTTAAAATTAATTGATGTTTAATAGCTATTGTTTTACAAACATTTACTCTGTTGTGTGATGCTCTGGCCACAAATTTAGATATACGATGCTTGGCTTCAAACCTCATCGTCCAGATTTGGGTAAGTGGGCCAAATTTTTTTAACATTTCTGGATAATGTGTAAGAAAATGAAACTTTGGCTTTAAGTCTGTTTCAGCTAATTGTCGATAGAGCTCGTTTAATTCAGCTACTGAAAATTTTACTTGATCCATAGTATTTTCATGAATTCTATGACTCAAAAGTTTATCCAACAATTGTCTTAATTTTATGTATAAGAACCAAACTTCGTTTTCATCTGGGACATTATGTCCGACAATCAGCCCAAAATATCGAACAAGGGTAAGCATTTCAGAAGCCGAACATTTTAACTTTAATGTTGAGCCTTCTTTTGCTACAGAATTGCATGGTGTCGATGTAGAATCAGGACCATAATTAAAATACCGTATTCTTGATTTTAAATTGTCAAAAGAAATTAGCCTCTGAGTGCACACTAGATTCTGTATCACAAATGACATCACATATCGACAAGCACCCTCGAGATAGTCATGTAAAACATCTACGGCAACGTTTTGAAATAAGTCAAACCCATCTAAAGCAAGCCACGAGCATTTTTCTTTAAGACCAGTCATATAAATGTCATTTAAATGTAAATCATTTTCATAATTGACATTGTTTCTCATCAACGTGTCATCTTCATAAAGCAGTGTTTTGATTTGTTCTTTATTAGCAGTACAAATTCTACATGGCCGATTTGCAGAAAAACTTTCAACAAAACCTAACATAGCATTCAATCCTAAATTATCTCCCGTCACAGCTGCAACATAAAACTTAATTTTGCCGGTATACACATCAGTTTCAACATGAATACCATTGGTCCTTAAATCATTAAGAACATCAAAAACTTTTTGAAAAATTATGTTGTTTCCAAAGCTTGTTCTGTCTGATGAGTGAAAAAGAGCCAGTAGTAAAATATTTTGCAAAAGCGACACGTAGTGAGGTGGAAGACATGGTACTGAGGCATAAATAGCTCCAAGTTTATGAATCCCAGCGTGGCTTCCTAAGGGATTGCCTATTTCAAAATCGTCAAAGTAGATTATTAATGGTAAAATCATTGCATCATGCTCTACAGAATTTTCTGTCATTTTTTTCCATACTGAACCCTGAACAATATTCTCAATACCGAAAGAGTCATTTTGTACTGTGTCCAAATATTCAAGAGTATCCTTCATGAAATTTTTTGATGAAAAAATTCGTTTTAAATTTTCTTTTAACGGAATCACCTGCATTGTACAATTTTCTTGTACTAATAACGTACCAGCCGCTGTTTTTTTAGCCTCCTTACGTTGACCCACAACCACTTCTAGGGGCTCAGAATAAGTTCCTATTTCATTAAAATATTTTATACGTTTGTGTTCCGAATCTAAATTCCCAAACGCATCGCTGAACGCGCTAAATATTTTTTTTAAAGCATTTTTAACATGAAAATTATCTTGGTCTGGTGGTACCAGATCATTAAACTGCCGCTCTATAATGCATTGTGATTTAGAATGAAATAATTGAAGATTTTCTACAAGAACTTGTACGGTTTTACGCGGTATTATTGGGTTAGCATATAGAGTGGAGACGAGACATGCAGCATGGTGACCAAGAGAGTTTTCGTCGCTTTGAGTTGGTAGAGATTCCATTGTATTTGCTGTTTCGTAAGTTTCTTTGCTTGACGTTGAAGGTAAATTGGAGATATTGGCTTCTGTATCTGTATCAATCGGTTTGTTACTATTTGGATGAGGCAAGACTGACAATGATGACTGGTGGTCTCTAACTAAATGCTTTTTGAAAGATGCAGAGGAAATATAATGACGATAACACCCTTGTTCACCACACCGAAATCCGGAAAATCCTACCGTTAATTTACAGAAAGTTCGCACATGAGTTACAAGTAAACTCGGAGACACACTGGCTTTTTTGCAATAGTAACAGGTAAACATTTTTAAAGTATTAACTCTAGATCAGTTAAAAGACTATTCACAGCCTGTGTGGGCCTGTCAAATTTAGTTTTAATATCGTAGAAACCCAATTGAATAAAAAGCCATATGTCTCCAGCTTCCTCCGGGTAACAAGCTCCTATCGATTGAAATATTTTAAATGCACAGTCTACAGCTGTTACTAATTTGTTGAAACTATACAATGTGTCATTTATTACAACATATGCTACTTTTACCTCGATAACGGTAGGGCCAACAAAAATTACATAGGGTTGAACTGTGCGGCCTAGCCTCTGCAGGTTCTCCTTTTTTTGAATGATCTTGTTGGTAACGTCGGCTTCAGAAGCAGCTTGCGATATATAGCCGTCGCATACCTCTGCTCTGGATGGCTTCCACGCTGGCTTTCCTTTCATTTTCCGTGCAGGTGAAATGTTGATGACATAAGCCAGCAACATCAAAGCAACATTGCTAGATGTCTCTGGTTCATCTTCTGTATTCAAAGAAAAAAAAAAGATTCGGTTAATTTTTGAGACTTAATTTTACGAAGGTTTAACCTTCAACTAAAATAAAAAAAAAACACTGGACGTCATTTTTTCAATACACTAACTGAGCGGCTCAGTGCTGAGGGGAAGGGGGAAGTCACAAATCTGTGCGATTTCTAGAATGGGCGGGGACTGAGACTCCACTCCATAGTTAAAGGTTAATAATAAGAACTAATATTAGAGCAAAACTTCTTACCGTCAATCAGTGCAACTATATCTGCTATTTTTGTTCTCGTGTCTTGGTCTCTAATTTTTCGTAATTTTAATGAAGCATATTTTATAATTTCTTCTTTTTTGAGGGTGATGGAGGAAAATAATTTGTTTTCCTTTCCCGGATACAGACGACTAAAATCGTTCATTAGCTGAAAAAAAGAATACAATAAATGTACGGTACGTTATTTCCACTGGTGAGAAAGGTCCGGATCGCTACCACAGAGGTTATTGGGTTGTTGAGCGAGAACTAGAAGAGCTTGTCTCTTTTAGTGCCTGCACAATATTATCTCGTTCTGATAGGTTGGCAGCGCGCGAGTGTTGCAAGAGACTAGTCTGTGCGAAAAGAGAAGAATCGTGGCAGATACGGGAACTAACATTATGAATTTTACATGATTTTTATAGAAAAACCCCAAGGATTATGTAAAAAATAAGCGACTGCGGTGTATGCTTACCAAGGTATAGCCTTGCGATTGTTTTAAGGCTGGAAAATCCTTGAAGTAATCCGCTATATCACCTTTTCCACATTGGATGCGATTTAGGCGGTGATCTGCAGTTTCTGCCCACTTTTCTTCAACAGATTTCCATGGATCAACATTGTTTTTCAGCCATAGTAATGTTTCTTCATAGACAACACCTGTAATTTATATGTGTATGGTGGGATGAGTCAACAAGAGGATGGGCACCATAGTACAGTCGCCCGTGGTACATTTAAATCACGAAAAAGGTGACTAGCGATTATTTGCTTACCACTTTCTACAAATTCCAGGCTATAAATGTCATCATCTGTGATAGTTGGCGTGGATCTGAGCGATGATCTGGACGACTTCGAGGATGAACGGCTAGTTCCCGGCAACTGTCCACTTTCTCGCAACTTTCTTCTTCGAGCTATATAGCTCTCGTAGAGCTTTCCGCTAGCATTTTTTTTAGCTACTTTATTTGTAGCTGATAAATATGCAGAATAATACACCACAACGCGTTCCTTGTGGAATATTTCCACAATTTCGGTAGCTAGTTTATAAAATTCTTCACTGGAAATTTTCTTCGCACAATTGTTTTCAAGTTGGTGGTGTATTAGCAGCTGGCTCAATTTCCTTCGGGAACCCTCCGTGAGTAAGCCTCCTTTTCCCTCTTTGAGTATTGCTCTGCCGTCTAAACTTTCCTGTACGTAAAACACAAACACAATAAGTTGTTGAACAAATTGATAAATGAATGAAAGTTGTAATAATACGGGTTTTAATAACATTTTTGCTGGTTAAACAATATACATAAACTACGTATCTACTAGCACACTAACTTTGACTAGTGCCTTCTAAATACTCATAAAATCTACTAAAGAAAATAACATTACATTTAATAGTTTCAATACCTGAAACAAAAAAAAACGTAATCATAGAATTATTACAAACATACACAGGTACGGGTTCCGTACCTCAAAAGGAAAAACGGAACCCCTTATAGGATCACTCGAGTGTCAGTCTGTCTGTCCGTCTGTCACAGACATTTACTCTGAAAATACTGGACCTATCGAGTTGAAATTGATCGTACTGTACAAGGCCTAAACTTTTCAAGAAAATACAATAAATAGTTCTTTGCCTAATAGATTACAGGAAAACCTATAAGAAAGCCATAACAACAACCAATAAATTAAAAAAAAATAAAGGGGATCGCCTACTATGATGGTGCGGAACCCTTCATGCACGAGTCCGACTCGCACTTGGCCGGCTTTTCAAGCCAAGCCACAACGCTGGTGAGAATAGAGCGCCTGTCTATTTTTCAAGCCAGTGAGACTGGCAGCCAGCGATGGCCTTGTGTAAACAATGCTTTTGGTCCATATCACAAACATAAAGTACCTACCAAATTAAGCTACAAAATGAAAAATTAAGTGAGTACCAAAAAAGGGTAGGGCCGCCTGTCAGTATTGTATTACAATTACTGTAAACTATGCAAAAATGGACTTAGCAGGGTAACGAATTAGGCCGACGAAATACATTTTGTTATCAAGCTGAGTAATGTTATGATTATGAGTAACTCACAGTGTTATTATCTGCAATAGTACAATCTGTAGAGATTTTTGCATTATCACTGACATTAGTGTCCCTTGTAGCGTTTTGAGTCGAGTCGGTTAGTAGCTCAGCATTCATAATTTCAAGGTTCTAGAAAAATAATTTAAAAGCTTTATTACAATGCATTACAAAAGTATGCGGCATCGGTCCAAGAGAAAAAAACAAAGAAAACATTTTTATTAGATAAAATACAAGTAAACAAGTAGGTACGTACATTGACACCGGTCGCTTTTTGATGTTGTAGTAGCCAATTTTTAAATTTTATTCTGGGGCCAATCTTTGGAATCAGTTCTTTCAAATCTTCATCGTTTAACAGAATGGCAGTTTCAAGCGTTGTTATACGATTGTCTGAAAAATACAAATACAAACATGTACAAAACTTGTTATGTAAGTAGGAACCTACTACGAGTTGGCGCCAAAGTTTGTATGGCGCCGCCTGTACACTGTTGAGGACCTCTTGGAACAGTTGGAACTGACTTCACTACAACATAACATGGATCTGGAGTTGATCTAATGATGGAGACGCCATCATCAGATCTGTGAGTTGTGGTGTCATCATACATCATAAATGTTTGGTTAATTTCAACAGAATCAGTTCACAATTGAAAATTTAGTAAATTAGTAAAATTATCAATAATCAATAAAAACAAAACCTACTAAAACAATACAAGTACCTACCTACTTGTCAAAAAGTGAAATTGAAATCAAACAAGTTCAAACATGCCACCAGAGAAAAAAAAATCTTGACTAAATAAAACCAAGCAACTGGCTTACCTACCTTCAAGGAATGGTATTATTTCATCTAAACCGGCGTTTAATATCTCTTCCATAAATTCCATGATGGCTACGCTCCGACGAGTTTTAGCACAAAATCACTCCAATTTTCTCAGAAGACTGCAGGATCAAACTGCCGATACGTACGGGCGACCGCCGCGCGCACACATACAACATGACATGAACACAATGCTGCGAGCCGAGCGAGCCGGCCGGGGTGGGACCGCCCGCGCCGGTGGGCAAGGGGGGGCGTCACCGGCTGATGCAACACATTACCATATTTGGTAACGTTTCGTGAGTTTCGCGATGTAATTCTTTTTTTTCTTACCCTTGCGGGAAGGCAAAGGTAGAGCACATGCAGCCTGATCTTATGTTATTGATTAAAATATTTTGTAATCAAAGGCAAAATGAAAAGTCTTTTATTTACACGTTTTTTTTACGTCTCAGAGACGAACTTTTAAAGATATCGTTATTTATGATTTTGTCAATTAAAGAAAAAAAACTCATGAGATAAAACAAAAATATATTCATTCTGATCATTCCAGACACATCAGGCCACGGTGGTCCATACCACGGGCGTGGCCAGGTTTTCGATTCGGGGGCGGGTTCAGGAAAATAAAACGACTAAATGTACCTGCAGTGCCTTATATAGCCTTTTCTGCGCCCTGTGCTAGTTGGTGGAACAATTAATTATCTAATATTTTGGAAGAAAAATAGAACTGATGTGGGCCATAGGTACACAGGGGCCGTCCCAGCCTACGATTTGAGGGGGGGCCGGTCACAAAGAGCCGAACCGATGATCAAGATGATCCTATGGTTTTGTGTGTCGATGCATGCAAGTAAGGCTACTTTGTCGAGCACCCAGTATTTAAACAGCCAATGTGAAAACCTTTGAAAGAAAAGACAAATTGTATGAGCGAGCGTAGCGAGCTCGAAAATTTTTTCACATATTTTAACATCCTCGGATTTTGATTCTTTTCATTCATTCACCTCGGATACGATGATCGCTTCAATTTCGAGGCGAGGGGGGAGGAGGTTTCCCGAGATGAGTTTGATTTCAAGCTCTAAATGAAGATAATGCAATAGCGAGCGAAGTGAGCTGGCCGTCGATTACGTTAGGGTCTTTTGGTGCTTTCATACAGAAACACGATTACACACAGTACCTAGTCGTTTGCCATCACGCCATGTATTTTTTTTAGTCAAAGAGGTCAGAAAAATGATCGGATAGCCTGGGCGGGGTGGTCATGACGCCCATGACCACGTTTTATAATAGAGTAGTAGAAGATTCACACGAAAATGACTGATATCGGTTACGGTCAAGGCACAATCGGACAATCTTCCGAAAATTGATGTGTTTATGATGGCCACGTATTTCGCATCAAATTCGGATTTTACGTCTACTGAAATAAAAGGAGTGAAAGCAGCAAGATAATTACACAATAAATATTATGGTTCAGTAAAAATAATTGGTTTTCTTGAAACCTCAACTGACAATTTAAAACCCTTATTTTAAAGACACAATTTTTCATTTTTCACAAACGTTGTTAAAAATTGAAAGAAATTATCTTAGATTAAGGAAATTAGAATTTGCCTCCTTGCAACATTGACTAAGTGTCAAACTTGTCAAGTGTCAAGTCGAAGGTCTTGTTTATTATTGTTGTCATTGGAATATTTGTTGTGTTTCTGTTTTTAATGGTATTTTCTCAAGCATTTCTCATTGATAGCAAAGAGTACAGCACCTCTGCTAACCTCTTTCTGGCTTAAGCTGCTACCCCGCCGGATATACTTCATCATTGAAGTATAATTATGTAACTACGAAATGATAGTGGAATTCGACAAAAAGCCCGTAAGGTCGTTGTGTTTGAACAGATGGCTGAAATCATGTAGGAGCGCCGTGATCAATTCTCTTATTATTCCGTCAGGATACAGAAATAAGCAAAATCAAGGGATTTTTCATTTTAAACTGCGTGTGATGTGTCGAACCATACCAAAGCTATCGGAGGTAGCATGTAGCGAGCTGTTCACACCAAGGACCTAGGGACTGCGGTAATGGAGTGACGAAGAACAAGCAGACAATCAAACTGAGTGAAATAGTGTAGTGTGTGTAATATTGATCAGAGTTTTTCAATACAATAATGTGTGTATTCGCTGTGTTCCAATATTCGATATTACGATAATTATAGTTGTAGCGGATACACAGCAGAGCTATCACGAGTTTAACGGCACAAAAGAAATGCTTGAGTGCAAGATAATTATAAAATATTCAATACCTATACAAATGTTTGAATCTTGTCAACCCATCTTCAAATCACAGAACTTTTTAACTAAAAGGAATAGAAGAGGCCTTCTATTACATTTATAAATTATCCAACCCTGTTAAGTGTACAATGAAACTCTTTTAAAATAGAATTAACTCAAACATCTGTGAAGTCACTCGTAGAAATACCAGTACATAGAATCTAAATATTTAGAAGTAGTACCATTAATTCTCTCTATGCTAGTACCCTCTACCTATCCAAGTAGTTGACCTATCCAATATATTTTTTTAAACGGAAAGGAAATTGCTAATTCAACAAAAATTTTACAACATGTCAAGTTCCTGAAAAATACATCTCATTCTTCCCATTTTAAAAATGCTTTGTGTAATAGAATTTAATTGTTGATGTTAGTATTTCAAAATGTATTAATTTTGTTTTGTTTGAAGAAAGTATTTGTGTTTATTTATTGTTTTTATTAATGCAGATGTTTGTACCTATGCTGTGTTCAGTTGAATTAAATGTGTAAAATGTTTTGGTGATAATAATGTATGTACCCATAATTTAGTCTACAGTTTTATTTTGTTTCAGATGATGTGTGTATTAGTTGTCTTGATTAAAATGTTGACATAGGATAAGTATAACGTAAGAGATATTGTGATTTGTAATTTTCATGCCATTGTCTTATGAGTATGACGGAATGTCTTCTGCACTGAAATAACTGTAAGTAATGTCCTTTTTACTTCACATTATAGACAAATAGAGATACATACGACCATCATTACATGTTTAATAGGTACATTTACTTTAAACAGGTGTAACTTAAACAAGATGATTCTGATTAATATTAATAAAGTTGAAAATAGGAATCGATTATAGTCGTGTTATTTTTATTTATGAATCCACTTCCTACCAATGAAACTAATATCAGCGACGGTCCACACATACAACTGATACAACGTCCGGAACCTATTTATAGGTTAGGTACGTTCTATGTCGAGACTGCAGGCCCTGGATACTGAAATAAGGCGGCTGTATAACGTCGTACATATAGCGCATACATATTTTATGTAACGGGTTAAGTAAATTACGTATGCTGCTCTGTGCGGAATCAATGAACCGCATACATAAATGTTAAGAGTGCGCCACAGTAATTTCATGATGTGGCTGACGTCATAAAGATTATACGCACCGAACACAGTCAGTAAGCAAACGGAGTTCGTAAAATGAGCCAGGATACGTAATAACTGATTATGTAGGCGGAGACATTATTAATTATCCAGTGTGCGTAAAATGTATCGGCATATCCCCTACTCCGCTCGTACGTAACCGGGACCATTACCTAGTGAGACGGATTCAGTACAATGATTTGGCAACCAGTTACTGTTTTAAAGAGCCTGGATACTGAAATAAGGCGGCTGTATAACGTCATACGTATAGCGCATACATATTTTATGTTACGGGTTAAGTAAATTACGTATGCTGCTCTGTGCGGAATCATTAAACCGCATACGTAAATGGTAAGAGTGCGCCACAGTAATTTCATGATGCGGCTGACGTCATAAAGATTACACGCACCGAACACAGTCAGTAAGTAAACGGAGTTCGTAAAATGAGCCAGGATACGTAATAACTGATGATGTAGGCGGAGACATTATTAATTATCCAGTGTGCGTAAAATGTATCGGCATATCCCCTACTCCGCTCGTACGTAACCGGGACCATTACCTAGTGAGACGGATTCAGTACAATGATTTGGCAACCAGTTACTGTTTTAAAGAGCCTGGATACTGAAATAAGGCGGCTGTATAACGTCATACGTATAGCGCATACATATTTTATGTTACGGGTTAAGTAAATTACGTATGCTGCTCTGTGCGGAATCATTAAACCGCATACGTAAATGGTAAGAGTGCGCCACAGTAATTTCATGATGCGGCTGACGTCATAAAGATTACACGCACCGAACACAGTCAGTAAGTAAACGGAGTTCGTAAAATGAGCCAGGATACGTAAATGATGATGTAGGCGGAGACATTATTAATTATCCAGTGTGCGTAAAATGTATCGGCATATCCCCGACGCATGCTCGTACATTATGTACGTAACCGGAACCATTACTTAATGAGTCGGAGTCAGTACAATGATTTGGCAACCAGTTACTGTTGTAAAGAGCCTAGATACTGAAATAATGCGGCTGTATAACTTCGTTCGTATAGCGCATACATTTTTCTTGGTTCCGGGTAAGTAAATTACGTATGCTGCTCCGTTAATACATATGCGGCATCATTAAACCGCATACGTAAACGTTAATAATGCGGGCACAGTAATTTCATGATGCGGCCTCATTACAAGTAACTTGTTTACATGGTCTTTACAGAGCATTATGCCGCATACTTACTTAACATGGTGTCGATTCATTATAAGTATGGCTCTTATAATTTTCATGTCAAAAGCACATTATACGTATCTGGCTGCCGGTACATTACAAATTTGCCAATTTTAAGTAGCCCGTTTTTCTCAGTGCACGTCCACTTAATTTCCTCTACAGAATAGACACCAAAAAACTCTAAAAGACACCAACACATCACACCTTTGTCTAACCTTCTCCAGTTCATTACTTAGGGTATTAGAAATAAAATTGGGCACGCGTAACATACCCAGTAGTACCAACCTACAAAGAAACAAAATAAGACAAAGTACTTAACAATATACTTACCTCAAAACACCTACAAAAAGTTTTCACACAAAGGAGGCTTATTCTAAACACAAATTCGCGACGGTGTAAACACACCATTGTCTATGGCCAGGTGACAGAGACAATTCGGTGTTCGTTTTTCAGAGAGCTGTCAAACTTGACGTCAATATTTTGGCGCGATTTGTGACGCTGTGGGAGTTTGTATTTTGACTAGTAATATCCTGTGGGTTCGAACGGGATTTTTGGAATCCTTTGGTACGGTGTGGAGGAATGTTCACGGTGTGTGCCTAATGAGGTTTTTGCCATGAGGTCCGAAACGTGCAGAGTTACCTTAGATAATTTGACACAAAATTAGATATGCATGACATTAACTTGACAGTCACACTGCCAAATACCTACCGTCGATTAACATTTTTAATTTAAAAAATGTTAATCGGCTGAATTTGAATTAACGTGTCACATTTCTGATAGGTTTTAGAGTTTTTAGATGTATGACTACATCTGCAGCTTAACAAAAAACAATGTGGCGATAAAACTAAAAAAAATCTCAATACCCCGGATCGGACTGGGTCAAAATAATATGATTCTGTTTAGTCCGTAAGAAAAATATTGAATACTTACGTGTTTTTTGTTTTATCAAATCAATAAAAAATGACGAAGATAAAACGCGTCAAAGATCTTGGAGTGGGGCTTGAAACGTCACTTGTGTCGTCAAAATGTACTATCATAAATATGACGTCACACGAGTTTTCGAAGCACTGTATCGTCTTCATTTTAAGTTTACGTGAAAAAAGAAAAAATACGTGTCCAATAATTTTTGGAAATCTATCTGACGGACTAATTAGTTTTTTTTTGTCCGATCCCCTCCACAGGATCGTCAGTGGCAGTACAATGGTCGTTTTGCAGCTTTTGGGTACTGAGGACAGGATAGGAGGTGCTATCAAGAGATCTAATTCATGGTCTCGAGTAGGTTCAAAAAATGGAATTGCGCTTGAAGTACGACCTAGGTGCCCGTCGGGGTCGCGGATGCCCGTCGGGGTCGCGGATTTTTGTACTACATGACGTGGCCTCGGCGCAAGGGCAAAGAAGGAACATGGGTTCGGTTTTTAGTCAGTAGAAGTCTGACACTCCCCTTCGCTCTGCCCAAGAGCTGGGGGGGGTCATTTGATGATTTTCCACCCACCAAAAAAAAAAAAAAAAAGTACGACCTACGTAGGTACTAATATATTTTAAAACAGTAAAAAAGACAAAAGAAAAGACCAATGAAAGATAATGACGTGATGAGGTAAATAAGAGTAAACAATTGGTGAGGTGCATACCTACATACGATGAACGAATCTAAGTACCCACGAACAAAATGTAATGGACAAAATGTCCGAGAATCTCCAAACAGACCAATTCAAACACGGAAATATGGCGTCCTCTGTCAAATACAGGTCGCATTGTCAATGTTCTGGTGCATTCATACACCTAATAAGTTACGCTTGTCGCTAATGAAACGGATTTAAAAACTCACTGCAGTTTTTCTAAGAAACCATTGTTATTAATTCACAAACTTACAAATACAGCTGCTCAAACACCCAATCTATGAATTTACAGAACAAAAACCAGTTTGACAACCGCAAACGCAACTTTGTTACATATTTCGGCGTACACTTTTCGCGGTAAAATTGATTATCAAGTGTTTTGACGTTTCTTTTTTTATTTTTGTTGACGGGCACGGTTCATGGCTGATTGGGCCTTGTTACTTTTTTCAGCAAAGAGTTTAGTTGGGTTTAAAATTTTACGGTTGAAAATAAGATTGGTATTGTGTGCATAAATAAAGGTAATACCTAGTGTGACTAAAAGTGTGTTGGAATTTGGTTTCATGATGAACTTGCACTTGGTTTTCAATGCGTTGACGTGCCAGAGAAGTATTTATTTATATCGATGTTTATTCATGATGATTTCCCAAGACACCAAAGAAAAAAAAACTGGCATCGTTTCTTTGAACTTCGTCTATTATATCTACCTATACACATTCATACTCAACTACTGGTTAGGTAACTAGGTACACCCGAAAAAGCAGTAGCATAACCAAAAAAGGCCCTATTACAAACAAAAAAAAACAAATAAAGTCCGACTAAACAATATCACTACTACTATCGAGAATCAAAGTGAACTCGAAACACTTGACAGTCGAGAACGTTCGTATTTCAAAAGTGCGCGCCAAATTGATTTCGGTCAAAGGACAAGGTGACTGTGAAATTGTCTATTTGAATATTTGTTGAGAAGATGGAAGATATAAAAAAAAGTAAGTAAAGGATTGATCTTTGACACGATTTCATTTGAACATACTCGCAGAAATATCTTCTTTCATGTCCCCTACACTATAAAGATCCTTTTCCAATATTATTTATGAATCTGTTATCAAAATAAAATTGCCAACCACAGTAATAAATAATATTAACTGTTAGATAGATGGTAACATAAAACACAAATCTATTAAAAATAAATGATTTCGCGACAGACTGCCAATACTATGTACTTGTAAATTTTTAATCAGACTAAGAAGACCCACCTAAGTATACCAACTAAAATTCTATCAGCAAAAAGAGAAACAATTTTAGTTTTAATATTTAAACGAGACATTTTAAATATTTCTTAAAAAATATGTTAAAAAAGTAAAACAAAAACACGCTTAACAGTGACGTTATTTCATTTCTAAGCAGACCCTTTATCATCATCATGAAGAAGGGTTACACACTGTACATTTATTAATAACCTTATTATTATCATGCAAATGCATAAAAAAAATACTAGTCCGCTATCACTGGCAGTCCAGTTTAAGGCGAGGTTGCAGTACTTTGTTTTTGTGAACGCACGACCTCACCCCCCGCACTGCCCGGCGAGCGATATAATGCCTAAATTTTGACTGTTTTTTCTTCTTGGAGAAAAATGATAAAGAAATTATACAATATGTTTTCAACATTTACTTCAGAATAAAAAGTTCTATCTACTGATATAACTTTCATATAAATTCATTATGAAATGTCTTAGCAGTATACGTTTTAAATTGTGATTTAGAGTCATGTTTGATAAAAAAAATGATCGAGCCGATCATTCTAAATCGCGTTTCTATCTTTACGATTTACTTGAGAGTATGTTCAATTTTTATGTAATGATTTAGTTCGATTTTCAAAGGTTCAAAATCTTAAAAAGTACTGCAACCCCGCCTTAATAGAGGATACTTTCACTTAGTTGACCATGCATTCTCAACCAAACAAAAGACGTATGCAAAATATCAGGTCAATAGGAATTCGGGAAAAGGGATTAAAAATCTAAGTTTTTTTACATTGTTACAGGTGAAGCGCATATAAAAAAGAAAGGACCGTTAGCGTTGAGTAGTTAAAATAGACTACCTTATTACGCCAGTTTCATTTAACTTATATATTTAAAAGCCAACGCCTACATTTCACTATCTATTTAAATATGTAAAACCAGTATTGTCCCTTCAATCCTCATAACAACAAAATTTATTAAAAAAACCGAGACGGCATCAATTCCCGCCATTCCCATTATTTATTGTTTAAGATCCAATATGGCGGACAATAGAATATGCTATGATACCCGTCGCGAGCTAATTACCTAAATAACGGAGAGGTGAAAGTATTTCAAGGTGGTTTGTACCACCATGGGTTCGGGAAAGGATTTGGGGATGAGCGGTAGCGATGAGTAGCAGCGATTTTGGGATTTTGGGGAATTTTACCTATGGTGAATTTAAAAAATTATCGTGATTGAGAAAGGTCACTTGACCTCTCAGATCTATACAATAAGGTATCATTTCATTTCAGTCGAAAGACGTTCACAGCTGGGCATAGGCCTTCCCCCAAGTGTTGCCACATTGGCCGGTCCCGTGTGTCTTGCATCCAGTGGATCCCTGCAACCTTCACCAGGTCATCGGCCCACCAAGAGGGAGACCTTCCAACGCAACGTCTTCCGGTTCGCGGTCGCCACTCTAGAACTTTTCAGCCGCATCGGCCAATGAGGTATGTTATACATTAACTAGGTCATGGAGGTCAGACATTCGTTCCATGTGAAAAACTGGTAATCTGGTGCATCGGGTTAGATTAGAGACTGAAAGGCACGTATAAGTTGTTGGTCCCGGCCGCCAAATCGCGGTCGTCAAACCATGTCAGAGGCCTTTGAGGCGGTTTAGAAACTCTGACACTAGGGTGTGGGGTCGTTAGACCTTACTGCACACGCGATAAAAATAGGAAGAAGAGACTGACAAAGCGTGTTAACTTCCAAAGCGACTCCAACTCATTTACTGAATAGAACGGACAGGATACGCCATGGTTGAGGTCTCTCTCTTTCTATCTTGCATGCGAAGAATAAGAAATAAATTCTCGTTTATGAAATCAGTCTCTGACCGAAAGCAAATTAAGTAAGACATCGCAGAAATTCAAATCAAAAAATGTTATTTACCTAATGTATTTGTTACATAATACATTGACGTATAAAATAGAGTCGTAAGGTCTAGCCAGACATTTTTATGTGTCTGCTTATAGATTGACAAATTAATATGAAACAGCAATTCTGCATTAGTGACCCGCCCTTGTTTCGCATAGTTTAGTATTCGGCATTGCGATTCTGTGTTAAAATTAAATCTTTGATCAATATTCGTGTATTCTACAGGTTGTATTAGGTCAAGTATTTCGTTGACAGTTGACCATGATGCTCTATTGACTATGGATGCATAAAAGAAGGCTAGCAAGAAAAAATCAGTGGATGATTAAATTATTTTTTAATGCATTTAGTAAATACATTGCCCCACAATAATAGCTTGGATGTAGGGAACTAGGGAGGACCATCATCTACCTATCCTTTTCCTGACAATGTTGTTCGGTTTCTCCAGTCAAGCCAGATGCAGCTGAGTACCAGCATTTACCTGGAGCCACTGCCTATCTGACACCCACGAACCCGGCTTAGTACTGCGTAATAAGACTGGTAGTCACACATCATCAAACATCTAAACGAACACATAGACACACACGAAACGCGACTTAAATTAGTTAAATCATCATCATCAGCCTGTTCTCACTGCAGGGGCTCAGGCCTCCTCTCTAGGAGAGGGATGGGATATAATCTACCACGCGGGCCCAGTGCGGATTGGTAGATTAATTAAATATAGAAGTAAATATTATTTATCTAATAAGTATAGATATGTACCTACAGTAGGTTATTATTCATCTAACAGGATAAATACTTTAGCAACTGCAAACAAAAATACACTCGCAAGAATGACAAAACCAAAAACAAAAGTCGAGACCCGAAAATTACCATATACTGGGTCTAAAACCGATTAGAGGCAACACGCGGCGCGCTACGAGATATCCTATTGTGTTACCTGTCAAAATAATACTCGTTTTTTCAATCCCGATTTTCTGTTGTTTTTTTTATCCCGTTTTTTACCAACCCGCCGACGCGCGACGGCCGGCCAAAATGGAGTCGGCGAAAATTGGATTTCAAAAGAGGGTTTTAAAAAGTTAAAGATTTCGGTGATAAGGTTCAGGCTGTTTGTTTTATGTTATCTGTGGTTTTAAGGCTTGAAGTGTCGCTGAAATACGGTTATGCTGATAACCGTATTTCGGATTTGAGGACGAATTCATCATTTCAGCCGAAAGACGTCCACTGCTGGACATAGGCCTCCCCTAAGTGTAATTTTTGCTTAGAGGGGGTTTGCCATAATCGCCACGCTTGGCAGACGGGTTGGCGATCGCAGTACGGTCGATACAAAAAGCACAGAGAACGCTGCTGCCCATTCTCTGGTACATCCCTTAGTCGCCTCTTACGACACCCACGGGAAGATATGGGATGGTGCTATTCTTTGCGTCCGACACCATACGGAACAAAGGAAAAAAGGACGAATTAGTGGGCGGAAATTCTCGTTGCGTTTTTTTTTTATGAGTAGTCAAATTCAGATTCTTATAATCATCATTTATTGCATTCATGTAGTTTACAGGTTGTTACAGGTATATAGGTTTCATACATGAACCCTGCTAGGGCATAGCAATATATAATACATAATTTAAAGTGCCACAGTGTCACATTATAAACAAATCACGTTGTGTTTCATTTAGGTTACTGTTTGCCTGCATCCGAGTACTGGGCTGGAAAGAACCGGAAGTTTTGGGGTTGTTACATAACGAATCATAATATAGCATCACGCCTGTGATCCCCAAAAGGTTAGGTAGAGGTTTACCCATTGTTATAGGTCGCGCCATGTAAAAAGAACGCTGACAGTTATGTCAACATGACTATTTTTTTCAAATTTCAGCTTATTCCAAAGTACTAAGGAGCTAGTGAAATTTGAATTAGGATTCTAACAATATTACAATTACACTTAACACAGTCACAGTAGCCTAGTACTTCAGAACGCGACTGTTTATCGTGCGCAACAGTATCCCCTCCACTGCGCTCAGCGCTCTTTTTACGTGGCGCGAGGTATACATCCTCATTTCGCCAATTATGTTTAAGACCCATGGTAAAGGAATCGAATCTATTACCATCAACCAGGGGGGATTCTGTGGCTGTTACTAAAAATTCCTTATTTTCACCATAACACTTTGCCTGACTCAAGAACTGAACCCACGACCTCTTGCCCAGCAGTCGCACTTGCAACTGCTAGACCAACCGGCAATAAAAACATAATCTAAATATAGATTAGGAGAAGGTCATCATCATCATCGAACGGCTTGTTATGGTGGTTCGATGCGCTTTAAAAACGTAGCTTTATTATAGTTTTTCTACGGTCACGATTTTTGTCATGTCAGCGTGACATTTTTGAAGAAAGGCTTTCTTTGTGTTCCAGAAAGCTTTTCCAAATCCGAGTGATCAGGGTTTTATATTTTATATAATTTTAAAATTATTTGACTAACGGGAAGTTTCTTCGCGGCTTTACTTATTTGTAGATCTTTGTATTAGTCGTTACAGGTAGTAAAATGATCACTTTAGCAGTTCACTATACGAATTGCGTTCTTCTTCTTAGCGTGTCGATGGCAATCTAAATTGTGTCGGCCCAGAATTGGGCTACTAGTTTGGTGCTTTCGGTAGCGTCCATCAGTTCCTGCAGTGAACAACCAGCAGGACACGCAGGGCACGATATTAAGTGCCCCATCGTTTGAGGAACAGCACCACATTTACACTCCAGTGCAGAGTCATTTATATATCTCCACCTCAGTAGGTTTTCTTTGCTGCGACCAACCTGGGTCCGGAGTTGAAAAAAATTGCGTTAAAAAGCATCAAATAGACCTTTCATAATAGTAAATTCATATTCATCATCATCATCAGCCTATAATGTTCCCACTGCAGGGACTCAGGCCTCCTCTCTAGGAGAGGGATGGGCTTATAATCTACCACGCGGGCCCAGTGCGGATTGGTAGATGTCACATATCTTCGAATTTTTTTGGTTCTAAGACATGCCGGTTTCCTCACGATGTTTTCCTTCACCGTTTTGAGAACAGTGGTAATGAAATAAATTACACAAAGTAATGTGCCTGACGGGGTTCGAACCCACGACTCACTGTTCGTAAGTCGGGGCCGCCACCACTGGGCCACCACTGCTCTCAAATTCATATTATGATCTGCAAAAGTGGTCATTTTGGACCCCCAGGACCACCAAGGCCCAGTATTAACTGGGTTGTGGAGGTCAGATAGGCAGTCGCTTCAGCTGCATCCTGTTAGAGTTGGAGCTGATTCCAACATAGTTGCGAAAAGGCTAGGCTGGTGATAAGTAAGATATTAATGATACAAGGGGTCTCATTTTCAATCAATCTATCAACCAATTACGGTCACCACTGCTGAAACACATCTATAGTAAATCTTATAGTCTGTCTGTCTGCTTACATTGTATCCCTTTACCTATGGTCTTTAACACTAAGATAATTTTGAACACACTTTTATAAGCTTCACCTGTAACTATGCAAAACCAATCCTGTAAAACCAAATTATGTAAAAAAAAACCGGAAAAATTTGAAGTTAAATTTTCCGGTTTCCGATTGAGCTGTTTGCTTGCATACATCTTTATTAGTTTTAATGACAATGCATGGTTAGCTAAGTGACGTCATTCTAAATTAAATATGGCGGACTTGTTATTTTTATCTGTTGCCATGATATCAAATGTAAGATTATTTTGAAAAGAATAATAAGTACCAGAAGTAAAAAATAAATACCAGTCGAATAGAGAACCTCCTCCTTTTTGTCAACACTCAAAAGCATGTTTTTCAATGCGGACGAAGGTAAAGCCGCATTCATATTTGTCTGACGTGTTGTGTTGCATCAGAAAGGTATCGGTTTCATACAATTAATATGATTGCGTTCACATTTCTCTGACGCAGTGTGTTGTGATGGCTTGTGTTGTGTCGCATGTGACGCGAAGAGAGAGAGAGAGACAGAGAGCATCACGACACAACACGTCAGACAAGTGTGAATGCGACTTTATGGTGAAAGAATAACATCACCCCTGTAATTCAATAGTTGAGCAGAGGTAATAACTTAGTTCGTTCTTAGAGGCTTTTGTGCGAGATTGGCCGGAGAAAATCACACGGAGAGAAGAGTGGAACACTATGGGGGCGCCCTTTGAACCGCTGTGGGACAATATAGGCTAATTTTTTTTTTTTTATTTACTTACGTTCCTATAAGCGAGCAAAACCGCGACCAAAAGCAAGCCCTTCAATATCATAATTACATCTGACACCAAACTCCCCAGATTACTCCGCCGCACAAAACAAAATGGCCACCTCATTAATAACGACGTACTTAATCATATGATTGACACCTGATATCCTCCTCGTTGGTAATCACGCGCAGATGTACTGTAGACAGGTGTACCTCACCGTCTTGTTTTATAGATGACTGTAGAACGTCCCAAAAATATATCGCCAAGAAATAAAACTGAGGTGTCCAGAGTAAAAACAATTTATTATATAAAATACCGTGGATAGTCATTCAACACAGGAGAATCTTAACACCGTGATTTACAAAAGTGACGTCACTGCACAACGCCATCTATTATCGAAAAAGGGTACTAAACTTATACATGTTGGTTTTCATAAGAATTAGCAATTGTTTTACACAGATTAGACATGACATGTTACGAGTTTGTGAAGGAGATAAATAGGTCCCGTCGGGGCTACGGGTTGTTCGAAAGAGATACCGCAGTCTTGGCACAAAGGGCTGAGAAGAAACATGGGTGGTTTTTAGTCAGTATAGAAGTCTGACACTCCCTTCAGCCCTCTGCCCAGAGCGGGAATAGTCATTTCATGATATCTAACCGCCTAAAAAAAAGTATGGATCGTGTATGGAGGACTTAATACTTTTGAAAAACAAATAAGTACCTTATCATTACAGCATGAATTAGGTTACCGATGTAACCCGAAGAATCCTGTGATTTTTTACAGAATAAATAAATATTAACTACTTGTACGCCCCTATGTTTTTCTTTTTGATTATACATTATTTTTCTAAGCACTAGAACCTTCAAAAAATGCTCAAAATTGCTTATTTAGATCGCTGTCAACAGAGGCCTAGTGTACAAATTTGACAACTATTAACGAAAACAGAAAAACATAGGGGCACAGAATACATCCTTCTTATTTAGTGTCCAAAATATCTTATAAATTGGTACAATATTGGAGGAGGAAATGGGCGAGAGCCAAACCTAGAAATATGACTTTTTACTTAAACTTCTCCGCCGGATTTCTTAGCCGGATCTGCAGTTGTCCTTATCGCACGAGTTTGAGGGCAGGGGGGCGGAGAGAGACAGCGATAGTGGAGAGAGACAGACGGATAGACAGAGAGAGATAGTGCCCACATTTCCTCTTAAGTAGCAATGGGCAGGGCACATAGCTCGGCCTGACCTGGTGAAGGTTGCGGGGACCGGGACTGGTCAATGTGGCGACACTTGGGGGGGGGGGTCTATGTCCCGTAGTAGACTTTTTCGGCTGAAATGATGATGATGATGATGATGATGATCCTTTCTTGTTGGACGCAGATGTAATGTAGACAGGTGTGTCTGCCCGTCAAAGTCAAAGTCAAAGTCAAAGCATTTATTTCAAGTAGGCCGTTACAGGCACTTTTGAATAGTCGAATTAAACTAACTGCAGCACTCAGAGATATCCAACGATTACTCAAGCCGCCACCCAGCAAAGGCCTGACATACTTTTGTATGACAAAACTGCCAAAAACCTTTACCAAGCGACGTCCCAAGCAACCACTGAAGCTCTCCGAGTGCGGCAGTAAACTACTGAAGCTAAATAAACTAAGCTACAGTCCCAGTCACAAGGCATAATAACTCGTGATTGTACTGTAGTTGCCCATTCCAAAGCGTTGGTCTCATGAGAAGAATGGCAAGAAACTTCATGGACACTCTTTTAAAATCGTTTGGGTTTACAATATGTTCAAGGTACAGACATAATCTTGGTATAATACACACATGAAGACTATGCAAATTAGTGTCTGAGATGGTCTTTTGAAGAAAGCACCACACAGATTTGAGTGGACCCGTCCGTCGCGTTTTATGATGTTAAGTATGGATCGTGTATGGCGCACAGCGTTCAGTAGATCTAACGTACAAAAAAAAGCATTAAATAAAGTGTCTTTTTTTACTTATAGTAATAAATTGCCGGCACTCTAGAACAAACTCATCCTTTAAGAGTAGGTACTTAAAAATGCGTTTTTCTTATTTTTTTGTTTACCATCGTCCTTATTTTGGTGGTCTGAATAATTTCTGAAATTTTGTCCACCTATTTTAATGGGACCTTATCTAGGAGGTAAGCTGAGATGACGAGTAAATAAGAAGTATAGAAGAAGAGAATTTTAGACTTACTTGTCTGTTTGTCTGTATGCTTAAATGTTTAAAACTACGCAACGGATTTTGATGCGGTTTTTTTTAATAGATAGAGTGGTTGAAGAGGAAGGTTTTAGTATATAATTTGAACGACATCCACGCGGGTGAAGCCGCGGCCATCAGCTAGTTTTAATTAAAATATTGTTAAGTAGTCTTGTCTACACACTGTGTCTACATTTCTTATCCAACTATCCTCACGCAGGTCTGCTGGAAGAAATTTCTTTTGAAATAAGCAGTACCTTTGTGCTCTTCTAGGTATTTGAAATTCCTGATATTACTCCAGCATTTCCAGATGGAGTGAAGTGCTATTGGGTTTTCCTTCAAGAATGTCTGCTCCAACCACTTACTAGAGGCAGTTGTCATAGCCTCAGCATTGATGAGGTTATGTTGAATACATCATCGCATTATTATCAAATTATTCATCATTTTGCAACTAAAAGCAAACTAGTTTGAGACATATTCATTGACACTGTTTAAGCTGTTTTGCGAAACAATTAACTTGTATTTCACCTTTTGCGACCATAAATGTTTGCAAAAATAACTCCAAGAAAGTTGAACTTATAAAACGTGAGCAAACTGGATAAAATACAACTCAAGCAAAAAAATAAAGCAATTTTCCTGTTAAAACGTTAAACATCAAAATTAACACGGTGGTTTTCGACGTAGCATGCACAAGCAACACATCCTACATACAGACACGCCTTCTTTCTTTACAGTGCTGATTGAGGTTATACATGTCTAGTCATGCACTCTTTGTTGAGTCGTAATGATCTGGGTAAGTAATGTGAGACACACAAAATGCACTTTTTTAAACCTGAAAACATCTTTCCTGTTTTCGACGAATGGACAAACACATATCGGCAGTTATTTTAAGTTCCGTGTGTTAAGCCTAAAGCCATCAACCGAGCACATTACAGTTATACAGGCTATGTGGTTGTTACTGCGAAATTTGAGGTGAAAAACCTAATAATATTGCCCGATCTGGGAAACCAACTCACGATCACTGCAATCATCGCTGATAGACTAATAATAATTTCAGCATAATTTCAGTACTTATTAACTATTTTTCAGATCTCATTACTATTCAGTATATTTATATTTACTCCACTGTAAAACCACAAAAAAACGATATTACCTTTTTAAATAAACCGAAATGAGAATACTGAATACCAAAGAGAAGAGTTCTTTTACCTAAAAAACTTATAAAACCAAAGAATTCCTCTAGACAAACGCAACGCTAGGCATTTCAATTATTATACTGGCAAGCCCGCCATTTTCGCCAATTATCTGCACATAATTACTTGCCACGCTTTAAGCTGGCAACACTGTAATTATCCTATTAATTGTGACGTGCGCAGGCACATGTAATGGTCGTAAAGAAGTTATATTTTATAGGTGGAATGCTATACTCGTAAGTGGTGGGTAGCCATTTTGATATAAGTAGTACTTCTTCTTCTTCTTAAAACATTATTTTATTGATAAGTTGGGCCTGAGGTGTGAGTACATTGTGGCTTAAGGCGAGGTTGCAGTACTTTGTTTTATGTACGCACGACCTCACCCCCCGCCCTGCCGCGCGAGCGATATAATGCCTAAATTTTGACTGTTTTTTGCTTCTTGGAGAAAAACTATAAAGAAATTATACAATATGTTTTCAACATTTACTTCAGAATAAAAAGTTCTATCTATTGATATAACTTTTATATAAATCCATGACGAAATGTCTTAGCAGTACACGTTTGAAATCGTGATTTAGAGTCATGTTTGATAAAAAAAAGTATCGAGCCGATCATTCTAAATCGCGTTTCTATCTTTACGATTTACTAGAGAGTATGTTCAATTTTTATGTAACGATTTTTATTTATTAAAAAACTCGTATTTAGTTCGATTTTTATAGATTCAAAAATCTTTAAAAGTACTGCAACCCCGCCTTAAGGCGCTAACAGCACCGAAACTAGCGCCACACGTACACATTTAAGTAAGTATTTCTTTTACTCTAATCACAACAAATTTTAAAAATCCATAACACTACGACGCGGCGACGCTAGGAAATAACCTGTAGTATTTTTAAAATCACTTTTCATGAGTCTACACTTTATAAATTAAGAGAATTACTGATTAAGGTCACTTTTATCTTTTATCAGTAATAGGGGATCGGACTGACTCAAAAAAACATGATTCTGTTTAGTCCGTCAGTTAGATTATCGAAAAATATTGAATACGTGTTTTTTGTTTTATCAAATCAATAAAAATTTACGAAGATAAAGCGCGTCAAAGATCATGGAGTGGGGCTTGAAACGTCACTTGAAGGTACAAAATGTACTAGCATATGACGTCACACGAGTTTTCGAAGCACTGTATCGTCTTTATTTTTTGTTTACGTGAAATAAGAAAAAATATGTGGTCAATATTTTTTTGGAAATCTATCTGACGGACTAATTAGTTTTTTTTGTCCGATCCCCTATTCTCTTAATTTATCAAGTCTAGAATCATGAAAAGTTTTCTCGCGCTTCGCTCAAGGTCGCTGGCATTTACCCCCGTATTTATAGTCAAGTCAAAGTAATTACTTGGACATGTAATTACTTATGCAAATATTTTTATGCAATGAGCAAGAATTTAAACGAAGTTAGAACCGTCAATGAAAGCAAAACTAAGAATTCTAATGTTTGATTAGTTCTAACATTAAGGAATTACTAATCTAGGTACAGAGAAAAAATGGTATCTTAAACAATGACATTTACTCAAGTAATAGTAATGACTTGTTTATAAATACGGGTGTTAGTGTCGCCTATTGATAATAGCCACAGGAATCAAATTTCCAGGGTAGGGAGCGCTTCGCCTCAAAGAGATGTCAGGCACACTGAAGGGGTCCCAAGGGCCGACGTCTGCGGAACTGCGGGACTGTTCGGAAGAGATAGATACCACGGCCCTAGAACACAAAGGGGTAAGAAGGAGCATGCATGAGTTTTAGTCAGTACTCGACTGACACTCTCTTCCGCTCCACCCAGAGCGGGATTTGATGTTTTCACAAAATAAAAGGCAGCGCTTGCCAAAAGCGGTGCGTATCTGGATGGGTCCATTACATAATACCTACATACTGTTTCCTCCGTGACTCGGAAAACACATTAAGCCGTGGTCCTGGCTGACATTTATAGATCTTTGGGAGTCTTTACAGGTAGTCAAGAGTCTGACAGGTGGCACAACAGTCTTACAACCAGTCTTACCAAGGGGTATCGTATTACCCAATCAAAACTAACTGGACTGTGGAGGTCAGATAACCGCTCGAAGTAAAATATTGGTATACATTATCTGGTTAGACTGGAAGCTGACCCCAACATAGTTGGAAAAAATCGAAACAGATGATGAGTCTTACCAAAGGCTATCGTTTTACCCACTACTGATTGGTTTGTGAAGGTCAGATATGCAGTCACTCCATTGTAACAAACAGCTTCACTTGCTTTCCGAGACACAAACACCAAAAAAATAAAACTGGCCAAGTGCAAGTCGGACTTACACATGAAGGGTTCCGCACCATTGTAGTAGATATTGCGAGGTTTTCCTGTAATCTATATGTGTTGAAATAATTTCTGTATTTTTTAAAAAAAAATTAAGCTCAGTAGTTTTGGACTTAATTTGGGGGGAATGGTCAGACAGACACACAACTTCACACGAGTAATCCTATAAGGGTTCCGTTTTTTCCTTATGACTTTATGAGGTACGGAACCCTAAAAAACTATTAAATGTTGGTTCAAAATATCATTTCACCTCCTTCCCTTTGCGGTACCGACAGAATCCTCATCCCGTTGTCAACAAAGCGATAAATGATTGAAATTTAACCTTTCTGCCCGGTCAATGATCATTTATCTCAATTGATTACCTTAACTGTCTTGGATATGGTGCCTATGGTGTCACATTTCGAGCCGACAGGGGACGAAAAAAAAAAAGATTTTTGGATGATTTTTTTGTTTAAATGTACTTATTTGGTGAAAAATATTTCTTGATAACACACTAGAAAACTCAGAAAAATTTTGTCTATGAAAAATTGTCTCAAATTGTCAAATTGTCTGTGTGTTGAATCTTTGAGGTAGATATTTAATTTTCATTTGACTTTTTGCCACTTATCTGTTAGTTTTAAAGTTTATCCCGTATATTATGATAAGCTTCATTTTTTTTCTTTTTATTTAGGTATTTCCTGCAACTTTTGAGCTGAGCTGAGTTTGAATTGTTGAGCTTCATGAAAAACTGCTTAAGTGAAATTAGGTAAAAAATAAATATATTTTAAGCTTATAGGTAATCGTATTCATGATCTAAAGGGACTGCCAGCGCCATCTATTGAGAGATTTTATAATAAAAATGTTTTCATAATAAATATTTTTCTTGAGAATATGAAAAGACTATAAATTATACCAATAACAGTGCTTATTCAAACGTGTTGCGCCGACCCCAAATAAAATGGTACAAGGGCAGGAAGAAATAATAAGTGTTTATTCAGATCCGGTACAAAGTAAAGTACCTATCTAATTCCCCCGTCAGGGCTGCGAGTTGTTCAAAACAGATACCGTGGCCTCGACACAAAGGGCTAAGAAGTAAAATGGGTGGTTTTTAGTCAGTAGAAGTCTGACACTCCCTACCGCTCTACCCAAAACGGGAGGAGTCATTTGATGATCACCACGCTTCAAAAAACAAAAAAGTATCTAATTCTATAAAGTGAATTATACTTTCGGAAATAGAGTTATGGACCTCAAATGGGCAGGACACCTACCAAGACGCGGTGTTCACAGGTGGTGTAAAACAAGTGGCGTCCGGCGGGCGACATGGGCAGAAGACTTGTAGGTAACGTTGTAGACGACACGGTTGGCGCAGTGGCTAAGCGATTGGACTGCTGCGCTGCGTGTCGCGGGTTCGATCCCCGCACGAAACAAATATTTGTAAGGCCTACAGATAGTTGTTTCGGGTCTGGGTATTTGTGTACGTGAGTTTATGTTTGTAAACGCACCCACGATACAGGAGAAATTCCTAGTGTGGGGCAACGTTTTTAAAAAAAAAAATAAAAAAAATAACGGGCGAATATCCTGAATGAGACTGCTGCCACACGAACGTGGACCTTTTTTTTTGGTGGTTGGGAAATCATTAAATGACTCCTCCCGCTCTGGGCAGAGCGGTAGGGAGTGTCAGACTTCTACCGACTAAAAACCACCCATGTTCTTTCTTAGCCCTTTGTGTCGGGACCGCGGTCTCTTTCGAACAACCCACAGCCCCGACGGGTGAACGTGGAGCTTGGCACAAATCAAGAGAGGCTATGCCCTAGCAGGGTTAATGGGCTGCGGATGATACTGATGATTAACACAGTTAATAACTATATTTTTGTGGTTATGACTTAGCTGAGTCGCCATCTTTTGTAGGTATTTAACATAAGTAATTTCCATTTTCAGAAATGTTTACTAAAAGAATTTCCACCTCCTCTATGTATAAAGGAGGCCATAATATCACGCCTGTAATCCGGGACGAGCCTATTGCCTTCAACCGAGCAGCAATACAGACTTCATGACTGGCGATTTCTCCATACAAATAAATAATAAGTACGCGTGAAAACATACCAGGTGTCTGAAAAAGCAGTCCTTTACTAAATTGAAACCAATTAAACAATTCACAATATTGAGTCATACACAAAATTAGGAAAGTCAAAACATACTCACACACACAAAACTAAAATTACATACAATTTTCTACCAATTAAGTTCTTCAAACTTCCAATATTCATACAACATACTATAGAGAAACATTTCTTGGAAACGTTCACACAGAAAAACCAACCTAAACTTTAAGAAGCAAAAGGTTAAAAGTCGCTTGATTCGATTCAATTCGGACCACACACGTCGAAGGTTTTTAAAAAAGGAACGCGCCGACCGCGCCTCGTTCGTTACCTCATCGTCGGGTGGTTTTTTTTTTAATTTTCTTTTTTTTAAGAGCAAAGGTATAAAGGTATCGACGCTAGTTATATACACGCCTTTGAATGTAGGAGGGATTTTAGTAGCAAACGATTGTGAGAAACTGGTTGATTTTATAATCTTTGTTTTTAGTTAAAACTTCAATTGATTTGTGTGGTTTGTTTGAGGAGATTATAGCTAGATAATAACTCTCGGATCAATTTTCAGGTTAAGCCGCTGGCCTAGGTTGGTCTGTGGATGGGTGACCCATCCATGACATGCCGAGATTCCTTCGTGCACGTTAAGCTGATAATTAGTCCGGCTGTCATTAATTTGTAGATCTTTGACCGTTGTTACAGGTAGTCAGTGGCCTGAAAGTCTTTTTTTTTTTTGGGGGGTTGGAAAATCATCAAATGACCCCCCCGCTCTTGGGCAGAGCGAAGGGGAGTGTCAGACTTCTACTGACTAAAAACCGAACCCATGTTCCTTCTTCGCCCTTGTGCCGAGGCCACGTCATCTCTTTCGATAATCCGCAGCCCCGACGGGATCCGCAGCCCGACGGGGGCCTGAAAGTCTGGCAACGTCTTACAAGAGGTTTCATATTAGCCAGTGATAACTGGGTTGTCGAGGTAAAACACGGGTATTTAGCTGCATTTGGTTAGACTGGAAGTCAACCCCAACACAGCTGGGAAATGCCGATGGCCCGATCTGATTTTCAAGATTATTTTCAGAACGTAACATCAAGAGATCTTGTTTTCAGTGATTTCATTACTTGAAAGTTACCGTATTTACAGGAAGGGTGTTGATTTATCATAATATTCATTATGATCATGATCAGCCTATTAATGTTCCCACTGCTGGGGACATAGGCCTCCTCTTGTTGAGAGGGATGGGCTATAAGCTACCACGCGGGCCCAGTGCGGATAGGTAGATGTCACAATTCTTCGAATTTTTGGTTCTAAGACATGCTGGTTTCCTCACGATGTTTTCCTTCACCGTTTATAAAAGGAATGGTGATGAATAAAAATACACAAAGTAATGCGCCTGCCTGGTTTCGAACCCACGACTTACTGTTTATAAGTCGGGGCCGCCACCACTGGGCACCGCTGCTCTCGTAAATTTTTAAAAAACAAAAAAAAAAAAAACCTTATTCATCATCGTGTAGTTAGAACCTAACCTTTTTTTTTTTTTTTGTGGGTGGAAAATCATCTAATAACCCCCCCCCCCCCCCCGCTCTTGGGCAGAACGAAGGGGAGTGTCAGACTTCTACTGACTAAAAACCAAACCCATGTTCCTTCTCCGCCCTTGTGTCGGAGCCGTGTTAACCTTTCGACAATCCACAGCCCCGACGAGCGTCGGCCATTGCGGGCCCCTTCCATATTGCTGACATCTCTTTGAGGCACGCGTGGAACACGTACGCGCCGCCGACACGGTCTGTTGCCGTCATGACGACGGCCGGAAGGCGAGCTAGCCCGTTACTCACCGTCCACAGACCCGCGTCAACGGTGGCCGGAGATCATCGCGTGACCCCCGACGCCCGGAGCACCTTCCGCGGCGGGTTAGAACCTAACCTAGTTTCAGAGTGTTATACCGCCTCTGTCATCGAGAAAATATCTCTCAGTCATACTAGTGTTCCGTATGGTGTCGGACGCAAAGAATAGCACCATCCCCTATCTTCCCGTGGGTGTCGTAAGAGGCGACTAAGGGATGTACCAGAGAATGGGCAGCAGCGTTCTCTGTGCTCCTTGTATCGACCGTACTGCGATCGCCAACCCGCCTGCCAAGCGTGGCGATTATGGCAAACCCCCCCTAAGCAAAAATTACACTTAGGGGAGGCCTATGTCCAGCAGTGGACGTCTTTCGGCTGAGGTGATACTAGTGTTTCCTCTGTCTTTCTGTTTGTCGAGCTTCATTGTCTCGGCACTTTTCTGGTGGTCGCCACTGTTGATTCTGGCTTTCAGGAGTTGCAGTGGTTTGGAAATATTGCGACGGGATTATCCGATTAAAAAAAAATCTACTCCATGAAATTTGCATGCGCTTTGCTGGTCATAAAATGCTTTCAAATCATTTGATTCTTTGGAATTAATACACTTTGATTTATTTAATGTTTTATCCCTTGAATTAAAATATCTATTTATTATAGTTTTTCCAAATTTCTGAACCGTTTTTCTTATTCCCAATAAAGTTGTTTCAGGAGAGCCCACATTTCGCGGCCGTCGGCATATCAAGTAAGTCTACCTATCAAAGCCGGCTCTAAGGAGCCGGTATAAAATTACCAAAAAAATCTAGATTTTCCTTTCCATCTCTTTTGATTTCCAAAAGATTTGTGATATTTTCTTATCCCATATTTTGTGTACTAACATTTTCAAAACTGCTGTGCGCCAAATCCGACGGCCGGCCTTAAATTATTGAAATCGGAAGTTAACAACTTCTAGGATTTTTCAGAATCTTAGACTGAATTTCGTTTTATTTTTGCGACCTCAGATAGAAGAACCTGTTATCAGCTAACAGCTTATAGCATTACATCCAGCCGAAAAACAGCTAAATAATTCCATTGACTGATTGTGCTTCTTTGAAATTCTTATTTATGGTTTTGTGTTTCTTCTGTCTAACTGAGAACTCTTCATCATCATCATCAACCTATACCTCCTTATTATAAAACGTAGTTAAACCTGGTTTATCTTAGACTTGGTTTATCTCGCATGACGTCTCACTTCAATAATATTCAAAAGAAAGTGACAGCATGCGAGATAAACCAGGTCTAAGTTAAACCAGGTTTAACTACCTTTTGTAATAAGGCGGTTTATGTTTCCACTGCAGGGACTCAGGCCTCCTCTCTAGGAGAGGGATGGGTTATAACCCACCACGCGAACCCAGTGCGGGTTGGTAGATGTCACATGTCTTCGAATATTCTGGGAGAACTCTTACTTACTAATCATCAACTATTTCTACTCGATCTCTAGGTACCTACTCTGTTATTATTTTAAGACGTTTGATATTGGTGTGGGTCTAATATTTGTAAATTTTAGCAGCAGCACCAACAAGGATGCAAGATATGATTAACAAATAATTCAAATGGTACTATGAGCATGCCAGTTTAAAACCATAATTATAACCTTTTGAAAATGGTTTTATTACTACCAAAATGTATTCCTTAACTTTCGAAAAGGGTTTCATTGTTATCAAAATAATTGTTTCATACACAACTATACAAAATTAAGTTTTTAATCTAGATATTTACTTCTATCAACATAATTCTGTACCTTTAGTGAAAAGTGATACAAGTCACAAATCCTCGTTTTGAGAAAAACAGAGATTAAGTATTGCATTTTTTAAACGGATACAACTTTTTTATTTCAGTATATTTTTTTGACGTATTGACTTTTATCAATTGGAAATTGTTTTTATTTTATCGTATATGTTTTGATTTTGTTAAAAAAATATTAGAATTTGAGATATTTAAAAAAAACTAGACTTATATCATTAGCCACATTTAAGTTCCTATGTGTATAATGATACAATTTCAATTATATCATTTTACATATTATAAAATGCACTTGTGTTCAATGTAACAAGTATTTTTGAAACATCTTTTTAACAGTAACAGAGTTATAAATAATAAAACACTGGAACTAATTTTGTTTCGAAAGCATCGAGCTTTCATGGGTACCGTGTCTTTTTAGTGTGCTATGACAAAATCTAACTTATATCAATTTACACACAATGAACACAATAGAAGATGCGGTGTATTTCGATTTATCTTTATTTATATCAAATGAGCTGAGGTGTAAAGTAATATAAGTTTAATTTAATTTCTATTGTGGGTTCACTAGGACCCACAATAGAAATTAAATTATTAGGGCAGTAGGTACTAACCTACTGCCCCCTTATCATCATCATTATCATCATTTCAGCCAAAAGACGTCCACTGCTGGACATAGGCCTACCCCAGGCGTCGCCATATTGACCGGTCCCGTGCGCTTCGTATCCAGCGGTGGCCACCTTCACTATATAGGTCATCGGTTCAACTAGATGGGAGGTCTTCCAACGCAACGACTTCCGGTTCGCGGTCGCCACTCTAGAATTTTTTAGCCCCATCGGCCACCCGTTATGCAAATACTGTGCCCTGCCCACTGCCTTAAAAATTTTGACAATTCTTCGGGGTACGTCGGTAATCTTGGTTCGGATGGATGTCTTCAATTCTGATCCGATCCCGCAAGGAAATTCCGAGTGTAGCCCTCTCTATCGCCTTTTGGGTGACTTTGAGCTTTCTGATGAGGCCCATTGTGAGCGACCACGCTTCGGTTTAATGGAGCTTGTTTTATTTTCAGCAACCAAATACCTATCAAGATCTAATACTCTACACTCGAAGTTGTAGACGATTATGTCTACCTGGGACAAACTGTCCAGTTAGGTAGGTTTAACTTTAAGAAAGAGGTCAATCGTCGAATTCGACTCGGCTGGGCAGCTTTTGGGAAGCTGAGTAGTATCTTCTTGTCCGACTTACCGCAGTGTCTCAACCACCATGACCAGTGTGTGTTGCCAGTGATTACATATGGGACCGTAACGTGGTCACTCACGATCAGCCTTATCAGAAGGTATAAAGTCAAACAAAGGGCTATGGAGAGGGCTATGCTCGGAGTTTCCTTGTGTGATCGAATCGGAAAGGAAGACATCCGCATAAAACCAAGGTTACTGACGTAGCCCGAAGAATTGCCAGACTTAAGTGGCGACGGGCAGGGCACATTGCTCGCAGAACAGATGGCCGATGGGGCCGAAAAGTTTTGGAGTGGCGACCGCGAACCAGAAGACGTTGCATTGGAAGGCCTTCCACTAGGTGGACCGATGACCTGGTGAAGGTTTCGGGGATTCGCTGGATGCGAGACGCACGGGACCGGTCAATGTAGCGACACTTAGGGGATCGAGGCTTATGTCCAGTAGTGGACGTCTTTCGGCTGAAATGATGATGAACCAAATAAGGTCAACTTTTGTGATTGTAGACCCGATGAACCAGGTTTGTTTCTCAAATGTTTTTTTATTCGGCATGGAATTTGAGATTCGTGATTTCAGCAAGCAGGTTTGATGGACAATAAGTAGGTATGCACATATGCTTTTTTGGGATTTTTAAGATCTAGCAGCAGCTAGTCTCGGAATATAGAATGCCGCGAAAAGTGTACGAATAGTGTTACCGTTTTAGGGTTCCGTAGCCGCATGGCAAAAATACAGAACCTTTACAAATTCGTCATGTCTGTATGTCCATCCGTCAGTCCGTAATTCCGTCTGCTGTACTGCCACTTTATTCCGAAACTATTAAGACTACGTACTCAGTAGAAACTTCGTATAAGGTAGATGTATTCTGTGAACTGCTTTACGATTTTTATACAAAAATAAAAGATTAAGGGGGGCTCCCCATACAAGAAAATTTAACTATAAAAAACGTCAATCTTATAAGTATCTATATAGGTTTTTAAAAATGACATTAAGGTTCCTAAAAACATTATTTGTCAACGTCAATTTTTAAACGAAAGACACACACACAAAAGTTTCCCCCTCCAAATTTTTTAATAGAATTAAAAAAATACTGTTGTTTAATAGTTTGAACGAGATTAAAAAAACCGTAAATATAACTTTGTCATTCATACAAACACTATGAAAAACTAAATTAATCACAAAATGTGTATTTTTGTTGCCACTATAACAACAACAAATACAAATTAAAGGGTATGATACATACTACTATGATGGTACGGAACCGTACATGTGCGACTCGGACTCGCACTTGGTCAGTTTTTTGTTATTTTATGGTGGAGTGGATGAAGATTCACTGTCACTACTAAAATATATTGCTTTACTCACGTTTCAGTCAGTGCAAAAGAAATAAGAAAACAACATAACCATGAGTGCAATAAGGACAATAACAAAAAAATACACCCAGCGGACATTATCCGTCAACAACTAAAGATGCATTTTAGTGATAAACTAATGAATCTAGTGATTTGCTAAATTAACCGTTTGAGACTATTCTTTTCTTTAAATATTTTTGGTTTGTATTAGCAACATTGTTAAATTCTCGTAAAAGGGAGTAGGTACGAGTTTTTTTTCTCGCTTCTCGTACAGAGAGTGCTACATCTCGCAAATATACGAGATTTCTCGTACATCTGGCAACGCAGTTTGTGCGCGATTACATCCCCCGCCATCATGGCTGTTCTCGCTTGATACTAGATCACTGCATAGATCACTTTACACAATAATCACTATCGCTCGGATCCTAAAAATCCTATACTACAGCGATATAAATAAATTTATATTATTGAGAACTAAACGCGTTACTTAAAATATTTCACGTGTAGTTTGATACAGGTTTAGTTGTATCACTTGACACGTTGGTGATGATTAATGCTGCTTATACTTATGAGATACAATTTGAGTCATATCATCATTCACAATTGATAATTGTAGGGTTTTTTTGGTGTCACTTAATACAAATTGTATTGTATTAATACGCACAAAACTCGTGTCATTAATATTAAATGTGTCAAGTAATATAAATCGAGATAGCCTTATTTACACGTACTTGTTTAAATTTAAGCTTTAGTTCAATTTAATATAACTAAAGACATATCAATATACACAAAAAATATCATCAAAATCAACCAAGAATGCCACTTGTATCATTAAACACGAAACTTATTTCCCTTTCTATAAGAGATAGAGTTATACCGATTAGATAGAAAAATCACATAAAATTCAAGCTTCAAGATTGTACGCAGAACTCAAAACTGCTACAAGTCGAGTTATATCACTTTTCACTAAAGGTACAGAATTTTACTTAGCACTATGATCTACTTACACAAAACTTAAATAACTTATGACTTACAGCTGTTCAAGTAAATTTACATAAACTCGGTTTTCCGTAACATATAATTAAGCAGTAAATAATTTTAATAATAAATAATGTTGTTTTAAGTTTATTACTATTTTGTGAGTAGCCGTAGCAGTCACTAAATTGACAGAAACAGGATATTATGCAAAATGCAAAATGGCGGCGAATATTCCAATGGGTTGCAGGAAACTGTGTTTTGAAATGAACTTATCTAAATTCTTGTTGTAAAGGAATTCTCATAACATATCATCACGCCTGTAATCCCGAAGGGTTAGGCAGAGGCCCCGTCGGTGCTGCGTGTTGTTCGAAAGAGAAACCGCGGCTTCGGCACGAAGGGCTAAAAAGGAACATGGGTAGTTTTTAGTCAGTAGAAGTCTGACTCTCCCTTCCGCCCCTTACAACAAATCACTACTTCGATGGACGGGACACTATTTCCACAAATTCCTAATGGAAAAACCCAATAAAAAAATATTATAAATTAAGAATTTCTCCCGAAGGGTTAGGAATGGGTGTACATAATAGTAGGTAGGTATACCCACATTTCGCCAGTTAAGTATGTTTAAGTCCCATATAATAATAGGAGAGCCTATTGCCATCAACCGGGCACAAATCTAGACTTCGTGGCTGCTACTGAGAAATTCCTGATGGAAAAAACCCAATAACACTTTGTCGGACCGGGGAATCGAAGCCACTAGACCAACGAGATAGTCAAATTGATGAAATTACAATTCTAAATTCTTCTTGTAAAGGAGTTCCCATGTTGAAGACTTATATAAACACTAGCTTTTGCCCACGGCTTCGCCCGCGTGGATGTCGGTTTAACTACAAAAAAAAATGACGATTTTCCATACAAACTTTCGTCCCCTATTTAACTCCCTTAGGGGTTGAATTTCCAAAAACTCCTTCTTAGTGCTCCCCTACATTACAATAGGAAGCTGTGTGCAAAATTTCACATTCCTAGCCCCAGTAGTTTCGGCTGTACGTTGATATGTCAGTCAGTCAGTTCTCCTTATATATAAATATAGATTCCTTATTTATTATGATTATTTATCGAAATGTATTAAAATTTCGAAACTGCCGTGTGCTGGAACCGATGGCTGACCCTATTGAAATTGGCTGTCAACAACTCCTAGGTAGGACTTTTCAAAATATGTAACTGAACGCGGTTTACCAAACCCGCACTGGGCCCGCGTGGTGGATTACAGCCCAGCCCTCTCCTAGAGAGGAGCCCCGAGTCCCTGCAGTAGGAACATTATAGGCTGATGATGATTTAACGAGGAGCTCGTGGGTAAATTATAATCTGATTTTCGCAAAATAACACCATAGCCTTTCCACGGACACTATGTATTATATAAACAAAGCTTATCAACTTCAGCTACAACACTTTTAATTTAAAAAAATCTGCATTCAATAAGATGGTCGGAACATTTTCGTCATTATTGTTTTTCAACTAACTCTACCTACCCCAGTTTTTAAGCTAATCCATCTAGCTCGGGATGTCGTCTCCAGGGCTCATCTGGCCTTTAGGTCTTGGATTCTTTCTAGAAAACCATTTCCAAGGAAGATCTTTTAACAGTCTCTAAGCGGTATTGTATTACCAGTACTGCTTGGGCTGTGGTGTTGACTGTTGTCCATGTAATATACTGGTATTCAGCTGCATCTAGTTAGTCTGGAATAAGACCCAAACATAGTTGCAACAAGGCTAGGCAGATGATGATGCCTTTTTAGGTAAAAATATTAACACCAAACTATACCACCATTAAAACTAAATCGTTTCAAACCACAAAATGCGGCCTAAATCGCCAATCAAAGACAATATCAAACTACCTACTACAATCACACCTTGAATATATAAAAATATAAACGGGTCCGAGCTTAGACCCGTCCATAAATAACGATGTTTTATTACAAAGATTCAAGCTTCTTAAAACCCCGCCATCGCCAGTTTTACTTTTAATAGTTTTTTAAATATCCCTCGGTAAGTATGTGGTTCGGCCTTTGAAGATTATTTTGTTATCTCCATGTAATAAAATAGGTGTGGGTATGGCTTATTTTTGTAATCGTTTTTCGGTCTTTTCGTTACGTGGAACGGAACGCGGCGATTTGTTTTTTTTTGTTGTCGAGGTGATTAGTTTCGTTCTGCGTTTGAATTTGACGTTTGTGTTTTGGATTTTGGAGGGAGTTTTATTGTTTTTGCAATTTACGAGTAGATGATTATGTTTTCAGTTAATTTGAAAATCTAGGTTACCGCGGTGATCTAGCGGTCGCTATGTTCCATCAGGAATTTAATTTCTCCGTAGTAGCTTAGAGCCTAGAGTAACATTGATAGACTCGCGCCTTATTATGAAACAAACATTCGATGGGATTGAGTTAGGTATTGATGATTTGAATGTTAATAATAATTCTGTACAGACGTGATACCTATCATATTTTTTCAACATACAGCGAAACACTGACCGGCAAACTGCACAAAACGTAAAAAAATACGACTTATAATTTTTACTTAAGTATTTATACATAAAATCTTTTACGCAAATAATTATTATTATCTTTTAGCTTTTGATCGCGGCCCGTTATGTACGGAAATTAATTCTCACTCACTCGACGATAATGTAGTGTCCTGTTAGTGAAAGAACTTTCTTTCACTCATTTCCCGAAGAAGATCCCGAAGATTTTCCAAAGATTATCCCCTACATACAAACTAGTTATTTGTATAGATTTGAAATCCAGCAAAATTCAAGTTAGAAAAATTAAAGGCAGTTCCCGATCTAATTTCCAAAGATATAACAGAAACCCATCTTCCCAGAAAATCCCCTCTCCCCAGTCTCCCTACCATATTTACTTACCTACTCCCTACAGACGCGATAATACCCCAAAAATGATATAAATCACTTAACAATACCGAACTGGGGCGAAGCGGCACAATTAGACGCTAACTAGTCCAAATTACCCACATCTCCTCGTCTCGGGGGAGAGACTAACAGATTAGGGTCCACGCAAACGAGCCACTTTTCACAGCCACCGGTGGCATTAACATGTTTACACGTAGCGACTTTTAAAACTTATTTTCTTCTAATCTCTTGATTGTCATCATCAGTCTATAATGTTCCCACTGCAGGGACTCAGGCCTCCTTTCTATGAGCGGGAATGGGCTATAATCCACCACGCGGGCTCGGAATCCAATTTATTTAAGTCGCGAATAAATAGGCTTAATCTGGGTTAGCTCTTTCCATCGTCGACCTCATCACATATTAAATCACATTTTAACTTGGTTGACGAGGCTCAGGTCCAGTAGCAAGCGGTTTTGGTTGTCCACAGACTCTCAGTGTGATGGCCACTAGTACTACTTACCTCAACACCCTACCCACTCGTGGTGGCCACCAACCACTATAGGAAGCCACTGACCACCTTCGTTTGCGCGATACCAAAGAAAGTCGCGCGCAACAGCCTCCGGTGGCAGTAGTCGGTGGCTCGTGTGCGCACAGCCTTAGTGTTACGAAACGTTCGTAGGGGCGTGATAGTGCATTTTTGCCTATTCTCCTCATAATAGAGTGGAGTGGGGAGTGCGTTATTGTTACTGTTCCTTCAATATTTTACCTCAGATATAAACTTTATGTACATTAGAATAAAGGCCAGTATAGAGTATACTGCAGTCAGGGGTAATGACAACGACAGGACTAATTGTCATTTTGCTTATTAGGAACGCTTCATTGTCTATACTGGAATATTGTTTTAAAATTGATGACTGTCTTATAGCTGGAGAACCTCTTGGCTAAAAGGCAATTAATGATGATAAACCTATATACGTTTTTCATTATCATTTTCAACATTTCAGCCAAAAGACGTCTACTGCTGGACATAGGCCTCCCCCAGGTGTCACCACATTGACCGGTCCCGTGTGTCTCGCATCCAGCGGATCCCCGCAACCTTTATCAGGTCATCGGTCCACTTAGTGGGAGGCCTTTCAACGCAACATCTTCCGGGCCGCGGTCGCCACTCCAGAACTTTGGGCCTACTTTTTTTACAAGCCTTATTATATCCTTATACTTACTCATATTATAAATGCAAAAGTAACTCTGTCTGTTTGTCTGTTGCTCTTTCACGTCAAAACTACTGAACCGATTTAAATGAAATTTGGTACACAGATAGTCTATAGCCTGAGAAAGGACACTTAATTTTTTTAAAGGGCTAAACTGTTTTACGTTCGTTACGTTACCATCTCAGGGCCAGTTGAAAACCAGCGTCGAGCACTAGCTGCTCGGCAGTTTGCTGAACTGGTCCTACTTGGCGCAGCCGTGCCGTGAGATGCACACACGCTTTTTTTTGTTCTGTTATTTTTTCAATTTCTTTTTATTTATTTTTTTGTTTGTTGTGTGCACTTGTGGAATGTACTAAATAAATATGTTTTCTTTCTTTTTTCTTTCTAATGCGAAAAATGGGTTGTAAGGGGTGGAAAGGGGGAGATGAAAAGATTACTTTTGATCGCGATTACCGAAATTGGTCGCGATAATCGACATCCACGCGGGAGAAGCCACGGGCATCAGCTAGTTCTTTATATTTTTTTATTCGCAATAGAATTAGTTATGAAGCCCTATATCTAACTCTAATAACAAGATATAAAACAGCTACCTACCCCAATTAAAACCAAATTATCAGCTATTTAACGGTAATAAGTACGTGCATTAAAAAGCACTTCTCACTTTAAGCCTATCTGACCACCGATCTATACATTAACCTGTACATTCGAACAAACTATTTGGTATACCTACACGCAGAAATCTTCATAATTCTAGTACACTGACAATAGATTGCAATTATATTTTACTAACTGTTGCCAGCGGCTTCACCCGTTGCAACTCAAAAATGATCCCACTGGAAGATAAAATCGGGATAAAAACTATCCTATGTGTTAATCCAGGGTGTCAGCTAACTCCATACCTAATTTTTTTTTAAATCACTCTAGTCGTTTAGACGTGAAGAAGACAAACAACTTTCGCCTTTATAATATTATAGTGTGAAAACGCGTTTGGCTTAATGCCTGATGTCAAACGCTGTATCGTTTGACATCAGTCTCTAAATGTATCCTGTGTAATCATAAAAGTAAATGTAAGTTAGCTGGCTGTATACTTAATTCCTTGTTTGACCGTACTAAAGGACAGGTGGGGTTACATAGACTTAAAGTGAAAAATAATTACTGATACTCAATGTTCGAAGTTTGCACGTCATAATTATGGTAAGTGATGGCCCTAGGCTGAATATATTAGATACTATGTTGCTTGCAAGTATTTTTTGCCTATATTGTGTCACAATGCTTGACAAAGGTCTGACCTTGCTCACGCACAATGGTCCACTTTAAGGACTAAGTGCGGAAACCTGAAACCCCATAAAGAAGAAGGTCTGACCTTTCTCCTTCTAAAACTCTCTATTTTTTAATATTACTTCCCTATTTGAATCGGATTTTGTTACAGAACCCTAATTCTTCTTCTAAAATCAAAATAGCCTGAGGTGCTACTAATATTATCAGCTATCTTCTAGTAACAGTCCCATCTCCTGAGTCCAGTAGGTATCCTATATACCTCCAGGAGAGAGAGGTTAACTTCCAGTATAACCGAATGCAACTGAACCCCAGAATTATACTGTCTATCTGACTGTCTATCTGACCTCCACAACACAGGACTGGGTAATATGATATAGGTACCTTGGTAAGACTCATTGTCAGATATTCGCGCATCTGAATAACTGTAATAACTACCAAAGATCTACGAATGACAGCTGGGATCAACAGCTTAACGTACTTTCTAACTTCATGTAAAAGATGGTCACCCGTCGACAGACTTCCACTAATAAACACTAGCATAGCATATGTTTAATCGCAGCCTATAATGTTCCCACTGCTGGAACATAGACCTCCTCTGTTTCAGAGGAAATGGTCTATAAGTAAAGACTATTTTTACCCGACTACGGCAAAGCCAAAGGAGGGTTATGATTTTGACTGGCTATGTATGTATGTGAGTATCTTCATCTGTTCCCTCATAGCTTCTAATCTACTTATCGGTACTCGACATAATAATTATGACGTATCGTTATAACCGTCTTAATTTTCCGCTGAACATAGGCTACGTGACGTGTCACAAAAAGCGATTTGGCGCCCTCTAGCGGACAAAAAGTAAGGCTTAAAAAATAAAAATGGAGATAATAATTTAATTTAATTAAAAAAAAATATACGCCGTGTTTGGTATCATTTGAAAGGGCCTCACTTGTACGTTTCCAAAATATTGCTCAAATTAAAAATCACGCCCTCTAGCGGACAAAAAGTAAGAGTAAAAAAAATATTTAACACCAAAATTGTTTAAATAAAAAAAGTAAAAAACTAAAACCCGACTACGACAAAAAAAAACGACGCTGAAAAAGTATGAAACAAGATTTTCAGGATAGAACAAAAAGAAAAGCCGTAGTCACACGTTATAGGTACCAACCTAAACACTTTAATACCGTGTGACTACGGCTTTTATTTTTGTTCTATCCTGAAAATCTTGTTTCATACTTTTTCAGCGTCGTTTTCTTTGTCGTAGTCGGGTTTTAGTTTTTTACTTTTTTATCATAAATCCTAGCTAAAAAAGCCCTGAAACTCCAAACAAGTTTATTCCACTTACCACCACCTCATCGTACCTCCGTATAATATAGAACAATATAATCGTTTGCACGGCGTGCCTTATCGCGCTACGGCCACCGTGCTTGACAAATAACAATTTATATGTTAATAATTCGGGTTTTACGAGCGGGGCGATGCGGGTAGTGACAGGAGGAACCTAACTGATTTTTGGCGTTCTTTTTTTGAATAATTTTTGAAGATGGAATAGGTATTTTGTGGTGAGAATGAGTCACGATTGAGCCACAAAATGGCTTTACAGGGGTCTGTGGTGAATGACAACCTACTCCATTGCATAGTAAGGAGGCCTGTGTCCCATGAGTGGGAATATATTTCATACCCTTTTCACATAGAGGTAGATAGAAACCACAAAACACCATCCTCCGATACTTACATACTCTCTTTCCCCCGTCCATATTCATACATCTGTACATACACACTTCAGACTGATAATGAATGAAACAGTCTAAGGCCCGTAATCCACCAAAGCGGAGACGAGCAGAGCGGAGAGGAGATGTTGCAAATTCGACAATCACAGGAAGGGCGAAAGACGAGATGTAAATTTTAACTAATGTGATTGGCCGATTTCCGCACATCTCCTCTCGTCTCCGCTCCTCTCCGCTTTGGTGGAAACCGGGCCTTATGAAGGGACATCGTAATACGTAGCTGGGTTGTGGGGGTCAGATAGGCAGTCGCTCCATGGAAAATACTGGTATTCAGCTGCATCCGGTTAGACTGGCAGCCGACAAAACAACTCAAGAACAATTATTTTGCGAACTGCCTGACTGGGGAATTTCCCGTTTATTATAATCGAGATCTCTTCAAGAACTTGTGGATTGGTTTCTTAGGCAAGCGTACTCTACCCTAGTTGCGGTCAAGCACAAGCCTATATGTATAGTGTAAAAAATAATAGTATTGAATACCTGTAGATACCACTAAATCCTTAACTAATTAAATATTACTACTTACATGTGGGTTTACTATTAGGTACAACTCTGCCTAACCCTTCGGGAATTACAAGCGTGATATTATGTTATGTAACTAAATATTATGTGCGAAACAAGCACTTACTTATATTTAAATTTAGTATCATGAATATAGTTCCTATTTATATTACCTTTACCGATTGGCCACGACCAACACGTTTAAGCGTCACGCGTGTAGCGACTGTGGAAAAATCAAATGAACGAAATTGTTTACAGCATGCTACGAATCACCGCGAAGATTCTTTTGGCGAAGGAACCAAGTAAGTCGTGGCACAGGCGCGTATCGTTTTTTTTTAAATTTCAATATTATGTATGTAGTGGTCTATGGTGGAACGAGCATGCCCAGAAGTTGCCTGTTCACTCTTTCTTTGATAAATATAGTTCCAGACTTTGGCTGTGCGCATAAAAAGCGCTGAGTACGACTTGTTGGGATATCAACCTAATAGTGTGGATGGTACGCCGCAGAACGTGTGCTTGTCCTGTGCATGGTGGGATCAGCTCGTGAAGATTTAAACATGCAAATCGCAATTCGCGAGGTTGTGAGCAAGCCTTATTCCGCGCGTTCCTGCAAGTCATATAATCTACCCATTTATTCGCTTCATTAGCAAACTTAAGCATTTAATTATTACTAGTATGCTTAGTATTCACTTCGCGTTCCTCTAGTGATAGTTCACCTCATACATGACTATAGACTATAATTTTCACGCCATTAATTTTCTCATGGTTATCAATTTATTTATAAAAAGTATACGTTACGCGTAGAATAACTTGCGTGAATGCACATCATCATCTTCACTATCACTACATAGTATATAACCCTCCTTTTGGGCTTCGCCGCAGTCGGGTAAAAACAAAGTCGCTTCACGCTGTCTGTCCCTATGTATGCTCTGTAACTTTAAAACTACGCAACGGATTTTGATGCGGGTTTTTTTAATAGATAGAGTGATTCAAGAGGAAGGTTTATGTGTAGAATTATGATTCCGTGCGAAGCCGGGTCGGATCGCTAGTAAAAAAATATACACGTTACGCGTAGTAAATATACTTGCGTGAATGCACATAAAAGGTATTTCAAGAGATGATTCATTTGAAAATATTATTGATTTGTGATGACTATATTAATAATAATAATAATAATATTCCACAACTATCACACAACGCCATCTAGTCCCAAGCTAAGCAGAGCTTGTGTTATGGGTACTAGACAACTGATAAACATACTTATATATTTCTAAATACATACATATTGTGTTGGTTTCTTTGTTAAGCTGTTGTTTATTACACCCAGACACAGAACAAATGATCGTGCTCATCACACAAACATTTGTCCTTTGTTTGTGTGGGTGGTTGATGCTGATTGAATTTTTATTAAGTCCGTCTTGCGAAGATCCTTATAATAAACGTGTTTTGAAGAAGAACGACCTTTTTTGTTTTCTGGTGGTCATTTAAAATAAAAACATAAATTATTTATTGCATAAAACATGGTGTTAAATGAAATTAAAATGGTTCAAACATGTTTAGCTAAGATAATCATTATCATCATTATCCGCCTTTTCCCAACCAAGTTCGGGTCGGCTTCCAGTCTTGCCTGATGCAGCTGAATACCTACCAGTATTTTACATAGAGTGAAGGTAGACTAGGTACACACGGCTACACATCAAGCTATACATTTCCAGTTTACGCTGATCTCGCACTGTACGGAAATCCTATACAATGCGAGACCAGCTTATACTGGAAATGTATGGCTTGATGTGTAGCCGTGTGTACCTACAGCATGCAAAATAATACATTAACATTTTTTATAAAAATAAAAAAAAAACTAATTATAGAACTCCGACTTCGACTCGGCTGGGCAGCGATCGGGAAGTGGCGCGGTATCTGCTCGTCCAACTTACCCCAGTGTCTCAAGACGAAAGTCTAAGACCAGTGTGTGTTGCCAGTTATTACATACGGGACCGAAACGTGGTCGCTCACAATGGGCCTCATCAGAAAGCTCAAAGTCACCCATAGGGCAATGGAGAGGGCTATGCTCGGAGTTTCCTTGCGAGATCGAATCAGAAATGAGGACATCCGCATGAGAACCAAGGTTACCGACGTAGCCCGAAGAATCGCCAGACTTTAGTGGCAATGGGCAGGGCACATTGCTTGCAGAACGGATGGCCGATGGGGCCGAAAAGTTCTGGAATGGCGACCGCCAACCGGAAGACGTTGCGTTGGAAGGCCTCCCACTAGGTGGACCGATGACCTGGTCAAGGTTGCAGGAACCCGCTGGATGAGAGACGCACGAGACCGGTCAATGTGGCGACACCTGGGGGAGGCCTTTGTCCAGCAGTGGACGACTTTTGACTGAAATGATGATGATAGAAATAACATGTATAAATTCACTTGCGCAATCTTTAATAATCATGAGTTTAACACGTATAAATATGTACGCACATTAATAGGCAATTTGTATTATAGGTAGGTACCTACTTACCTATTGTATGTAAAACTAACATTTGTCCGCCGTTTAGCTAGCGTTTTGAACGGAAATTATACCACAGAAACGTTTTAGGTTTAGTTTAAATATGATACTCAGAAATAATATCCCATTAGGGAAAGAATTTTCGAATCAGCAGTTTCAAATATTACAACATTCTAACTATCATCTAAGTACCTAATGATTTTTCTTGCTAATATAGGTACACCCATGGGCCATTGAGATTCAGATTCAGATTCTTTATTTGTTAACATAGGTAGTACAAACAGGTGTTACATTTTCATAGGCGCTCTATGTTTTGCCATTTGGCGTACTTAATATATATTTTACATTTAAATATTAATATTATCTACGTGCAACAAATACTATTATCAATTTAAATTATAAAAAACTAGAATGCTAAAATATTTTCAAATAGTCAATTATAAAATTTAAGAAATAACAAAGATAAAAATGTTAGAAATAATAAATAAATAACAATTAAATTAAAAAAAAAAGATTACAAAATAATGTCAATCATGTCATAAAATTTAAAATTAATACGGAAATGTCAAATCAATTAGCTATTCCTTCAATGTCAACAATTAAGTCTTAGATAAGTAGTACAAAATGGTAAATGTCAATAAAATGTATCAGAATAATGTCATGGATTGTAATGAAATAAATACAGTAATGTCAAAAATAGAGGACCTAATGCTTATTATCTATAGGAGGCATTATAGAACTGTCGTCCAAATAGTCCTTTAGCGAATAGTAGCATTTATCAATTAATATTTTCATAAGCACTCTTTTGAATTTGTCCAGGTTAAACGATTTTAATGAGCATCACAATTCTTATTTCTGTTTATTCTTAGGTCATTAGATATCAACGGTAGTCAACGGTCAGTGAAATAAATGACCTATGTTTCCAACACTGAAATAAAAACAACACGTTTCATTTCCCATAAAATTCCTCACAAAATAAACACCCATACCCTAAGCAATTAACTGTAAACATAACATTTTATTACAACACATAAATACGTAATATTAGCGCTCAAAATATGGCGCGAAACAATATAAAGATGACAGATGCGGCTAATGCGTCCGCCATGACACCGACCAATGACAACCCGCCTAACTTTTTTCATAGCAACGGCAGCTGCATGTATTCAGCCAACATTAACGCATGTTATTGGTTATTTTTATAAATATAGTAGGGATGTGTGTCGGGGTGTTTTTTTTTTTGTTAACAATGATGATGTTATTTTGAAAGAAGAATTGGATTTTGTAATGAGATAGAATTTTGATGGCCGCTTCTTAGATGCGTCCGATAAAAAAAAAATTAAATGAGTTTTTCTTGTGTTAAAATGGATTCTTGAGATTCTGTTCGCGTGTATTTAATAAGTTTTTATGTGAAGTTTTATTATCTATTTAACATCTGAAAAAGTCGTTAGTTCACATTTTATTTTAATATTATTGTAGTATTGTGTTTTTCGTGGTATACTTAGTGTATTCCTAGAAGTATTTTACCGATAGGAATTCAGTTTATTTAGTAGTAATTTATTGTTTTCTAGAATGTAAACAAGAAGAAGGGATAAGAAGAAGAGAAGGGATATAACAAAATAGTTTTCTCCTTATTATATATTTTTTTTTTTGTACTATACCACAGTGCTGTCTTATTTGACCCTAAGGTTGACTGGTAGAGAATGCCTTGTGGCATTAAGTCCGCCTATGTACCACTATTGTACATGAAGTTTAATTAAATAAATAAGAAGGGATAAAAATGCAAGAAAAAACAGTTTTTTCTTGCATTGCTCCCGTGAAAACAACTGTGTTTTCACGGGAGCAGTGTTTGTCATCATTGTCATCTCTTCCTAACTATGTTAGGGTTGGCTTCCAGTCGAACCGGATGCAGCTGAATATGAAAAAAATAGTTATTGGTTATACAAGAGTGCAAAGTTGCTTTTTAACCGCGTGCTCAATTTTGATGACCGAGGAAGCGAAGGATTCTAAAATTGAATCACGAGCGGAGCGAGTGATTCAAAATTAGAATCCTGAGCGTTAGCGAGGGAATCAAAAGAGCACGAGGTGAAAAATCTTTGCACTCGAGTGCAACACGTAACTTTTCATCCCACCTCAGCGAGGAAATGACTAAATGCAAAAAAAAAGCATTTACAATCACAAGATACTTTTATTTCAGTTTAAGTATTATCTACTACATTATGATAGCTACTTAAGTATTACAGAAAAATCTTTAAGTTATAACAAAAATACTTAGGTAGGTATAATTAAGATTTTTGTTAGGTACTGTGTTAGTGACTTGTGTACTATTTTTCGGTAAACTATCTGTCATACCTAATAGTTCTACCAATTCATCTGATTCCCTTGGCGTAAATGTTGGCGAGAGAGGGCAATGGCTACGTATTTCGTAACGGCTCATTTTTAGGGTTCCGTAGTCAACTAGGAACCCTTATAGTTTCGCCATGTCTGTCTGTCCGTCCGTCCGTCCTCGCTTAATCTCTGTGACCGTTAGCACTAGAAAGCTGAAATTTGGTACCAATATGTGTATCAATCACGCCGACAAAAAGGTAAAATAAAAATTGGAAAAAAATGTTTTATTAGGATAGCCCCCCTATATGTAAAGTGGGAAGTGTTTTTTTTTTTATTTCAACCCTAACGTGTGATATATTGTTGGAAAGGTATTTAAAAATGAATAGGGGTTTACTAAAATCATTTTTTGATAATGTCAATAATTTCGGAAATAATCGCTCCAAAAGTAAAAAACAATGCGTCCCCCCCCCTCTAACTTTTGAACCATAAGTTTAGAAAATATGAAAAAAATCTGAAAAGTAGAACTTTATAAGGACTTTCTAGGAAAATCATTTTGAACTTGGATGGAAACAACAGATGGAAACAGCAGTTAACCAATATAATTTGGTCCCTGAATCGTATGAGCGCCTATACAATCTAGAGGTCAAGTTTCATTGGCCCATAGAAGAAATTGTATAAATTATTATAGCATACCGTTTTGGTACGGAACCCTTCATGTGCGAGTCCGACTCGCACTTGGCCAGTTTTTGATGTAGAAGGGCCAGTCCAAGGATCTGACTGAGGCTCTTTCAGTGTTATGGCTCCTACAATGCCTTTACATATTTTAGACTTATTTTGAATGGAATCCTCTATATTATTATATCCCTCCACAACCGCATTAGACTTCCAGCCTCCATGGCGCTTAAGGGACAGGAGATCAGCTCCTGAATCGGCCAAAAGTGTGGCTAAAGTTCGTCGGAAACAATGGCCCGTGTACAACAGGGGTTCTGGAATTTCAAGAAATGTTGCTATTTCTCGCGGGATACTGCCAATTTTATTAGCACCCATAGGTTGTCTTACACACTTTCCGTTGCGATATTTCTCAACAATTTTTACGTATTCCTTGCGAATGACGAAGTTACGGTCTCTTTTTACCCGACTGCGGCGAAGCCCAAAAGGAGGGTTATTGTCTTTGTATTATGTAAATGAATTAATAGTAATTCATCTGAATGTTTCTCAAGGTTTGTGACATTAAGTTGTGTTAGTTCGTTAGTTCGACATGCTCCGTTTATACCAATAATGAGAACAACCTGTAACGTAAAGGGAAAGATAAATGAATAAAATTGATATTCATGCATAATTAGGTATGCCTATCAATATCTACTAAGTACTTATTAGATTATGTTAAGTAGTTGAGTAGATACTGAATGCGCAACTGACTTACTTTTGCCGCCAAATATACGGGAATCAGGTGCTTCGTTAAGAAACTTTTCAATTTCAGATGCTGTAAAAACCTTCGATTTTTTTGGTTGATGACCAGATGAGACTCTTTTTAAAAATGCCACTAATTTAGGATAGGTGTCGACATGTATGTCTTTTTTCATCTTTATTATTGCTTTTAACATTGAATACGTACTCCATAGAGTGCTTGATTTCTTGGTCTCGGATAGTTCAATAAAATAAGCCAGCAAAACGTTTTCTGTGAAAGTTTTGGCTGGGTGCGCCAAAGTTCACCTAAAATTTCAACTCCGATAATTGGAAATCCGAAAATGTTCTTCCTAACATTTTTCATCCTAACAATCGCAATTCCTAACTTCTCTGTCTCTAATGTTTTAATTCCGAAGCATTCGACTTCATAATGTCTGTAGCAATAAACATCTATTACACTATTATTTGTTTTCCTATATTTTCTCAACATAACCATCTTTTACACTATTATTCAAAGTCATATCTTTTTTTTTGTTTATATTACTTTTTATTCATAATATAAAAGGTCCCATTAAAATAGGTGGACAAAATTTTAGAAATCATTCAGACCGCTAAAATAAGGACAATAGCAAAAAAAAATATAAGAATAAGAAATAAAATACCTACTTTTATAGGATGAGTTTGTTCTAGAGTGCCGGCAATTTATTATTTTAAGTCAAAATAAAATCACTTTATATATAGTGTTTTTTTTTTTTGTTTAGATGTCTTTAGTTAGGCTTACTAAACGCTGTGTTAAAATTTGTCCACCTATTTTAATGGGACCTTATATACTATGCAAAGATATCCATAGGTTAGGTTAGGTTAGAACTGTGACCAACTACGCGCGAGCCGAGCGAGCGAAGCGAGCGGTGCCGCGGCAGCGGCCGGCGAGCGCTACCTCGAAATTGTTCGCGAATTTTTTCAAGTATTTTTTTCATAGTGCCCCTAAGACGACACTCTGACCTAAATTTCATTCATTTATTTTATTTCAAGACAAAAATCAGTGAAACGACCTTTATTCATTCTAAACAGTTGTATGAGTGAAAATATTATGGTAATTATGTTTAGGAATAAAAGCGTTAGGATAAAAAACAGTAGGAGTTTAAATATATTTACACTAATGATATTATGAATTCCAATTTTCGGAAACATGAGTGTTATGAACATCGTTGGTAGGACTACAAATAGTATGAATGAAAACTTTAGGATGAAAAATTTTAGGATGAATGAATTATTTATTTGCAGAATATAGGTTTTACAAGTTCTTGATATAATTATTTATATATGGGTTTCACTACATTCGGCATTTCTGCCGTACAAATATTTAGAATTACCTATTTTGGTTATTTTGACATGCATCATACATTTACATGCAGTACATACATATTGTTAAATAGCAAAAACATTAGAATGAAGAAATACTGATAACAATTGAAATTTAGATTATTATGCAATTACATAATAAGATTAAAATTAAATACAATAATTCCAATCATACAAGATATTAAAATCACCTATGTTTAAAATAGCAGTCAATAATTATGTCACGTCAATAAATAAAAGAATAATGAAATATTTAAATAATGTCAATATACTTGTACCTAGATGTTATAATAATAATCACAGTTAATAAATTTTACATTTTGCATTCAAAATATTCATCGATGGAATAAAAACATCTCTCACACAACCAGTTATATAGCTTTTTATTAAATTCTAATTCTGTAGCACTTCTAATTTTTTCAGCTAAATGGTTATATATTTTCACCGCCATGGTGTAACAGTTTTTATCACCAAGTTTTAGTCTATTACGAGGGACTACTAGTGGTTTTTGTGCTATTTTCCTCTTCGACATAGCCTTTTCATCCTTTTTAAAAAGCGAGTAATTATTTCTTACAAATTTGCAGGTTTCAAATATATAAAGAGACGGGAGAGTAAGCAGCTTTTGTTTGACAAATACAGGTTTGCAAGAGTCTGTCCACTTAAGATTAAAAATTGATCTTACACACTTTTTTTGAGCAATAAATGCCCTCGAAGCATCTGTTGAATTTCCCCATACAGTTATAGCATACCTTAAAACAGAACAGACATGGCTATGATATACCAGTAGTGCGGTTTGAATGTCTGTTATTTTTTTTATCCTCCTTAGTGCAAATACGAATTGGTTTACCTTCTTACATACATTATCTACGTGCGCTTTCCAATTGCAATGTCTATCCATAATTACTCCTAAAAACTTTATATTATTAACTTCCTCTATGTCATTGTTATTGTATTTTAAACTTAATTTCATGTCATTTTTTAATTTTGTCTGGTTATTATACGGCAAAAATGTCATGAATTTAGTTTTGTTTGCATTAATTTTTAAGTTATTCTCATCGAGCCAATTGATTAAATCTGTCAATGCTTTATTTGTCACTATTTTACTTTTATCCAGAGTTTTCTCTTTTGTCAAGATGGTTGTGTCATCTGCAAATAATATGGTGTACTGATTCGTGGCGTCGGGCAGTTCGTTTATGTATATTATAAACAATAAGGGGCCAAGGACACTTCCCTGTGGTACACCACAGCAGTTTGTTAAGTATGGTGACCTAAAGGGTTTTTGGGTGTTCGTTTTTAAGCACATTTTTTTAATTTCCGTGCATTGTTGTCGACCTCTTAAGTAGCTTTCGAACCAACTATAAGCAACGCCTCGTATACCATATTGCTCAAGTTTACGTAATAAGGTTTCATGACATACCATATCGAATGCTTTACTCATATCCAAAAATACCGCTACTGGGATTTCCTTTTTATTGATCGCATCCATAATTTCTTTTACCAGTTTAAAACATGCCAAAGTTGTAGATTTGTGCTTAATGAAACCGTTTTGTTGACTACATAATAGATCATGTTTCTCTAAGAAATTTATAAGCCTTTTGCTCATAACCTTTTCAAATATTTTTGAAAGTATGGGAACTAAAGTAATAGGTCTATAATTATTCGCCTCAGATCTAGGTCCTTTTTTGTGAATGGGTTTTACAACAGAAAATTTTAAACTGTCAGGGAATATACCCTTTTCCAGAGATAAATTAATTACGTAAGTCAAGGGTTTTGTTAAGGATATTAAATTTTGTTTGATCATTTTAGTGCTAATGTTATCATAACCGACTGAGTTGGTATTTCGCAATTTCATTGCTGTCAAAAATATTTCCATGCAAGTAGCAGGTTCAAGATAAATTGAGTTCACAACCGTTTTTTTGCAAACATGTTTCTTTTTTGGGTTTGGGGCGTTTCCCTCTTTAGCAATGTTGATAAAATAATTGTTTAAGTATGTTGCAATATCTTGACCTTCTTTCAATTCATTTTTCCCATCCAAAATTTCTCTAATTTCATTACTAGCATCGTTCTGTTTAAGTTTCTCATTTATTATTTTCCATGTAGCTTTACATTTATTGTCCGCTTTCTCTATATATTTTTTATTGTTAGCTTTTTGCATCGTATTTGCAACTTGTTTAAGTTTTTTGCTATAGTTTTTAAATGCATGTTTATTGTGGGTAGTTTTACTTTTATAATAAATACTTTGTAGTTTTCTCTTTGTTAAAAATGATTTTTTTAGACCTTTAGTTACCCATTTTGGGTTAAGAGATTTCATCTTAATTTTAATCAATGGGAAACAAAGTTCATAAAATAGACACAGTTCATCGTGCAATAATGAAAAAGCTTTATTTACGTCTGTTTCTAAATATACTTCTGAAAATGAAAGCTTACTAATATAATAATTAAATTTTTCTAAATTTTCTTTACTCAGGTCCCTTTTGTATGCAAACCAATGTTTTCGAATTAAACTATGTTCTGTTTTTAATTTTATTGATAATGTTTGTCCAGTATTGTGATCTGATAGTCCTAATTCATGTGTTTCACCTTTTGCTTCTTTGATGTCACTTATAATATTGTCAATGCAAGAATTCTGTCGAGTTGGTTTGCTTATATGTATATTTAGGTCATAATTGTTTAAAATATCGATAAATGTATTCCTATGATTGCTCTTGCTTAGAATATCTATATTAAAGTCGCCACATAAGACATTTTTATATTTGTCTTTGTTACGTGTTTTATCTAATACTATTTGTAATTTTCTAAAGAAAATATTTATATCCGAGTCTGGTGTTCTATAAATACAGAATAAGTTCAGGTTATATTGCTTAATCTTAATACCGCATATTTCAAAATGTTTTTCCATCGCAATACTATTTAACCACTCCATATTTTCAAATTCAACATTTGGCTTCATTAGTATACACACACCACCTCGCCTTTGGTCTTTTCTAGAATAGCTGCTGACTAACTTAAACGAATGTACTGTCAAATTAACTTCTTCTCCAGATTTGATAAACGTCTCACTTAGGCATAGGAAGTCTACAGAATATTTTTGATCCTGAAGCAAATTAAGGGCAATTTCAATTTCATTTATTTTGTTAATTGCACCTGCAATGTTTTGGTGGAGTATAACGTGATTTCGGTTTTTAGATACGAAAAAACGACTTATTTTCGACTTGGGTCAAGTTATTGCCTTCAGATAGATCATGTATCTCTGATGATTTATTCATATTACCTATCATTATATCATCCTCAGTTTGTGTGCTTTGGTTTTTAGTTTTAAAGAAGAGTGATCATTCGGATTACAAATCGTTAGGAAGAACAATTTCGGATAAAGAACTTTAGGTGAGCCAATATGGACCCGTTTTGGCTCCTTTAGCTAGTCGCCACGTGTTGAACATATCGTATTGTTTCAAATATTTTTTGCTTGATTGTTGAGGAAGAAAGCTCATTGCGCATTATTAACAGTTTCAGTCAATTCTGTTGGCGTCAAATAAACTTCTTCGTCGCTAGAATCACTCATTTTAGGTTTATCACTTGTTCCTAACGTTTTAACAATATGACCTGATAAGAAAATGGCGCGCGCAAAGCAAATTAAAAAAAAAGTAGGTACACCAAGAAAGTTCCGAGTCTGAGTTTTTAACAAATTAAAAAAAAAAACGGAAAAGCAAAAAACAAGCACATTTTAAATTAAACAAAACTTGGAACGTCGGGGTCAATTCTATTTTCATTTTTTCTTTTCATAATTTAATATTATGAAAAGAAAAAATAAAATTGAAATTTTTCTTTTTGTTTAAAAAAAAAAAAAAAAAAAAAAAAAATATTCAAATGAACCCCGCCTGCTTCCAAGTTCAGTTCTCAGTCGGGTTTTTTAGTTTTTTAACAACTTTTTTTTTCCAACTTTTTAGTTCTTTTGTGTTTGTTCTTTCGTTGGTCGCGTAAAATTCTTCGCAGATGATTTAACTTTTGTGCTTGTTTATAAGATTTCTCACTTTGAATGTCTTTTAAACATATAAGTGTTTTATATTTTTGTAATCTCCTTTTAAAACCCTTTATTTTGATACCCTACTCGATGGTACTGGATAAAATAAATTTTTGAACTCCGCGATTTAGCCCCCAAAATTTGCAATTTTTCATTGTTTTTTAATTTTAATGTAGCCTATAACACTCGCGCCATCAAGACAAATCTAACGAGGTATATTTCATTCAAATCGGTTTACCCGTTTATGAGTTATGAGGGAACAAAGAAACGGACATACATACATACATACACGTCAAACACATAACCCTCCTTTTGGGCTTCGCCGCAGTCGGGTAAAAAGAGGTTGTATGATAAATTCGGCACCGCAGAGAATAATCGAATGAATGAATGATAATAATAATAATAATAATAATGATCGGTGATAAGTGTGAATGTTCGGTATGATGTTTTGAATTCACAGACTTAGCTTGCACACGATGTTCTAAATTCAAATTACTTTATCACTCTAGAGGATAAAAACGGCTTTTGCACTCAGATATCGAAGAGCAAAAAGACTCTTTCCGAGATGGGGGGATGAAAAAGACTTTTTTAACATGAGGCGACAATAATAAAATTTAAACAAATGCAAGTAGGACTTGCACATGAAGGGTTCCGTACCATTGTAGTAGATATTGAGAGATTTTCCGTGCTATTTTAGCACCATAGACTTCTTATAGGTTTTCCTCACAGGTTTTCGTTGTACTAATTCCTGTTATATTTTTTTCAAAATTTTTGGATCAGTTGTTTTGGAGGTAAGGGGGGGGAAACCCGTCGGGGCTGCGGATTATCGAAAGAGATGACGTGGCCTCGGCACAAGGGCGAAGAAGGTTGTTTTTTCACTTGTTTTACACCACCTGTGATTAGGGTTACCATCCGTCCGGATTTGTCCGGACATGTCCGGACTTCTAGACCTTAGTCCGGACTTTGTCCGGTTCTTTAATTTGTCCGGATTTTTTGGCATAGATGGAATACGAATAATAAAACTTAAATTAGAATATCTAATAAGTCTTCAATCTGTATTAACTTCTCATTCATCTAAAAACGAAATATAAATCTTCTATAACATTCGATTTAACAAGATCAAACATCAAATCTTCTATTGCAAACAATCAACTACAGTGCGATCAAATTATCTTGGCAGCTCCGAACTTCGTGCAGGAGTGCGATTCACTAAGGCACAACATCTTTACAACCAAGAAATCATCGTTGAAACACGCTGTTTGCGGCTGTGTTTCAACGATGATTTCTTGGTTGTAAAGATATTGTGCCTTAGTGAATCGCACTCCTGGTCATTTTGTTACAACGAATGTATAAAAGTGTTATGATATTTATTTTATTTGTATTTCTCACTGTTTAAATTAGATATTTTCTGATCGTTTAAGTATTGGTTTATCTGGCAATAACAGTTTTATTCCCAAGTTTACATGCGTAAAATTTCGCAAAGCCTATGTTCAGAGCTGCCAAGATAATTTGATCGCACTGTACTTCAAACATAAAATATTTTCTTCGAAACAAAAATAGTTTTACGTAAATTTTTTAATATTTTTCAGTGCCTGATACTTGACGGAGCTTTTCATTAAAACTTTTCCTATAGAATTCTTCACAGCTCATATTTTTAAGGTTGTATCGAATCATCATCAATGATCTAACCGAGGGTACCTACAATCTGTTTCGCTCTTTTGTCCATTGTGCTCCCATTAGAGAAAACACTCTTTCCAGACTTGCGTTTTGAGCCTGGATAACAAAAATAAACTCGCAAATACTCAATAGAACAGGCAGTCAGACAATTGTAAAATTTTTTAAAATAAATTTTAAAATGCATGTTTGGAGTATCTTTCTAAAAAGATACTAAAATGTCCGGACTTTTATTGAAATGTCAGGCTTTTTGTCAGGACTTTTCAAATTTTTAAATGGTAACCCTACCTGTGATCACCGTGTCTTGGTAGGTGTCCTGCCCATTTGAGGTCCATAACTCTATTTCCGAAAGTATAATTCACTTAATAGAATTAGATACTTTTTTGTTTTTTGAAGCGTGGTGATCATCAAATGACTGAGCGGTAGGGAGTGTCAGACTTCTACTGACTAAAAACCAACCCATGTTGATTGGTTTTTAGACAGCAGAAGTCTGACACTCCCCTTCGCTCTGCCCAAGAGCGGGGGGGTTATTTGATGATTTTCCACCCAACAAAAAAAAAATGGGTGGGGGGAATGGTTGGACAGACAGAAATACAGACTCACGAGTGATCCTAATGGTCTAAAAATGCATAGTTTAGGAGACATCATCAAGACTTCCGATATCTAAGTTTCATTGATAACTGCGAGTATTAATTTCAGTAACATTTATATTTAAAGCTAAGAAAATGCGACGTCATCAATCGTCATATTTTAAGGAAGGTTTTACAATAATACTTAGTCACTAGTTGAAAATGTGTTTTACATGAATAATTTAATCACGACTTTATCGAATTATTTTGTATGAGAACAAATAAAATGATAAGTGATTGAAAAATAATTCATATGCCAATTAAATTTTTATATGGTCTCATTCATACGCTAGAGTCATGGTCTACAAAACAACACTATGTAAACCTACATAATCATTATAAAAAATCTTTCCAATCAAGAAAAACCAATAAGCATTACTTTATTCCAAAGAAATTCAAATAAAAATCATCCAATTTTTATAGTAACACTTACTTTAAACAATTTGGAGCGTAAATTATTTAACCTTAAACCAAATAGTTGACCAAAAGTTTACGATCTATAAAAGTTTACGGCTAAACTTTATGGTAACGATCCATATCTAAATACTATTGGGAATTATGAATAATTCATAAATCGTGGTATTGAATGGAAGCCAGAATGATTGCTTCCAAAATCGGATCACTGATTGTCAGTGGGGCGGCCATCTTGGATTGTGTTGGATAAAAGACATGCTACCTAATTGCACACTATTGTTATAACAGTAGCATTATTTATATTATCATAAAACCTCAAAAACATTAATTAATTTTTTTTGAATATAAGTATGTCAATCTAACATTTAAAAAAAAAACGTTTAAAATGTAAATGCCTTGCTATGTGTTAATGCCTTGAAGCATTAAGTCCGCCTATGCATGCTCCACGTTTGTGCATGAAGTTGAAATAAATAAAAATGGGTTCAAGCTACTGGCGGCGGTTAGGGTTCCAGAGAGAGGACCCTGCTAAAAATACGTGACGTGTCCAGCAGGAGTACCGCTTTCTATAACAAGCCTTTTGATCCAAGGGCCTAACGAGAACCTCCTCAGATGTTGGTCGGGGCTCGTGGCAATGAAATCTTTGACTGAAACGACTATCGACACAATGATCGGTGAGTTCACACCCCACATGTCGACAACCTCGCGATACTTGATTGAGCTTGATTTGTTTATCACTCAGCTTCCACGAATAGGTAATATGCATGGTGTCCTAAAAATTAATTGTACAAAACAGGTTCTATCTTTCTGAATATTATGTCAAAATCACCTAGCTTGGATGACATTAAAAAACACTAGTTTTATTTCATCCTTCAGTCTCTTCAAAACAGCCAGCATTTCAGTTCATCACCCATTTACTATACAAAGAACTACGTTTTAAAACAAGACCCGATACGGCGGCTAAGGGAAGCAGTAACTTCAGCTCTTCAACACATCGCGTGACGAACAAACATATAGAACCAGGACTAGGGTAACCATCAGCTCGGAGTTGCGGGTTGTTCGTAAGAGATAACACGGACCTAGACACAAAGGGCTAAACAGGAACATGGGTGGTTTTTAGTCAGTAGAAGTCTGGCACTCCCTTCCGTTCTGCCCAGAGTGAGAGAAGTCATTTGATGATTACGATTTCCCACGATCCAAAAATAAAGGTCCGTCCGGCCTCTTTCCGGGGATACCTGTTACTTTGGTCATTCGTCCGGACCTTGTTTGAGCTTGTTGGTGTTGTCCAGCTTTTCGACTTTTTCTTTTCTAACCTTTTTTGTCACTCCTGGACAAAGTCCTCCCTCCACTCCTTCCATTTAATGCGAACCCGCGCGAACACCTTCCTGCAGTTTTAACAAAACCTGTCTAGTTCGTCTGCCGCGACCCTTTGAACTTTATGAGTTAACTGGTATATTTTTTTTACAGATTTGTAAAAAGTACGAATTTTATTTATGTTAATTTTAATCCAGTACGGCCAAATTGCGGAGACGACTCCTGACACTGGACATTCACAGAAACTGTATTGAAATATCTATCAGTAGTCCGGTTTTCTTAGCAGATTAAAAAAAGCTGTAAAATATAAATAAATTGACCTTACTTTTACGGTCTTTTTGCAAAATGGTTCGACTTTTAATGAGGACTCTTCTTTCTATAATTATGGTAACCCTACATAAAGCGTTTGCATATGTAAGTAGGTAGCGACTGATAGTCCTACAGAGAATTAAAAATGCAATGACTAAGAAGTCTTGCCGGATCCACCTTATTGACTAAGTACTTGTATTGCATGTAAAAATCATTCAACTTCAGGCTTTCTTGTTAAATTAAAAATAAACTGGCTTGGTGTGAATTGTCGTATTATATCATCGCTTCCATTATGTACAAAAATTAACGGGAACGATTAAAAAGTAACCCATAACACTCGTGGATAAGGTAGATTTCCATTTGTGAAATATTTTTTTTTGTGTGTTAAATATTTGGGTGTAATTTATCTATAATATGTATGTATTTAGAAATATATAAGTATGTTTATCAGTTGTCTAGTACCCATAACACAAGCTCTGCTTAGCTTGGGACTAGATGGCGTTGTGTGATAGTTGTGGAATATTATTATTATTATTATTATTATTATTTTTTGGAATATCTTATATAGCTACGAAGATGCTCCCACATCAAAACATATAATACCTATTTATAATAATATTTTAGTATAGATTTTCTCGTATTGATGCAAACTTTAGATTAAAAAAAGAACTAGCTATACTTAATAGAAAAATATTTATCAGTGAGCAAAGTGATGACCTGTCTGCCCAAAGAACGCAAAATACAAGGCCGGCAAAACTTCACAATCGTATGACCACTAGTAGAGCTTATTTTTATACTCAATCGTCTTGTGTGGGATTAAATGAATCACCTGCTACCTAAATTACCATTATAAAACGCGAAATATTGCGAAAACCCCATAATTAAACTATTTACATAGCCTCAAATAACACAATTGCCGCTCAACAATTAAAATTCTTCATTTTACACACCAGCGTATAAATACTTAATTTAAAACTCACGATTAATTTAAAAAAAATAAAGCAACCATAAACTACAGACTTTATAGTTATCAATTAACCAATTATTGTCGTTGGACGCGCTTGTATAAAAAAAAAAAAGAGTTTTTAAGTTTAAAAGAGGTTATAATCAGTGGGGTTTAGCCAATGAGACTCATACGGTGTTCATTAAGTCGTGAATTCGGTCTTAAAGTTGAGTTTTTACGTTTTTGAGTCCAGCAATCGGGTTTTATGACAATTTTATGAAGGCAGGGTAAAATAAAATGGCGGCACTTAGGTGGTAGTCTAGTCCCTTTTAGTTTTAATCTTCTTTATGAGATTTTATCTGTGGTTATCTTATTGGCTTTTTTGTTTGAGTAGTAAATGAGGTTGCTGGGAATATGACCTGTAATTGAGGGAGGTTTACTCCACTACCATTTTTTCTTTCATAGTAATCCTCACACAATTCATCCATCGCCTCTTAGTCTTTCTTTAACTTTCTATCCATCAACATTTATATTCAATTAGGGGATCAGACTGGGTCAAAATAATATGATTCTGTTTAGTCCGTAAGTTAGATTATCGAAAAATATTGAATACGTATTTTTTGTTTTATCAAATCAATAAAAAATGACGAAGATAAAACGCGTCAAAGATCTTGGAGTGGGGCTTGAAACGTCACTTGTGTCGTCAAAATGTATTATCATATGACGTCACACGAGTTTTCGAAGCACTGTATCGTCTTCATTTTAAGTTTACGTGAAAAAAGGAAAAATACGTGTCCAATAATTTTTGGAAATCTATCTGACGGACTAATTAGTTTTTTTTTGTCCGATCCTCTATTATAACTGGACCACATCATCTGCCTAGCCTTTTTCCAACGATGTTGGGGTCGGCTTCCAGTCTAACCGGATACAGCTGAAGATCAGTATTTTAACATAAAACGAAAAATTCCTATCTGATCTCCGCTGCCCAGTTTATACTGTGTAATACGATACCCATTGGTAAAACAAGTTTTCGCACTTTTGAGTCACTCTCAAAGATCTTTATATGAAAGCCGGGAACAACGGCTTTTCGAGGCACAGAGGAAACTCGATATATGTAATGGATGGTACCACCTATTCACGGACCAACCTAAGCAAGCGTGGCTTAACCTAAAGATCGTCCCGAGTGGCAGTTATTATTAAGCCACGAGCTCTTCCAATTAATTATTGATAACCAATAAATTACTGCTAAATAATGGGAAGCAAGTTTTCTTTTTATTATAAGTTTTAAAATAAACAATTTAAAAAAAAAAAAAAATTGAGAAAAAGATGGAACTTTGACCATCAGTATCTCCGTAACTAGATAGAATCCCAGATATGGTCTACAACTAAAATGATCGCGGGGCACAAAAAGTACCGTGACATTCGGCTTCGTTAAAGGTATTTTTATCCATTTTATTATGAAAGCCTTCGTGCAATTAGATAAAAATGCAAATGTCCATATCGTGAGGTAGGTACACCTGAAGAGCATGATAATTATTATGAACTAGTCCTTTTTATTTGCAGCTACGAGTACAATCTGGCAGCGAAGTCAAAGCGTATTATGTAGAACATACTGAATTAAGAGTATTATAAATAATACCTATTCAGTCGTCTCCTCATACTCATTTTCTTGCCCTTGTGTAAGGCATGATTGTAATTTCGTTCATTCCATCGAAGATTCCTTTCTATTTAATCGTACTAAGTACCTACTCTCTACTTCATATCATTCGCAATTTAAATCGTGTAAAGTCAACAAAGTACTTATCAATTCAAAAAATAAGAGCATTAAAGACCACACAAGCAAACAACAACCCTACAACCCCACAATCACCCCACTGACACAACACTTATCTCGCAATACCCCTTAGAAAACAACCCAAAGCGTAAAATATAAATAAATCTATCCAATAATCCAACAACAGGACACTGCGACACGTTTAATTGAATACGAAAGGGCGGCAATAACAAAAAATTGTCGGCAACAACAAAAAAAAATTGCCGACAACAACAAAAAAAAAATTGCCAGCAACAAAGGGCGACAGTCGGGACACAAATTGCGCGGACAATTTACATAGAAAAAGTGACAAGAAAACGACTCGCTACATTTGTTACGGACTCCCATTGTGTTGAGGAGTATTATATCCGAAGGGTTTTAGGGTTCTGTAAGCTTGTTATTTACGTAATTTACGTGTTTTTGGTAAAAATTGGTAAGTATAGTCATCATCATCACCACATGGGAGCAGCGGTGGCCCAGTGATGGCGGCCCCGACCCCGAACAGTAGGTCGTGGGTTCGAACCCAGACAGGCTCATTACTTTGTGTAATTTATTTCATCACCGCTGCTCTCAAAACGGTGAAGGAAAACATCGTGAGGAAACCGGCATGTCTTAGAACCAAAACATTCGAAGACATGTGACATCTACCAATCCGCATTGGGCCCGCGACCCCGCGTGGTAGATTATAGCCCATTCCCTCTCTAAGAGAGGAGGCCTGTGTCCATGCAGTGGGAACATTAATAGGCTGTTGATGATGAATTGATGATAGTCATCATCTGCTTAGCCTTTCCAGTCTAGCTGGATGTAGCTGAGTACCAGTATTTTACATAGAGCGACTCCCTATCTGACCTCCGCAACACAATTAGTACTGGGTATATACGATGCCAGTTGGTAAGTCTGTTTGTCAGACTTTCAGGCTTCAGACTAGATGTTACGACTGCTAGGGATCTAATAAGCAACCGGGACCAACTGCTTAACGTGCTTTCCTAAGCACGGAAATATTGGTTAGTAGTATAGTATCGTTTTACCCAGAATATAACTTTAAATAAATAAACTTGTGGAGGACAGGTGTTATTCTAATGATTAAATACCTATCTAAACTTTTTTGCCTATAAAGCAAGAAACTTTGCACAGGTCTATCATAAACACTGAACGGGATATTTACGGTGTTTACTTTTCGAAACAAAAAAGGAAGGAAAGGACATCGGAAGGAAGGAATTCATCGGGAACCTGAAACAAAAAATAAACATGGTAAATATCTCGTTTTCAGTGCATAAGATAGTGTTAGTGACCAAGTCAGTCTAAAAACTTACCTATATAAATGAATCTATACAGAACCCTCAACCCAAATAACATAAACACACTTACCAATCTTTTTTACACCTTATTTATATTTATAAAACTACGTATTTGGTACAGGCTAACAAGATGTTCGTGTCAAACAAGCCGCCTAAATGTACCGCCATGTTTTTCCATAGACAATCTTTCCACTTTCTTTTCGGCAAAGGCGTTCGTTGGTGCGGCCTGCGGTAGATCGCCATAGATTGTATGTAATCTTTTTTTTGTGATTAGATTTGAAATTGTGATTAAATTTGACGGAAAATTGTTATTGTAATAGGATTGCGACCAAATTGGATGTTTTGGTTTAGTTCAAGTGTTTTTGAAAGTTGTTTCGAGGTAATCTGCGACTTGACATGGGATTAGTCGCTTTAAAATTCGAAGAGGACAAAAAATGCGTTGTTAAGAGATTTTGGCGCGTTCAATTTAAATCTTGTTACGCAAACTTGTTTTTTTTATTGTCCCTATAGACATAGTGTTGCCTGTAATGGTATTTTATTAATCTTTATTTTGTGAAGTGCACAAGACGTTACTCAAGCAAGTAACCAAGGAGAATTATAATTTTATGGTTTATGCTTTCCCTCTGGGGTTTTATGTAAACACAGTTGATTCGTGACTAGTTCTTAAAATTGAACTTAATTAATATGATTTTATGGACTATAAAATGTTTGGACACTGTTATTTTCAGACCAGTGAATACCTGTAATGACTGCCAAAGAACTATAAATGGCAGCCGGGACGGACGGTTTTATGTGCTTTCCGAGACACGGGGGAAACTCGCTATGTACTGGGTGGTCACACACATCCACGGTTTTCCAATCGATACCTTTTCAAAATCTCAAGTAAATACCTAGATTAAAACTACATAAGTAGATATATAAGTAATAACCAGAAGAAAAAGCAATAACGTACCTCACAAACTATATTCCCTCATACTACATAGTTGGCAAACAACTTATACACCATATTTCACATTTATGATATTTGTTAGCTCACCACAAATGTCAAACTTACGACGTTCCATTTTCTAATAAAAACGACAATATCCGAACGAGAACTTAGTCAGCGAATACATCCAATAAACGCCTTTGCCCATCGACAGATAAAAAAAACTTTGTCATAGACAAACCGCGGGAACGTTTAGGACATATGTTACGGCAATATGGCGGCTTTTTATTGCTTTCGGAGATATTACTGAATATGTTTTCTTTGTTGTTCGTTTTCTGTGGTTTTGCTTGTGGTATTAATGGTTTGTTGATTAGATTAATATTATTGATCTTTGTTTTTAATCGTTGGTTCATTGAATGGGTTAGAATAAGAGTCATAATAAATATTTCTCGAAGATGATTAAACCAATAAATTTTTCAATATGGCCGCCAGTGATGGGAACATTTTCTATTGACTGTCCTTAACAACTAAAATATACTCTTAATCATCTGCCTAGCCGTTTCCTAACTATATTGAGGTCGGTCGGTCCAGATGCAGCTGAATACTAGTATTTTACATGGAGTGCTTATCTGACCTTCAAAGCCCAGTTAGTACAAGGTAATACGATATGACCTGGGTTTAGGTCTATGCGCCAAAGTTACCTGATAATTAATTAATGTTGTGGTTATTGTTGTTGATACCCCTTGGTAAGACTGCACGTCAGACTTGCCGGCCACTGACTACCTGCAACGACTGTCAAATTCCTTCAAATGAAAGCCGAGACGTGGCGTAACGTGCTTTCCAAGACACGAAGGAAACTTTATGTAAAATATCCCAATTATTATAGTAAAAGGTCATCCATCCATAGATTGACCGTAGCAAACACGACCACCTGTTAGGGAGGCCTTTTTTGGGAGCTTCGGAAATCATCAAATGACTCAGATTTCTACTGACCAAAAACTACCCATTTTCCTTCATAGCCCTTTGTGCCGAGGCCGCGGTATCTCTTTGAGGTCTTACAAGTACAACTCAACGTTATCGAGTAGATGGCCGCCAATCTAGATTCTTATGACAAAAGAGGTAATAAGCCAATCAAAGAGAAAAAAATGCTTTATATTCTTCATCGACAAGAACACACATCTTCCCAGAGTACAAAGAGTAAAAAAAGAAAAGAAAAAAATAAGTATATAAAGTAAAGAATAATAAAGTAAAGAAAAAAGTATTTCACGTTCGTCACATCACCCTCTCAGGGTCAGTTGAAAACCAGCGTCGGGCTCGGCAGTTTGCTGAATTGGTCCTATGAGTCTTTGGTCAACTGGACCCGTTTGCAACTGGACCCACAATAAAACTATGAAAAAAAAACAATTTAAAATGTGATTTGTTAGACTGAACCTGTGGTCCAGTTCGAGTGGGTCCAGTTGACCAGAGACTCCTATTTGGCGCACCCGTGAGATGCATACATTCTTTTATTTCAGTTTATGTTTCGAGTTTCTTTTATTATTTTACTTGTTTGTTGTGTGCATTTCTGGCATGCGCTAAATAAATATGCTTTCTTTCTTTCTTTCCCAATTCCTAGCCACAACACAAGACAATCAGTTCACGACACGTGATTAGCATTCAATACATGCGACACCGCTGCTCACCCCCCCAATATTAACAATCACGGGGCCACACCTTGCTAGAAAGATTGATGTTACAAATTAGGGGCGGCGAGCGGGGAGTACATAAATAGAAATAGAGGCGCCTCACCTTCTTTTTAACCCACGACTTCAAAAAAGGAGAAGGTTCAATGTTCCACTGTACTTTTTTATGTAGGTATATAGAATATTACAAAAACTAATTTAATTATTTATTTAATTTTAAATAAAAAAAACAAAAGTCCATTCATAGATTCTTAAATAGCCTTTTTACGTGTATATGCGTTAAATTGTATCCAAATTATAGTTCCCAGGTTGATTATTATTATACGCACAATAAAATAGCTTCGCATCGCAATGAAACGCTATGTTATGTCAAAAATAGTTTTCTCGTGCTCCTAGTAGTATGTTAATACCTACTCTCTTTCAGTAACCAGTAATAATAATAATAAACGCCTATACACGTAAAAGGTCTAATTTTTATGTGGTCATTGTACTCATATGACCATCTTTACCTTCAAATATCTCGGTATCGTGACACTTTGGGTACCGTGTTACTGGACATTTTTTGTTCGTCTAAATGTCATCTATCCATACATACCACTTTCATTGTGGGCCGCGATTTCGAAAAAAAATCAAAATGGCGGTGGGTCGATATGCCAGCTCCCATACAAAAAAGTTCAAACCCCTTTTCCTCATTTCTCCTCATCACAATAACCGATTATCACACAACTTTTCAGTCACAGGCGTCACTTTTAGAATTCCTCTTCTATACTTATATGGGTATTTTCCGATATTTCCGTGATTTGGAAGACACAGTCAATCAAACAGAATTGAGTTTCTCTGTAATAAAAGATTTATTGTGTTTATTTAACATCTGAATTGTGATTCACATGGATTATGTGCTTAATAACATTACATACCTGTAATAAAAGAAACGACATTTAATGTTATCAATCCCAATGTCTGTTCCTAAATCACTATTCAGAATATTATCCTCCTTTGTACTTTAATAACAATGAAATTATAATTAGTTCTCTTACAAGCATGAGACGCTTTGAGGTTATATCATAGACATGTCTATCATAACTTGACCACAGATTTCAAAAATCAATTTGTCGCGCGATGACATTTATTGCGCGGGAAATTATAAACTGAAGGAAATTATAATTTTCTTTACATACTCATTTCTTTTTTATACTTTCGAGTTACAGCACACAACCCCCTTAGCATTATCATATAATTATAAGAATCACGTTTCCGATATTGATATCGGAAGTGGAGATTATGTTTTTTCTACTCTTCTGCTATATAGTTTCTGATTCATTTCGTTGCAGGATCTAAGACAGCTTCAAAACTGGCGCAAAAGATTTATAGTAGTTTGGGATCAGTGTGGCGGGTCCAAAAATAAAGGCACGTTTCCGCCCGATCCTGTACTTTGTACCACACCCCACAAAATCCATTACCGCTGGGTCGGGGGTGAAAATTCGTAAACAGCGCTTGTGGGGGTAGTTCTGTTTATTCGAAGCTCATTGTTTAAGGGGGCGCACCCCGCACACCCCGCGACCGATGTTATACATGTTTCATATCGCCAGGGGATGATTTTTGAAGAGGCGCCTTTTGTTAGGGATGTTCGTAATGTGGTCGTGCGGTGTGTTAGGTGGGACTGTCCTTTTAGTTTTAGATATGTAGGTATGTGTTGTGGGTAGGTAGATAGTTAGTTGTTTTAGGTGATGTACCAGGTGGAAGGATACCGATGCAAAATGGTTACATACTTATTACATCATCCTGAACTTATCCGTAATTTTTAAAACGTAGATAAACATTTAGTTTGAACAAACGGGCGCGGCTGACCTGCAAAGGTAAGCTACTACATAGTTTTACGTTAAGCCTTTAGTCCTAAGTGACTGTCATTTTGTACTCAGTAGCCCGTAAGTCTAACACAGGTATCACATTATCCAGTAATAAATTATAGTAGGTACTTAGTGGACGTCAAATAGGCAGTCACTTAATAGAAAATTGGTAAGACTGAAAGGCTACCCAACATAGTGCGTGTTTACGTACGCGCGACGCAACGCGCGACGCGATTCGCGGCGCGGCCCGCACTAAATTCAAACATATGGCAAGGCTATAGGCAGATGATGATGTATTAGTATTTATTTTATTTTGTACCTGCTGAAAGTGCTTTTATAATTAAGAAAAACGTTAGATTAGTACATAAATTGATCATTAGTTCCATGTTCTTAATATAAGTCCAATAAATGAATAATAACAAATTAACAACGCCCTCACAGTAGCAATTCAATTTAAATGCGTCTAACAAACGCCCTAACCCCGAATTACAAAAATAATAACTAACAATAAGATAAATATGATCACAGCATCAATTTAGCGAAACGTTTCGTAACAGGGAAACAGTGGTAAGTAACAAAATGGTAATAATCCGGGCGAGGGTGCTAAAATACAACCCCTATGTATAGGGTTGTCGGTAAACTGGTGACGGAAGAAGATATAATTTTCTAGGGGTAAATAATTGACAACTTGCTGACGATAACGAGATTATCTTTATTTGCATTCAATAATGTCTGAAAATCTTACTTTATTATTAACTAGCTGACCCACGCAACTCCGTCTGCGTCACATATTATATAGCTTTAACCTTTCACGATATATCGACTATCCGACATAAATTAATCTAAATCGTAACAAACAAAAAATCTTATCTTTCTTCTTTATTATAATATTTTAGATGGTTTATATTAGCTTAGATTACATTAAAGTGTGAATTACTATAGGTATCTCTTACTGTTAAATACATATACGATAACACTCTGTACTTGTAGACATTATGATGCAGTAAATATTTTGAATTTGAATTTCCCGGAAAGAATCTCCCTACATTGCGACGCGCGAATTATTTTGCCGCGCGGATATTTTTACATTGCGATATCTTCTAAGATATTTGTTTAAACTGTTTAGAGTAAAGGGCACAAATATTCTATATTAAATTTTCCTTCTAACAAATACATTTATTTAGATATAGATTAATACCATATGGGTTAAATAAGCTTCGCAAAAAATAATTATTTTTAACCTAACAGTTTAATAGTAAAAAAAGGTTACAGTGAGTCAATCTTAAAAGATAGATATATAATAATAATAATAATAATATTCCACAACTATCACACAACGCCATCTAGTCCCAAGCTAAGCAGAGCTTGTGTTATGGGTACTAGACAACTGATAAACATACTTATATATTTCTAAATACATACCTAAATTATAGATAAATTACACCCAGACACAGAACAAATGATCGTGCTCATCACACAAACATTTGTCCTGGGTGGGAATCGAACCCACGACCTCCGGCATAGCAGTTAGGGTCACTAACCACTAGACCAACAGGCCAGTCGAAATATGCTGTCGCGGACTTTTTTTTAGAACTTTTAAAGAGGAACAATTCCTTCATACATGATATTTGCGTAACTTAAACCGTTTTCGCAGCGCACGCAGCGGAAACTCTCAGAAAGGAAATACCTTTTCCCGTTTTTGTAACATTTCTCATTTATGCTCAGCTCCTATTAGCCGTAGCGTGATGTTATATAGCCTATAGCCTTCCTCGATAAATGGACTATCCAACACAAAAAGAATTTTAAAATTCCAACCAGCAGTTCCTGAGTTTACCGCGTTCAAACAAACAAACAAATAAATAAACAAACAAACAAACAAACAAACTCTTCAGCTTTATAATATTAGTATAGACTATATTTTGCGCATGGCTTCGCTCGAGTTTTATTCGGGAATTTCCCCACGGAAACGTTTTAATTATTGCAGTATGACACTCGAGGATATTAAAACTTTCCATTAGTGAAAGAATTTTCAAAATCGGTTCGGGAGATTCAGAGATTAAAACCTCACAAACTTTACCTCTTTATAATATGTATTATGAAGAAGTAAAATCAATTTCTGCTACTGAGAAAATCTACATTAATATTAGGATAGATTTTCTCAGTCGTAGCAGCAGATTCGTGTCCATTTGGTGGCAATAGGCATCGGAAATAAAACAAAACTAGCAAATATGTCGGTGTACTATAGGGTACACCTCTGCCAACCTCTTGGGGATTACAGCCATGGTGTTATGTTATACATGTTAAACATAAAGACACATTTAATTCCACAAAAACGCAAGAAAAGCTCAATAAAATTCAACACTGCACAGCCCTACGAAATACCCCTGCATCACGACCCCTATTTCGTGAACCGAACAACATCAACAGATTATGGCTTGTCGAGAGGCTGTGGTTCATCTGTTTACACGGGGATTGTTTTATACTACCCTGGGGGATGATTGGTACCCTGAAGTAGGGTAGCATCACGCCTGTAATCCCTGAAGGTTTAGGCAGAGCTGTACCAATTATTGCACACACATTTCGCCAAAACTCCCATGTAAAAGGGGACGAGCCTATTGCCATCAACCGCGCACAAATCCAGGAGTCTGGATTTGTTACTGAGAAGTTCTTGATGGAAAAACTCTATAACAATTTTCCCGAGCCATGAATCGAACACAAGAGCTCATGCTTAGGAGTCGCGCTTGCTACCTCTAGACTTAAGAGGCAGGCAATGCTGATTATTTTGAACACACAGTGAGCCAGTTTGGCGGTGGCTTTTTCATGCAATTCATTATTATTTTGACGACACGGTTGGCGCAGTGGCTCAAGCAATCGACTTCGAAAAGTACTGATTTACAGCCTAGTTTGAATAAATGAATTTTGATTTTGATTTTTGATTTTGACTGCAGCGCTGCGTGTCGCGGGTTCGATCCCCGCACGGAACAAATATTTGTATGATCTACAGAATAGTTGTTTTGGGTCTGGGTATTTGTGTATGTGAGTTTAAATGTTTGTGAAACGCACCCACGATACAGGAGAAATTCCTAGTGTGGGGCAACGTTTAAAAAAAAAAAAAACCCTCTGTTTGGGAAGAAGTACTTTACTCTTTACATATAATATTTTTTTGGAATGTGGAAAATCATCAAATGACTCGTCCCGCTCCGGGCGGAGTGATCGAGTGTCAGACTTCTACTGAATAAAAACCACCCATATTTATTTATTTATTTATTTATTTATTAAAACTTTATGCACAAGTAATAAAACCGTACAAAGGCGGACTTAATGCCATGGGCATTTTCTACCAGTCTACCTTATCTCTTCTCTCTTTCTTCTTCTTTTTCTTCTTTTTTCTTCTTCTTCTCTTCTCTCTTATCTTGTCTTTGTTTTCCATATTCCTTCTTAGACCTTTGTATCGAGGGCGAGGTGTCTCTTTCGAACATTCCGCAGCAGGTATTTTGCCCTAAAAGACCATTCATCATCATCATCATGAGCCACAAGGCGTCCACTGCTGGACATACGCCTCCCCAAAGGCCTGCAAAAGACCATTACAGGCTTATATTACCAAAATAACCGACGACTTACCGCTGTCTAGACATATTTAAACAAAACCCCTCAGGTACATACCCAATTACCCATTTACCGTCAACAATACTTAAAACCGACATTATCATTCAAAACCGCAAGTCAACTTCACAAGTTGCCACAATAAAAAAATAAAAATCATCGTCTTACATTTTTTTCACTGCAAGTAACACCGGTAGTTTTATTTATTCAAAACAATCCGTCAAACTCAAAAGGCTGTACCCGTGTTGTCCATTGTCTCCAAACAATTGAAGCGAAAAAAATTACAAACATTTGGTTATGCCTGCTTTGGGCACGCGACAACTTTTGAATTGAGAAGCCAATTTAAGACGACCTGTACTATCTTTTATTTTGTTTAAAAATACGGGTCTTTGTAATTTGGTTGTTCTAATTGAAGCCAATTTAGGATGGCCCGTAATATCCATTACATTGTTTACAATTATGGGTGTTTGTAAATTGGTTGTTTTAACGGCCAATTTTTCCCAAGCTTTGTTTTCAATGTATCTGCTGAACAGTAGAAGGTCTTATAAAGATGGTTTGTTTAACAAGTTATTGAAGACCCAGTTTTCTTTGCAGTATTGCTACGTTTAGAGGTAGGTCTTTGTTGAATGGTTGTAAAGCCATTTCACCCAATTTTGTTTTTATTTCGCCCAATTTTGAAAAGTGTTGCGGTAATACAAAGCCTTATTTTATTACTAGCTGATGCCCGCGGTTTCAACCGCGCGGATTTCGGTTATCGCTACCGATGCCGGTTATCGCGACCAAAAGTAATATTTTCGTACCCCCCTTTCAACCGATTTATTCCCTTAACGTCGAGTCCCGTTATGTCGAGCCTGGAAGTCTGTTGTTCTCCAAAGTATTGATATTTTACGCTTTCTATTGTTCTATTACCTTTATGTCGAGTTTAATAATATCATATTTTAGAAGTACAGTCACGTCCAAAGTAAGCTAAAAGAAGTTATAATTTAAAATAAAAAGTATTGGTGTAGTAAAGTCTCACAAACTACCAGGAGGCCAGAAACATGAAGGAGGTATATTGTTAATAGCAATCTCCTAATCAAACCTATATATTATCTATATACCTTTCTAATACCATGCAGCTTTTTCTATTTACGTGGATAGTAAAGTCTTCGAAACTACCAGGACACCAGAATGGTGAAGTTTCTAATACCATGAAGTATTTTTTTTTTTTTTTCATTTTAAACAAGGTTAGTAAAGTCTTCAAAACTACCAGGATACCAGAATGCTGAAGTAGTCATCATAATATACATATTATTATTATTTGTGTATTTTTTTTAATTTCGAAATTATGTGCATGTTAAGTGGGTTGTAGAAATGGAAGTAATGAATGGTGGCAATGGGTTCATTCAGTAGTAATTATGTCAGTATCATGCTCGTTTTATCTGTTTTGTTGCAGGTTGCTCGAGTAGCCTAAAGTTACTCGTATACGCACCTACATGAGTGATTTATATGTTTAAATTAAGAAAGATTAGATATATACAATGAAAATAAGTAATAGAACAAATAATAAAACAATTTTTTTAATTTACATCAAATGCTTTTAATTTACGTCCCTGACTGTACCTGTTCACCAAACTCGACATAAAGGTAATAGAAAGCGTAAAATATCAATAGGTACTTTGGAGAACAATAGACTTCCAGGCTCGACATAACGGGACTCGACGTTAAGGGAATAAATCTTTCAACCCTTTGAATAAAGTTTTTTTTTTATTATTGAAAAGTAGCCTATGTCCTTTCTCGGCTATCAAAATATCTCCATACCAAATTTCATGCAAATTGGTTCAGTAGTTTAGGCGTGATTGAGTAACAGACAGACACAGTTACTTTCGCATTTACAATATTAATATATTAGTATGGATTTATTGCTGTTTGTACAGACGCCAGTACTTCATGCTACTACAATATGTCAAATTAGTTTACTAGGTTTTCAACTTTATCGCTGGAGTGTTAGGTTCAAGGTTCATTGGGAAGACAGTTTTGGGTAACTTGTAGAATCTTCTGAGTATGTCAATGATACAAAACTCGAGATAATTTGGATGCGAGTTTTAACGCCTTCAGGAGCGTCTATCAGTTCTTGTAACAACTGGACATGTCGGACACGATATTTAAGTGTCCCATAGTTTGTGGAACAGCAAAAAAGTAAGTTTTCTCCGTGCCTCGGCAAACGCGTTAAACGGTTAGTCCCGCTGTCATTTGAAAATCTTTGACAGTCGTTACAAATAGCTTTTTTTACTTACCTCGGGAGCGTCGTGGCAGAGACTGGGGGCAGTGAAGAGGACATCGCTTCACGGATCGCCAAAGCCCGAGCTACTTTTGCGCAGTTGAGACCTGTTTGGCAGTCGCGGAAACTGACCCGAAGAATTAAACTAAAGATATTCAGGTCCAACGTGAAATCCGTGCTGCTTTGCGGGTGCGAAACGTGGAAGGTCACCAAGATCATCACACGCCAAATCCAAGTGTTCGTCAACCGCTGTCTTCGTCGCATTCTCGGAATCTACTGGCCCGAGACCATCTCCAACGTCGAGCTGTTGGAGAAATGCCACGAGAGCCCGATCGACCACCAGATCAAGCGGCGCAAATGGAGATGGATTGGCCACACGCTCCGAAGGGATCCCGACCACATACCCAAAAAGCTTTGGACTGGAACCCCCAAGGGAAAAGAAAGCGTGGCCGTCCCCGACAAACCTGGCGTCGCACCGTGTTGGCAGAAGCGGCGAGCATCGGATTGACGTGGAGCGAGGTGAAGCGTGAAGCTCAAGATAGATCGCGATGGAGGACATCTGTGGACGCCCTCTGTCCCATCTAGGGGACATAGGACTTTAAGTCAAGTCAAGACAAATAGCCAGCGGCCTAAAAGTATAACTACCTGTAAAAAACAGCCAAAGATCTATAAATGGCAGCGGGGACCAACAGTTAAACGTGCTTTCCGAGGCAAGGAGGAAACTCGGTATGTAATGCGTGGTCACCTATCCACGGACCAGCCTAAGCTAGCACGGCTTAACCTAAAGATCGACCCGAGTGCCAGGTATTGTAATGCCACGAGCCTTCTCAAAGGCCATTTGTTGTCATATGCTTGTTCAATTTGTTTGTCAAACAATACAAAAGTGTGCTTTGTGCATCAGTTGTGTGCATTGTGCGTACGTCATTACTGGTCAGTATTTGCGGTCGACAGCTGATGGTAGTGGTGTACACTATCCCTTTTTTTGTCCAGCTAAGGTTTTGACGTCGAAATTTTTTAGTTTTATGTAGGGATGGGGAAGTACTTACCTTTGTACTGGAACAATCGACAGGAAAAGTATCGACTGCTTCGCTCAGGTCGATCTTCAAGTTAAGCCGTGCTGGCCTAGGTTAGACAATGGATGGCCACGGAAAGCTGTTGGTCCCGGCTGTCATAATTATCTAGATTTTTGACAGTCGTTACAAGGTAGTCAGTGGCCTGAAAATCTGACAAACAGTCTTACCATACGATATCGTATTACCCTGTGGAGGTCAGATAAGCAGTTGAACCATGTAAACAATTGATAATCAGTTGCATCCGGTTAGACTGGAAGCCGACCCTAACATAGTTGTGAAAAGGCTAGACAGATGCTGCTAGTCAGCACTTAAAGCCTCCTCTCTCACAGACAACATACAAACATTAAATTCTTACAGTAATTATCAACTTACAGCAATCTATTTATAAGAAATTAATAGCTCCACTAATAACAGGGGACCACCCACAATCTACCCAGCATGATAACCCAATAAAAATAAACTGCACCCACTTACATTATTGTACATCCCCAATCCCCATTCAATGAAAACGCAAAACGCGCTCCTTTGACGTTTCCGCGCGCGGGAAAAATGACAGCTGTCAGACTTGACCATAAATTATCTGTGTTTTTTTTTAAAGAAAGCCGCGTTGTACAGGCTTTGTGGCGGTCAGCCGTTTCCTGCCAGGGTGTGATGCTGTTTGCATTGTGAATGTTGTATGGACACGTGTTATCCAAAGGGGAAAGAATGAGGAGTATTATGGAGTAAATGTGATTACATGTTTGGTTTGAAAAAATTGGACGGTTTCTCTTTTGTGGCTTTTGAGACAGGCTTTTCTTGTTGTAAAGTAGCGACTTGACCCAAACTGTTTGCTAAAATGTTGACCATATGCCGTATACGTTACCTACTTGTGCAAACACATTATTGACATAATGGAACTTAGCCAGCTCTTTATTTCTATGAGAACGGTAAAAGTCTACAGTTATAGATTTATATTATGGCTTCAGAATGATTCCCGTTCATAAAACATAGAAAATAACGGCGGTACATTCATACACGCCTATAAGCTTAACTTACTCTTATAACCACTACTTACTTAGTTTTTTCTATAGTAGCGTATCTGAACAGTCTGCTAGCCTATAATATCTCCTCATCATCATATTTAAGACATCCACAGCTGGATCCTGACCTTCTCTCAAACAGTTGATTCTCGCCTTCACCAGGTCATCGGTCCACGGAGAGAAACTCCAGCCATAGCCTCTCCCATCTTTATTGACCTTAGATTGAAAATCGTTTATCAAAGCTTCTAATGGGATGAATGAGATTGAAACAGAATCAGAAAGGCTATTTGTAAACATATGCCACAGTATAAATATATGATAATATTACCGTGACTAGCTATGTCACGGTACAAAATTTCAGAAATCATTATAATAATAATAATATAATAATATTCCACAACTATCACACAACGCCATCTAGTCCCAAGCTAAGCAGAGCTTGTGTTATGGGTACTAGACAACTGATAAACATACTTATATATTTCTAAATACATACATATTATAGATAAATTACACCCAGACACAGAACAAATGATCGTGCTCATCACACAAACATTTGTCCTGGGTGGGAATCGAACCCACGACCTCCGGCATAGCAGTTAGGGTCACTAACCACTAGACCAACAGGCCAGTCAATTCAGTCCACCAAAATAAGGACGATGGTAAAAAATAATAATAAGAAAATCGCATTTAAGTACCTACCTACTCATAAAGGATGTGTTTTTTCTAGAGTGCCGGCAATTTATTATTTTAAGTAAAAAAAAAACATTTTATTTAATGTTTTTTTGTTTAGGTAGATACTTATGTTTGGTTAGACCTACTGAACGCTGTGTTAAAATTTGTCCACCTATTTTAATGGGACCTTATATAAGGTAACTTATCTTCTTCTTTCTTGGTTAGTACCTAACAAACCTGGTGTCAGAGTTTTTATGCCGCCCATGGACCTCTGACTTGGATTTACATGCCGTCGAGAAACATGTCTTTGTCATGCTGGCTTTCTGACGTTTACCTTTACCAAAGCAAGTGATAATTTTACAATACGAAAATGACTCCGAAAAATCGTAAATGCGTGTCTTTGGTTCGAACTCAAGACACATCACTAGGCTACGTAGGTACCTACCACTACAGTGCGATCAAATTATCTTGGCAGGTCCGAACATAGGCTCTGCGAACTTTTACGCATGTAAACTTGTGAAGAAAACTGTTATTGCCAGATAAACCAATACTTAAACGATCAGAAAATATCTAATTTAAACAGTGAGAAGTACAAATAAAATAAATATCATAACACTTTTATACATTACCTAATTGTAACAAAATTACCTGCACGAAGTTCGGACCTGCCAAGATAATTTGACCGCACTGTAATTCATTAGGTACTACTACAGAAGTTAATAGTCCAGACAAGTATAAACAAATAATACTAATATTTATTTCCTATAATAAAAACTTTATATTTGCCCGTCACAGTATAACCATCTCATTTGTTACCAATTTCTCACCCAACAGGTTTACCGCTACAATGAAAACAAAGAACACCACAGACAAAAATATCCAACAAAAAAAAATAGCAGAGTAACCATTTTCAATCAAACGTACGTATTTTAAATTCGGCCACCCCCACAGTACAAACACACACCGCCATCTATTACAAAACAACAAAAAAAGCACAACAACACCTTTACCTTTGCCGATTTACGAAAAAAAAAACGCGACCATCGACAATACGTCAGTGTAATGTCAAAGAGGGCTATTAAAGTCAAAATATTTTGAAAATACGTTCTCGACGCCCCGGGGGAGTACTTTGAGATACCGCGACGTTAAGACCTTAATATTGTTGGGTTTTTGGTCTATGGTCGATTTTTTTTTCATTCAACTTGTGAGGGATTACGTTTTGTTGTTACTTGTGCAAATTGGTTTTGGGCGGATGATTGAAATTTTGCGTCGATTGTTGGTTTTTTTTTTTTTGTTGGCAAAGATAAGTTTGCGATTGTGTGATTAATCTTTTAGTATCGCATTACAGATCGTATATCGTTTTTGTTGGGATTTAAACAGATATAAAATCACGCCTATCCACAAAATGTTAGGCTGGAATGTCAAACCAAGAAAATTGTTGGTCTGAGGCTGGGATGAACCAAAGTACCTATTCCACAAGTCACTTTTAAGGAACTGGGTTTTCTAGGAATATCTCAGTAGTAGTATGAAGTCCGAATATATATATGCCCGATTGTTGGCAATAGGCTCTCCCTCCCTATATGATACCAAATATTTAAACAAATTATACGTATCCAATTTACAGTATCGAAATACAAACAAATAAAACATTTATTTCCGTTACACAAAAACTATTACATATCATACTCATGTAACATAAAAATAATAATACCTAACAAAAAACAGTTACAACATACCTAACCTAACTTTAATTTAAATAATAGAAACATTTAGTTTAAACAACATAATGGCGTCCAAAATATTTTGTAGTAATTTAAATAATTCTACTCTACAACAGATGCTATGGCTACCAACTGGTATAATCGCTTTATAAAAAAAAACTACCGTTGTCTACGAAATTATACAACTATTCATCATCAAAGGTCATCATCAAAGTTTATTTAATGGATGTCGGCAAGGACAGATAGAGGCTGGATAGTTTCTGAAAACTAGATTTGAATCAGTTGAAATAAATATACCTAGATAATCTAGTTTCGGGTCGATCTGTGGATGGGAAACCATACCAACATACCAGACGACCATACCGAGTTTCCTCCGTGCCTCGGAAAGCACGTTAAGCGGTTGGTCCCGGGCTGCCATATAGAGATCTTTGGCAGTCGTTACAGGTAGTCAGTGACCTGAAAGTCTGACGACCAGTCTCAAAGGGTATCGTATTACCCATTATTAACTGGGTTGTGGAGGTCAGATAGGCAGTCGCTCCATGTAAAATACTGGTATGCATCCGGTTGGACTAGGCAGATGACGATGTGGATGCGTATGAGTAGAAGAAGTCTAAAGCAACGATAGATGAACTGTGTAAAGGAGTAGTAAGATGTATTGTTAAATGGAACTATTAATAATTTTGCTTTAAACCAGTTTAACTAAACTACTCCACAATGTTTCTCTAAAATAATTTTAAGTCAAGATTTACTACAGCGAAACACGCAAGCAAAACTATTGCATGATTATCGTTATTTATAACTTACTTTTCGCTGTTATTTTAAAATAACTCTGGTACATTTTAAACTGCCAAGATTTTGTAACAATATTTTGATTTAAAAGAGTGTCCAAGGAGATTATTCTCCATGTCTGTACCAATAAATGTTATTTCTATATTTCTTTCTTTCTTTCCATAGAGATCTACGCCTTGGAATGGGCAACTACAGTACTTTCACAAGTTAGTTTGACCTTGTGTCTGTAGCTTCGCTTTTTTTTCTGATATTAAGTAGTCTAATTGATATATCCACATGTTTTGTGTTAGAAATCTCTACTTAAAAATAAACCTGCGATAGTAACTCTGTCGGTAACGGTAAGCTTTTCGCGATCAAGCGTCTTAACGACTTTTGATAACATTTTGCGCACAGATAGACCAGGACCTGACTTAGGACACATAATACTGTTCATTCCAGTTGTAATTTCCGACCTAAAGCTATACTTATTAAAATTATTTAAAAAAATCAAACAAGTCTTCATTCTGCCTAAAAAATATATATTTACGGTAAACTAAAACTTAATCCGATTATTTAAAAAAAACGACTATAGCAGTAACAAATGACTTATAACAGTAACAGCCTTACCATCCCTAAAACCGAACTATTTTCTATTACAACCGGATGTAAGAAACCATTACGCCATCAAAAAACGCACTTCCGCTCTTAAAACTATGTGACACGAATATAAATGGAAGAATTAAAATTAATCGCTTGGATTTTTCAACCCCGATCTATGCCTATTGTGGTCGAATAAAAAAAGATTTAAACCCTTTATCTATGGTCGCAGGAGCCCGCAAAACGTTATGTCAGCGTGACAATTCAACAAAATGGCAACGATTAGCGGGAAAAAGTGACAGATATGTTTTAAGTTGAATAAAATATGAAAACTGTTACGTTTTAATTTATTCTGGGCACATATGCGCTGTAAATCATTCTTTTAAGCCGTATGATATAAGTATTATTTGTTTAGAGCAGTTTCAATTGGGACGAACATTTTCCCAGGGTGTTATTTTATTAATATTATGTACGCCATAAACTATCAATATTGAACGCGAATACAAAGTTTCGTGTCTGAGTTCTCATGTGAAGAAGCCATTCTGGCAGCACGATTACGGAAATTTAAAATGTATTGTCACTGGAACAACAAAATTTCAGCTAAATCAATCATCATCAGCCTATAATGTTCCCACTGCAGGGACTCAGGCCTGGGCACGCCACGATAGTGGCGGTAAGTCCCCTCTCTGAGGAGTGGCTAGAGAGGAGCCACGGCGCCCTCACCTTCCGTCTGACGCAGGTCCTCACCGGACACGGATGTTTCGGGAGGTACCTGCACCGAATCAGGCGGGAGGAAACGCCCGGATGCTTCCATTGCGAGGATCGACCGGAGGACACGGTGGAGCACACTGTGGAGGTGTGCCCTGCTTGGGCGGAGCCCCGCCGTGTTCTCGTAGCGGCGATCGGCGGCGGCGACCTCTCGCGTCTGGCCCTGGTGCAAGCCATGGTCCGGGGCGAGGAGGAATGGGACGCCGTCGCCTCCTTCTGCGAAGCAGTGATGCTAGCAAAGGAGGTGGCGGAACGAGAGAGGGAGAGAACATCTCAACGTCCCAGCCGCCGCGGAAGGCGCGGAAGGCGCTCCGGGCGTCGGGGGCCACGTGATGGCTTCCGGCCACCGTAGACGCGGGCCTGTGGACGGTGAGTAATGGGCCAGCTCGCCGTCCGGCCGTCGTCATGACGGCAACAGACCGTGTCGGCGGCGCGTTCGTGTTCCACGCGCGCCTCAAAGAGATGTCAGCAAGGAGGGGCCCGCAAGGGCCGACGCCCGTCGGGGCCGCGGATTTTAGTACTAGATGACGTGGCCTCGGCACAAGGGCAAAGAAGGAACATGGGTTCGGTTTTTAGTCAGTAGAAGTCTGACACTCCCCTTCGCTCTGCCCAAGAGCGGGGGGGGGGGGGGGTCATTTGATGATTTTCACCCACCAAAAAAAAAAGGGACTCAGGCCTCCTCTCTAGGAAAGGGACGGGCTGTAATCCGCCACGCGGGCCCAGTGCGCGTTGGTAGATGTCACATGTCTTCGATTTTTTTTGGTTCTAAGACATGCCGGTTTCCTCACGATGTTTTCCTTCACCGTTTTGAGAGCAGCGGTGATGAAATAAATTCCACAAAGTAATACGCCTGCCTGGGTTTGAACCCACGATCACTGTTCGTAAGTCGGGGCCGCGGCCGCCACCACTGGGCCACCGCTGCACAATCAATAAAGGTTTGAAATTCTACTAAAGAATACTACTAAAAAACTAAACCAGAAGTATTAAAATCAAAAGAACTAAGCACCATAAAATTCGGAGCTGTTACCACAATTCTCACTAACTTAGTTTAAGGGGACGGTGAACGAACATTTCTCCATACAAACGTAATACCAAAATCATTCGCGATACGAACATATTACCAACTTAAAATAATGTTATTCGGATACAGACGATATTGGTAATATGTTCGTATCGCGAATGATTTAGGTATTACGTTTGTATGGAGAAATGTTCGTTCACCGTCCCCTTAACAAATCCAACTAAAAATACCTAATCAACAGCTGAAATCCATATTGATTTTATAAATGTTTCTGTATAGTAACTAATAAAAAGTTTAGAACCTTCGTAAAACGTTATTTACATAGCACATGCTCTAACAAACACTGTGTTACATAAAACAGATGTATTTAGTAGATAAAACGTATTTTATTTTACACTAACTTTTACCCGTGGTCTTAGTTCGCATGAAATTATTGTAAAAAATATACTTCCCTATTGGAACCGGATTTCGTTAACAATTTCATGGATTTTAAGTTTTTTGCACGGCAATTTTTTTTTCAAAATATGTGTTTTACCAATTTTGAAATAAAAATGCTTTAGTTAGGTACCTTTATACTATACCAGCTATTTTCCAGGAAAAAGTCTCGTTATAATCGGTCCTGCCGTTTCGGAGATAAGACGGAACAAACAGAGTACAGACTCAAAGACACAAACAAAAAATAAATTAGGTATTGGTAAATAACTTTTTTTATATTCATCAGTATTTAATTTATAGAGGAAGACATGGCGCTAGAATGGTCGCTATTTGATCTTGGGGTAGATTGTGATAATCCACTAGTGCTAGAATTCTAGTTGTATGTTATCGAGCTCATTAGACCGGAAAAAATAGAACTGAAAGAAAAAGAAGCGAATTATAGAGTGACAACTATTAGAAGAAAGAGAGACGAAAGAACGAAAACATATTTATTTTACACAATGCTACACGACAAATTAAAAAAACAGAAGATACGTACAGAATAGTAGGTAATCTATCTGACCTCCAGAAAACAGTTAGTACTATACTGGGTAATACCCTTTAGTAATACTGGTTGTCACACTTTCAGGTCACTGACTGCCAAAGATCTAAATATGGCAGCCGGGACCATTGGCTTAACATGCTCTCCGAGGCACGGCTCGTTAAATAATAGGTGGGCACCCATCCACAGACCAATCTAGACAAGCGCTGCTTAACCTGAAGATCGAAACGAATGGCAGTTATTTAAAATAAAACTAATTAACCAGTTACAGGGCTAGTTGAGACGTGCTCCACGTTCGAAATCCGCGACGTGTCTGATTGGCGATAGCCCGCATTAAAACAACGTGTGAGGTCTATAGTCTATAGCGCCAGCGTTCCACGTTCCATGTACGAATTTGAATAATTCCAATTTATTGGCGGTTTGCTATAATGCGTTCTATTTTTTTAATTTTAGTGTTGTTTTTTTGTGTGGTCGTTAGTTGGTGTGATATAAGTATGGTGGGAAAGGCTTCTTTCTCTTCTAATGTATTTAATCGTACAAAGGCACATTTACTTTCCATAAATGATAAAAATTAGAACTAGGAAAAAGAGTGGGTACTATGTGTAAAATGTTTCTTTTCGTAGTTTAGTCCAAATAATCAAACTCAAAGTGTATTTTTTCTAATGGACCATTTTAACTGAGATTTTATCCTTTAAAAATAATATGCTGAAGTAACAATTTCTTTAAAGCCACAAGGTGTGATAACTAAGCATGAAAGGATTGTTGTTCTTGTTGATCATCATCATTGTTGTTGATACTGAAAATAAACTTTCCGGGTTGCCATAGAAGCTACCTAGCGAGAAAATTACGTCAATGTTGATTAATATTTCGAACATTATTTTATTTTTCAATTAACCTGTACTTTCCCACTGCTGGGTCATAATCATTAACAAAGAGTTCAACTCCTTCCAATGTGTGGTCTAGTATCAGCTTTATTAATTACAAATATTCTAGGTTTTTGTATGACTGAGCTACCCAGATATTACGTATTTAGCAGCTGGCATTTTTGCGGTTTAGACATACTTCTAAAAACTATATTAAGGAATCTAACTGGTCTGGTACTACAAAGCGTAATAAAAATGTATTTTGTCATCTATTAAAAACTCTCCGACGCCCAAACACTAAACTGGCAACTTCACAAAAAAAAACGAACACAATCGTTCCGAAATTCGAAATTCAAAATTCAAAAAAGTCGTTACTATTCTTCCATAGATGTTTATCAAAGCGCCTAATGGCCCATTGTTACGGGTGCATTCCGAGTTTTTCTAAACTAAATTTTAATTATGGCAATTTTTACTGAACGCGACCATAGATAGGTACTGACGGCCGTTTGATTGCTTTGTCTTCTAAGTTCAAATGTTTGTTTAAATTCTGATACGGTTGAGTAGGACATTTTTCAATGACACTGTTTTCGGTTTGGGAGTAAGTGGCTCCGAAATTAAACTTAGGTTGTTTGAGTTTGATGCGCAGTTTATAGGACTTTTGGGTCAATAGTCATCTTACAATTATGCCATGGTTGTAGATATACCTACACTTCTCAGTTCTGCCTGATACTAATACGCGAGAGAGATGCGTGAGTTTCTGTGTGTATTGATATGCACCTACCCCTAACTTTTCCACACGCAATATTGGTTTTCAATTGTATGATTCCAGGTGGGAAAATGTTCTGTTGCTTACAGCTGACGTTTTCCGGGATAATCCGTCCAGTACATTCAACATTATCATCATCATTTCAGCCGAAAGACGTCCACTGATGGACATAGGCCTCCCCCAAGTGACGCCACATTACCCGGTCCCGTGTTTGTCGCATCCAGCGGATCCCCGCAGCCTTCACCAGGTCATCGGTCCACCTAGAGGCAGGCCTTCCAACGCAACATTTTCTTGTTCGCAGTGCTTACATTATCAGTCAGATAATTATTTATTTCGTGGGTAAGCCGAACCTCTACTTATTTTTAGGTGGTTGTAAGTAGACTTACCATCGCCAACAAAACGTTAAAAAATAAAACCACGCGTCAGTTCGAAATCTAAACGATCAACAAATAAGTCTGCAAGTTGTTTATCGCGCGTCGCTTCACATTTGAATTAAGAACGTCCACTCGGCTCACTTGGGGTTCACTCGGTGTTCTCTTATTTTGAATTTCGGCTGCAATATCGCACGGTTATAGAGTGGCGTAGAGCAGATATGTTTTATAAAAATATTTTGAAAAATATGTATGATCGTTTTTGATCACCACAGCTCTCAAAACGGTAAAGGAGAAGATGGTCAGAAAACTGGCATGTCCTAGAACCAAACATTTTGAAGACTTGTGACATCTACCAACCCGCACTGAGCCCGCGTGGTGGATTATTGCAGTAGGTAATTCAGGACATTGGCACGGACATTGCAACTGAAATCTTAAATTTATTCTTGAAATAATTTAGTATGTTAATTGTTTCATGGCAACAAGTATAAAAGTAACTAAATAGAATGATATAAAACTGAGTTCAAATATAAGAAAAGTAATTAAAATCAACAAAAAACTTTTCAAAACGACTCTATACCATGCTTTCAAATCTCCAATTTCAAAATTCGGTAGGACATTAAGTATCGGGACTTCTCATTGGTCCGTTTAAAAAAGGAACACTCTTTTTTTAAAGCAAAGACATTAAGTTACGGAGCCTAAGGATTCTTTATATCACGCGGTCTTTCTTAAAATGCATTTACTTAATTGAGTTTTTTTTTCTTTATTTTTTTTGTCTTGAGATAACAATTTATTTTTGGGTATAGTTTAGGTACGAGCCTTTTTGGTCCGACTTAAATATTTGAATCTTAATTTTGTGAATTATGTTATGTATTTTGATGGCTATCTTTCGTATTTGCTGGGCTAACGGTTTGGTTAAATTGGCGAGAGGAATTCTAAATGGTGAATATTATAAGGAGTAATATAGGTGGTTTGTAAGTTTGTATGTACCGGGTAATTTCCTAAACAAATGATTCGTATTTTTTACTGGTAAAAAGCTAAATTATTCTTGGAAGTTTTAGGCTATATTTTATATTTATATCATGCATATTATTTAGCCGAACTATCAAATTTTTTTGCAGACGAAGTCGCGGGTGGGTGAAGTGCTACTAGTGTATAATTTAATGAAGTCATCTTTAAGGCTCGTTGTTCATACTAGAAAAAAAAAACATTAAAAACATGGTTTGGATATTTTTTTTTTAATAAAAAAAAATTCGCCACAAACAGAGGTATTTTAGCCGAACTATCAAATTTTTTTGCAGACGAAGTCGCGGGTGGGTGAAGTGCTACTAGTGTATAATTTAATGAAGTCATCTTTAAGGCTCGTTGTTCATACTAGAAAAAAAAAACATTAAAAACATGGTTTGGATATTTTTTTTTTTAATAAAACAAATGAATAACCCGAAGTTTATCATTGAGGTTCTATTTCAGTATTCCAACAGACGCGTCTGACTATTCGCCACAAACAGAGGTATTATACTCTTTACAAGTTTACATAGTATACAATAAAATGCATAAACTCACTCGTTTTTCCCATAAGGACAAGCAGAAACAACAGAACGCCACCTGCAACGATCCTTACATGCTCCTTTTGACTCGTCCAGATTCATACATCTGGTCATACATACACCTGCACCAAGTCTTGGAAGAGGAATTTTGGCCGCAGGGAGTGGTGTTCCGTCGCTTCCACGGGCAAGTGCCTTAGAAACGCTTACTGACATAGTGTACAAGTGAAGTGTTACTAATATTATAGTTTTAAGGTTCTATTTACTACACAAACTGTATTGTATCATATGGACATACACATAGTCTGTAAGGTATAGGTATTTATGGGTCAAAGTTGCCTGAAAATAAAGAAGTCAAGTTTTCATACTTGTACATACTTTCTGCTATTCACCCAAGCATTGACGACATCTATGTTTAAGAGGCGTTGGCCTATCATATCGTTGAACCTCAGGCTGCCTGAACCAGCATTTACGGAACAAATACTTGATGATACACACAAAATAAAGATAAAACAGCTTTGTGAAGGCGATTAGTCGCGGTATACAGTTTTTATGGAAATCCCACGAGTTTCTGAAAAGGCATTTTTGTGTTTGGTTCCGTAGTACCTACAATAGTTTTTACTTAAATCAAGCCCCAAAGGGTTAAGCAAGATGTATCTAATAGTATAGTAATCTTAAAGTCCCTTGTAAGTAATAGGGGTGAGCCTATTACCATCAACCGGGTACAAATTTAGGGTCCATGACTGCTATATCATCATCATCTGCCTAAGTCTTTTCCCAACTATATTGGGGTCGGCTTCCAGTCTAACCGGATGCAGCTGAATACCAGTATTTTACATGGAGCGACTGCCTTTCAGACCTCCACAACCCAGTTAATACTAGGTAATACAATACCCTTTGGTAAGACTGGATGTCAGAATTTCAGGTCACTGACTACCTGTAACGACTGCCAAAGAAGTATATATATGGCAGCCGAGACCAACAGCTTAACGTGCTTTCCGAGGCACGGAGGAAACTCGGTATGTCGGGCGGTCACCTATCCATAGACTGACCTAGGCAAGCACAGCTTTACCTAAAGATCGACCTGAGTGGCAGCTCTTATTAAGCCACGAGCTCCTCCATGACTGCTATATAATACTGAGTAATTCCTGAAGGAAAAACCCAATTGCAATATGCCCGCCCGACTTGGGAATTAAACCCAGGACCTCACGCTCTGCAGTCGCGCTTGTTACATATTAGCCCTCTATAGTTATACATATGTATCGAGTCTCTACATTCTTTATCAAGTATCCTTATTGTATTGTAAACAACCATTACATAATTATATTATACAACCATTACATACTTATATTGTAAATAAGACACTAGTAATGTCATTCATTAATTAGTTATGGACTTTGTTATTAGTCCATATTAGTTATCTTTTTCACTAACTAATCACCATTGATTATGTTTACTTATCCCATTGGATTCTTAGTATATAAGCTCAGTTCCTTTCATTGTAAAGTTAGTTCTATTTCCAACATCATCGTTGTTCAAACTCTTATTCTATTTCACCTAGTTCCTAAATCTTAGTATTAATTATAAATATTGTGACAATTAAATAAAAGTTTATTTTTAAAAACGTTTTGAGTTACATCACGTAACAATTTTGGCGCAGCCGGTAGGATAGCCTAGGGTAGTCAGACAGGGATAACGTACCTGTTAGGTTGTGAAGCAGCAACAACAGTGCGGTACCTGAAGGGTTTTGATCTTCCCTGCCGAACCTGAAGATGTCTATCCGCTTGATCGTGTTACTGTGGTAAGTGGCTCAAATTGTTATGCTCTGATTCCTTCTAATTCCTTATTCAATTCCTTGTTACCGAATCTTTTCTAAATCAAGATCTCCTAACATAACCGAATCTTCTACTTTGATATTTCTAATTCTTTACTAAGTGCTAAATCAATCACAATGTCTAACACAGACACCAAATTCACGCCTGTTTCGGATAACTTAGCAGTAAGCATAGATACGCTAATCAAGTTCATTCCGGTTTTTGATACGGCTCAAACAACACAAGTTTATCGATTTGTTAGATCATGCGACTCCGTGTTTCAAATTGCATCAGTGCAACAACAAGGCATATTGTTAACATTTACGCTGAACAGAATTCTAGGTCCTGGAGCGTCTGATTTACATGCCAAGGACTTCCCGTCATGGGCCGATCTAAAAACATATCTTATCCAAAAATTTTCACAAACAAAGACTCTAGCGCATTTATCCCTGGAACTACAATCCATGTTCCAGAAGCCTAACGAAAGCATAACCGATTACTATCTCAGGGTAGATTTGTTGCGCAGCAAAATAATAGAAAAATTAACAACCGAGGTGCAAGATATAACCCTAGAAGGACGTAAGGCAAATACGGAAGAAGCCGCCCTAAACGTATTTGTTAATGGGCTCAGCTCAGACATAGGAACTATGTTAAGGGTCCATTCGTTTAAACATTTACGCGACGCAGGTAACTTCGCGATTCAGGAGGAAAAAATCCGAAACATGAATGCTGCTAGACAACAATTGCATAAAAACGCATCACAGCCGCGAAATCCCATACCCAAAAATTCTAATTATCAACAGTCCAACATTCCGAATTCAACTCCGAAGAAATTTTGTAGATATTGTAAAAACCCAGGACATGACATTGCTGAATGTAGAAAAAGGGCTTATAACAATCAAATGAAGACTGGCTCTAACAATCTCAACCAACGTCCGGTTTATTCTAAACAGAATGTTCCTAACCCGGCCGGTGTTCACAATTTAAACTCACAAGCGGCCGGAGAGATGAGCAACTCCTCGGAAACCGCTTTAGACCTTTGCTCAGCAACCCAAATTCAAGACCCACAGATCAATTTAGACCATCTGCAGCTCGTATAACAAATTTATCACGCAATCAAACTTCCAGGGGTATAAGTGATAGCTCGTTAAATCCAGTCCATCGGGGACAAACGGCTATTGTTTCTGCCTCTCAAATTAAGTGCGACGCTTCGACACAAATTCACTCTATCTATCGTAGACAATATCGTGACGTTTGCACTCAAACTGATCTACCATATCATGCTACTTCTACAAATTCAATCCTAACTTCTAACCCTACAAATTCAACTCCAAATCCTGAATCTATAAATTCAATTCCAATTTCACATAGTCTTACTACTTCAACGCAACGTACTAAATCTAAAAATCAAAAAAATACAAATTCCAAATCTAAATCAAAGCATAAAAAATCGGTCAAAACTAAAAACTCTAATATCAAATCATATAACATTTCCTCGCTAAACGTACCTCACGACAACCTTCTGCACTGTAAATTCCACATTGATGGTCAACCAATAACATTACTGGTAGACACAGGCGCAGCTATCTCAGTCATTCGAAAAGACAAAATCGGAAATAATCACATTAATTCTTCTAACAAAGCGTCTATCGTAGGTGTATCCAACTCTAACTCAACAATCAAGACCTACGGTACTTCGGAATTAAGCCTCGATCAATTACCCAAACACAGTTTTCACATAGCTAACCTCAATATTACATCAGATGGCATATTGGGTAACGATTTTATGTCAAAATTCAATGTTAACATTTACGTTCAGTCCAAAACCATGCGCGTCCGTGATCGGACCTATAAACTATTCTATTTAAATGAAGACTCCTATGATTCACACCACAACAACCAACTAGTGAATCAACGGTCAGAAACTGTAATATGTTGTTATACAAATGATATTGCAAATGGTACAGCGATCGTCGAAAAACAGATACTTCCTGGAGACATCACTATTCCCAACGCCCTTGTAAACATCACGAATAACCGATTTCTAGTGACTTGTGTAAATTCCAGCAATCAAGACAAACACATCCCTATGCCTATAGTCCAAGTGAACTCATTAGATGAAACATTAGAGACAGACAGTTTCCCTATTAATTCCGTAAATACATCTAATAATAAATTACATTCAGTAGACGACATAAGTCAACTCGTTAGACGTGACCATCTAAATAAGGAAGAGTGCGAATCCCTCGATAAATTAATTTACGAATTCTCCGACATTTTCTATGTTGAAGGCGATCCTCTTACATTTACCAATCACACCAAACATACCATTCCGACAACATCAGATACACCAATCAATACTAAAACCTATAGGTTCCCTTATATCCATCAACAAGAGGTAAAATCACAGATCGACAAAATGCTTAAACAAAACATCGTTAGGCCTAGTACTTCACCATGGAGCAGTCCTATATGGGTAGTACCTAAGAAACTGGACGCTTCGGGCAAACAGAAATGGAGAGTGGTAATAGACTATCGCAAACTTAACGATATCACTATCGGAGATAGTTACCCCTTACCCAACATCACAGATATTCTTGACAAATTAGGTCATTCCATTTACTTTACTACTTTAGATCTTGCGTCTGGCTTTCATCAAATCGAACTGGATCCAAAAGATATTCCGAAAACCGCCTTTAGTACTCCTTATGGTCATTACGAATTTTTAAGAATGCCTTTCGGTCTCAAAAATGCACCCGCTACCTTCCAACGCGCAATGGATAGCGTCCTTTATGGATTACAAGGCGAACGCTGTTTCGTCTACCTCGATGATATCGTAGTATTTGCATCCAGCCTCCAAGAACACGAACAAAAATTAACGGAGGTATTCAATCGTCTAAAACAACACGGTTTAAAGGTCCAACCCGACAAATGTGAATTCCTGAGAAAGGAAGTAGCATACTTGGGGCACATCATCTCCAATGAAGGTGTTAAACCCAATCCGGAAAAAGTACAAGCGGTCAGAGAATTTCCAATACCCAAATCCTGCAAGGATATAAAATCATTCTTAGGTTTAGCAGGATATTACCGTAGATTCATTGCAAATTTTAGTAAAATAACAAAACCGCTAACAAGCCTTTTGAAGAAAGATGTTCCTTTCATTTGGGGTACGGAACAGCAAAAGGCCTTCGATACATGTAAAAATATTTTAACTACAACCCCGATTCTACAGTATCCCAATTTCAACAAAGAATTTGTTTTAACGACTGACGCATCTATTCATGCTATTGGAGCAATTCTATCACAAGGAGAAATTGGTAAAGACCTGCCTATCGCGTACGCCTCCAGAACCCTGAATAAAGCTGAAATGAACTATTCCACAATCGAACGCGAATTGTTAGCAATCGTTTGGGCAGTCAAACATTTCCGCCCATATCTATTTGGAAGAAAATTTAAAATCGTCACTGATCATAAACCTCTAACCTGGCTATTCTCCATCAAAGACCCCGGTAGTCGACTCGTTCGATGGAGATTAAAACTCGAAGAGTACGATTATGAAATAATATACAAAGCAGGTAAAATAAACACAAATGCTGATGCTTTGTCTCGTCCTCCTATTTTTAATTCTAATGTCATAGATTTAACCTGCGAAGATTCCTCTGATTCTAATTATTTACAACTAAATTATGAACACTATCTTTCACAAGAGCGTTCTATCAATCCCTTAAAAGTCAAAGTAATACCAAATAGACTTTTAGATACCAGACACAAACATATATTCATTCCAACCTCATGTCAATACTCAAATAATAATAACCTTTTTTATGAGGCTTTAGAATCATGTTCACAAACTGATCCCTATTTAGATAAACCCAAATCTCTCTACGATGTAGATCTTCTTATATCTAATAATAATCAAAATCTATTCTTTTGTTGTACTAGACCAACACATTTCGATCCTTGGGACTCAGAAAGCTATTTCAAATCCCTCTTGTCTTGCCTCCAACAAAATGAGATAAATCAATTGTATGTGCCAGATCTCAAATACGATCAAACTTGTAAACTTCAAGGAAACGAACAATTAAAAATCTCTACATATATCGCTGAATTATACGACTGCGAGATAACTATTTGTGAAAATAGAGTTAAATATCCGAGTCTAGAAGAAATCCCTGAAATTTTGAAAACATTTCACGACGAACCTGTTTCAGGTCATCGTGGTATTGCAGAAACCATAAGGAAAATAAGAGAGGAATATTTCTGGAAAGGTATGACGAACGATATAAAAAACTACATTGAATCATGCGTCACCTGTCAGAGACATAAGATTCAAAGGAAATCCTTTCAGGCCCCTATGGTTATCACGTCGCAATCCACTGAACCTTTCGAACGCGTTTCCATAGATCTCGTTTCCTACTCTGAAGTCAGTGAAAACAACAACAAGTATGTCCTAACCTTACAAGATGAACTAACAAGGTACGTTCAGGCATACCCTATTCCTGACAAAGAAGCAGTTACAGTAGCATCAAGTTTGATCAAATTCTGTCAACACTTCGGTGTTCCCAAACGTTTCCACTCTGATCAAGGCAAAGAATTCATGAACAATGTTATGAAACAGCTCATGAAATTCCTAGGTTCTTCACAAACTTTCAACACTGCATATCACCCTCAAACGAATGGTGCACTTGAACGTTTTCATGCTACACTCCGTGACCATATACGAATGTACAATAGCCGTCGCCAGAAGAATTGGGACAAAATAATTCCATTTGCTATTATGTGTCACAATACATCCGTCAATAGTTCAACCGGGTTTACACCTCACGAGTTACTTTTCGGTTACAAACCACGTCCTTTCTATGCACTCAAGCCGATTCCGGAATATACAGCTTCCGACTATTTAAAAGACTTAAACGAACGTCTTAGGATAGCTAGAGACGCCGCTCTACGAAACATCGAAGTCACTAAAGAAAAGGCAAAAGAACGTTATGACGCTCAGATTAAAAATATAGCCGATTTTTCCTTGGGTGACAAAGTGATGTTGCGAGTACCCACACCGAATAACCTAGACGCTAAATGGGACGGTCCATTCGAAGTAGTTCGTGTCGGATTCAATGAAAATTATATAATAAGAAAAGCTGGCAAGAACCAGTTAGTTCACGCAAATCGCCTTAGACCTTATAACGTAAATTAGATTTATAAATAATAATAAGTTAGATAGGTTTATTCTATGATTAATTATTTAAGTCATTTTTCTTTTTCTTTCTATTCACAGGGTCTGTCGTTGTACAACAGCCCAAAACTCTACCCTATCCTTTACTCAAGTTTTTAGTGATCCTAACTACATTTATAATTATATAATTTGTTCTATTATTAAGGTCCTATTATGCATAATTCTATACAAATTGTACACCTTTATCAGAGACTACATCAGAACTAAGTTACTCAACAAAAAACTTCCTTTTGTTGCAGGGCAACATCAGGAACCCTTGCCCATTTAAATATCTCTCAGCCATTAACCTCACATGCAGGCATTTTTTACAAAGAAGAGGGAACTCTATCAATCTCCGATGATTCGTGGAAACTCATAGTCTATAAAGATTTAAAACCTCTTTTTATATCCCATGAATCTCTAGTTCGGTTATCCGAAAAATTTCAAACCATGTCAACCAATTTCATTAAACTTCCGATAACTCAATCAACTAAATCCTATCTGAACGTTAACCTTCATAAGATCGAAAACCGACTCTCAGAACTCAAAATGTACCTCGGCAAAAACGCACGTACAAAACGAGAATTGCTAGATGGTTTAGGCTCTGTTCTTAAATGGCTTATTGGTACACCTGATGCAAAAGACGCGAAGCATTACGAAGAATGCATTGATAAATTAGAAAAACAAGAACTTGATTTGGCGGACCTCATGCAAAAACAAATCCAGATCACATCGTCTACCATTAAAAATTTCAACGATACTATTTTCAAAATCTCTTACGATGAACAGATTATAAATGAAAATATAGATCGCATTAATAACTTCATTAATAAAACCGAAAATCTTATTTTTGACATAAAAATTAGCGAAGACATATCAACTATTTCATTACAAATTCTTGAGTTAGTCACCAGTCTCGAAAATGAAATAGATGACTGCTTGACAAGCATCCTATTTGCGAAATCCAACATTATACATCCTTCAATCATATCTCTCAATAAGCTTTACGAACAATTACTGATTTCTAATAAGATAAGAAGTAATAGACAGTTAGTAACTTCTGTCTCAATTGATAACATCCATAGCCTCTTGGATTCGTCTTCTTTATCAGCATACGTGTACTCAAATCGTTTAGTATATGTCCTAGAGTTTCCCTTAGTTCAACATAAATCTTTTACTTTGTATCATATGTACTCTATTCCAATAAGACACCCCAATTCCTCCTTCCACACCACCATCCTCCCAGAGCATACCTACTTGGCCACTGACACTAGTGGGCAATATTATGCGGCTACAAGCTCCATGGATAACTGCATCATCTACGCACCAAGAAAACGAGTCTGCAAGAATATCGTCATCTACGACTCATCCGTTCGTCCAATCTGCGAAGTAGACATTCTACTCAGCAAGACAACGAGTATTCCTTCGACTTGCACGACAACAACCTTCCCGGCAGAAATTAACACGTTCCAGCCGATTGGCTCTAGTAACTGGTTATATATTCTGAACAATGAGACAAATTGTGTTCTTCAGTGCAGCGTCGAGATTTCCAACTTAAAACTACAAGGCTCAGGAATAATCACCTTACCTCAAGGGTGCAAATTACATACGGGATATAGCACCCTATCAGCTTTCCAGACGTCAGAAGAAAACATCACCATTCCGATCATCGTTCCAGACGTTAGAAGTGAAGATTGCTTCGAAACATTCAAAAATGAAGAATCACAAAAGTTAATCCCCATTACGATCAATGACATGCCTCTTGACTCTTTGAGAAGCATAAAGGTACATTTAGAAAGATATGCTGATGAACTACAAAATATGAAAGCCTCCAAAGCCCAATCCTTCCTGGAGAAGAACCAAACAAGCTTTTCATGGATATATCTTTCCATTGGCATGATAATGTTAATTTACATCAGCATCAAACTTTGTAATAGATGTCCAAACGGATTTATACGTCGCAACAATTCTAGAACCTGCATACAAGTCTTCAACAACTGCTTTGATCATTCTTCCCGACGCCGCAATGCGCATGTTGCCATCCCCATGAGCAACTTGCATCATCCCACCACGTGCATCTCCGACGACGAAGATGACATCGAAGACCAGCAGCCATCATCATCTCCTCAACCTCAAAAATCAGGCGCTAACGCCCAATCTTTGTTCTAAGGGGGGAGGTGTTACATATTAGCCCTCTATAGTTATACATATGTATCGAGTCTCTACATTCTTTATCAAGTATCCTTATTGTATTGTAAACAACCATTACATAATTATATTATACAACCATTACATACTTATATTGTAAATAAGACACTAGTAATGTCATTCATTAATTAGTTATGGACTTTGTTATTAGTCCATATTAGTTATCTTTTTCACTAACTAATCACCATTGATTATGTTTACTTATCCCATTGGATTCTTAGTATATAAGCTCAGTTCCTTTCATTGTAAAGTTAGTTCTATTTCCAACATCATCGTTGTTCAAACTCTTATTCTATTTCACCTAGTTCCTAAATCTTAGTATTAATTATAAATATTGTGACAATTAAATAAAAGTTTATTTTTAAAAACGTTTTGAGTTACATCACGTAACACGCTTACGAAATAAATATTGTCAAAAAAATAAAAAAATATTATTTAAAATATTGCAATAAAAATAATTGCAATAATATAATTAATATTTATAATATTAAGTATATTTTATTTATAAATATCGCGTCTTATTTCGATGACTTACTTGAGCTACGAAAATCGGTTTTTGATGTCAATCCCAAAGTCGTTATCATTTCATCATTGTCATTTTCAAACTTATTCAACTTTTCAGTCACCGGCGGCATTTTCATTCGCCCTCATATGTACTCATTGCTTTTAATATCCATTCGTGTTCCACATTCTTAGAGTCAAATTTCTACAACTCTATGAATTTCACGACTTACAAAGGTTTTCGTTATTACAAATCGCGTTATGGAACTCAAATGGAGTTTGGCAGGACACCTAGCAAGGCGCAGTGATGACAGGTGGACTAAGGCTGTCACCGAGTGGCGTCCCAAGAACTAGCAAAAGAAGTGTAGGTCGTCCGGCGGTGACATGGGCAGACGACATAGTTGCCATCGGGGGCAAAATCTGGATGAGGCTGGCACAGGACCGTGGAGAATGGCACAAGAAAAGGGAGGCCTATACCCAGTAGTGGGTGAACTCAGGCTGTGGGTTATGATGAATTTCATATTTAAATCTTAACGAATTTTCGGTTTTGATATTTCCAAATTTAAAACACAATGACTTCTTTTACCATTCCACAGTCGGTTTAAAAGCTCTTAAAAGCCGGGGATTTTAAATTACTCAAACATTTCAAGGTACCCTAATAATATAGTCAGCCTATAAATAAAATCATTACTCCGTCTGTCTGTTCGTATGTGTGCGTGATCTCGGAAACTAAATTATCACATTTGTTAGGACCCGAAACTTTTATACAGGATGGTTGGAAACTGTGGTCTCTTTCGTTTCATTTTAAATTAGGTACTTGGTAATACGGTTATTATTAATTTACATGACATAAGATTAAGCATGTAGCCTCCGAAAGGTTGGGTAGAAGTGTAGCCCCATGTAATAGAGGCCGAACGTATTACCTTCAACGGAGCACAAATCCAGAGTCCAAATTTAATGGGAAAATACAATAACACTTAGCCCGACCCGGGAATTGAACCTATGACCACATGCTCAGCAGTCGCGCTTGCGACCAACGAGGTCGTTAAAGAAATTAAATTAAACTTTGATTAACCAGTAGGTTAGTCTTCAAAATTATACAGCCTACTATGGTAATCGTTTTAGTAGGTAGATCATATAAAAAATACCTATAAAAAATATACTTAATACAAAATTTCTCGTAGACGAAGTCAACACTTTCTCGTAGACGAAGTCATGACGGGAGAAATTTAATAAATAATATTGTTCATCTATAATGAACTCGGTTAACTTCGTGATAAAGGCATTTGTGCACTCGTACAGCCCTATGATACCGCTCAAACCAAATATCACCGAATTAGGCGAATCACAGAATTAGATGAGTACTCCCTACTTGACTTAGTATTCTAAAATAAAAATAGCCTATGTCACTCCTTATCAGCTTCATCAGCTATCTGCTAGTGGAAGTCCCTTCAAAATCGATACAGCCATTCCACAAAAAAAAAAGTTAAAAGTACCGTAAGTAAATAAGTACTTTCATTACGTATTTATTCAGTTAAAAGCTGTTAATTTGTATAGATTTAGAAGCGAGCTAACTAAAATATTTCTTACAAAATGGCACCCCACTGTTAGCAGTTCCTAACAGCATTACCTCACGCCTATCGCAATCACGCTATACTCCTAATTAACCCATTCCTAGTACTAACACATTTAACTGAAATAGTTAGCACTAACTGGAATCCTACAAACGCGGTTAAATCGAAGAAAAAACGCAAAAATAACTTTTATAAAACACGAACACTCTGTATATAAAAACAATAATCACCAAAGCATACCGCCCATGCACTCTGATATAATAAAAAAGTATTCGCTGTCTCTTTCTAACACACGCTAATAGCTATACTTGTCTCTTTCTCACCCAAAATGGTAAAGAAATTAATAAGTTATAGGACCAGAACTGCTTGAGCTTTAGTCCTGAATGAAATGTTGAAAGTTAGAGGTCAAACTACGTTGGTTGTTAGCCTATTTTCTAGCGACTATGGCTTACATATAATTTACTTGGAGTAGGTAAAATAATAATTATCTTCGGGCTCATTTTGGCCTTTTTTGGTTTCGAAATTAAGTGTAGGGTGACTGTTTTGTTGGGAACATTGGGATTTAGGGCGTTACGTTGTGGTTGAATTCCTTTATTTCGTCGGTTAAAAAGAGTAGGTAGATATTTTCACATGTTTTATGATTCAGGAAATAGGACATTTTATATTGACTCAGCCCAGATTGCCACCACAAAAGAGAGGCCTAAAACCAGAAGTGGGTGAATTCGGGCTTAACTTATGGGGACGAGTGCACTTTCAGGCGTCCATCAGCTCCTGTAATACGAGTATGCTAGCAACGGGACAGGCTGGACTCGATATCAAGTCTAGTCAAGTTTGTGGGGCAGCTCCACATTTACACTCCAGGACAGAGTCATCTTTGAATCTCCACCTGAACAGGTTTTCCTTGCTTCGACCAACTAACGCTTATCATTTCAGATTTTGATTGGCTACAAGAAAATCGTCTAAGTGTAATACAGCACGGAAACCTCCGGAGTCCAGTCATTTGTCAATGTATTTCGAATGATTTTAGAACTTGCAGCAAGTCGGTTTGCAGTTTCAAGGCAGCCGTTTATGTTATTGTATTCTTATGTATGTTATCTGTTCTTGTGTAATGTATGTTATTCTTATGTCTTGTCCCCGAGATATTTTCGCAATTAATCATCGATCACCGAAAAGCAGGGGGCGTAATATTACACCTCCTTAAATTTATCCAACATCTACCTTTTCCTTGCCTTTTCCCAACTATGTTGGGGTCGGCTTCCAGTCTAACCGCATGCAGCTGAATACCAGTATTTATATGGAGCGACTGCCTATCTGACCTCCACAACGCAGTTAGAATTTGGTAATCCGATACCCCTTAGTACGACTGGTTGTATAACTTTCAAGCCACTCAGTAAGTACCTGTAACGACTGTCAAAGACCTCCTTTAATTATTATGGCAAAGAAAATATTGGCTAATAGAACCTGCTTTTTAAAATACAGGTTTAAAAATCATCAGCCTCACCGCGACAAAAGCTTTATTACGAGATACCTATTCATCAGACATTTACAAAGCGGTTTTCAACATAAATATCACCTATTGTATCCTATAAAATTACAAAAGACAAGCCCTAAATCCCTCATGGTCACCTTACATTAGAGTCAGCCATTTTGGATTGTTTCCCTCCAAATAATAATGGCGGCGGGCATCTGTAGCCGCGGGATGACTTCATATAATCTATGGCCGGCCCGATGACTCTATATTATCTATTGCTTTTTTATTTTTTTTAGGCCATGAAATTATTAGGTAATATTTTTTTTTTTTGTTATGGGAATGAGAGAAAGAGGAATGTGAGGTGCTTGTCATCACGGGTAGTCTAATGAAGGGATATAGTCTTATGTGTCTTTAAAATTATGTAGGTAGGTACGAATAATATGAATATATAACAAGTAAGTAGGTACGATTTGTAGGAAAAACCTAGATGAGGCTGGCATAGGAACGTGGACATTAGCACAAGAATAGTGAGGCCTATATTTAGCAATGGGTGAATTCGGGCTGTGGATGATGATGATGATATGTTGGTAGACCGAACGATAGGCTAACGGGCGTCACATCGACCAGATGAGAATCTTTTAATAATGAATCGAACAACTCCTGCGTTTACTTTAAAATTGCTAAGAAATAACCAAAATAAAGTCGCTATTATAGATCCAATAGGTATAAGCTAAGTGACAGACTTTTCAGACACTTTGTCCCAAGAGGTAATAAATTTACCATATCACAGATATTTTTCAGTGAGAAACGATTGATGTACTGTATAAAGGATAATTATGGCTACAAAAGTGGTGTCTCATTTGAGATGACGATAAAAAAGAAGTATGGAACAAGACATATGCTGTGTCTACCATACCACAAACGAATTGGGATAAGGGTAAGAGAATTATGATGACTTTCCAGAATTTCCTTTCAATTTTCCAAGTGTATCGATGGCTATCTGAGTAGGTTCAGCTTTTGTCGCCTTTAGTAGACAGGCATCCATAAGTTCCTGTAACGAGAAAACCGTAGCTGATGCCAATATGGTTTTACAAGGAGCGACTCTATCTGACCTCCACAACACAGTTAGTACTAGGGAATACGATACGTTGCCCCCCGGTACGTTGACTGGTAGAGAATGCCTTGTGGCATTAAGACCGCCTATGTACCACTCTTGTGCATGAAGTTTAAATAAATAAATAAATACCGCTTGGTAAGTCTGGTAAAAATTAAAAAAAGCACAACTAAAGTCTCCATTACTTACCATAACTTATAACTACATTCGTACGTTTTCATATTTTTTTCTTTCTTTTCTTTCTCTAGTTTCCACCATGCACCCAAAAAAACACCTTAAAAATAATCGCATCAACACACAATTGAGACCGATTCAAAATATTTTGACAGGTTTACAACAAAAGCATTGAATTTATCGTTTTTCGGTGACTTTTGAGGCGGCAACCTTTAAACATCGATAGGCACCTACCTGTGGGACTCAGCCATATATCACGGCTATGCTCAGGCGGTGACTTTAAGCCTGGGTGGTCCTATAGTGACAAAATACTACAAAGGACCAACGTTTTTTTTGGGTAAAATATTGCACTTTTAGGTCCTTTTTTGTTGGAGGTAATTATTTTGATAAATTAATTGTGGGTCGATTGAGGGCGGTTTGTTTTTGGTTTGGTTTCTAAGATTGAATGTTTTTTCGCATATATCGATATTTTTTTTAGAGATTGATTTGTGCGTGGTTCTAACGAAATTGTTAGATTAGGCATTAAATCACGTCTCCATCTGTAAGATATCCCGATTCTGGGTTAAGCCCGCCATCATCATCTTCCTGCCCTTATCCCATTCTACTTGGGGTCAGCACAACACGTTTTGTTCTTCCATTATTCCCTGTTAGACGTCAAGGTGGCATATATTTACGCTTTTCTCTTTTATCCATCCATCTTTTCTTTGGCTTTCTTCTCCCCCTCCGTCCATCAACATTTTATATTTTTTAAACCAACTATAAATGTGAAAATGTAGAACTTAGATGGATGGATATAATTGGTTGGTACTCAAAAGATACAAAATAGTAGTTCTTGTTTCAAACTTAGTAAGTGTTGATTGGTGTCAGAAATAACTAAAACATAATTATGCAGGTGATGGTTTATTCAAAGTTTTAATTACCTATGAACTATCATCTTTTATATTACTGCGGATATGTAAAAAACGAGTCAAGTTTTAAAGGCAAGGAAATGCTTAGACAAAATGAAATTATGTCAGTGATGAGGGAAAAGAGTAAAATGTATCATATCGTATAATTGATAGGTACTACGAAATGAGCAATATTAAATTTGTAATTACGTTCCCGAAAACTGCTGTAACGATTGCGATGAAAATTACAATAGTTAGGTATAATGGTTGATAGGGGCGAAAAATCGATCTCGCTCGGTCTCATATCTGGGAAAATCGTTTCTCTATTTTCACCCGAGCATGGTTCAGTCACCCACATAAGCTACTGAAAGGTATAATTAAATCAAATTATTTATCAAAGTTATAGTAAAAATTAAATACGAAATTGTCTGACAACCCAATGCACACACAATACATTTTAAGGCCAATTTTTTAGTCACTCTCGGCTACCTTATCTTAGTTTTTTTTTTTGTGTACTTCGTAATTGGCGTATTGTTTTGTTTAATATTTTAAGTTATTTTACTGTAAGCTGTGAAGCTACCTTGCATAAGTAAATAAATAAAATAAATAAACCCCATTTGTCTAGTTTCCCATGAATACTTTGTATGTATATAAAAAAAATAATTCAACAACAATTCACCACAGTAGTGAACCCAAATAATATAAAATTTTGTTTTTGACACTCCTCCGCTATTCTCTATTCTTTTCTGATTAATTTCGTTGCGGGATCCAAGATAGTTAAAGTTTTTCTCTGAAACTTCGTCGAGCTTCATTGTCTCGGCGCTTTTCTGGTGGTCGACACTGTTGATTCTGGCTTTCAAGAGTTGCAGTGGTTTGGGAATACTGTGGCGGACTTCTCCCGATAAAAACAAAGTGTAGAGTAATTCTTATGTTTTAATTATTTTGAATTTGTTTAATTTTAAGGTATTTTTGTCAATTATACACAATTTTCTTTCTTTCTTCCTATGAGAGTAAATAATCTCAAACCCCAAATAATGAACCCAAATTACCATAGGTATTCTTTATTTTTCTTTTCAAAATGTCCAAGGCTCCTAATTCGCGTGATCCCTGTACTTACCAGCTCCAGATTGTACTGACCACAACGACATCTGTCGGCCGCGGACGTAATTACAGATCAATTTGTTTGGACCTACAAGACTTACATAGTCATTAGGAGACCACTGTCGTCCTGGGATCGCAGATGATTTTTTTAGAGATCTGTTTAAATTTTGGGTGGTTTTCAATTCTAGGTTCTTGACAAAAGATCATTATTTGTCCTAGCCTTTTCCCAACTATGTTGGGGTCGGCTTCCAGTCTAACCGGATGCAGCTGAATACAAGTTAGTATCTACATTGAGCGACTAAGCGACTGCCTATTGGTCCTTTCCACGACTCAGTTAGTACTCGCTAATACGATACCTCTGGGTAAGTCTGGTTGACAGACTTTCAGGCAGTGCGGGGCAGTGGTCCAACTGGTCTGTCCAACTAGTTGGACCATGGGTCTTTACTAGGGGCAGTTGTCCAACTTTAAAAATAGTTGGACCACAGCACCTTTTGAGAGTTCCGTGGTCCAATTCATTTAAAAATAACTTACCAACACTAAAAACCTCAACTGCATCTTGTGTGCAATGTAATTATAGGAGTATATAGGAGTACCTCCTATAATTATATTTCTGGGCTGAACCAGAACCATTAGAGAACTTCACTGAATTATAGAAGTTATACGCATGACGAAAACTTTAATTAAAAAAAAAAAGAATTGTTAAATCAGTTTCTCTAATAGTTCTATACCTCCTATATATATTTCTGGGCACCTGCTACTTTGTGAGATTTTACTGATATAGAAGTTTATATACATGACGAAGAACTTAATTTAAAAAAAAAATGTTAAATCAGGTTGACTATGGGTTGACTAATAAATGAACCCTGTACCTCCTATTATTTCTGGGATCCTGGTACTTTGTGAGACTTTACTGTCCTTGTTTCTCATCTCCAACAAAAAAAAAACTGCATGGTATTAGAAAGGCACATAGATTTGATTTTTAGATTCCAATTTCCAATACCTCTTATTGTTTCTGTCTGGTAGTTCGATTGGGATTAAATTAATTAACTATCAAATTCAATCCTTTTAGGGTAGGTAAGTTATTTTTAAATGAATTGTACCACGGAACTCAAAAGGTGCTGTGGTCCAACTATTTTTAAAGTTGGACATTTGCCCCTAGTAAAGACCCATGGTCCAACTAATAGGACAGAGCAGTTGGACCACTGCCCCGCACTGCTTTTAGGCTCGCCCCCTGTTATATAGGAATTAAACATAACTGGTAAAATAAATATTCTATGAGCTATGAGGCTAATCTGACTAACTCTTCATTAATTACAGGCGTGATGTTGCCTTCCTTAATTTATCCACAAAATCAATTTAGACGGAACCTCCTCACTGAATCCTGCTCTTGACCACAAAACCAACTTTCTTTACGGAAGGAATGACCTAATTCCTTATGTCATGTCCATCTGTTGACCACAGTCCACAAATAAAAAGTATACACATTTTACTATATTATTACTAGTTATTGTTAAATAAATACATGGCTTTTATAGTTAATTATGTTGGACAAAGAATGGACAACGGAAGTAAAATATGTAAGTAAAGTTACTTAGTTGTAAAAAGTATAACATTTGGGGTCCGATTTTATAACATTTGCGGTCGTACACAATTCTTTGAGTGGATTTTGAAAGTTGACCAAAATTATATCTTTGTGTTTGACCCTTTCTTACGACATTGATTTCCTTTGGGTATGCTTAAAAGGGACATTAAATAAGTAGAACTGTAGTAGCTGCGGTCAGGACTCCAGAAAGAGGAATCTTTCTCCTACGCCCCGTTTCCAGCTTTCTCTATCAAGCCATTTGATAAGCTCCCTTGATAAGCTCCCTAATGAGAGCTTCCTAAGGCGGTAGACAAGACTTTGCCCTATCTTACATACAAGCAATCTCTAGTGAAGACCTATTTTTTAGGGTGCATTAAAAAAGCAAGTAGCCTTTTTCCAGGCAATACCTACTTATTACAAAATTCGTTCCACCAAGAGAGAAATTAGACTTTTGTCCATCAGGGCGATGGACATGGGCAGACGATATTGTTGCCATTGTCATTGCGGGAATACAAGGGGTTAGTGTGGTACCAGAGCTTGGCAAAAGCAAAGAGAAACCTATACCCAGTAGGTAGGTAGTGGGTGCAGTCGAACTGTGGATGATGATGGTGGTAGAACACAGCCAGATTTGTAAATAGATTCATCACAACGTTCTGGTTTGCAAGATATTGATATTATATCAAAATGCATCACGCGTTAATCTATCGATCTATAACCATTAACCACATCTATGTCAGGCTTAAAACCAGCGTTAATATGACTCACATAATTAATTAAATTGGCGCCATAAAATGACATAAAATATCGCCAAATTAATCGCACGTATCGTCGCGGTGTTTTGAAGGCAATTTGAACATATCAACATTAAACGCCAGGTGTTTTTGGTTCCGTTCCAAGCCGCAATTATGTGGCAATAAGGAGGAAGATTTATGTCATACAATAACACTTTAGATGAGGCGAGGCGTTTTCCCCGAAATTATGACGAGAAATATTTTAAGAAACTTCTAATTTAGAGAGTAATATTTTGTCTAGCTGACTAGCGTTGCTAGCCTACATAGATTTGCTTAAAACTAAAATAAAATTTACGCTTCATTTCTCATGTCCTTAGATTGATTTGAATAATTTCATACTCTTAAGCAGCCAGAAAGAATATTAATTAACTTTGATTTATTCACCAACTAATGTGGAGCTTTAGAATGAGTAGCGCCATCTAGTATTGAATAGCTGAACTATTCTGTAATGTGCGTATAGCGCCATCTTGTGTTTAGTAGCAGCAACAGTACGGGTGATTTCTACTAATTTCAAGGTGTTGTCTACAGCTGAAAGTAGATGGCGCTGATTTCAATTACAGTCGATGGTCAGTATTCTGAGTAAACTGCCATCTGTTGTTGCAGTATAAAACTAATACGTGCTCGTCTCGCTGGAACAAGCTGCTCATGGGTAGCTTATTTACAAAGACCTAATACTTGCTTCTCATTGGCAATAGATGGTGTTCAAAAATAAAAATGAAACTGTTCACTGTTAGCTGTCCAAATTACCCTTCTTTTTGGCTTAACCAATCGGGTAAAAATTAGGTCTTGTGTAAGTAGCAACTAAATTCCTATGTTATTTTATTAGTCAAGGCCATTTTTTTACTTTTCATCAAATAGCCTTCAATGGAATTAAATGAACACAAGAGGGTATACCTATTTCCCGTCGGGGCTGTGGATATCGAAAGGTTACCGCGGCTCCGACACAAGGGCGAAGAAGAAGGAACATGGGTTTGGTTTTTAGTCAGTAGAAGTCTGACACTCCCCTTCGCTCTGCCCAAGAGCGGGGGGGGTTATTCGATGATTTTCCACCCACCAAAAAAAAAAAAAGGGTATACCTATTTGTAATTTCAATGAGTAATATATGAGTAATATTTATTACTTTCCCTTTCAACTTAACTATTAAAATAAAACATTCAAACATGTAACATAAAATATATATTTCTTATTGGCTAAATACATAATTACTTATATGATAATAAGCTAATTTAAGTCTAAATCGCCACACGGGCGCCATGCGAGCCGTAAAATCAAGATTTACACAAATTCCACGCAGTGATAAAAGGGAATGATATAAAAAACACATAACCCTCCTTTTGGGCTTTGCCGCAGTCGGGTAAATACCTAATTTTTTATTTAATAATCACAATAATCAATGCATCTAATAATTATATCGATTAATAATAAGCTTTTTGATCTACTTACATATAAATATTTATTAATTTTAGTTTTCTTTATATTTATTAAAATTCTTTCATGGGTGCTGATTTTCATGGTCTAAAAGAGAGCTATTTTCCTAGATATTATAGAAACGAATATGATGGTCAGAACACGTTTGTGTATAAATAAATATTTCAATAGTATTTTCTTACGTTATTGGAAGTTTCAAATACGTAGGTACACGTACACATGGTGGAAAATCAAACTATAGATTTTTTTTTATAGATTTCTCGTACAATGAGAGTTCTACATAAACTGGTTTTGTATAGTTTGATTGGTCGTCGTAAGTACTTACGTCTGAGACTGAAATCTCAAAAAAAAAACATACCAATCGAATTGAGAACCTCCTCCTTTTTGGGAAGTCGGTTAAAAATAAATGGATACTATACATTTCTAGTTTTAAGTATGTGAAAAACACTTTTTTACAAACGATCTAATGTCGTTGTTTCCCGACTCTACCGTAAAACGGCGTGAATAGAAACGCATAAAATATTTTTGAGTTTGTTCACGAACAACACCTATAGGGTAATTCACCAAAAAAATCTAATTAGTGGATAGATTTCCAAAAAATATTGGACACGTACTTTTTCTTATTTCACGTAAACAAAAGATGAAGACGATACTGTGCTTCGAAAAGTTGTGTCAAGTCGTGTGACGTCACAAGGTTAGTACTTTTTTACCCAGAAAGTGACGTCACAAGCACGTGATCTTGGACACGTTTTATTTGCGTCAATTTTTATTAATTTGATATAACAAAACACGTATCCAATATTTTTCGATAATCTAACTGACGGACTGAGATTTTTTTCGTGAAAAACCTTATCTATGCTTACAAATGTTTTAAAAATTTTCATCAGTTACGGGTCATTTTAGACCCACAACATCAAAAATGAATATCATTACTTCCTACCACTTTTTTTCTTCTTCTTTCTCTTCCGAACCTCACTATAATCATATTCCACAGTAGTTCCACTCAAATCTTGATACCCATCAGCCGATTTATGACTCTCATAATTAGGAAAATTCACTCCTTCCGTCTGCTGATAGTTCTCCGAAAATGTCTCCGAAAATTTGGTACTAAGTGTTTCGGAGCCGAAAAATTTTGTAGTATAAGTTTCTGCGGGTCGTTGAAGATTTTGGTACTTTTCGTTATGAGGGTAGATAGTGTTTAAAATGTTGGTTGCTATGGCGACTGGGGTGGCGGGGTAGGCCCCCTGTTGTATCGGTCAGAACTTCAGGTCCTGTAAAAAGAAATTCAGTATTTTAGATAAATTATAACTGAGATGAGAATGTTTAGGTGGATGTGTCTTCTTCATCTTAGCGTGTAGATGGCAAATTTCTATTTAATCGTTTTGGCCCAAAATTCAGCTATGCGAACTTCACTCGCTGATGCATTCATAAGGTCGTCAAGTGTACAGGTGTCAGGGCATGCAGCGCAAGATGGAAGGACATTATCTGTGGAGATACGCCTCATACACACTTGAGGTCTAAGCCGTCCATCTGAAGAGATTGTCTTGGTGGATGTGTAGTGAGACAAGAATGTATTAAGGTGTTTTACAATTTACTGGTCTGTGTCAAGTCGTATTTTTAAAAAAATAGGATTCGCGGCAGTAACAAATGTTTATTTACTGGTAATAATGATTAAAAATAATATACAACCGTCTCAGTTCATATCATCATCATCGGTCTATAATGTTCCCACTGCAGGGACTCAGGCCTCCTCTCTGGGAGAGGGATGGGCTATAATCTACCACGCGGGCCCAGTGCGGATTGGTAAATGTCACTTGTCTTCGAATTTTTTGGTTCTAAGACATGCCGGTTTCCTCACGATGTTTTCCTTCACCGTTTTGAGAGCAGTGGTGATGAAATAAATTACACAAAGTAATGCGCCTGACGGAGTTCGAACCCACGACTCACTGTTCGTAAGTCGGGGCCGCCACCACTGGGCCACCACTGCTCAGTTCATATAAGTGCCAAGAATGCCTATTTCATCAAATAGTCACTCAAGAGAATTTCGCGGGCAGTTTGAAAGTAGCGCCAGATGCAGAAAAGTTGAAAGGCACTATCGTGGTATGGACATGTTATGAGGAGGGACGAATCATGTGACTAAAAGAGTTATGAATATAAATGTTGGTGGATGGAGAGAGGGAGAGAAAGACCAAAGAAACTATGAATGGATTGTTCAGGTCGGCTTCCAGTATAACCGTATGCAGTTGAATACTAATATTTTACATGGAGCGACTGCCTATGTGACCTCCACAACCCAGTTAGTACTGCAACTTAAGGCGAGGTTACCCTACTTTGTTTTTATGTACGCACGACCTCAACCCCCGCCCTGCCGAGCGATCGATATAATGCCTAAATTTTGACTGTTTTTCTCTCTTGGAGAAAAATGATAAAGAAATTATACATTATGTGACCCGAGATAATACACATTTTTTACGACCTTTATTATGATATAAGTTTTATTTTTCAAAGCCTAATATAACTCAAGTAAAACGATTATTTAGCCATCATTTGGACATGTCTTTGCGATTTAATTGGATGCAGTGAAGTGTAAGTAATCGTGTATCGCATGCCCGACATATCATGATCGAAGAGTCAACTATGTAATACATTTTTTTCAAAATTTAAATCCGTTCCATGTACGAGTAAAACGCTATTGTTGACGACGTTTATCGGGGTAACCCCGCCTTAAGTTACAAGTTACGCAGCAGCAGCAGACGACATGTCGTTGCTTCATGTCGTCACGACACGTCGCCGCGTCATGTCGCTGCAGTTGATAGATTATTCCAATAATTTCAGTTTATTTATTACACTGTTTCTTTAATTGAACACAAATAAAAACATCCCTATGATAATTATAACCTTGTTTACATGTGATACACAACATTTAACAGTTCCTCATCAAAATACTATCAATATTATTATGAAATACTGTTGATTTAATAATCATCGTTAAAACAAAGATTCTAATTTCAAATAAACCTAATTTACATTATTCTAATGATATTTTTTATCCCGACGTATTTTATGGAAGTAGTTTTTATTGTGACTTAAAAGCCTTGGTTTCCGAACCACAATTACTATTGTGGTATTTGAATAGTTTTTATTTATTTATTTATAGCCTTAATTTACAATCTTACATTAAGTTTCACTTTTTACAATTAATTTGACACCGGTAACTTAAGATTGTCTTGCTTTCCAGCATAGGCCTCCCCTAGAGCTTTCCACTGGATTCGGTTATGCGCTTGTCTCATCCAAGTAGTACCCGCCGTTCTTATAACGTCGTCCTCCCATCTAAGACGCTGTCTTCCTTTCCTTCTTTTATGTTGTCGTGGACACCACTCTGTTACTTTCCTCGACCATTTCTCCTTTATACTCCGAACCATATGGCCTGCCCACCTCCACTTAAGTTTCTTAATGCAGTACGTAACATCAGTAATTTTAGTTCGGTTTCTTATAGTATCTAGTTTTACTTTATCTATTATTTTGATGTTAAGTATGCTACGCTCTATGGTATGTTGGCAGGTTTCTAGTTGGCGTACATTAAGTTTTGTTAGGCTCCATGTTTGGCATCCATACGTCAGAACAGGTAAAATACACGAATCGAATATTTTCTTCTTAGCTTTAAGAGGTATATGTTGATTTTTCATAATCTCCTTGAGAGACCAGTACCTCTTCCACGCAAGATTTATTCTGTTGGTAATTTCTTTGTTTGTTAGGTCTCTTGGAGATATGATTTGTCCGAGATACGTGTATTCTTCCACATATTCTATTGTTGCGCCGTTGACAGTTATTGGGGTATGATCAAGGTTTGTCATTAATTTAGTTTTTGCAGTATTCATCGATAGTCCCACTTTATTGCTTTCATGTACTAGTTGTTCTAACATCTCTTGCAAGCTACTTGGATTTTCTGAAATTAGAATTAGATCATCTGCGAATCTTAAGTGGTTTAATTGAACTCCGTTTATATTTAAACCATGCTTTTCCCACTCGAGTCTTCTAAATATGTATTCCAGAACTGCTGAAAAAAGTTTGGGGGACAAGGGATCACCCTGCCTAACTCCTCTTTTTATCGGAAAATATTCCCCTTCTCTTTCAGTTTGTATCTTTGCTTTCATGTTCTTATATATGTTGTTCATCAGGCGTATATATTTACTGTCGACACCTTGTGTTCTTAAAGCTTCCCATATTTTTGCGTGTTTTAATGAGTCGAATGCCTTATTATAATCCACGAAAGCGAGATAGAAAATAATGCCATACTCACTACATTTCTGAATTATCTGTTTTATAGTGTGTATGTGGTCTATAGTTGAGAAGTCGCTACGAAACCCTGCTTGTTCTTTAGGTTGGTTTTCATCCAGAATCTTTGTTAAACGATCTAGCAGTACCTTTGCGAATACTTTGTAAACATTAGACATCAGGCTAATGGGCCTGTAGTTGGCTATGTCTTCCTTTTTTCCTTTTTTATGTAGTAAAATTATGGTTGAAGAAGTCCACTGGTGAGGTATGTATTCTGTGCGCAGAATTTCGTTGAACAGATCCGTTATAGTGTTACATGTTACTTCAGATGATCCTATTAGCAGTTCGTTGGATATGTTGTCACTTCCTGGCGTTTTTCCTCTCTTCTGAGATTTTATTGCCTTCTCGACCTCATCTCTCATTATACAAGGGATCTCTTCTTCGTTCGTTTTATCAAAGAGAGCTAGCTGACCATGATCTTCTTCTGTTCCATCGTCGTTGTACAACTCGCGGTAGTAATCTGTTGCTATTTGTAATATTTCAACTCTGTTTGTCTTTTTCTTTTATTTTTAGGGTGTTTCATAGTGTCAATCCAGGTTAGGTTCTCCCTTAGTTCCTTCCATGCTTTCTTCACTCCGCCAAAATTTTCTATGAAGTAGTTTAGAGTATCAGTTCTTGTTTTCTGTCTATGCTTTCTTATATGCAGATTTATTTCTTTACTAAGCTTCGTTATAATATGCTTGTTATTTTTCCTATCTTCAAGCTTAGTTTTCCTTTGCATGATTAGCTGCCTCGCTGCTGGTCCTATTTTGTCTTTTGTCGTTGTATTTGTCCTAATTTTACTTTCGCTTTCTTTTAGTTCTTTTTCCAGGGTCTCGTATTTCTCTTGGACCCCTCCGAGATTGGCTGTTCTTACTAAGTTGGTATGTAAAGACTCTAGAATGTTTTTCGGCAGTGGCAATGGTACAGGTTGTTTTTTATGCTGGATGATTTTTCTTGATTGTTTTGGTTGCGTTGAGTATAGCTGTCCACGAAGTAGTCTATGGTCTGTGTTGTAATTAAGTTGGTTGACAATATCTATATTTGTAAACAATCTAGCTTTGTTTGTAATAATGTAATCTATTTCGTTCCTTATCTTCCCATTAGGTGATACCCATGTCCATTTCCTATTAAGTTTTCTATTAAAGTAGCTGTTCATGATGTGTAGGTTATTTTCCAAGGCAAGATTTATCAATCTTTGTCCATTGTCATTCCTTTTCCCAGTCGTATATGGTCCTAGTATTTTGTCTTCGTTCGTTCGCCTCGTTCCAACTTGGCCGTTGAAGTCTCCCATTATGATTATTGTTTTATTCAAGTTCAGCATGGTTTTATTTAGTTCATCATAAAACTCGTTTTTTACTTCCTCTTTGGCGACCGCGAATTTTTTTGGCGATTTGAATAGTTAAGTCAAGTTAAATGTTTATTTATTATAAATTGCCAATAAATGATATAGTTATTATTAAACGATACTTATGTTTTCTAGATTTTATCTTCCAATTTTAATAAATTAAATAGTTTCAATCAATTCTCTGAACTATCGGTTGATATTCATATTTCGTCCGATAGTCATAAAGATTACAAATAAAAACATATTATATTGTTAAAATTAACTTAAGACGTTTTAAAATAGTTTCACTTTATAGGATTTGCTAATTATTATTTATGTTATTAGTTATTTAGCTGTAATGTATAACCATTTGCCATTGGTGTATTATGGCGGTAGTCGTTGAGTTACTTTTTAAGATTGGACGGTTATAAAACTAGGACTGGCAATTCGGGTTCAGTTACGCTGCAGCTATTCTACGAGTTAGCTAGTTAAATACGAGTAATATCTGGATCTGTACCCAGAGTGTTATATTCATAATGTGTCTAATGAATCAAGACTACCAAGTATAGCAAGCTGTAACCTATGTGTATTGTCCTAAGGACCTACCTACAATGTTCATGTAAGTTAATTGATATTATGCTATGAATATTACTGATAACTATGTGTTAGAAATATGTACTATAATATGGCTTATATTGATTGTTGTTTATGTAAACTGATAAATTGCTGTAACTTGAGACAGTCCAAGACAATGTCAGGTTGTCTTTGTATAATACCTTAAAAGATGTTTCCCGTGGAGTTTCTTGTCCATTCTTCTCCACGAAGACCTAGGGACCTAGTGAATGGAATAGAGTTTCGAGATTGAGTTTGACAAGACCAAAATAAATTCAATTAATGGTCTTGTCTTTTGTGGTTTTATTTCATAACAACCCTGTTCCCTACACACTTGTTTAGAGATACTTTCAAACACATTAAATAACGAATAATCATCTTGACACACAGTTTATTCATTGGTGGATATTAATACATATATACAAGATACTTTCAAACACATTAAATAACGAATAATCATCTTGACACACAGTTTATTGATTGGTGGATATTAATACATATACACATAGATTTACATACACTTTCTCACACAGTCATGATTTCGAACCTGACTGCCGACGGCAACTGCAGATGGCATCCAGTTGGTGTAAACTGAAGACACAGGTTCCGATACATTTTCGGCTAAAGGACATTTCTCCTGTTGTTTCTGTTATCTATGGGCGCTACTGATCTGCGGTCGGACGACACGTGCGTCTGCACGTGTCGTCCGACCGCAGCTTCATGTCGCTAACTACGGAGGGAATTTCATAGAAATACGTAAAAACCAGTCGTGTCGCCGCGACACGTCGTCTGCTGCAGTTTTGTGTCGCCCGCTACCAACTTGTACCTTTAGCAACTTATTTCAAAGTAACAACCGTTATTTCACGAGAAAAACGCTATTGAAAGTGTTTACATTTGCTGCGGGTTGTTCAAAAGAGATACCGCGGCCTCGACACAAAGGGCGAAGAAGCAACATGGGTGGTTTTTAGTCAGTAGAAGTCTGACACTCCCTTCTGCTCTGCCTAGAGCGGGAGGAGTCGTTTGATGATTTCCCAACACAACAAATAAAAAGTGTTTACATTTGTAATTTCTAATTAATGTAAATTTATCATCAGTCACATTTACAATGTATTAGTTTTGGGTCAGAAATATAACTAACTATAACAGTTAATATGTTATCTATGAGTAGTAATTGACCTAATTAGTACACACGGCTACACATCAAGCTATACAAAACCAGTTAATCTTGGCCTCACTCTACTAGATCTTTTCGCACAATGAACGATCAGATTATACTGGTTTTGTATAGCTTGATGTGTAGCCGTGTGTACACAAACTTTGCTTCTATTTCTATCTTACATTTGTTTACATGTTCATGTACTTATAAAGTATTGCATACATAGATAGATGAATAACAATTTATCTGTAATAGTCTGAGAATAACAAATAAACACATCATTGCGGTGAATGCGATTCTTTTATATAATTATATGGAACGACTACCAGCGACTAGCTTATTTTGATCTCTCTAATTCTATGAGAGTCTTAATTTACTTATGATGTCCCTTATGATTCTGGCTAACAGGAGTTACAGTGGTTTGGGAATAGTGTGGCGGGCTTGTTATGATGTCCCCTAGGCGGGGAAATTATGTCACACCTTTATGGTGGCAATGGTTTTCATTTTGACAGTTTAGCTACTTTTATTGCGTTATTTATATTGTTGAGCAGATAGCTAACAAGCAAAGCTTTTTGCTGCCTATTTTTTATCGTTGCTCTTTACTTGGAATTTATCCTGTATCTTGGGTTGCGTTTACAAACATTTAAACCAGGGATGCACAGACCGCGGCCCGTGGGCCGCATGCGGCCGGTACTATGTCAGTGGCCCGCCAGCAAAAATATTTCCTCGTGCATTTGAAGGAAAATATAGCTGAGGCTTACAAGGTATTTGAATCACGCGCGTTACTAAGCGGGCTCGCTGTGCAGGTGCATGATGCGTACTCAGAAATGTTCGTGTAACTGAAAAATCCTGATTGGTTGTGTGCTTTGGCGTTTTTAGTAGGCCTTACAGATCAAGTCATGATTATCAAATCATAATAATATAATGACAATCGTAATCGGGACTAATCTGTTGCAAAAATAAGGACAACTAAGCAGTGGTGTATTTTCCTTAGTTTAAGCCGCTGCCCTAGCGCGGCTTTTCGAACAAGTCCCACGTAAATAATTATTTCGGTCTGCTGCATGCCACTAAAATTTTGTAGCTCGCTACGCTCGCGCTTACCGCCGCGTTTTCTGAGTATCCAATCCTTGAATACATTACTAGTAAAAGTAAGTTAAATATGCCTTGTGACTGGGACTGTAGCTTAGTTTACTTAGCTTCATTAGTTTAGTAGTTTACTGCCGCACTCGGAGAGCTTCAGTGGTTGCTTGGGCCGTCGCTTGGTAAAGGTTTTTGGCAGTTTTGTCATACAAAAGTATGTCAGGCCTTTGCTGGGTGGCGGCTTGAGTAATCGTTGGATATCTCTGAGTGCCGCAGTTAGTTTAATTCGACTATTCAAAAGTGCCTGTAATTGGCCTACTTGAAATAAATGCTTTGATTTTGATTTGATTTTTGATTTTATGCATTTTTTTAAATAATAAAATGAAAATCAAATAATATAAATCACCTTTCCTAGGTGAAGACCAAACATTTTCGAGTTCGCTTCGCTGGTTCTTGCATATTAGTGCCCTCTTGTCTGAAGTTTCATGCATATTTTACGAATATTAAAAAGATTGTAAGCTCAAATCAGTGCCACGCTTCACGCTAGTGTATTATTTTTATAATTACATTTTTGGCAATTTTTATATTTTTAGTTCGTGCTGGTGGCCCGCCATTAATTCATCATTTGCCCAAGTGGCCCTTGGTCATAATAAGTCTGTGCATCCCTGATTTAAACTCACATACAGAAACAACCAAACACGGAACAACTACTTGTAGGCCGTACAAATATTTGTTTCATGCGGGGATTGAACCCGCGACACGTAGCGCATTAGCCAATCGTTCAGCCTCTTCGCCAACCAACCAACCAAAGCAGGTCCAATTGTATGTTGTCTCTTATGCATCCACTGTCAGAACACATCTTTATTGCATATAATATATTATTTGAACAATAATAAATTCTCCCATAACTAGACCAAACTAATTACAAATGTGTACATAATAATAAATCTACCGCGACAGTATCTAAACTCTAAGCAAATATGGGCTAAATGTTATCTACCGTTAATTTTTAGATCAAATATTCTAATCAGTAAGGCCGGTGCAGTCGACTGCGTTAGACGAAACAGCATTTTGGGATATTTATATTTTTTATAAATTGTGCTGGTGGTATTATTTTTAATATTATTTTTGGTGCCACAGTGTAGCCCGCGAAATTCTAATTTTATTATTATGTTTTGTTGCAATTTGCCGGTCAGTGTCAGGTTAGTTGAACAGAATATGACTCGCGGTCGTAATACGTATGTATTTTCAGAACTATTAGTTAATTTAATGCCTGAATGAGTTTTTCATGCAATAGTCCTAAGGATTACGAGTAAATAACACAGACTAGACCGCGAGAACTGTTTGACCGCAATCTAAACGTATATATTGACTTAAACTATAATATGATATACATATTTGTAATGTGCTCGCCAAGACCTTTCATTTGATACCAAACTTGCTTTGATTATCTCAATTTAGTATTTTTTTAGGTAAGTTTTTGACACATAAATTCCGTCATAAAAAAGAATTTATAAAATTTATATAGCCTATGTCACCCGGGCTATTCTTACGAATCTATTGACACCTAATTTATTAAAATCCATTCAGTAGTTTAGGCGCTACGGTGGAACATACATACATAGACTGCCAAAATCAAAAGTGTTGATTTATATTAGACGACACGGTTGGCGCAGTGGCTCAAGCAATGGACTGCTGCGCTGCGTGTCGCGGGTTCGATATCCCCGCACGGAACAAATATTTGTATGATCTACAGATAGTTGTTTCGGGTCTGGGTATTTGTGTATGTGAGTTTAAATGTTTGTGAACGCACCCACGATACAGGAGGAATTCCTAGTGTGGGGCAACGTTTAAAAAAAAAAAAAAAGATATTATTTTTTAATCAACATACAACCTGACCTGCAAATTGCAAAATAAGTAATATTTCGGATAATATTTTGACCTCGGAGTAGGTCGTTTCGGTTAGGTTTTTCTTGCAACGTTTTTTTTAATCCGAGTGATGTTATTTGCTAAATGTCTTTTTGCAAGAACAGTAGACCATAAGGTTCTGATAGTCAAAGAACTAAGAGGGTTGAAAGACCAGTCTCTTTACACACTGACCCATCGCTACTGTCTTAGTGTATAGAAAATAGATATCAGGTCTCGTAGATAAAATTGAAATGATGGAACTTTCAGGATAACTTTTTAGTTAACTCATCATCTGTCTAGCCTTTTGCCAGCTATGTTGAGGAACGGCTTCCAGTCTAACCGGATGCAGCTGAATACCAGTATTTTACATGGAGCGACTGCCTATCTGACCTCCACAACCTAGTTAATACTGAGTAATACGATACCCTTTGGTAAGACGGGTTATAATACAGAATAATAATACTCTTATTTTAAATTTCAGATCGCAGTTCATTCTTCAACGAGAATTTTCGACTATACAGTAATGGAAGATCATCAAAAAAAACAAACGAAATAAAATACATTATTTTTTTATTAATTTAACGACAGGGGTTAATTTTGACTGGCTAATTAGAATTACACATCTGCCGACAAGAGAAGGCAGACGTGATATGACATGTGTTAGTTCATTTATAATTTTATATGGACACATTTCCAAATTTATGGTAAGAATTGTTGATTTTGGCCACTATGGAATTCTTGATTTGGTCAATTTGGCATCTTTATTTGGCAGACGGCTGTTTTTTGCTAAGAGACACAGCATTTTTGTCTAGCCATTTATAGTTTTTTTATTCTCCATCACATGCTTGTTTTGTTGTGTGTATTTGGCAGTCGGTTTTTTGTTAAGAAAACAGCATCTTTACATAGTCGCTTTTTCCTTTCATGTTGTTTTGTTGTGCGAATTATTATCTTAATCCTAGCTATTGATACAGCGACACCGGAAAATCCTGGAACGCGGTTTTTAATAAAAATAAATAGATAAGGTACCAAAACAAAGAAAAGTAGAACAATGAAATAAATCCCGACCCACATTTCGTCAGTTATCTTTAATTTCAATGTTTTCAGTATTAATGATAGTTTCACGTAAGTTTAGTACCTAATAATTTTATTCAGTCAATTCCTTTTCCTGCATTCTCTAATGAGACAGAACATGCAATTATCATGACTAAATTGTAACTGGAACATATCTAGGATTAGAAAACCAAACCCCCCCAAACCCCCCTCCCCCCGAAAACAACCCCCCCCCTCCCCCTACAATCAATTATTTTATTACCCCTAACAAAATAATTGATTGTTATATCCGAGATGACGAGAAATGGTGAAGTTTAGTATGGAAGAAGATAATATGTTGCACGGAGAATGATGATGTTGATATTACATAATAGGGGATCGGACAAAAAAAAAACTAATTAGTCCGTCAGATAGATTTCCAAAAAATATTGACCACATATTTTTTCTTTTTTCACGTAAACAAAAATTGTGATACAGTGCTTCGAAAACTCGTGTGACGTCATATGATAGTACATTTTGTACCTTCAACTGACGTTTCAAGCCCCACTCTGTGATATTTGACGCGCTTTATCTTCGTCAATTTTTATTGATTTGATAAAACAAAAAACACGTATCCAATATTTTTCGATAATCTAACTGACGGACTAAACAGAATTCTATTTTTTTGAGTCAGTCCGATCCCCTATTATAACTTTATAAACCTTGTGTATTTATAACTTCATCATCAGCCTATAATGTTCCCACGTGCGGGACTCAGGCCTCCTCTCTAGGAGAGGGATGGGCTATAATCCACCACGCGGGTCCAGTGCGGATTGGTAGATGTCACATATCTTCGGAATTTTTTGGTTCCAAGACATGCCGGTTTCCTCACGATGTTTTCCTTCACCGTTTTGAGAACAATGGTGATGAAATAAATTACTTACACAAAGTAATGTGCCTGACAAGGTTCGAACCCACGACTCACTGTTCGTAAGTCGGGGCCGCCACCACTGCTCTCATTTATAACTTAGTGCAATATTTTACTGTATAACTGTTTATTTTCCCGTATAAACAAAATAAAAATAAAACCATCTCACCTTGATAGCCTGCGGAAGGTCGGGCAACTTCATGTCCCTCAGCTGTTGAGGCAGGTTCATACTCTTGACGGCAGACACCGCGCGAGCCGGGGCAGCTGATATACCCGCCTGGAATAGGGAGATAGCTGATAAATAACGTTATATAATTCGAGAAAAACGTCGCCGAAGCAGTGGATACCCGCCGGGGCTACGGGTTGTTCAAAAGAGATACCGCGGCCTCGACACAAAGGGCTAAGAAGGAACACGGGTGGTCTTTAGTCAGTAGAAGTCTGACACTCCCTACCGCTCTGCCCAGAGCGGGGGGAGTCAATAGATGATTTTCTAGCCGTAAAAAATAGCATTGGATGTTAAACATAACATAACATCACGCCTTACATCCCCGAGCCTGTAATGTAACTATGCAAGACTAGCTTTTGCCAGCGGCTTCGCCCGCGTGAAAAACACCGACTTTCCATACAAACTTTCATCCCCTATTTAACTCCCTTAGGGATTGAATTTCGAAAAATCCTTCCTTATTCCTTGTCTACATTATAAAGGAAACCTTTATGCAAAATTTCAGCTTTCTAGGTCCAAGGGTTTGGGCTGGGCGTTGATGAGTCAGTCAGTCAGTCAGGACTTCTCTTTTTATTTATATAGATAGATGTAATGCACGAGGGGCTAGCCAGATTTGTGTCTAATTATTCTAATAGTATACCCACATACTGCACCTTTACTTAACGCAAAAATCGAAAAAAAATAGTTACGGTCACAGAGCGTCACTAAAAGGCACGCTACGTATTTAAAAGTACTTTTAGGTTATTAAAGAAGCGACTCTTCTTTTTTTAGTTAAGTAAATTCTTTCGGTATTCTGAAGGTGTGATACTTAGTAATATTCGCCAGTTATATTTAAGAGCGTATGCTACCTCAGATTAGCAACCCTATTTGTGGTGGTTCAAACTTCGTTTGAAATACTGTTGGAATAAAGTTCTTGCACAACAAAGCGGTTGTTACGTCTTTCGCTGCGGCCGAATAGTGCGAAATTAGTGGTATTTTGCGATTAACAAAAAAAACTATTGATTGGACTAAAAAAGTAAAACACTATGATTTTAGTATGTTGCTTGTAGATTTTTTTTTTTTTTTTTTTTTTTTTTTTTCCACAACTATCACACAACGCCATCTAGTCCCAAGCTAAGCAGAGCTTGTGTTATGGGTACTAGACAACTGATAAACATACTTATATATTTCTAAATACATACATATTATAGATAAATTACACCCAGACACAGAACAAATGATCGTGCTCATCACACAAACATTTGTCCTGGGTGGGAATCGAACCCACGACCTCCGGCATAGCAGTTAGGGTCACTAACCACTAGACCAACAGGCCAGTCTAATTTGGCAAACAAATCAGAACGATGACATGTATTTTAGTATGGTTTTTACTCGTTAAAAGAAATTTTTAGAGGTATCTTCGCGATTTATTTCTATCAAGCAAAGTTAGTTGTATTATGTTTTCACAACACTATGTCACTAGCATATTATTATATCCTGAAGAATATCATTTTTTTTTTTCGGTTTTTTATTACTGCAGTGAATCATATACTTTTACGCATTGTAAAACTCGCGTTTGAGGTAGTATAAGCTCTTAAGTCAGATGTAACAGGGGACAAATCCAGAATCCATGGCTGCTACGGAGAAATTCCTTATGGAAAAACCTAGGGCCCATGCTTAGTAGTCGCTATTGCGGACATCAAGACCAACGAAGCACATGATTTCCTAAAAACATGCTACAGTTTTAATGATTTGTAAAAAAAACTTTAAAATTATAATTAATTGACAATGTTGTTCATTTTTAGGGTTCCGCACCCAAAACGGGACCCTATTACTAAGACTTCGCTGTCCGTCCGTCTGTTCATCCGTCTGTCTGTCAGCAGGCTGTATCTCAAGAACCGCTATGTGCGAGTCCGGCTCGCACATAGCGGTTCTTGACATACAGCATAATGTAGTAGGGCTTTTTTTCAATAGTAGCAACTTTGTTGTTATATATTTTATTGTTTCAGGACCCCTTTCAGGTGAAGGTGTCTCCACGGTCACTGTACCTATGTCCATAAAACAGGTATGCATGGCGTCGTAATTTTGAATCATCGACAACCAAAGGATTTACAAATAAATGTCTCTACTATCCCATTCTATTTTATTTTAATAAACCATTAAGTATTACAAGTACTTACCTAGTTTTAAAACGAAATTATTTGCTAAGAAGAAACACTAAAAATAAACAAATAATGATTTAGTTTTACTAACTATCATTATATCCTGTAACAAATGATGATAAAATATAATAATTATATTTCCATTCAAATTATTACTAAAAATAACTTTGCAAAGAGATTAACTTCAAAGATTAAAAAAAAAATTAGTTGCTTTTATAAAGCAACATTGACGCCACTATATCTACCAAGATTCAATACAATTTACTTACAAATAATTTATAATTAACTTTTACTAACTTAATTATTTCCCATTATCAAATAATTATTCGACTTATCTGCTAGAATATATTGGGTGTAGTCAGCACCAAAAAGATTTAATCACCGACAAGAAGTAATTTGAGTGGTAATAATTTGTGTTCCATAATATTGTAACAATGTTTAGCTATAGCAATAATTGATACAATCTGCTACAGCTGAACGGATCTGGATGTAATTTGACCCAGAGATAAATTATAGTCTGGAATGGCACACCCACACATTAACTACTTTTTGTCCCGCCAAAATCACATTAAAACCAACGCAAAAGAAGTCGCAGGCAACAGCTAGTAAGTATAAAAAAAAATGTAGTAACAACAAAATAAATTCCTATCAAAGACTTCCTCCAACTTTTTAAGGCTGACTTTCACCTGCAAAATTGCATGGATACTTTAATATCTATTTTCCTGTGAACGTTTATAGTCGATAACTCGTTTACGTTAGGTCGCGTCGCACGATTTTATTTCTCAATTGTCCATGCATTTTTGCAGGTGACTGTACATAAATTACATTTCCAGTATAAGCTGGTCTCGCATTGTATAGGATTTCCCTACAATGCGAGATCAGCGTAAACTGGAAAACAGCTTGATGTGTAGCCGTATCTACATAAATTCATTCAAAAGAATCTTTCTTATAACCCCTATAACTCCTCATACTAACCTCAGCCTTCTGCATCTTGTTCTGTTCCTGTAGCCTGCTGAGGATATCTGCCATATTGGTCTGGAGCACCATGCCGCCCATCACCAGCTCATCTAAGACCTGGTGCGCTGCGTCAGCGTGGAAGATCAGGTCTAGCTCGCAGACGTTCTCGAAGCATTTGTCTAGGGTTTCTACGAAGACCTGTGGATTTTTAAATGGGTAATTAGGTTATTTAGTATCACAAAAATAATAAAAATATGTATGTGTGTATTAAAAGCAGAATAGACTTAAAGGTTGTCAAAAACGCTGGCTGTCAAACAGGGAAAAAGCCCAGGAGGCTGGCAAGTGGCAACACTACCAGTTTGGATGGCAAAGCTGGTTCTTCCATGTGGGGGCAAGCCTATTCCCATTAACATAAATAATGGGGGTAGAATCGGAAGACGTTGCCTTGCGCGGCCTTCCACTTGGTGCACCGATGACCAAGTGAAGGTTGCGCGGATCCGCTGAATACGAGACGCACGGGACCGGTGAATGCGGCGACACTTGGGAGGGACCTGATAACCAGCGCACTTCTAAGAGATGTCAGCAACATTGTAGGGTTCCCATTTGTTGTTGGGCAAGTGCCGGGACTGCGGGTTGTTCGAAGTAAATACCGCGGCCCAAGAACAGAAAGGACTAAGAAGGAACATGGGTGGTTTTTAGTCAGTAGAAGTCTGACGCTCCCTTCTGCTCCACCTAGAGCGGGAAGAGTCATTTGATGATATCACAACCACAAAAAAAAGCAGGCCTATGACTAGCCATGGACGTCTTCAAACATGGATGATTCGAGTACATAGTTTAAGAATAAATGGATTCTCACCTGAATGAGGTCCAATATACCCAACTCGCTCTCTGAGGAGTCCACACAGAACACAAAGTACAGCGTGGCGTAGTGTCTGTAGATCAACTTGTAGTCTGAACCACCTATTAGGCTGGAAAACATGGAAAGAGTTTTTGATTAGCTAAAGTAATGTTACGTGGAAAAGGGCACTTAATGATTTCCCACCCACCAAAAAAACTAAAAAAAAGGCCTTGGCAATGGTGCACAAATGGCTAATAATAATAATAAAGAACGGTTGGTGTCGTTGGTGAGCAGCGGTTGCCCATTGGTGGTGGCACCGACTTACGACCTACTCGTGGTTTCAAACTCAAGCAGGCTTTACTTTGTGTAATTTATTTCATCTAAAAATGGTGAAAGAAAACATCGTGAAGAAAACGGCATATCCTAGAACCACAAATTCCGAGACATGTGACATCTACCAACCCACACTGGGCCCGCGTGGTAGATTTTAGCCATTCTCTGTAAACATGCAAAATGCTAAAGTATGGTTTATGGATTCAGCACTATCTTTCTCTGTCCATCCTACTTGCTTGTGATTCAAAAATCAAAAAATCAAAATCAATTTATTTGCTAAAAGTATTGGTACAGTTTCGGTCGTAACATAAATAATTTAGATCCGTAATACTTAGTCATAATAATGTGACATGCAAACATTTGGGATTGCACACACATAGTTGTATATTACTGAACAGACGGCAAACTGAGACATTCCTCCTCAACAATTATTTTTCTACATAAACGGACCTTTAAAACTGGATTTAGATTATGTTTATTGGCTGTGTTATAAGTTGTAGGGTACCAAAACACCCTTCATCCTTTGTTACAATACCAGATGTATATGTGCAGAATGCAATCATTACCCTGCTGCTTTTATAACAATTTAGGAATGACCGAAGCCTTATGTTATAAAATACAATATAAATAGGAATTTTCATACCTTCCTCCTTCCAAAAAATTGCACACATTGTCGTCTCGCTTTGAAACTAGTTGAAATGTCTCTTTTATTATCTGTTGCTGCATGTCTTCATTCTGTAAAAAAATTAAGAGTTATAACCCTAATTTCTTTGACTGTAAAAGAAGACTTATGGGTCTACTTACCATGCACACGCTCATGCTTCACCACAGTCCCGGCCTGCGCGAGCTTCTCGCACGAAAAAAACATGAACGCGGACGGCGCTACCACACGCTTAGTTAAGTACGCGCAGGCCTGATTTTTGTCGTAATCGTCGACTGAAGAACTATTTTTTTAATCCTTCGATTTGATTTTCCAAATTGCAGGTTGCAGGCAGAGATTTTTAAAGACTTAAAAATTAGAATAAAGTGCAGGCTGCGCCGTGGGGTTTGCGCGTGATTCAGTTTTCCCAACCACACGCACGGTGTTCCGTGTTCAAGCCAGTTTGCGCAGGCAAGTCCGTGGTGAAGCATGAGCGTGTGGTAGGCGCATAAAGAATACACGGAGTTCAGGATTTGCTGCTTGCATTGAATAATAAAGCTTATTTTCAATACTTTAGCGAAAATTTGAATGCTTGACTTTGGGTTGGACATGAGATATAAAGATAGATTTAGTTTATAAAAAAGAATATCTATGAATGATTGGGTTGAGGTTTTAAAAAAAAATAAAAAAAATATTGGGCAATACTGGCAATCAAGTAGAAAAAGATGGAGGTAGGAGGTAGGTATTAAGTTGCTAGCCGAACTGTAAATTATGACTTGAAAGGTGGAACATGACATAATAAAAAAAATACAAGTGATTGACCTAATGATAAATTGATACCAAAAAACTGGTTTTTATACATGCTTAATATATGATTAACTAAGTTTCATTTTAGACTGATCACATTATTTGTACAGGTATAAATATTAATAATTTTAATTTATGTAAAGTATGTTGCTTGACCAGTTGTTTTATATAAATGAGAAAGAATAATAAATTGTGACACAGTTTCTTAAGTCAATATTAACTTGGGTGACTTGTTGAAGATTATTTTAATGTATCAGGTGTGTTAGGATTTTCACCAACATTAGGGTGATCTGTTTCCCACCGCAATATCCTCTCACTGCCAGGGCGATCCACTCCGTTCCCCCACCACGATTACCCCCCAAAATTACTAATTTGTAAATTATTTAGGTCTGTTTTTTTTTTTTTTTTATTTAGCCGTTATTGTCCTACTCCTGAGCAAAGGCCTCCCCCCATTCTTTCCACTTCTTCCGATGGTGTGCTTCTTCTCGCCAGTTGGTCAGAAAGACATCCAAGGCGTCCCGCCATCTTCTTCTCGGTCTACCGCGACCCCGTCTAGCTGTGTCAGGGCTCCAGTCCTGCGATATTCGGGCCCACAGCTGCGGTGGCATCCGGCTGACATGGCCTGCCCAGTCCCATTTCAGTCTCGCAGCTTTATAAGCTACGTCGGCAATTTGAGTTCTGGAGCACAGTGTGGTGTTTTTTATGCGGTCAGTTAATTTTACATTCAGAATGCTGCGCTCCATCGCTCGTTGGCAAACCTTGAGTTTGGACTTCTGGACGTTAGTCAAAGACCAAGTCTGTGCACCATATATCAGAATGGGGAGAATACACATGTCCATTAGCTTGCGTTTTAAGGGGATGGGTAAATCGCCCTTGAATAGCTCTTTCATGGACCAGTAGCTCTTCCAGGCATTTACTGTGCGTCTTGCCACTTCTTTATCTTGTCTCGCCTGGAAGGAGACTACTTGGCCCAGGTAGATGTATTCTTGGACATAGTGTATTTTCTCCCCATTTAAGTGCACGTTGATAGGTGAGCTGTTGGTCATGAGCTTAGTCTTTGACATGTTCATCTTCAGTCCAACCTCAAGGCTTGCTTCGCTCAGTTCTTGAAGCATTTTAGGTTTGTTAGTTCTCGTATATTGTACCAAAATCAGAATCAAATTTTAATATACATTGACCTTATCTTATAGAGGTTAATAGTCTGATAAATTCATAATAGCATTGATTAAATTTGAGCTTCATATACTATTCAATTGTACTTCATCATTATCTACCTAGTTTTGTTCCAATAGGGGATCGGACAAAAAAAAACTAATTAGTCCATCAGATAGATTTCCAAAAATTATTGGACACGTATTTTTTCTTTTTTCACGTAAACTTAAAATGAAGATGATACAGTGCTTCGAAAACTTGTGTGACGTCATAATATGATAGTACATTTTGACGACACAAGTGACGTTTCAAGCCCCACTCCAAGAACTTTGACGCGTTTTATCTTCGTCATTTTTTTTTTTTATTGATTTGATAAAACAAAAAATACGTATTCAATATTTTTCGATAATCTAACTTACGGACTAAACAGAATCATATTATTTTGACCCAGTCCGATCCCCTATTATGTTGGGGTCGGCTTTCAGTCTAATGGATGCAGCTGCAGCTATACACCAGCATTTTACATGAAGCAACTATACAACATAATTGTATCTCTGACTATGAAGTTAAGTAATCTAAATTGTCAGCATAGAAATTGACACTATTCAATGTAATTCATGTCTCAAGATAATAATCTAAATTGTGTCAGCCCAGAAATGTCTCTCTAAACTCAGAAGCATTGATATGCTTCTGAGGACCTAAAGAATACTCCTGATGATGTTAGACTCATCGGTAAGGGGTTTGGTTTGGCTACCGATCCCACATAATATAACAAAGGGAATCATCCATAGAATAACCACAGGAGAGTCAAATAAAAGATGGAATGCAACAGAAGGTTGTCGACAATCGAAAATCTTCTTAACCCGGCGAGGATGTGGTGAAAATAGTAACGTGGAGGTTGTGGAGGGTCTTATTGACCCTGTATATAATTGGGTTTAAAATACCTAAATTTATATTAATGTACCAAATATTAATCAATTTTATTTATATTACATGTTATTTTTACGGTTTTATCGAAATAAAACGCAGATAAGAGTACAAAATATTATAATTAAATCACTTTTAGCAAAGTACTACAAAATAATCAACTTTTGCATAAACTTTCTAAACTTACATTAAAAACAACAAAAAATAACTAACTTCTTAGACGATTAACTTTTAATTTGGTACATACGTAGAGATCAATTAGTTGCAATTACAGTCTTATCATCAATTATGAACTACAAATCATTATTGTCTGTGATTGTAGCACAATCCTGGCAGAATGAAATAGTGTGTTCTGGACAAATATACTTATGGCAATCTTCACAAACATTGGCTGTCTTGCGATGGCGGGCATAAGGACATACTTGGCACCTTTTTCGTACACCTGGAACCCTAACAGGTGCTTCTTGTTCAGGATCTCCGATGAATTCTCTGATTCTCTTGCGTAGCTGTCTCGGCAATTGAGGTGTTTCTTTGCGGCCTTTCCAGTGTTCAGTAACAAGCAATCGGCCTAATGTTTTTATAAACCTTTTCGCTACCGTCGGATAACAAGTCGTCTTCACTGTCAGACTGCATTAAAACAAGACGTATACGCTCATCCTCAAGTTCCTGGCTATTCATTGTGTACGAAAAAACCTAAAATTATAATAATATTGAGTAAAAAATATAATTGAAACCTTACATAAAAATGTTACGTCGCGGTTGTCGCGGGGTCATATTTACCCTTTCTGACTGCACACACGTGTTGCTCCCGTCGCAGGCGGCGGCCGACTGAACAGGGGCGCGGGGCGCGCGCGCCTGTCCCTTAGCAACAGCTATTGTGACGTTCAAAACTCTTCAATCGCAGAATAAAAAACTACACACGATTAAAGTTCGACAGGGTCAGAGTGACCCCTCCACATCCTCGCCGGGTTAAAGTCATATGATGAAAAGAAATCCCACAAGCTACTCAGAATGAGCAGGGGAAACATAAGACTAGTAGTAGGCATCGCAACAGGACACTGTGGACTCAATAGACACCTGACGATTATGAAAGTAAAGGAAGATCCCATATGCCCAGCATGTGGAGAAGCAGAAGAAACAAGTTTCCACCTTGTGGCGGAATGCACAATGTATGAGCTACTCAGATGGGAAATCCTAGGAACAGATGAGATTAATGAAGAGAAGCTTGCAGAAATCTCTACCGAACAACTGGTGAGCTTCTGCAAGGCAACAGGAAGATTCGCGATGCCGACCACCAGTAACCCATGAAGGGGATCCACCAAAATGGGGAACTGGGCGAAATAATCCACAACGAAAGGACTGATCGCCCGTCTGGTGTCTGCCGGCGTCCCCGAAGATAAATAGAAATAGAAGGGGTTTGGTTCCCACATTGGCATAGCATTATTAGGTTTCCATACAGTGAACCCTTAGTCACCTGTCACAGCAATAGAATTACAATAGGATAGGCTGATTATGCCATTCTGATCCAGACACATGTTGGGCGAAGCAAGGAGCTAGAGTGTAGATGTGGTTTTGCACCGCAAACCATGGGATACTTGATATTGTAACCTGCCTGTCCTGTTGGCTATTTCAATTCAAATTGTCATTGACATGCTGAGAACAAGATTATAAGTACTACTGTACTGGATTGAAGTAATAGACTAGTGGGATATATGAAGAACCATTTACCGGTTTTTAAGTGTTTATGATTATTACTTGTGTTTGCTCACTCCTGACTCGTACGATAAAACGGCAAAAGTTATGCGACAAATTATTTCAATATTACATTACATGTTAAATATGTAATCCAGATAGCGTGAAACCTTCTTCCATTAGTAAAAAACTGTTGTCACCACAAACATAGGCGTATTACACATTCCTTTGTACACAAAATAGAAATAAAAAAACTTTCACTCACGAAGTATTGGTAGAATTTTGATAGCCGCGGCTTCCCATGATTATTGAATACTAATATAGCCTTAATCATTGTGCTAATTAACTACAAACTTAACTAATTACTCTATTTTCATTTAATAAATTGATAGATCTGTTGTAATCCAATCATGAATGCAATGAAAATTATCGATTGTGTTTAGACAGTGACGATAACAATTTCGTTCGGAAATTGAAAAACAAAACACGCGTCAATCAACTGTCAGAACGTAGATCTATTTCTTTCACAGAACACATAAACTCTCTAGGAGATTTCCTGTAGATAAAAAACTTTTTTGCAAAAAAAAACAACCGACTTCAAAAACACCAAAAAGTGAAAAATAAACTTTAGAAGAAAAATCAGTTTCTGAAGTCGGTGACTTTTGTTTGTTGGATTTCTTTTGTGACAACGACTTTAGAAACTGATTTTTCTTCTAAAGTTTATTTTTCACTTTTTGGTGTTTTTGAAGTCGGTTGTTTTTTTTCTGCAAAAAAGTTTTTTATTTTTTCATTTTTAGTTGTGTATCTTAGAGAAATATTTACTATGAAACCAATACTTGAATAGCGTCAGAAAAAGCACGAAACACGTAATACGTGCCTATGTTTGAGGGTTGCCCTCGATTTCTCTGGGATTCTATCACCAGATTCTGGTTTCCATATCATGGTACCACCCTTGAAATATCTCCGTTCCAATAAAAAAAAAATCATCAAAATTGGTTCATATACGACGAAGTTATTCGCGAACACACATAAAAAAACGAACGAAATATGTTCATAAATTATAAAAAAATGATCATAAAATGAAAAGTACTGGGCCAAACCATGCTAAATTTTTATGGGACCAAATGGCAACTATTCCGCATCAAACTAAAAAAGAATCACGTAAATCGGATCATAAACCGCAGCTTAATCGGTGTACATAAATAGAAAAAAAAAAACCAATATTACCAATCGAGTTGAGAACCTCCTCCTTTTTGGGAAGTCGGTTAAAAATAGTGCGTTCCAGTTTCCAGTGGCCAGTTAATTTCCTTTGATACATTTTACACCATTTTAAACCGTCAAGTGCGGTTTTAATCGTTTTAATACAAAAAAGACGGTTTACAATCAAGTTGTTAACGTTTACAATACTCTTTTCTATAGTTTTATTGTGTATGGTGCCAACAGCAAAATTCTTACAATGTTGTTTTTAATAGCACCCTCGCTAACCAAGTATTAGACGTTGTCGTTTTCTGTTTTTCTGTAGTGAATTGTCTCGAACTAAATGTGTTCCTGAAACTTTTCATCTGAGAGCTATAAGCATTGACCCTGTAAAAAGTAGTACACTGGTGTGTCATTCCTGTTCAATCAGTGATTTTTTTTTCTTTACTAAGTTTCAGAAAATGAAGATATTTCTTTCACATTTTTACGATGTTCAGCTCTAATATAAGTATTTTGTTTTTTTTTGTGCACTTCCATTTAGTAGAAAATATTAGTAGTAGTAGATTAACAAAACCGAATCTGGCAACATTTAATACTCGCGAAGCGAACGCGTTGTGCTGTCGGCAGTAACCCGCGAGTGTCACAATAAAAAAAATCGCAAAAACTGAATGATTATTGTGTGAAATAAACATTTATTGGTAACTTTCAAGTTCTGTACAGTGTTAAATGTTTAATGGAAGCCTATTTGCGGGCAGCTGACGCTTCAATAACGAGATACAGGTCAGTGTAACTGAAGATGGATACGGTATATTTTGTTGTCTTTATTTGGGTGTTCGGAGGTTTCTCGCGGTGTCGTGTGGCTCAGATTCTCTGTATCTTTATGACTCAATTTCGGACCGTACTAGCAGTAGAAACGGCCGGTTATGTAAAAAAATCTGTATAAATATCTAAGGCACGGCTAGTTTGTAAGTCTCAAAAGTAAATTTGGAAAGTCGGCAAGTATCGGCGCATGTACGTAGTTCTAGATAATAGAACTTGCTAGTTACTGTTGCCGCTAACGTTTCGAACGCCGGTAGAAGGTTAAATCGCTGAAAAATGTGCGCTTTCATAGAAGCGTGAAGGATTATTATGTTTGAAGGAATTAAAACATTTTTAAAGCATGGAATGTTTCCGATTCTAAGTGAAGATATTACGTGAACGTGCTTGAATTAATTTGCGTTAATTATAGAGATAGTTATACTAATAAGGCATAGTTTTCATCAATAAAATTATAATTATCATAAACTTTTGTTGGTGAATTCATTGTAAAAAGTAAAATGCACATAACATTTTAGATTATAAAAGATAACCCTTTGACCTAATGAGGCTAAAATTGAAGAAGAAACAGAAATGTAGGTTATGTCAATATTTACAAATAAATAAATGCTACTAGTAGTTTTAAATGAACTAATTCAAAGTACCTATGTGTTCTTCTTGTAAGCAGGCCTCATTTCCTTTCAAAATAACTCGAAGAATAATCCCCAAATCAATCTCAGGATTAAATATTGCAGTTTGGACAATTCTTTTAATTGCATACTATTATTATTATCAGCCCGTACCGTCCCACTGCAGGGCAAAGGCCTCCCTTTTCTCCTTCCACGTTTCGCGATCTAGTGCGATGATAGGCCAATCCTTTGAGAAGGAATCCAGCTCATCCCGCCATCTCCTTCTGGGCCTGCCGCATTGTCGTTTCCTGCTTGCATATTGCAATTGCATACTGACTGCAAAAATTAACCATCATCTGCCTAGCTTTTCCCCAATATGTTGGGTTCGTCTTCCAGTATTCAGCTGCTTCAAGTAAGTTGAAGCAGCTGAATACCTCTATTTTAGATAGATGACTGCTAAAACATAAATACTGATACTGTTACCCTGCATGGCAAAGACCTCTCTTCATGACTTCCAATTAAGGTGTTTTTGTGAATAATGCCAAATGAACACAATTTTCTTTTCTTTCTCTCTTTCTTTCCAATGGTTTTAATCCAAGGCTGATGGCAAATAAATACTCATGCATCAATAAACATGATCTAATATGACTATTCATCAACATATACAATAATAGCTGAGTATGTTGCTTTTACAGCAATGCTACTTCAAAACAGTCAACAGTTTTATTGATTGCAACACTATTATTACTATTTTATACCTATGTGCAATGGCTGCAATTTTTCAATTGCGTTTCGCAGTTAATGATTTTGTTGTCACATGATGTTAAAGTACATTGCTTTAATCCATACAAGCACATTTCTTGACAAACTCGATATGTGAGCGACTCAGCTGCACATTTAAAAAAATACTTGCACATGAAGTGTTCCGTACCATTGTAGTAGATTTATTTTCCATGTTATTTTAGCACCATAGACTTCTTATAGGTTTTCATATAATCTATAAGTGTTGAACTAATTTCTGTATTTTTTTTCTAAATTTTAGGCTCAGTAGTTTCGGAGAAAAGGGGGGGGGGGGATGGTCGGACAGACAAACAGACAGACACACAAGTGACCCTATAAAGGTTTTTGCCTTTTGAGCTACGGAACCCTAAAAAACATCACGTAATTCTGTGTGCCTTTTGGCAAGCACCCTCTCCAACCGTTTCCTTTGTGCTCAGACCAGTGCCATCTTAGTCCAAAGTGGTCACTAGGTTTGCTCAGATCATCCTCCCATCTTCTTCTAGAACATCAGAGGGTGACCTGCAAGCTCCATTTATTTGTCTGGCACAATAGCACATGAACTGTCCGGCCCCACTTCAAATGTAATTTTATATATTATAGCACTTTGCCCACGGCTTCGCCCGCGTGGATGTCGGTTCAACTACAAAAGTGACGATTTTCCATACAAACTTTCATCCCCCTTTTCACCCCCTTAAAGGTTAAATTTCCAAAAACCCCTTCTTAGTGCTCCCCTACGTAATAATAGGAAGCCGTGTGCAAAATTTCACATTCCTAGCCCCAGTAGTTTCGGCTGTACGTTGATATGTCACCCAGTCAGTTCTCCTTTTATATATATAGATTATAAAATAATAATAAAAATGTATATTATTAGTGATAGTCAAATAGATCTTATGAAGTAGGCATGTGCTAGGCAATGCCTACCTGCCAAGGCACACGATTTTGCATCGGATAATATATAATTTATCCATTCATTATTAAACATACAAATATTTGTGTGGCCTACAGATAGTTGTTTCGGGTCTGGGTATTTGTGTGTGTGAGTTTTAATATTTGTGAACGCACCCACGATACAGAAGAAATTCCTAGTGTGGGGAAACGTTTTTTTTTTTACTACAAAAAGAAATAAAAAAGTAATAATAATGTTTTTTCAGCAGTGGACGTCTTATGGCTGATGATGATGAATAATGTTTTTGTAAGACAACTGAGAATTCCGTATGGTTAAAGACACACGTAAATACTCTATTCTACTCTGCTAATTTATGTCTGCAATTTTTCAATTGTTTTTCTTAGTTTACGACGTTGTTGTCACATGATGGTCAAATTGTTAATGTGTTACTCCTATAATAGTAAATAAACGTGTTAATTATTTGCTTTACTTGGGTTTTCCAAGATTTAATCAAGAGTTGCGGAATGATTATTATTAATTTGACATTGAACAATGGTTTTAAAGCTAATGGCATCTAATGTAGAATTCAATTTCGTTTTATTTAAGTTTTCGAGAGTGATGATTTATAAAAGTTTTGCTCAAAGAAAGTTTTAACTTTTACCAGCTTAATTATTTTTCCGTGACCAACTAATTATTTCTACAACTTTACAAAATATTTATATTTGCTAGATTCTTTAGAGAAAGCCTCAAAAAGATTTAAACACCGACAATAAGTCATTTGATTGTTTACAATTTGTATTCCATAATATTGTATGTAACAATATTTAGCTTTATTTAACAGTGTGTAATGTTTTCTGGCTACCAATTGATACTTACAACAAAATCGAGGGACACCGCCACTCTACCACTCTACCGATTTCGGTAGTAACCGACTACGGCTGTCCTGAGTCCTCTATAATATTAATTATTTACAAAAAATTATTTAAGAATTATTTTCTACTTTTAAGACCGCGGTTTTATCCCTATAAATAAGGCAATGGCAATATATTTGCCTCCTAATTTTTCAGCTCAAAAATTAAATAATTTGTTACAGGTAAGTACTCTATCGTTGTACAGAGAATATTTAAAAACTTATCAGACACTCATTAACTTATCAAAATCACAAAAAAAGTAAAATAAAATGAAAAAATATTTTCTACCAATTCTATCCTGTCTTTTTGGCATTATTTTCAAATTGCCAGATGCGTTAAGCCTGTTATAGGGTTATTAGTCTGCGATTTTATTTATTTTAGTCAGGTTTTTGATAATATTTTCCTATATCCTAATCTGACCGACTATTGAAACTTGTATTTACTCCGTATTAAAGGAAAATATTGTAGGTATTTTGAAGGTTTTTAGGATTTTGAATTAGTCTCTAAATCTAAAAAAAATAACATTGATATAAGTAATCGTTAATTATTTTCTGTGATAGCAAGATTGAACTATAGTTTTTGTAATGCACAATAATAATTGAATATCATCGTCTTCCTGTATGTCCTCATCATCATCATCATTTCAGCCGAAAGACGTCCACTGCTGGACATAGGCCTCCCCTAAGTGTCATTTTTGCTTAGGGGGGGTTTGCCATAATCGCCACGCTTGGCAGGCGGGTTGGCGATCGCAGTACGGTCGATACAAAAAGCACAGAGAACGCTGCTGCCCATTCTCTGGTACATCCCTTAGTCGCCTCTTACGACACCCACGGGAAGATATGGGATGGTGCTATTCTTTGCGTCCGACACCATACGGAACATGTCCTCATCCCATTTTAATTTTATTGTGGTTGGCACAACACGTTTTCTTCTTCACTCTCCTCTGTCAGACGTCACGGCGTCCTTTACTCCTTTCTCCTTCATATCATTCCTCACACATTCTTTAGCCGTCCTCTCCCTCTCCTTCCATAAATATTACATCAATATAATAATAACTAGCTGACCCGCGCAACTTCGTCTGCGTCACATAAGAGAGAGAGTGGTTTACGGAATAATCCCGTTTTTGCAACTTTTTTTATTTATGGTTCGCTCCTTTTGGTCGTAGCGTGATGTTATATAGCCTATAACCTTTCTCGATAAATGGACTATTCAACACAAAAATATTTTTAAATTCCAACCAGTAGGTCCTGAGATTAGCGCGTTCAAACAAACAAACTCTTTGGCTTTATAATATTAGTATAGATATTGCATCAGTATCGTTATGCATATATAAATACTTTTTGCCATGAAAACATTTAACCATAGTTTTTATTCACTTAGGTACTATAATCGACCGTCGTTACAGTCCTATGGCACTAAAGGTAACGTTGTCTAAGGTCAGTACCCAGCCGGTTGTGAAGCCAATGTAACTGTATTAGGTCAATTACCAGTTCCTCACGCAACCACCTGCTTCTAAATAGAGGTATTTCCTGACAAAAATATAAAAATCTGTTTAGTCCGTCAGTTAGATTATCGAAAAATATTGGACACGTATTTTTTGTTTTATCAAGTTAATAAAAATTGACGAAGATAAAACGCGTCAAAGATCAGGAGTGGGGGCTTTTGACACTATGTGGTAAAAAAATGTAGTGCGATGTGACTTCACACGAGTTTTCGAAGCACTGTATCGTCTTCATTTTTGGTTTACGTGCAAAAAGAAAAAATACGTGTCCAATATTTTTTGGTAATCTATGAGACGGACTAATTAGATTTTTTTTTGTCAACTACCCTTTTGTTACGGGTGGTCAGTGGCCGAAAGTCTCACAAACAGTCTTCTTTAAACGGTATTGTATTCCCTAGTACTAACGGGTTTGTGGAGGTCAGATAGGCAGTCGCTCCTTGTAAAACCATATTGGCATCAGCTACGTCTGGTCTTTGACTCGCTAAATTTTGGGCAGACTCAATTTAAATTGTCATCGACACGCTAAGAAGAAGAAGCAGATCGAGGCATTGTTGTGATTTTGATGTGGTAATCATTACCATAATTTAGAATAAATAACCCGAAGGTATAATAATAAGTTTAATAAATGAATATTGTACTAAGACATAATGAAAAGAATTTCAATAATTTATCAAGTCATAAAAACCGTGCGAAGCAGGGACGGTTACTTTACTCGTATTATGAATAAACATGTTTACCTGCAATATAATATTAGAAATTGGTTATCAAACACCGTGAACGAATCTACGTCGATATATGAAGAAAGTTCATTTCACCTTAATCATTAATTACTAGGTTATATCAGGAGGAACTCTTGGCTTAATTATATCTGCCACTCGGGTCGATCTTTAGGTTAAGCTTCGCTTGCCTAGGTTGGTCTGTGGATGGGTGACCGCCCATTACATAGTATGGACACACGCACGGCACGGTGGAAACTCGGTAAGTAACTGGTGAAATGTCGGTGTACTATTATTAGGTACAAGTCTGCCTAACCCTGGGATTACAAGCGAGATGTTTTGTTACGTAAGACTGAACCATATCATCACATTCTCTTCCACACCACACTAATTGACACCCGTATCATCTTCCACCAACACCAATATATACTCGTATATTTATAAATCCTTACTTAATAATTATTATAAATGCTAAAGTAACTCTGTCTGTCTGTCGCGCTTTCACGCCAAAACTACTGAACTGATTTAAATGAAATATGGTACACAGATAGTCTAGAGCCTGAGAAAGGTTAGAGGCTACTTTTTAATGGTCGCGATAACCGACATTCACGCGGACGAAGCCGCGGGCATCCAGCTAGTCACACTATAAGTATATCCTTCCTACTAATATTATAAATGCGAAAGTTTGTGTGTGAGTGTGTATGTTTGTTACTTCTTCACGCAAAATCTACTAAACGGATTTAGATAAAATTGGTAAATAGATAGTTTATAACCTGGATTAACAAATAGGATAGTTTATCCCGACTTTATCTTCCCATGGGATAATTTTCGAGTTGTAGCCAATGATATTATAAAGAAAGATACGTCATGTTCATACTGAATGGCGTTCAGATATCGTTGCGTTCTACGACAGGGATAGATAATACGGAACGTTTAAGATAAAAAGAGATAGCTAGTAACCATATCATCACATTCTCATCCATACCACACTAATTGACACCCGTATCATCTTCCACCATATAATTATTTACCCATGCATACTCGTTTATATAAATATATCCGATGCCGGCCCACACACATACTCATCGCCCGGACATAACGACCGCTGCTGGCAATTGTTGTAACGAGCCCTCGTTACGATAACGACGATCCGTTTTATCGTTACATGTGTGTTTTGAGTACGAGTATTATTATGTCATGTAATTGTAGGGAAATACTTTTGGTATTTTTTATGTATGTTGCACTTTGATGGTGACTTTGGTGTTATAGTTTCGATGTTTTGTAATGTAAGAGTTGGTAGGAAAACTATGATCCTACATGGTCCGTTGATATTTGAAAATTTGAAATACGAGCCAGACCAGTCTTACCAAGGGGTTTTTTACCCAGTAATGTCAACAGCGGGTAGATAGATCAATATTTTTGGCAGGTTTTCTGTGGGTCGAAATTTCTGGCAACCAGTCTTACCAAAGGAAATAAGGTAGGCTGTCCCACCATGCCTATAGACCAGTCCCGTGCGTCTCGCATCCAGCGGATGGTCGATCAATACATTAATTCTACTCATAGAGCATTCTATAATATTATGATTATGCATATCCGATTATATGTTCATATGTTTGAACTAACATAAATATTGATTCGACTCGTCACTGTAGCAATCAAGTAGAAATTGTTATTGTTTGTTTAATTTGACATGGAAAATCTACCTTGAACATACTTGGTGTACTTAGATCAATATTGCTGACTATGTTCATAATGTTTGACCTTATAAAATGGAAGCATGTTAAGAAATTGGTCCCGTCTGTTATTTATGGATCTTTGATAGTCGTTTATATATTATATGTTTATATATTTATATTTCCACAAGGAATTTCTTAGTAGCAGCCACGCAGTTTAGATTTGTGCCCTGTTGATGGCACTAGACTCGCCCCCTATTGGGTTAAAGATAACTGGCGAAATGTGGGTGTACTATTAGTCTGCCTTACTCTTCGGGGATTACTGGCGTGATGCATAATATACCTGTTTTTCTCGAAGAGGTTAGGCATTTTTCAGTTATGTTTAAGTTCCATGTAATAAGAGGTGAACTCTTGCGTTCACCTCTTATTACATGGAACTTAACCAAAATATTGACACGAATAGACAATAAACAGTAGACAAGCAAGAGAAAGTAATAATAACTAAGCACTCGTAGAAAATTAAGAAAACACTAAACAGATTCTAATGATCTTCAAAGAAATTTAAATTTTAATAACACCACTAGACCACCAATTACACCCAAAAATAACGCAAATACAATTTTAAAGGTCCTTTTCAAGTATGCTCCAATTCCCAGGAAAGCTGTCCCTACATTCCTTATTATAAAAGGTCTCCCTTTGTGTATCCAAGAATGGGGCTGCCACAACAATGCTTTTTAGTTAAAGCTTTTCTATTGGAAAGGACAAAATGTGTGACTTGACAAAAGGTATATAGTTTGCGTAGCCCTGCTCTCCATGGGTTGTGAAGAATGGCAGTAATTATTGTCCAGGGCTTGGGTATGCAAATTGGGTAATGATTTGACACTTTAGTGTCGATGGCAATCTAAATTTGGCGACACGGTTGGCGCAGTGGCTCTAGCAGTTAACTGCTGCGTTACATGTCGTGGCCTCGCGGGTCGATTCCCGTACGGAACAAATATTTGTATGGCCTACAGATAGTTGTTTCGGGTCTGGGTATTTGTGTCTGTGAGTTTAAATGTCTGTGAACGCACCCAGGATACAGGAGAAATTCCTAGAGCGGGGCAACCTTCCTCTAAAAAAAAAATTGTGTGAGGCCAGAACTGGACAAGGCCTTTGTGAGCGTCCATCTGATCCTTTTGGACCACCTGGTTACGAGAATCCGTTGAATGAGAAAAATGACAACTAAAAACTCTAACGGCACGTAACCTAACCAAATTTTCCACCATTTGTTTTTCACCGTCGCATTTGCCACCAAGATCTTCGTCACCGTTCGGCGGTTTCCGCTTATAATAATATTTGGTTGAACTGCATCGCAGCATGCGTAATATTAATCAAGTTGCGCGAGCGCACCACGTCATTACGACTAATAAAGTCGCTAATGTTCGTAGTTTATGGCTGATTAAATGTCGGACCGAGATGAAGTCTCGATGCTTTATTTTGCTAGAGATGAGTTCTTCTGTCTTTGTCGTGTGGTTAGTGTCTAATCTGGTCTAGTTTTTAGGCCGCCGATAGGCCTCTGATTTGGCTTGACATGCTACCGAGAAATATCTTTCAGGCATGGTTGACATGGTGGTTGGTGTCGGAGCTGCGGGTTGTTCGAAAGAGATATCGCGGCCTCGACACAAAGGGCAAGGAACAAGGGTGGTTTTATGTCAATTAAAGTCTGACGCTCCCCACAGCTCTGCCCAGAGCGGGAGGACTCATTTGATGAGTTCCCACCTCCAAAAAAAAAGTCAAGCTGGTTCCCTCCCGATTTTTTCCTTCAATGAAGCAAGTGATAATTTTACAATATATACGCACATAACTCCAGAAAGTAGAGTGTCTGTGACCATCATGCGAAAGTGTGATGTTAACTAAAGATCAAACGTCAAAATATCCCCATTGCCAAAAGAAAATAAAACTATTCTCTTCCAATGAACCATCACCTTCCTTCCATTTTCCCTTGTCAGACGTCACGGCATCATTTACTCCTTTCTCTTTCATTTCATTCTATCTTCATTTCATTCTGTCTTAATTTCATTCTCTCTTCATTTAATTCTGTCTTAATTTCATTCTCTCTTCATTTCATTCTGTCTTAATTTCATACTCTCTTCATTTCACAATTTTCCCAATGGATGAGTAACTAAAGTTGAATTGATGAACGCTGCCTCGTGTAAACAAAACACATACATAATAGTATCGTTATACTGTAGTTACTTCGTAAGCTGTTCAGTTAATTGTCTCCCAATTTATATTGATTCGTGGTTATTAAACTGACCGCCGAAGGGACGACAATGTTGATAATGTGTGTTTGTTATCATGTCAATATCTTTGTGGATTGTTGGATATTGGCTTGATTCTCCACTATATGTATCCAAATACACACATCAAAAGTGTCTAGGGATCAACATATATTTTTGCAATAACTTTTCTCCTGATTGATATTAATTAAAATTTTCTTTATGGATTCATCAAATAAAGTGTTTTCGTTTGTCACAGTAACGATAAACCAAGTCACCTTTGCATTAATAAAGAAATTTGCCATTTTCCTAATAAAGGGATTTTTGACATTTGAACTACTAACATTAAAGTTCGAAAAAAATACTGAAATAACAGTTTTCTTTAAAATTTTATTGGGTAACTTAAACAATTAATAATCCGTGTTTCTACCGCGAACACTAACAACACAAGAACATCGGTTTGGCATACTCAAAATGAGTTCATCCAAATCACGCTGTGGAATGGCCGCCCATGTTCGTTGCAACAACAAAAAAAGGTCTTCTTGCGACTGGATACCCTCCATATTCGGCAGAGCTCTTCTCTGTAGCATATCCCATGCATGCTCAATCGGGTTCAAGTCTGGCGACTGAGCAGGCCAGGGCAGGACATTGATGTTAGCTGCGGCGAGAGTCTGTCTTACAACTCTTGCGGTGTGCGGTCGTGCATTATCATGCATTAACTGAAATAAGGGACCAAACAGTCAGAAACCGCTTGCATGAAGTGAACCTTCATTCCCGAAGACCGCTACGGGTACCACCTATAGCAATGCACAATCGTAGGATTCGATATCAATGGGCTCTTGAACACAGAAATTGGGCAGAAGAACAATGGCGTTTCGTGTGCTTTTCTGATGAGTCTCGTTTTGGTATGAGACCGGATACAAGACGTATACGACACTGGAGAACCCCTGGACGCCAACAGCGATTAAAATCCTGCCAGGAAGTCCATCCTTATAGTGGTGGAACCATCATGGTATGGGCGGGTATTTGGATCGGCGGAAGAACTGAGTTGATTTGGATCAGAGGCAACCTCAACGCTCAAATTTATGCTGAGACGATTGTATCAGACGTCATCGTTCCTCTACAAGTGCAAATCGGTCCCTTATTTCAGTTAATGCATGATAATGCACGACCGCACACCACAAGAGTTGTAAGACAGACTCTCGCCGCAGCTAACATCAATGTCCTGCCCTGGCCTGCTCAGTCGCCAGACTTGAACCCGATTGAGCATGCATGGGATATGCTACAGAGAAGAGCTCTGCCGAATATGGAGGGTATCCAGTCGCAAGAAGACCTTTTTTTGTTGTTGCAACGAACATGGGCGGCCATTCCACAGCGTGATTTGGATGAACTCATTTTGAGTATGCCAAACCGATGTTCTTGTGTTGTTAGTGTTCGCGGTAGAAACACGGATTATTAATTGTTTAAGTTACCCAATAAAATTTTAAAGAAAACTGTTAAGTATTTCAGTCTTTTTTTCGAACTTTAATGTTAGTGGTTCAAATGTCAAAAATCCCTTTATTAGGAAAATGGCAAATTTCTTTATTAATGCAAAGGTGACTTGGTTTATCGTTACTGTGACAAACGAAAACACTTTATTTGATGAATCCAATTCTTAGTACAGTTGCGTGTACAAGTGTTTTGAAAGGAAATTATTAAGATTGGTTCTATTTTTTTTGAAGTGAAAACTTCTTTAGCGGCGCTGAGCACTTTTTTTGTATGGGTAAAAACTTTCAAACTCGCGTCAGGGTCACGTGATGCTGATCGAAAAATCTTAAAGAAAATTTTAATTAATATCAATCAGAAGAAAAGTTATTGCAAAAATATATGTTGATCCCTAGACACTTTTGATGTGTGGATATTAATAATTAATACCTTTTATGATGTTCCCCTTATTAATGTTCGATAGAGATGTTGCGGTGTTGCGAACCCATGGGACAATTACCGATCTCTACTGTATTCTAGAAATCTAGACTCCAACTAGACAAATGTCTTACCTTCATTAAATTCTGGGTTTTAGAAACGGGTCACAGAAAGTCCTTCCTGCAACATTACTTTTCATTGCTAGCACTCTAGAATACAGCATCAAAATAGTTCATAAAACGCTGAATCATGACCATGGGTTTCCAATAGTTCAACCCAGTAAGGGGCTCGTGAAGGCCACTTTAAATATTTACCCAATAATACCCAGTAAAATCGATGAAAACATGTGTAAGTATCGTCACCCTCCGCGCTAACTGTCTTATCTAGCAATTCATCATTTTTCAGGGCAACAGTTTTTCGGTCGGACGCTACAATCATGTTACTGTAGTTGCGTTGGCTGAGGCTTTATTTATGCATTAATTACTTTTTTATATTGCTCTTGGCTTACTCTTTAAGTAAGTAGTTGCCCTAAAGCCTTAAGGTATCTATTTATTTATTTATATTCATTTGAAGCAGATACGTCACTTTGTGAGAACTTTGTTTTTCAACTAGTGTCTGTTATGACGTGTTGTTTGGTATAAAAATATTAATAAAACTCTATTAATATCTTATAAATTTATTAAAAGTAATAAAAATTTCGTTCGTAAGCTTAAAAAAATACAAGTTACGTTTAGAAAGTTACAAAAAATTGTGTTTTAACATTTTTGTCAATTCAGCTGTGTACTTTATGTATTAAACTATACCAAACTAATGAGATGAATTAAGACTTAACCTTCTTTCAAATAAATTTTAATTATTTAATACATCTAGGTTATACGAGTATTTGTGCTTATTTGTGCTTATAATAATGTACTTAATGCTATTAATGTTATACATTTGAGTTTGTTCATAACAACTAAGTCTTAGTTACTTTAATATCACAATCACAGTCTTTGCAAAAATGTTAGTCTTTAATTGGACTTGCTATATCTAAGATTAAAGCAGTCAGTTTATAGTCTTATTTATTGAACATAGGAACTAGAAATCAGGTTAATAATTATGTTATTGGTAAACAACGTCTTAAAATTAACGTAATAGCTAAATTCTATAGACAAATAGCTAGTAAAATCAACAATAAAGTAATGAAAAAGGTATCATGACATTAGTAATTAGTGAGAAAGTGACGTATAAAATGCCACATGCTCCGGCAACTTAATGACTGGGGTGCCCCCTGTTGTTAGTGACAACAAGTCATTATATTTTTCCACCGAAATTTTGGGCGGTGTTGGATTAAGGTGTCTTATTTCTTCTCTCAAGAAAACAGAGACCTGTCTCCTAAGAGAAAGAGAGCGTGGAATCTCTTCTCCGTGGCTATTCTTAAAAAAAAAAATTCTCTTCTGTGAAACGATAACAACTGCGTTTACAGTTGATGATTTGACAAGAAGGGCCAATTTTCCTTTCCGGTACAGAGAAAGAGAGCGTGGAATCTCTTCTCCGTGGCTATTCTTAAAAAAAAAATTCTCTTCTGTGAAACGATAACAACTGCGTTTACAGTTGATGATTTGACAAGAAGGGCCAATTTTCCTTTCCGGTACAATCTTTTTATGCACTTGAGTAGTATGCTGTTTGCCCGTATTCTTCATAAGCTGGTTAATTTTTCTTACATCTGGTTTTTTTTGTTTTGGTTCTTTCAACCTCTCGTGGCGACCCCTCAACTTCAAAATCTTCGGGAAAAACCTGAGTATTGCTGGAAATAACACAGTCATCTATTGGTGGTAATATACTAGGCGATAGACGAAGTATTTCTGTGGCGATAGGAGGCGATAGTAACTGACGATGGTTTTCACAATTAACATCACTGAAGTGATCCCAGCACACTAGAATTCTGCACCTAAAACAGGAACTATTAACCTCTTTATTGCACCCAGCAGCTTCACAGAGTTGGTTTTGCGTTTGTGTTTCTGATGGCAAGTCATAGATTTCGAATTCTTCTAAAATATGTATAGAATTGTCGACGTGTTCTACATCTTGGGTCTGTGTTTCTGATGAAAACCCATAGATTTGTAAATGTTCTAAAGTATGCATAGAATGGTGCTCTGTATCTTGGGTCTGTGTTTCTGATGACAGGCCGTTGATTTGTAATTCTCCTGAAGTATGTATTGAATTGTTTCTGTGCTCGAGCTCTTTGTTAAGTAGTTTTAAATGTGTGGATCTCTGTGGCATTAGTTCAAAATGCTGTTCACAAGACAAATCATTGATGAAATGATCCCAGCATATAAGTATAAAGCACCTATGGCCAGAGCTAAATACTTCAGATGAGCATCCAATAATTTCGCAATGTTGTTCACGTTGACAATCTACGAATTTTTTTGTTAAGTCAGAGACACTAGCTAAATCTGGTTCACATGGTAAGTCTTGCAAACACATGGTTCTTCTCTGTCTCTTGGGTTCTATGACATAGTCAGGATCCTTGTGGATCTTCTAAGTCAATATCACAATAAGGATCTTTTTCCTCATTCTCCACAACCATTGGTTTGTCCTTCTTGACAATATTTATTAGAGGTTCGTCATCAGACGAGTCTTCGCATTCGATATACTCATTACTTTTCGATTCTGTTTGGATATCCCGCTCTGTCATTATTACCTCGCCATAGTACCATTTTTTACCGTAACACATTTTAACCTTGGAACCAACGCAGTTCACTCTCTCTCCTTTGCGAAGGCATTTCAAATCTTTTATTTGTACACAATTTTTTGAGCCATCTCTCCATTTTACGATAACGTACATTCCGGATTTTTAACCTAACCTAACCGCCGGCACCCCACCCCCGTGCATACCGCAGTGTTACTTAATGATATGACAATAAGCTTCATATTCGTAAAAAAGCTTTGATCTCTAAACGACGTAAATGCAAAAAAATTGTAAACATTTTTGAAAAAAATTCTAGCTAAGTGCCCTATGTACATACTTCAGTCATTTTGCATCGGGACGAAAAAAAATTAAATCTTACTAACTGTAGTATGTTCATACGACAGGTAGTGAGAATATTTATTCCCTCCTTTTGCACATACGCTAAATAAAATACTTGACTATCTTCTAAACGATAAACGATACAGATACGACGACTAGAGAGAACTTTTTCGAAACAAAGTTATGAACACGTAGGTAATGTCAGTGTAGATACGTCAGTTTGTGGGATACGACAGTTAGCGGGGAGGGTGACGGTATATGTGTACGGACGGAAAACGTCGTGAGGAAAGTTTTTAAAGAATGTAGATAGGTATAAGAGTATAGGAAGACTAAAGAAACGATGGATGGACTGTGTGAAGGATGATATGGCAAGAAAGGAGGTATCAGATGAGATGACGAGCAAAAGAGAAGTGTGGAAGAAGCAGCAATGAATTGGAAAAGAGAATTTTGACCATGTAAAATCGATGTGTTCTGATCATCTAGTCACTAGCTTTCACTAGCTTTCAAACCATGCCCTAGATTCTAGTGCATGGTTTGAAAGCAACCATTAGCATTGCCAATACAGCTAGTAATACTGACCTGCTGACTCCAATAAATATTACTTAAATGCTCCCATTTCTATCAGATATGATGGATAGACCTTTTGCACGCAATTGGTACGGTAGATTTAGAAATCAACAGGCTTGGCTTAAGCATTTTCCATAAAATAGATAGATAGTCGAATAACATGGGAAAGTTATCGTTATGAATGTGGATGGCTTTAAGAGTGGAAGAAGACCCCAGAAACGGCCGACTGACTGTTAAGGATGGATGTGGCTATTTTTTTTTTTTGGGACAATCCCGCCACACTATTCCCAAACCACTGTAACTCCTGTTAGCCAGAATCAACAGTGGCGACCACAAGAAAAGCGCCGAGACAGTAAAGCTCGACGAAGTCCCAGAGAAACGATTTAACTGTCTTGGATCCCGCAACGAAATTAATCAGAAAAGAATAGCGGAGGAGTAGGAAAAAACATTATTTCCACTTCCCTCCATATCAGAAGGGGACAGAACAGAACAAGGCCAATAGGCACACAGGGACGTATACAACTGGGATAAGCCCAGTCGCCTAGCACCACGGATATTATTGTCATTAATATTACTGGGTCCTAAGTTGTGAGCTGTTATTGATATTTGATTACAATAATAGGTATGACAAAAATGCTTAAACGCACGGAAATTGTTCTAGTTTCTACAAGGTCCGTATAGTAAATAACTCCGGATGTAACCTGTACACTATTTAACATATTATTACGTTAATTCTGCCAAAAACTACACTCCTATAAAATGTGATGTGCAGATAGTTCAAATTCGCAGTCAGAAGTAGAACATTGACAAAAAGGCGAGGCAACAAGCTTGAAGGAAAATAATTTACTCTTAAAGTTACCATGACCTGTGAGAAATTGGGCGACACAGTGATCCACCTCCAGCCATAGGACATGGCTGGAGGTGGATTACTGTGTCGCCCAATTTCTCACATATAGCCACTGACATTAAAAGATACGCAATAGCCCTGCTGGTCTTTAAGGTATTTGCCCAAAGCCACATCACCAACGTCATCACCGGAACAGAGTTCTGGTCGAAAGTAATTGAAAAAATATGGGAATCACCGACGAGAAAGTCTCATTCTGTTTTTCCAATTTTCCTCCATCCAATCTTGCTGTGGATGCCAAAACAATAGGGGATCGGACAAAAAAAAACTAATTAGTCCGTCAGATAGATTTCCAAAAATTATTGGACACGTATTTTTTCTTTTTTCACGTTAACTTAAAATGAAGACTATACAGTGCTTCGAAAACTCGTGTGACGTCATATGATAGTACATTTTGACGACACAAGTGACGTTTCAAGCCCCACTCCAAGATCTTTGACACGTTTTATCTTCGTCATTTTTTATTGTTTTGATAAAACAAAAAACACGTATTCAATATTTTTCGATAATCTAACTTACGGACTAAACAGAATCATATTATTTTGACCCTGTCCGATCCCCTATTGAATCATGTCTTTGGGAAACGATCACACGCCATGCTTGAACTTCATTGTCTGAAGTTTTCTGGTTGATCGCCATGGCAGATAATACCTTGTATATGTTGGGAAAATATGGTAGAATAGGTCCACGAGGCTAAATGATGAAGTGACTGAGATTGTCACTTCTTCTCTGGAAGTCATAAAGGGTCATAGTGGAGACTGTATTTCATTCTTCAAAAATATTGATCATGATGAAGTATGTTGTGCTGAACCATTTCGAACATAATTCAGCGATGTTACAAGGCGAACGGTGTTTGCCGATCCGTATAAAACCCATTATTTAACAAATAAGTACTGCGAAATTGAATGTGCCGGAAACAATAATTCACTTTAATTTTCATGCAGTGGCCTATATCTTTTTCTCCTATATTTTTTCTTACTAGTCTACATGTTGCCCCACTGCTTGGCAAAGCGTCCGCTTTCTCCTTCCATATCTCTCTATCCGGTGCGATCTCTGGCCATGTTAACCCCACAAACATGATCACATCGTCGCGTGGCTTCTTCTTTTCGAGTCGACAACTAAAATTTTGTGGCGTGACGATCTCCTAATTCATTATCATCATTCTCTTGTCCTCTTCTTCTTAGCGTGTCGATGGCAATCTAAATTGTGTCGGCCCAGAATTGGGCTACTAGTTTGGCGCTTTCGGTAGCATCCATCAGTTCCTGCAGTGGACAACCAGCAGGACACGCAGGCACACCTCGGACACTCCATACAACGCCCGCAAAATAATTAAGTACCTATTACTACTACATAAACAAATAACGTTTGTGCACGACGTGCACGTGCAAATGTGTGCGTAAACTCTAGTAGGGTTGTCGTAGCCTAAAAAATGGCGCGGAAAGTGCAACGGTCTGCGTCGCGAAAACCGAACGACGACTAATACGAGCGCGAGCCATTGCTCAAGAGTCGGCGACGACTACCTCGAAGTGCGGGGTGAGGTGCGCTATTTAATATGAGCGCGGGGAAGGGAGTGTCCCTTCTGTACGTAGTACTATTATGTATTCTGTGACGCAGGGCACGATATTAAGTGCCCCAATATTAAGTGCTCCTGTCCTTGTCCCAATTCATTTGGAATCGGCAACGCATGTCTTCTTCTTACATACTTCTCTATTTCTCGTCATCTCAGCAGTCACCTCCTTTCTAGCCATATCATCCTTCTTCATCTCCTAAATTCCAACCAAAAAGACATCTTGGGTGGTGGGCATTCATAAAATAACCCCTCCCGCTCTGGGCAGACCGGAAGGGAGTGTCAGACTTCCACTGACTAAAAACCACCAATGTTCCTTCTTAGCCCTTGTGCCGAGGCCGCACTGCCGCAGTAATCTCTTTCGAACAACCCGCAGTCCCCACGGGACCAAAAAGACATCTTAATATCCTAAGAAGATGGAGTGAAATAACGTCTATATGTAAATATATAACCACGTCGGGGATCCGAACATGCGGCCGCTCACGTGCGCTTGCCTAGAAATAGCATCGGTTACAACACGACAACTGTTATTTTTGGCATCTTTTTATTATGAACGCGAACGCTGGAATATTACGCGAATGGCGGAGTGCACTAGAACAGTGTGAAACTGTAACTGTAAAATATAAGCATTAGCGCGTAAATGTAATTCGTATACTGTTAAATATTTTTCTGCGAATCTAGACGGTTTTGGATGTCGTGTATTGTATTTGGTGAATTGTCTATTTTATTGATTAGGGAAACTTTTTGAGGTTAAGTGCTGGGCCACACATGGCAGCGCGGTGCGGGGAGCGGCGCGGGTGCGGAAACGCGCGCGTTTGTGCTGTCCGCAGTCGACTGCGACTTCGTTCCGAATGTAGTATTGTCCAGTGTTTGTCAAACTATAATATGGATGAATAAGACTTGTTTTTACTGGAAAATTCTTAATTTAAATGGCAAATGATTAAAGTGAAAAAATATAATTAATTTAACCAGAGAAAATGAAGGAGAATTTTACACACTCTATGAAAGATTGCGAAAGCAATAAATTCTTTTTTGTATTGAAGATGTTCGACATCCACAGTACAGGTCGTGCTTGAATAGCACGTAACAATTCTTCAGTATTGAATTGTGAAGACGCCATCACAACAACGCGCGCGATTAGCTCGAATAGTTTGAGATACCCGCTCCCCCGCGGTTTATCGCTTGCCGCCCGCGCACTCACTGCGGCCACTTGTATGAACGAGCTATGGCACGAGTTGCCCGCGCGCTCCCCGCGGAAAGTAGCACGCGCCGCTTCCCGCGCCCGCGTGCCCACTATGGACACTCAAATGAAGTTCATACGTTTCAGATCGACGCGCCGCGCCCGCGTTTGCAGTCTGGCCTCACACTAAGTAATTACAGCCGCTTGGGTAGAACTTCAGGTTATATAAGCTGCGATCACAGATTACTGCGATTGCCTAGGTTGGTCTGTGTATGGGTGATCAAGCATTTCATACAGAGTTTCTTCCGTGCATCGGAAAGTACGTTAAGCCTTTGGTCCCGGCTGTCATTTGTAGAAGCTTCTATTCTAAGTGGATGCAGCTGAATACCAATTTTACATCGAACGGCTGCCTATCTGACGTTCATAACCCAGCTGCGGGTAATACGTCGTGATCCATCTCCACCAACTAACCTAGGCAAGCGCGGCTTAACCTGAAGTTCGACTCCTGAAGATTGTCGATGTTATTTACCAATTATTCAGTCACAAGTTCCTCATCATTAATATTATAGCCAATAACCCTATTTGCACTAGTTCCACGCATAGTTTTTTAACCAATAATCATAATAATTATATTTGGCACTCAAAGTATCTACGTCAGAGTCGTCACACAAATATTTTGTCAATTATTCATGTTCTAAAAAATGGTCTGAGCAAGCGTCTGAGAAACTAAGAAAGTACAATGACTGGATTACCTATAAATATACCGTTTAATAATAGTTCGACCAATTTAGATATTAGGGTGCAACTCCGTGCAACTAGACCGCGGTCGTTGTGACATTAGGTCTGTACATACGCCAGCATATCAGCTACATCATCATCATCATTTCAGCCAAAATACGTCCACAGCTGGACATAGGCCTCCCCCAGGTGTCGCCAAATTGACCGGTCCCGTGCGTCTCGCATCCAGCGGGTCCCCGCGAACTTCACCAGGTCATCGGTCCACCTAGTGGGACCATACGCACCGTCTTTCCGCCCTTATCCCAATTTATTTGGGGTCGGCGCAACATGTCTTCTTCTTCCATACTCCTTTATTACTCGTAATCTCAGCAGTCGACTCCTTTCTAGCCATATCATCCTTCAATCTGTCAATATTTTATTGCAAAATGAGCTCTTGACCTCGATCACGCCTAATTGAAAGCGATGGATGAGGTCTATCATGGAATGAGCTTACCCAGAAGATGCCTGTTCACTCTTGCTTTGAAGCCAGACGGGTTAAATATGGAAGGGAATACAGACTTCATAATATATGTGTGTTTAATGGATTTTCAACGTTATTGCTAGAGCAAATTCTCCTTTCAACCTTGAATAATTCTGATTTGTCAGTTTCCGGTAGCATGAGAGTATTTTGGGGTATTTGACGGATGGCTTATATGAGGTTCACGTCGATCTAGCACTTTGGTTGCACCTTTGCATAGAAATAGGATTCAGTCAACATGATGAGAAAACTTAAGAGATCGAACATCTCTTTCTTTTTTTACGGTTCCGTACCTGAAGAGTAACCAACGGGACACTTTATTACTAAGCCTCTGCTGTCCGTCTTTACGTCCCCGTCTGTCTGTCAGCGGACTGTATCTCATGATTCGTAATAGTTAGACAAACTGTCTATTTCTGTTGCCACTATAGCAATAAATGAATAAATTAAAAGTCGACTCACACTTGTCCGACTTTTAATAGTTTATTCTGTCCACGTCTGCCCTGCAACCGTCATTTCCATTGTCACACCACCGTCATCGCGGTCTACCTTGACGACGATGTCGTTTTAGGCGTCCAAAGATACTTAGATAAGACCATAATTAAAAAAGAGCCAGAAAGTTGAAAGAGGTACTAGGAAGAGAAAAGGATGATCAAAATTAAACTAACATTTATTTATTTTCAGGAAACTTTACCTTACAGACTAACATTTGAATCGTGTTAGTAAATAGAACCTTAAAACTATTTAGTTACCAAGGTTTGGGCGCAGAATGTCAGAAACGCAAAATGCCAGATTAGCAAATCGTCAGGTGTGACATTTTTTTCTCAATTGGTCAGAAACGCAAAATGACAGGTTTGCGAAACGACAGATTCGCAAAATGTCAGGTTCGCAATATGACAGATATGCAAAACGTCAGAAAAGTTTTTTTTGTGGCTGTTCAGCCTGTATCATCTCACTGCTGTGCGAAGACCTCCTCCCATGCCCGCCAAATCTTTCTATCTAGGGCCAATGTGGACCAGTAGTCGTTAGTTCTGTCCAGCTCGTCTCGCCATCTCCTGCGAAAACAACACAACATAAGGACATCTAAAAGTTTACAGTTTTTTTTTTATAAATTTTCCAGAATTATTATTTAAAAGGGATGAGTGAAAGACATTTTTCATGTGGCTGAAATTAGAAACGAATAGATAAAATAAGAAATGAGTACATAAGAGTACCGTTGTTCCGTGTGGTGTCGGACGTAAAGAATAGCACCATCCCATATCTTCCCGTGGGTGTCGTAAGAGGCGACTAAGGGATGTACCAGAGAATGGGCAGCAGCGTTCTCTGTGTCTTTGTAACAACCATACTGCGATAGCCAACCCGCCTGCCAAGCGTGGCGATTATGGCAAACCCCCCCAAAAATGCCTGGGGGAGGCCTATGTCCAGCAGTGGACGTCTTATGGCTGAAATGATGAATGATGACATAAGAGTACGCAATGGAAAGGAGCATGATGAATGTTAAGAAGTCAGACCGTCTGAGAAACCGTGTGATAAGAAGCAAAACAAAGGTTACAGACATTACGTGCAAAATTAGTAGGCTTAAATGGCGATGGGCAGGGCACATGATAAGAGGAAAAGACAAATGGAGCAAAATTGTGACACGTTGGTATCCTAGAGAAGGTAAAAGGAAAAGAGGTAGACCAGAGAAAAGATGGGACGATGACATAAGACAAGTGGCAGGCGTTACATGGAACAGAGTGGCTCAAGAAAGATATGAGTGGAAAGATTGCCGACTGGCAAACAGATTTTCATTTTTTTTTTTAATTGTTTCACTGATCTGAATAAAAGGCTATTATATTATTATTATTATACATAAGAGGAAGACTGAAAGTGGCGCCGGTGACTGAAAAGTTGTGTGGTAATCGGTTGTCGTGCTATGGGCATGTGATGCGGAGGAATTAGGTAAATGTCGTGAGGAAAGTTTTGAGTATAAATGTGGAGGGGTATTAGAGTAGAGGAAGACCAAAGAAATTGTAGATGGACTGTGTGAAGGATGATATGGTAAGAAAGGAGTTGTCTGATGAGATGACGTGTAATAGAGAAGTATGGAAGAAGAAGACATGCTGCCAAATGAATTTGGTTAAGGACAAGAGAATGATGATACTCATTCATTCATTCATTTCAGCCCGCAATCACCCACTGTTGGGTATAGGCCTCCCCTTTCTTCTGCCAGTCCTCTCTGTTTTGTGCGTCTCTCATCCATCCACTTCCCGAGCTCCTGCCGATATCGTCCATCCAACGCGCTTTAGGGCGGCCCTGGTTTCTCACGCCCAACCTTGGCCACCATTCGGTCAGAATTTTACTCCATCGGCCATCTCCGCGTCTAGCCAAATGTCCTGCCCAACTCCACTTTAGGCGTATCGCCCTGTCCCCGACGTCGAACACTTTCGTCCGACTCCGGATCTCGGTGTTGCGTACTTGGTCTAGTAGGGTTATGCCGAGCATAGCTCGCTCCATGGCCCTTTGTGCAACTCGTATTCGGTGCACATTCTCCTTAGTGAGCGACTGAGCGTCCATGTCTCGGCACCGTAGGTCATCGTTGGCAGGACACATTGGTTGTCAAAGTGTTATTTTATGTCCACACAGCACATACCTACTATGTATTTCCATTTTTGTAATCTTTTTTTAATATTATTGTGTGTGTGCTTGATGTACTGACGTCAAATAAACATTTTTCTTTCTTTCTTTCTTTCCAGAAGTGGACCGATATATCTAGGGAACTGCGATATCAATTCTAATAATGCTGATTGACATGTATCTAATATACGACTACGTATAATTTTACGACTCCGCAAGTTTACGATCTACTTACTCGTCAACATTGCGCAGGCGTTTCCAATAAACACGTGTACAAATATAAATAATAATGAACTGTTATGTGTTTGTTTTAGTATTCATTAGTAATCTAAACTATAAACTGCATGCATATGGCCGCTTGTGTCTTGTAGAAACGTCACAATTGGTGCAAACTTGCAGTGTTGACAGTACATTTAGGTTCGGACTGGGTTGTGTTGTGTTATATGATGGCGTCCTTTTTAGGGACTAATGTTTCCTTAGTAAAGATATTATCGCCAGAGGAGCTCGTGGGTAGAATAGAATAACAGCCGATCAAATGTCAGGTGAACCTGCGCTTGCCTTGGTTGGTCTATAGATGGCTGTAGTTAGTGGTCCGAAAGTCTTGATGACAACAAGTCTTATCAGGGAGTATCGTATTACCACAACGTATTACCCAGTACTTACAGGGTTGTGGAGGTCAGATAGGCAGTCGCTCCATGTAAAATACTGGAGTTCAGCTGCATCCGGTTGAACTGGAGGCTGATTCCAACAAAGTTGGGTAAAGGCTAGGAAGCTGATGACCACTCCGTGCCTCCAGAAACATGTTAAGCCGTTAGGCCTGGCTGTCATTTGACAGTTTAAGGATATTGATAGTCTTACCAAGGATAGCACGTAGTGCTACTTAGTTTCTGGAGGTCAGGGACAACATTACCTGATCCCTCGTATAAAGAAGAAGAGGGTAAGTGGTGTACAATGAAAACTGACCCAAACATAGTTGGTAAAAGTGTAGTCACATGCTGATAAACTAATTTAAACTAAAAACTACGCTACTGAATAGTAAAAAACAAGCCGATAACAAAACGCTACTACGCCGTTATTGACACAAACTAACGACAAACGAGACTTATCAACTGACCTTGTCTCGACAGCGGCATATTAAACTGACGCCGACTAGTCGAGGCGTGACGTGGTCTTGTATAGGGGGCTTAGGCTGCCTGAAAATGGGAGAAAAGGAGAGAGGAGCGGAAATTTTAACCATAAACCATTTGGATAAAGAAAAAACACCATCTCAGATACTAAACTGCATCCTACCAGGGTTGTGAAATTTTTTCGAAACCGTTTCACCGTGGCCCAGGAAGTCGAAGGGCATTACAAGGAACACGGGTGGGTTTTATTTAATCAATAAGAGTGTGACACTTCTGCTCCGCTCAGAGCAGGAGGAGTCATTTGATGACTTTCTATCCTCAAAAAAACACTAATCTGCATAGTACTCATATCAACTGACCTTGTCTCGACAGCGGCATATTAAACTGACGCCGACTGGTCGGGACTCGGGACGCGACGTGGACTTGTATAGGGGGCTTAGGCTGCCTGTCCAAGAGAGCTGAGGATCGAAGCTGTGCAAATTTTTTTTTTTTTTTTTAAAACGTTGCCTCACACTAGGAATTTCTCCTGTATCGTGGGTGCGTTCACAAACATTTAAACTCACATGCACAAATACCCAGACCCGGAACAACTATCTGTAGGTCATATAAATATTTGCTCCGTGCGGGGATCGAACCCGCGACACGCAGCGCAGCAGTCCATTGCTTGAGCCACTGCGCCAACCGTGCCGTCAAAGTTTTGATAGAAAGAAAAGAAGGCCCTAATGGACACCAATCTGCAACTGTATAACAAGGTTAAGTTAGGTCCACGGAAGAAGAGGGGTGGGACTGGAATCGGAACTGTGCAAATTCTGATTATAATCCGAGATCCGGCTAGATTGGAAGTTGACCCCAACATAGTTTTACACCCCAACGTAGCTGCTATTCCGTCTGGTATTCCTCTCCGCTTCAATGAAGAAACAAACGCAACACTGCTCATCATAACTCCCTCGCCCCACTCTACTCCGGGGATATACAGCCAGCCTTAATGATGAACCGTCCATAATTACGATGCTAATGAAGATCATAACACTGACATAATAGTTGATAAGTCTTATCTTGACACGGGTGATGAACTTTGCTTTTGGGTTACAAGTGAAGACATTTAGATATACGTAGTTACTTGCAAGCGGCGTGTGTATGTCTTGATGTATGAATGAACGTGGACGAGGCAAAAGGAAATATCGTAGCAGATGGCGTTTTGTTGTTTCTGCCTACCCATGGGCAATCTCGTGAGATTATGTATGAAGTCAGAAGGATGGTACACGTTTGTTCTTGTATGGTGGGAAATCATCAAATGACTCCTCGCGCCATAGCTAAAAGCCACCCATTTTACTTTTTAGCCCTTTGTGCCGAGGCCGCGTTATCTCTTTCGAACAACCCGCAGCCCAGGATGGTACTCCCTTAGCGGCATTACAAAATATACTACAGCAACATACTAAAAAGTATTACAGCGCCATCTATGCCACAAATGAAGAACTAACATCAAATTTCTAAATGGCAACATTAAAGTTATCTCTGAGCGCCTCATGCTTGCGCTGCGGAAAGTGAAAATCCCAGCAGTGGGAATACTATAGGAGTATAGGCTAATTATTATGCTTATTTAAAACCGCGTGTATTAGAATGGTATTACGAACATGAAAGAAAATAAAATAAAACTATTTGAACTTTGTGATATTCCTATACCGGTTCGATTCGACCGCATCTTGCATATTATGAATTTATCATACGAATTATATATAACTGACATTTTCTAATAATTATTTTATCAACACCTCGAAGTACTGAATGAAACATCGGACAAACGAATAAGGAATATCGTTTTACTCATAACAAGAATAAGCTCTATTTTAAAAACAACACCTTTTGTATTGTAATGACAATCTGATGACGTTAACATTTTGACAGCTGTTCAAAAACAGAGATTTGTTTATGGACAAGGGCATAAAAGTCATACCAATTACAGTTGTTGACGTAGCAAAGACAGTTTATTGTTTGGTTCCATAATTTATTATTTTGCTGTATGTACAAACGCCAGTACTCGTAAGCATAAATTATCTAAATTGAATTGAAAACCGCATCAAAATCCGTTGCGCGGTTTACAAGATCATCACAATCACACAGATCGACACACGACTTTAATTTTTAAGATTAAAATTAGATTCCTGATTACCTCACTTTTTCACTTAAATTCTAGCTTCAAAAATAACTCATAAGAGCTATGTTTCTAGGTAAACATGTTTAACAGGCGATGTAATTTTATCGCGCTACGCGTTCCATTGACGCGTGGGTGTGTCATTTTTACTGCGTGTAGGTCAGTGGGCCAGCGATGTACGTCACGCATTGCGAAGCTGTCGACGCGTAATGAATTATGATAATTTTCGGACTACGAGTCAACGAGATCAGCCACCCGGTGTAAACTGATCTCTCATTGTACGAGAAATATATACAAAACGAGGTCTTGTAAGACAGGATATGTATAGATTGATTTGCCGGCGTGTGTACTATACAGTGATAACGCAGAAGGCTAATTTTAGAACAGTTTTGTACACATAGATATAAAACTTGTTCTGATAAAGTGTTTATATGAATGCTTAAAACATCTGAATCTCGTTCGAAGGACACTGACAACTGTTGATCGCGGTTTAGGTCCCTCGCCCACGGTGTAGCATCGCTACATTCGCTACTAATGCGCGTTAGTTTTGTGGGCGGGAGCAAACAGCTTGCGACCGCATCGCTAGTTGTATCGATGCAAACGCGCGACAACATCGCAAAAAAAAGTTTTTTTGGGGATGTGGGAAATCATCACATAACCCCTCCCGCTCTGGGCAGAGCGGAAGCAGACTTCTACTGACTAAAAAATCAGCCATGTTCCTTCTTATCCCTTGTGCCGAGGCCGCGGTATCTCTTTCGAACAACCCGCAGCCGCGATGGCCTTAGAGATGTTGATTGCATTTAGTTTTTTTATATGTGAAATCCGTGCTTACTATTCGGTTTATTCTTGAATCCAATATTTGCATGTAAGTAAATGCCCACGACCCCGGCTGTCTTCTAAGATCTTCGACAGGCGTTGCTACTCGTCTGAAACAAAAAAAACTGACAATCAGTTTTATCAAGGGGTATCATCAAAGTCAAAGCATTTATTTAATTTTTTATTTTTTTTTATATGGGCTTACTCTTGACCTCAATCTTACCCTAAGGGCAGAGATGAGGTCGACGATGGGACGAGCTTACCCAGAAGAAGCCTATTTACTCGCGACTTAAATAGATCGGGGTTATATGAACTCGGGAAGACCGACGCAGGCAGGGTGTTCCACTCCTTGGCTGTACGAATAATGAAGGACTTAGCAAAACGCTTCGTACGAATGTGTGGAACATCGACAAAGGGAGATGGTGGAATGAGCTCGTGGAGCTCTTGCGCACACTCTCCGAAGTACAGTCTGTAGAAGACCGACAGACATGCAACTTTGCGGCGGTGGGCCAGGCTATGTAGCTTGGCAACCAGCTTAGAGTCACCAATTAGCCTCCTGGCCCTGCGCTCTACAGAGCTCTAAGAGCAGCACGCCTAAGTTCTTCACAACTGTCCTAGAAACAATCGAATGCAGTCGCTGTGCTGTGGCCAAAATCGGCTAGATAGATGGTATCATCAACTTCTTCGTTACTGGTATTCAGTGCTACATCCAGTAAAACTGGAAGCCGATCCCAACATAATCAGGAAATAGTTATGCAGATAATGATGTAAAGCGCATTTTCATCATCATTATCATTTCAGCTGACAGACCTCCCCCTAAAGCGCGCATAAAATGGCTCCCCATATTATGAAACTGAAACTTAGTTTTTTTTTCCATTTCATGATTTCCATCATCAAATGTTCCGTGTCAGACTTCTAGGTACTGACAAAAACCACCGACCGAGGCCGCGGTATCTCTTTCGAACAACCCGCGGCCCATGTTTATTACCCACAAAAAATTGACTTTCTGACAACAAAATGTTACTGGTTTGTTTATGTGGCTCTGGTCCGCTGGACAAAACTTCAAAACTGCTCGCATTTACAATAGGGCAATAGGGCACTTTATGTGACGGCTAAACACCCTTATTTCAGAATAGGTGACGCTACAGAATCATAGATAATCGATCGAAAGCGTGTCCAGCCAAATTGAAAAACCACTTTTCGCTGGTCTCTCAATCTCGGTAACGGAAGTGATTTTGACGACTTTTTGCATATCAACGGGCGTCACATAAATATGTGACAGGCATCAAGCTAAAAGTTTTGTGATACGTACAGTGGTTTAGTAGAAAAATGCAAAAAACTGTGTCCAGCCATCTTGAATTTACGTAAAAAACTTTTGGCTGGCACTTCCGAATCCCACATAACGGGAGCGTTTTCGAATATGGTTCCTTTACTAATACTTGGTGACGCAATGTGTGACAGTAATAACGTTTGATTTATGGCGTCACATGTAAGGGTTTACGAGATATCAATGAAAACTTAATGTATACTTGTGTCCAGCCATCTTGAACTCAGGCTGGCTGAACACGTGTATCTCCGCTGCCTGATGATCTACGACCTTCAAAATGTTATCAAAATGTTGTGACGGGGACGATAATGATAACCTGAATTAGTGACGGAGAAACTTTGGGTAGTTTCAAAGATATTGATCATTTAAATTTTCCCATACAAACACTGTAGTAGGGTTACCAATATTGTAGGTTTTATGTAGGACAAAGTATATTTTAAGGTGTTTTCTTTAATGGACGAAAATCCGCGTATTGGTGATACTAATACGAACAACTGTAGATATTTAAATCAATAGAAAACAAAAGTGTAGAGGGGGGGGGGGTTTAATGTTATTGATTATTTACGTGCAGATACCTATCTACTCTTTTTAGATAAGTATTGGTGTTTTTTATGATAAGTACGTATGTAGATATTGTGTCAGGATAACAGACTAATGCTCTAAGGTATTTAAATGAAAAAATAATGTAATTCACGTTACTTACCAAGGACCTCGTTAAATGAAAACGCACTTAGCAAATATTGCACGTATTCCTTACAAATCGACGGAAGGCTCTAAATACCATTATGACGTATACTTTACTCTAAACGATTAAACGAAAACGGTTTACGCTGTCACAGCACTCACAGCCTCTGTGTACAAAACAAACTCAGTATCAGTGCATCAGTGTTGCCAACAAGACCGATATAGAACCTGCTAAAATTATGCCAATTGCTTTATAGAAATGCTAAAAAAATCTGCTAACATTTTTCAGTGTCAAATGAAACGTAACAATAGTTTTAACTTTTTTTATTATTTAACAAAATATACTTACATACTGTTTTAATCGACTATGATCTCAAATACTCTTTCCATTATCATCAGCATTAGCATCAGGAGCGCCAACAATATACTTAGTAAAGGGATTTTTTTTTCTAAATGGAAATAATTGCTTACGCAATTTAATGTATTTTATTTTAAAATAATTTTATATGCTAAAAAATATGCTATACGCTAAACAACTAATAAGTTTGCTAAACAACATGAAAAAATGCTATTCTTATTATTCATTGCACACACAAAATAACAAATATAAACACAAATTACAATAATAAAGCTTACTTATGCTAAATTGGCATCACTGAGTGCAATGCACTTTGTTTTTTTTGTTAGTATTTTTAGTTATTATTTAGAAACACATACTTCCCCTTTTTCTGCAGGAAAACCTTTTATTCCCACGGAGAAATCAAATACAAAGCTGGCGTGGCTTGGCTGCTACCGGCCGATTAGTCGATTAAAAAGAAATCCTATAATTATGTAAAAAATATGGTCACCTCACAATATTAATGGATGTTTGTATGGGAAAATTTAAATGATCAATATCTTTGAAACTACCCAAAGTTTCTCCGTCACTAATTCAGGTTATCATTATCGTCCCCGTCACAACATTTTGATAACATTTTGAAGGTCGTAGATCATCAGGCAGCGGAGATAGACGTGTCCAGCCAGCCTGAGTTCAAGATGGCTGGACATAAGTATACATTAAGTTTTCATTGATATGTCGTAAACCCTTACATGTGACGCCATAAATCAAACGTTATTACTGTCACACATTGCGTCACCAAGTATTAGTAAAGGAACCATATTCGAAAACGCTCCCGTTATGTGGGATTCGGAAGTGCCAGCCAAAAGTTTTTTACGTAAATTCAAGATGGCTGGACACAGTTTTTTGCATTTTTCTATTATACCACTGTACGTATCACAAAACTTTTAGCTTGATGCCTGTCACATATTTATGTGACGCCCGTTGATATGCAAAAAGTTGTCAAAATCATTTCCGTTACCGAGATTGAGAGACCAGCGAAAAGTGGTTTTTCAAGCTGGCTGGACACGCTTTCGATCGATTATCTAAGATTCTGTAGCGTCACCTATTCTGAAATAAGGGTGTTTAGCCGTCACATAAAGTGCCCTATTGTAAATGCGAGCCGTTTTGAAGTTTTGTCCAGCGGACCAGAGCCACATGTTTGTTTTTGAGGTTAATTATTATGTCAAATAGAGATATTACTATATAGACTGGCCTGTTGGTCTAGTGGTTAGTGACCCTAACTGCTATGCCGGAGGTCGTGGGTTCGATTCCCACCCAGGACAAATGTTTGTGTGATGAGCACGATCATTTGTTCTGTGTCTGGGTGTAATTTATCTATAATATGTATGTATTTAGAAATATATAAGTATGTTTATCAGTTGTCTAGTACCCATAACACAAGCTCTGCTTAGCTTGGGACTAGATGGCGTTGTGTGATAGTTGTGGAATATTATTATATTATTATTATTATATTATATTATTATATAACGATTGGTCACGTGTCCGATTCTGTGTGTGTGTGTGTGAGTATGTGTGCGTGTGTGTGGAATGTTATGAGTACTGCTGAGTAGGTCAACGTATTATGCGTCTGTGTTTACGTAACAACACGTCAGGGGCTTTATAAAAACAATCGGTTTTCATTGAATAAGACTAGAATAACAATTAGTTGGAATATTGACGGTTTTTGGTAGAAAATTGGTTTTTGAAGGCGATTTGTGGTCACACTTTCGTATGTTTTATTTAACCTGCACTAGGAATTTCTCCTGTATCGTGGGTGCGTTTACAAACATTAAAATTCACATACACAAACACCCAGACCCGGAACAACTATCTGTAGGCCATACAAATATTTGTTCCGTGCAGGGCTCGCGACACGCAGCGCAGCAGTCCAATTGCTCAGCCACTGCGCCATCCGTGCCGTCAAAATCCATAAGTATAAGATACTGGCATTGAACTGTGTCCGGTTAGACTGGAATTCGACCTAGAGAGTAGTCTAGACAGGTGATGATGATGACTATCAAAATGATCCGAACGAAGATCGTTCTGTCATATTCTAATTTTATTTTCTTACTCCTCCGCTATTCCTTTCTTTTCTGGTTAATTTCATTACGAGATCCAAGACAGTTAAATTGTTTCTCTGGTACTTCGTTGAGTTTCATTGTCTCGGTGCTTTTGTTGTGGTCGCCATTGTTGATTCTGGCGCACAGGAGTTGCAGTGGTTTGGTAATAGTGTGGCTGGCTTGTCCCAAATAAAAATCTAGTTTCAAATAATAATCAAATATTGGCATCAAATATTGTAAGACTAAAGGATAAGTCAAACCAAACAATCTGGAGCTTGAGGTATTGTCTGTTTAAATATAAACAACTAGTTGATGCCTGCGGCACCCGCCTGTATGTCAGTCTGGGACCGATATCGGTTATCACGACCAAAAGTAATCTTTTCGTCCCCCCTTTAAACCCCTTACAACCCTATTTTCGCAATAAAAAGTATCCTATGTGCTTTCTCAGGCTCTAGACTATATGTGTACCAAATTTGATTTACATCGTTTCCGTAATTTTGGCGTGAAAGCGCGAGCGCGACAGACAGACTGACAGAGTTATTTTCGCATTTATAATATTAGTAAGGATGGAGTTTCTTGCCTGTTCTGCTCCATAGCAAACCACCAACCCGAACCGTGCATCTATCTTCTGACGTTTCATATTTACCAACTACCAATGTAGGTTTATATCCATTTTTAGGGTTCCGTACCTCAAAAGGAAAAAACGGAACCCTTATAGGATCACTCGTGTGTCTGTTTGTCTGTCTGTCTAACAATCCCCCCCCCCTCCTCTTATATCCGAAATTACTGAGCCTAAAATTTTGAAAAAAATACAGATACTAGTTCAACACAAACCGCCTTAATACAAAACGTAGTTAAACTTAGACTTGGACCTGGTTTATCTCGCATGCTGTCACTTTCTTTTGAATATTATTGAAGTGAGACGTCATGCGAGATAAACCAAGTCTAAGTTAAACCAGGTTTAACTACCTTTTGTAATAAGGCGGTTATAGATTACCTACAGGAAAACCTAAAAAAAGTCTATTGTGCTAAAAAAAACATGAAAAATATCTCAATATCTACTATTATGGCACGGAACCCTTCATGTGCAACTCCGACTTGCACTTGGACAGTTTTGTTTTGTCTAGATACCGGTTTGAAAGTTGTACATCGTTAACACCAACGACTCAATATCGCACGAACTACGATACTAATTATTTTAAAGGTGAACTGCTGGCATTTACCTGTATAACGTACGTAAATAGAAAAAGCATTTCATTTAGCCTTCGATCAATAATAGTACTAGATTTAGCATCAGGAACAAAACTAAGTCGCTCAAGTGGCCACGTTTGCACACACGTAAACATCTACATAGCATCTTAGAAAAAAGTTCAATATTATTAACAACATCAGATGATTATAAACCTTAACACTTAAACATAAAGTTTAATTTTCATTGTACAGTATATTTATTTAAGCCCTTTCATCGGAGAAAGATTAGAAGCAAAACATTTTAAATGTCGCTCCAAGGTAAAAAGTCATCAGTACAAAAATATTCATTCTAAAATGAAACTTAAACTCTAAGCAATACGGTTAAAAGCATTTTGTGTACAATGTCGTGCTTATTCTATTGCGGAACTAGCGTTCCCTGTTCAAGAATATGATACAATAGTTGGTGCGTTGTAGCAAACATTGGCCAAACAATTATAGTATTCGCTGATTTAATTATATTTACAGTTTAATTATGTTTAAATATTATGAAAAAGCACATAATGATATTAAATTACCGAAAAAAAGATATTCCTTCCAAAACCTTGGTGTTACGGTGGTTATTTACGCAGTTTTTGAACGCATACTGCGGTATTTTGACGTCTTAATGTTGGCTATGATTGGACCATACTGATTTGAAATAAGACCACAAATACGTTTGTGGTCTTATATTTCGGGCCGTTTTTGAAGCGCTTATCGGGAATCTAGTACATTATTGATCGAAGCATTTAGCCGAAGATTTATCTTCATTTAGGAGATAGCACACGCGCGCATTTTACGGTTCTGTGTTGCCAAGGTAAAGAAGTTTCTACCATTTTGGTAGTTTTTTTTCATGGCTTTGGTGGAAAGTAAAAGGGACGGTTTCCACTCGATTTAAAAAAGGGTTAGAGTGATACCGTTACGTTTACAAGTTTAAAACATAGAGTTGATATTCGCACATTTTTTTTTAACTACAATCTTTAATTACTTGAAGATTTCTTAAATAGCCTTAAAATATTTCTTTTCACTGTTTTTTGTAGCTTATTAGAATTGTGATTCGCTCAGTTTAAATGTAATCAAGCGAAACGTTATTGACAAATTAAAGATATTATCTAAAGATATAAATTATATCATTGAACTTCATTGAAGTATGTAATTAAATATGTAATCCGTTGATTATCAGTTTGAATTGACCTGGATTATACCTGATATTACTAATTTATTTGACCACCTCATCATCATCGTCTGTCTAGCTTTTTCCTAACTATGTTGGAGTTCTAGTCTAATCTAACATGGAGTGACTGTCTATCTGACCTCCACAACGACCACAACCCAATCAGTATTAGTCAGACCAAATAGCTCTCAATTATTATAAGTCGAGTCATAGTATTGCCTTTTTGGTATTTGTAAAATATTTATTAGTTTATTCTATTTTTATATTGATGTATTATGTATCATTATAAGTATAAACTTTCGTTTTTTTAAAGTTGATGTTGTTTTTAGATATTTTGTACCCTACCACAATATTGTCATATTTAACCCTAAGGTTGACTGGTAGAGAATGCCTTGTGGGCCTTGTGGCATTAAGTTCGCCTATGTACCACTCTTGTGCATGAAGTTTAAATAAATAAATATTAGGTTATATGATACCCCTTCTTAAGGTTGAACAAGCCAGTCATTCTTCCATACAAACTTATGAAGGTGATTACTCCTCTGTTTGACGGTGTAGGTTCAAAATTAAAAATTGTATCTACTGGTCTTATCATTATCTAGGTCTGTATGGAAGCAGAATTGGAATAAAAATATTGATTTGGAAGTTATGAACGTCAAAACTTTCATATTTTAGCACTGATTTTAACTCATCTTTGGGCGTAAATAAGTAACGTATATAGTATGAAAAAGAAAAAAGTGAAACCATACGGACATAGATTAGTTATTAAAAAATTTAAATAATTTGATTTTGAACAGATACATTCAATAGATTTTTCATGAAACCAAATATACCAAAGGTCTGCATAGAAAATTTCGCGCGCCCGTTTTAGTTGTGTCTCTTTCGCTCTATGCATTTCGCTCGTGATGTCGGATGAAATAGCATGCATTTTAGCCCCGCCCACCAACTAGTTCGTGTTGATGGCTTGTTGACAGACGTGGTTGTCAGACTTTCAGGCTTGAAAACGTAAAAGACATACATAGTTACTTTCCAATTTATATAAATGGAAATGTGGATATTACACATGATTGTACAGAAATCACTTGACCATACATAACAAGTAAACATATGCAAGCATCCTTTATCAATACGGGCCGATTCGAACCCGCGACCTCGCGGTCATGGATATTGATTCATCCATGATGCCGCCACTTGTTATTCAACAGATGAACATAATATAACGACTTGTTACGTGTATGGTCGTAGTCAGAGATGTGGACTGGGTTTTTTAATTTATTTGCGGGTAGTCGTGAAAAGTTGAGCAGTATAAAGTTTACTAGAATTTTTAGGTCATCATAATATCAACCTCAAGATGCCAGAGCTCGTGGCTATTGACGGCACGGTTGGCGCAGTGGCTCAAGCAATGGACTACTGCGCTGCGTGTCGCGGGTTCGATCCCCGCGCGGAACAAATATTTGTATGACAGATAGTTGTTCCGGGTCTGGGTATTTGTGTATGTGAGTTTAAATGTTTGTGAACGCACCCACGATACAGGAGAAATTCCTAGTGTGGGGCACGTTTTAAAAAAAAAAAAAAATATCAAGCACGATGATTATTGTAATATAAGAGCAGTCGCTCGTTTTGATCTTTAAGTTAAGCCGTACTTGTTTAGGTTGGTCTGTGGATGGGTGAGCACGTCATACCGAGTTTGCTCCGTGCGTCGGAAAGCACGCTATGCGGAGGCCGTTGGTATTTGTACATCTTTGACAGTCGTTACTCGTTACAGGTAGATTGTGGCCCAAAAGTATGACAGCCGGTCTTGCCTAGGGGTGATAGTTAATACCCAGAGAGGTAGAATGATGTACTACTTCTTCTTAGCGTGTCGATGACAATCTAAATTGAGTCGGCCCAAAATTTGGCGACGAGTTCGGCACTTTCAGTAGCCTACATCAGTTCCTGTGATGTGCAAGTAACAGGTCAGGCTGGACACGATATCAAGTGCCCCATAGTTTGTGGGGCAAGACCACATTTACACTCCAGGGCAGAGTCATCTATGAATCTCCACCTGAACAGGTTTTCCTTACTTCGGCCTACCTGTGTCCGGAGTCTGTTTAGAGACTTCCAGGTCAGCCATGGCAACTCGTGTCCGGGTGGAAGATTTTCGGCAAGTGGCACAAATGGGTTGGGTAAGTTAACGCTGATGTACTGAATACGTGATAACCGTTTTAGGGTCAGTCTCTGATTCTACCCTGTATTATAATTTTATTTGAAATGCGCACTTATCCAATTCAATTTAATCACACAATTCGAGCCAATTACCCGGGTACAATACTTACGAGTAAATTCGCTCCACAGATTAATTTTAATAATTCGATACACTGCAATTGCATATTACCGTAATCAGCGCAATTATTCCACCATCGCTTTCAAAAGATAATTTCTACCAATTTTGTAGAAGCACGTAGGGCTGTTGCAAAATTGTCAACATGCATAATTTGTTTACTTGTTTCGCACGCAAACATTTTTATACTAGGTGTGTTTAAACAGACTGTTTGCTCAGGTATTATTATACAGCTACTAGCAAAAATACCTAAAACTAGATTTTGCCAGCGGCTTCGCCCGCGTGAAAATGACGATTTTCCATACAAACTTTCATCCCCTATTTAACTCTCTTAGGGGTTGAATTTCGAAAAATCCATCCTTATTCCTTGTACCTGGGAACCTCTGTGCAAAATTTCAGCTTTCTAGGTCCAAGGGTTTGGGCTGGGCGTTGATGAGTCAGTCAGTCAGGAGTTCAGGACTTCTCTTTTTATTTATATAGATAACATCACACCTGTAATCTCCGAAGTGTTAGACAGAGGTGTACCTAATAGTACACCCACATTTCACCAGTAATGTTTTTTAAGTCCCTTGTAATAATGAGCGAGCCAATAATGAGGAGCTCGTGGCTTAATAAGAACGGTCACTCAGGTCAATTTTTAGGTAAAGCTGTGCTTGCCTAGGTCGGTCTGTAGATGGGTGACCGCCCGACATACCGAGTTTCCTCCGTGCCTCGGAAAGCACGTTAAGCTGTTGGTCCCGGCTGCCATATACATAGATCTTTGGCAGTCGTTACAGGTATATAGTCAGTGACCTGAAATTCTGAAATCCAGTCTTACCAAAGGGTATTGTATTACCTAGTATTAACTGGATTGTGGAGGTCTGATAGGCAGTCGCTCCATGTAAAATACTGGTGTTCAGCTGCATCCGGTAAGACTGAAAGCCGACCCCAATATATGGGAAAAGGCTAGGCAGATGATGTAATAATGAGCGAGCCTATTATTATTATCAACCGGATACTAATCCAGGCTCCGGTACTGCTACTGAGAAATTCCTCATGGAAAATCCTAATAGCACTTTGCACGACCTGAGAATCGAAACCGAGCTCATGCTTAAGAGGAAATGTGGGCTCTGTCTCTCTCCGTCTATCCGTCTGTCTCTCTCCGCCCCCCTGCCCTCAAATCCGTGCGATAAGGACAACTGCAGATCCGACTCAAAAGCTTAAGGCGAGGTTTCCCTACTTTGTTTTTATGTACGCACGACCTCGTCCCCCGCCCTGCCGCGCGAGCGATATAATGCCTAAATTTTGACTGTTTTTTCTTCTTGGAGAAAAATTATAAAGAAATTATACATTTTGTGACCCGAGATAATACACATTTTTTACGACCTATATTATGAATTAAGTTTCATTTTTCAAAGCCTAATATAACTCAAGTAAAACGATTTTTTAGCCATCATTTGGACATGTCTTTGCGATTTAATTGGATGCAGTGAAGTGTAAGTAATCGTGTATCGCATGCCCGACATATCATGGTCGAAAAGTCAACTATGTAATACATTTTTTTCAAAATTTAAATCCGTTCCATGTACGAGTAAAACGCTATTGTTGACGACGTTTATCGGGGTAACCCCGCCTTAAGTAAAAAGTTATAATTCGAGGTTTGGCTCTCGCCTATTTCCTCCTCCAATATTGAAAGAAAAGAAATATTTTAGACAATGAATAAGGAGGATATGTACTACGGCGCTATGTTTTTCTTTTTTCGTTAATAGTTGTCAAATTTGTACACTAGGACTCTGTTAACAGCGATCTAAACAAGCAATTTTGAGCATTTTTTGAGGGTTCTCGTGCTTATAAAAATAATTTATCACCAAAAAGGAAAACATAGGGGCATAGAAATAGTTAATATTTATTATTCTGTAAAAAAATCATTGCTCTAGGGTCATTAACCAAAAAGAAAACAGGCGAGAGCGTTTGTATGGAGAAAAGACCACCCGCATTTCCTCTAAATAGTTGCGCTTACGACCATTAGACTAAATATGAGGCAGTCAGTGTGATTTTGGTTAATAATGATATTTTTCTGTTGTTACAGGTATGGATTGATATGCTTCTGCTTCCTTAAGCGAAATATATTGCCAAGATCGAGGGAAGTCGTCAGGAGGACCAAAAATGCTTAAAAGACCAACTTACTAAATGATATTGAAAGGAAGTCAAATATCTGTTATTTGTAGAATAAAATCAGTCGGTCAGCCGACATTTTGCAAATATTCTAATTTTCAGCACACACGAGCTTTGGCCATTAAAATTCGCCAAAACAATAGCTTAAAAGTGTAACGAACTTAAAATCCAGGTCGATCGATAAAGTCCAGTTTTAAACTGGATGGTTCCGTATCTAATCCGTGGACATCGATTAGGTAAACTCGTGGGATAAGCCAGCAAATATGTCAATACTTGATGAAGTTGTTTTTTTAGGGTAAAGATACCTGTGACTAGAAGATTGTTTACTGAAAGTGGTGGGATTGAAGTGGTTCTTGATTTGTGTGTGTTATTATAGGACGAACTAAGTTCTTGGTGTAGGTTTTCTTCCTTTTACAAAAGTCTAATGTTCTCATTTCCGGGGCATCCTACGCTAAATTGGTTGGTATTCATTCTCTCCCAACCTAAGGCCTTGTCTGCTTGACTAATTATTTGACCTCTATTTTTCATCTTTAAGAAATAGAGGCCCGCCGATGTCAGGAGCAGTGACCTCTATTTCATTATTACGATAACCCATGATAAGACACATTATCTGACTTCCGTTATTCCGTTATATTCCTTTAAAACAAACCTATAGCAAAAGCATATGCACCTTATAAACCTTACAATAAATCACAAAATTCTATGAACACTTACACATCTCGATCTTCCAAATGATTTCCTCCTCGTCATCTTCATCACGTCTTGTCCAGATCTTGCACAAAACTTTGAAGAACTTGGCAGCGAATGACGACATCATTTACTATATTTGTCCTTGTCACACACTTAATTTAGTCCACTGTCCAGAGTACCCTACGATTGAGCAAAAGCTTACTTTTCCTAAAGTAATCTTCGGTTTTGGGTGATCGTTGCCAAATGTTGCACGAATTTTGGTGATGTAGGAGGCACACTACTATTTAAATACCAAATAATAGTCTTTTCAGAGGACCAAAACTAGACCGTCCTACAAATATTTTTGGCTAGCCGATTGCCTCATTTGACAAGCTTATAAAGTTCAAAAGACTTTGTAATCTCTCCAAAAACGTCTTTATATTTGGAAGTTAGAACCGTCACTGATTTCATAGTCTCCATTGTAGCGGCGAAGTGACAACTACCTTCAAACAACAATACACATCGTTTTCCTGCAAAAGTAACGTTTTCTCAGACATAAAAAATAAAAATAAAACATGCAAATATGACAGATCTTTTTACTGTCAATCTCATTTCAATTAGAATGCGATAAAAAGCTAATCTGATCTCGACAAAGAGCGGGAACAATTTGCCTAATGGAGCGTTCGAATTTCAAATTGGAACGGTATAAAAACGCATCCTTCCTGCTTCCGTATTGGTCGGTTCGTTTTTCCCGCGTGTTTTGTGTATAAAATGGTGGTTTGTGACGTAGTGTCGTCAGTATCGGGATGACTGTCATCCCCTGAGGTTGTTTAGTGGTGTTTCATTTGGATTGCTCACACTGATTTGGTCCTGTATCGGTGAGTTTATTTCTTTTTCATTTCTATTTAGGTTTAATAAAGACTCTTCATCAAAAGACTCTTCTTCAAAATTGGTATTATTAAACATTTACGCAATCATAAATGTTAGATCATATATTCAAAAACTTCCTTGATTTGAAGTTTCATATTTCTCGATCATAAAAACTTTTGTAAGTTTATCTTGAAAGTTGGTATAATTAAACATTTATGCAATAATAATAATCATCACATATTTCCAAAACTTTCTTGTTTTGTTAGAGAAAGTGAATACATTTCGGACCAGCATTTAAAGGCCCACTTAACCAAAAAAAAACTAAATGCCAATAGGCCAATATCTAAAAAAATCACCTCGATATCCATTCATGGCTGACAGAAAAAGGAAACTTCAATAAAACCAAATAGTAAGAAACACTAATAATTTATTTATTCTGCCGCAAAGCGCTAGTCTCTCAATTTGCATTTATTTACTAGTAGGAGCCAAAATGGTGGGCTGAATAACTGTGGCTAGTAAGAAAGACAGCAGTTATTCCCCTGACAAGGTCTTAATGAGTTTGGTCTTCAGAAACGCTTTTTGCGAATAAACCACTTATTGGCACGTTTTAGAATTTAAAGAAGTTATCATCTTCATTCTCCTTCCCCTATCCCAATTATTTGGTGTCGTTTCTCTTTCATTTCATTCTCTCTTCATTTATTATGGGAATTATCTTAATCTTGCCCTTATCCTAATTCATTTGTGATCAGCATATCTTATTCTTCCATAGTTTTCTATTACTCGTCATCAGAAGTAAGCTCCGAGCCATATCATTCTTCACACCGTCCATCCATCGTTTCTTTGGTTTTCCTCTACTCTTATGGGCCTTCAGTACCGAAGTGAATAGAAACATTTTATTTTGAAGATCAAAAAAATATTTAGCTGAAGTGCAATTTGATAGCCTTTTTTGCAGTAATTTGCATAGGCTGCAATGCCATGCGTCTGACCCCAATTCTTGACCCTGGCCATTCCCATCCATTTATAACCATTTAACCAGCCTTGTCTTACTTTATTTTTTTCTCCATACGTCTTTCAATTCTCATAATCTTGCAGGTTACATTGTTATTTCAAAAGTTATGTGTTTGACTGCCGTGTCAAAAACATTGGCTACAGTCAAACGAGAATGGACCTAATTGGTTACGAGAAAACAATGGCATTTCTCATTGTTCTTTGATAAGGCTTTACGTACTACTGTTACGTAGCAGTCTTTAGTAACCGTTTCAGATTTTACCGTATAGACTTTTAGTAAAGTCGAAGTAATATCAGTTGTTTCAATTAGAGCATTTATGTCTTCTGTATTTGTCGTGTCTAAAAATTGTTTACCAAGTAGCGGATGCAGAATATTATAAACAGATTTTCATCTCATTCTACTGTTTCACTAATGTATTAGCTTCGTTTGTCTAGCTAATGGTCGCAAGCGTTCCCAGGTCGGAAAAAGTGTTATTATGTTTTTCCATCAGAAACTCAGTAGCAGCCACAGAGTCTGGACTTGTGACGGTCGATGGCAATAGGCTCGACCCGAGGTCGTTGTTCCATTTTTCTGAGGACGCCTTATATTCCTCTTAACTACTTTAGCGGTCACTATTCTAAGGCTAGTCTTCAGCAGGCCTTTCCTTAGAATGATTCATAGCTAATGAGCATTCTGGAATTCCAGTCACGTTGCCTGCCGATTGTATGTCAAATGATCTCCTAATGGCATCATCAGTGCATGTAGTTTGTCAAAACAATGGCTCGTAAATATGGGTGTCATGTGATCTGAAATTATTGCTATTTGTTATATGATTTTATGCCAGGTGTCATCTCCCTAAGAGTATAGTTAGGATTCAGTTGCATTTGTATATGGAAGATGATTAACTGTTTCGGAGTATCTTGAAAGGATATCCTTTCATAAGTAAGCATAAGGCCCGGTTTCCACCAAAGCGAAGAGGAGATGTGCCAAATTCGACCAATTCGGTCGAAAGACCAGATGTTAATTTGAACTAATGTGATTGGTCGATTTTCGCACATCTCTCGTCTCCTCTCCTCTCCGCTTTGGTGGAAACCGGGCCTAATCAGCCTGTATAATGTTCCCACTGTTTTGACACAGGCCTCCTCTCTATGAGAGGGATTGGGCTATAATCCACCACGCAGGCTCAATGCGTGCTCGACTTCGTCGATGTCACATGTCTTTGAATTTTTGGTTCTAGGACATGTAACTTTTCAACGATTTTATTTTAGGTAGGTACTTGGGCATTTATTTTGGGGTGCGCCAAAGTTCACCTAAAATTTCAACTCCGATAATTGGAAATCCGAAAATGTTCTTCCTAACATTTTTCATCCTAACAATCGCAATTCCTAACTACTCTGTCTCTAATGTTTTAATTCCGAAGCATTCAACTTCATAATGTCAGTAGCAATAAACATCTATTACCTACACTATTATTTGTTTTCCTATATTTTCTCAACATAACCATCTTTTACACTATTATTCAAAGTCATATCTTTTTCGTTTATATTACTTTTTATTCATAATAATCAGTATTATAAAAGGTCCCATTAAAATAGGTGGACAAAATTTTAGAAATCATTCAGACCGCTAAAATAAGGACAAAAGTAAAAAGTATTATGAAAAAGACATTAAAATACCTACTTTTTATAGGATGAGTTTGTTCTAGAGTGCCGGCAATTTATTATTTTAAGTCAAAATAAAATCACTTTATATAGTGTTTTTGTTTTGTTTAGATGTCTTTAGTTAGGCTTACTAAACGCTGTGTTAAAATTTGTCTACCTATTTTAAAAGGGCCTTATACACTATGCAAAGATATCCATAGGTTAGGTTAGGTTAGAACTGTGACCAAGTACGCGCGAGCCGAGCGAGCGAAGCGAGCGGTGCCGCGGCAGCGGCCGGCGAGCGCTACCTCGAAATTGGTCGCGAAATTTTTCTAAGTATTTTTTTCAAAGTGCCCCCAAGACGACACTCTGACCTGAATTTCATTCATTTATTACATTTCAAGACAAAAATCAGTGAAACGACCTTTAATCATTCTAAACAGTTGTATGAGTGAAAATATTATGGTAATTATGTTTAGGAATAAAAGCGTTAGGATAAAAAACAGTAGGGTTTAAATATATTTACACTAATGACATTATGAATTACAATTTTCGGAAACATGAGTGTTATGAACATCGTCGGTAGCACTACAAATAGTATGAATGAAAACTTTAGGATGAAAAATTTTAGGAAGAGTGATCATTCGGATTACAAATCGTTAGGAAGAACAATTTCGGGTAAAGAACTTTAGGTGAGCCAATATGGACCCTTTATTTTGACATAGGTAATTCAAATTCAGAAATATGTTCAGCGCAGTTTCTGATAGTTTAATTCAGAATGCTGTGAGATATTTAGACGCTCCATATAAAACCTGGTATTCAGCTGCATCCGGTTAGACTGGAAGCTGACCCCAACATAGTTGGCTAAAAGGTTAGGTAGATGATGTTCCAGAATAGTTGACAAAAGATGTTATAAGTATCACAAGCAGATTTACATATCATTTCATCTCACGGTATCATCCGCTTGTTGAAATATTAGGAATCCGATGCTGATAATATTATTGCAATGAGATGTTATGGTCAGATACATTTACACGTGTTCTTAGAAAACTATACTTGATGTGTAATTTCAATCTATTGAAATTATCTCACCATTACCTTTTTTGTAGGGTGGGAAATAATCAAATGACTCCTCCCACTCTGGGCAGAGCGGTAGTGAGTGTCAGGGTCTACTGACTAATAACCACCATGTTCCTTCTTAGCCCTTTGTGTCGATGCCGTCGCACCATTACTTTACCTTTTCTCTTCATGAGGTCTACGATTTTGGAATGAGCAACTGCGTACTGCGTTGAAAATATAATTTGGTGCTACGGAACTCTGGGTGCGAGTCTGGCTCGCACTTGGCCAGTTTTTCATATAAAACAGAGTTATTCAAACTTTTTTTGGACTCTGACCCCCCATAAAACGTAACTGCCCAGAAACGCGATATTGACTTTTAGTAGAAGTAAAATAAATTTCTTGATATATTCAAATTCAATCACTTCGTGACCTTAACCTAGAAATATAACATTATTAATACATGTCAATGTCAGCTGTTACAGGTGGTCAGTTTGACAACCAGTCTTACCAAGGGGAATCGTATTACCCAGTACAAACTGGGTTAGTTCAATAGAAAATGCCATATTAGACAACCTTAAAGCTTAATAAGGTCAAGTATGGCCTTATAACCCCGCACTATCCTTCAGCAAAATCTAATAAAAAATATTCCTTACAAAATAAATCTTTAAAGGAACATTATTTTTACTGTATAAGTATAACCATATCATCCTAAACTCATAAACCTCCGACTTAAGTACAGTCGAACAAGCTATTTAGTATACACCCAGAATATATATAATTCTAGTAACCACTGAAAACCAGCGCTGTGCTGTGGGTCTCCATACGGTCCATAGCACAGCACCATGCTGAGTGGGTAACCTCTTTGTCGCAGTCATGACGTGTAATCTGTAAACATTTTTTTCTTTTTTGTGTTCCATTTTTTATGTAAACATATACTGTTGTTTTTCTTTTTTGTACCTATTTTTTAATATTACTTGTATGTTTACTGCTTATGATTGTATCATTATTCTGCGACAAATAAATATTTTTTCTTTCTTTCTTTCTTTCTAGTACACTGACAATATTGATTGCAATTTTGTTTTTTAAAGCGTTTGGCATTAATTTCCAATGCTGTATCGTTTGACATCAGTCTCTTAATGTATCTTAATTATCGCTTTTTGCTCGTAGTTTTTCGGCCAAAGTTGGATAAGCTAGCCACTAAGAGCACACGAAAGAGCAGCACAGAAAAACTCTTGACAATCTATAGAAAGCCAGTGAATGCAGTCGCTGTGTGTGGCCGAAATCGACTAAATGGCATCATCATCATCATCAATGTATCTGTGTAATTTTAAAAGTAAATGCAAGTTAGCTAGCCGAATACCTAATACCTTGTTTGACTGTACCATTCGTTCGATTAACCTCGTATAACTTCGCGGGCATTCGTCAAACTTCGGGTCGTCGAACCTATCGCGAATTTTTTGTACCATCGAAGGACAGACGGACGGACAAGATTTTTTGTTTGACTAGTAATAACTGTGGTGGTTTTAAAATATTATTAGGTATCTTTTGTTATCATGCTTAATTGTTGCTGTCTTTTTTGTGTTCTCTGAAGAGTAGCGTGTCCATTTATGCTGAAAATCGACTTGGGATTTTGTCCTAATTGTTTTTGGGTCTTCTTGTATTGCTGTTGACTGGCGTATCTGTCGGCTTTACATGAGTACTTTGTCTTTAACACAGGACATCTCACAAATAATCAAAAACCTATACATATCATTCGAAAAGCACGTTATGCCATTGGTCCCGGCTGTCATTTTTAGACCTCTAAAAGTCATTACAGGCAGTCAGTGGCTCGAAAATTCTGATGTCATACCAAAGCTTATCGTATTACCTAGTACACACGGCTACACATCAAGCTATACAAAACCAGTTAATCTTGGCCTCACTTTACTAGATCTTTTCGCACAATGAACGATCAGATTATACTGGTTTTGTATAGCTTGATGTGTAGCCGTGTGTACTAAATGGGTTGTGTAAGTCAGATAGGCAGTCGCTCCATGTAAAATACTGATATTCAACTGCATCCGGTTAGACTCGTAGTCGGCCTCAACATACTTAGGAAAAGGCTAGGCAGTTTTTACGTTCCACTTCCCTATTTAACTACTAAACTAAAATAATTGAAACATTCGATAATATCCATAGAATTAGCATTACACGGCCTCCGTTAACAAGGCTTGCGCCCGCGCATTTTCCTTAGCGTGTCACGTGGTGTGGCATTGAGCTAACATCCGCAGATGGGCAAGTAGGTAGTCATGTGTTGTGCCTCAGTGAGAAAAGTTGTGAACTGTGAAGTGATTTGTGATTTGGTTATTTATATTTTTCTGCTGGATAAACGTTTGTGTGAATTCTGGAGCTGCGGATTTTTTTTAATGAAAATGTAAGTTTTATTTTTTATTTATTTAACCTTCATTTACAATAGGTGGTACCTATATAGGCGGACTTAATGCCACAAGGCATTCTCTACCAGTTAACCTTTGGATCAAATAAGACAGCATTGTTGTAGGGTACAAAAATAAATAAATAAGCAGAATTCAGAATACCATTCATCATCCACAACCCGACTTTATTCATGGGGCATAGGCCTCTCTCTCTCTCTTCCTGTGCCATTACCAATTACCACATTCTTATGCCTAAGGACCTTAATATATACCTAAAATACTAATGGCCAATTGGAAATCTGTAGTCATCAGTCTGGAAAGGTTACACAACCGGTTCCTGAAAAGTACCTACACTAATTAGTTTTTATTGTTATTTACACAAAGAAACATTTTCCTTTCCGGCTAATTAATTAAGAAAAGCAAATAAAATTTATCTGATTTTATCCGTTCCTAGAACAGTTATTCGCCAAAATCCATGAAAGATCTACGTCGTCATCGCTGACTAAGCAACTGCATGATTTATAAGACATAATCGCAGTAACTCGAGCCAAAATATCCCACAAGACACACTCACTGAGTTTTGAAATAGAATCGTTATTAATTGAAGGATAAAACTTTAATTGTACGACCTCGTCTGGAGATGAAGGAACTATTATTAGATTTTTAGCGAGAAAGTGATAAAATCGGCATTGTTGGCTCGAAATTGGGTCCATATTGGCTCACCTAAAGTTCTTTATCCGAAATTGTTCTTCCTAACGATTTGTAATCCGAATGATCACTCTTCCTAAAATTTTTCATCCTAAAGTTTTCATTCATACTATTTGTAGTCCTACCGACGATGTTCATAACACTCATGTTTCCGAAAATTGGAACTCCTACTGTTTTTTATCCTAACGCTTTTATTCCTAAACATAATTACCATAATATTTTCACTCATACAACTGTTTAGAATGATTAAAGGTCGTTTCACTGATTTTTGTCTTGAAATAAAATAAATGAATGAAATTCAGGTCAGAGTGTCGTCTTGGGGGCAATATGAAAAAAATACTTAGAAAAATTTTGCGACCAATTTCGAGGTAGCGCTCGCCGGCCGCTGCCGCGGCACCGCTCGCTTCGCTCGCTCGGCTCGCGCGTAGTTGGTCACAGTTCTAACCCAACCTAACCTATGGATATCTTTGCATAGTATATAAGGTCCCATTAAAATAGGTGGACAAATTTTAACACAGCGTTTATTAAGCCTAACTAAAGACATCTAAACAAAAAAACTATTTATAAAGTGATTTTATTTTGACTTAAAATAATAAATTGCCGGCACTCTAGAACAAACTCATCCTATAAAAGTAGGTATTTTATTTCTTATTCTTATATTTTTTTTTGCTATTGTCCTTATTTTAGCGGTCTGAATGATTTCTAAAATTTTGTCCACCTATTTTAATGGGACCTTTTATAATACTGATTATTATGAATAAAAAGTAATATAAACAAAAAAAAAGATATGACTTTGAATAATAGTGTAAAAGATGGTTATGTTGAGAAAATATAGGAAAACAAATAATAGTGTAATAGATGTTTATTGCTACAGACATTATGAAGTCGAATGCTTCGGAATTAAAACATTAGAGACAGAGAAGTTAGGAATTGCGATTGTTAGGATGAAAAATGTTAGGAAGAACATTTTCGGATTTCCAATTATCGGAGTTGAAATTTTAGGTGAACTTTGGCGCACCCCTCGAAATTGCTTTGCTTTGGTACCTTTTAATGCTCACCACCCGCCTCTGTTTTTCTTGCGTTGTTTAATTCTAGGTATTTCCAATAATAAATCTATAATCGGCCAGTCTCATACGTTTCTTAGATTTTACGAAGCGGCGGTACTTCGGAAAAATTGTTGCCACTTTTCAACCATATTACTTAGATCATAAGGGTTTTAAGGGAAAAAGTTTTTAAAACGTCAGTCAGTCTGTCAAAATTCGAAGATGGGAGCGACAGAATGTTTTTTTTCGATCAATCGAATTAAGAACCTCTTTCTATTTTTGAAGTCGGTTAAAAATGACGCATTTAGTAAGTTTCAACCGAACCTTAATGCCTTAAAAAAAATCGCACAATTAGCCAACAAACTAATCCCACTGCAACCTATCTACACTAACCTACTCTTTGCCCACCATAACGACATCATCGTTACGTTACAGCTCTAGCGAACGAACGAACGTAACGACAGCGTTATCGTCGATAGCTTATCGCTGTGCGCCGTTCGACGCGCATAAATCGTTAGCTACCTGCGCAAACGCATACGGGCCGCGCTCTTCTAATTTTAAACAAGTGAATTTTTGGAGTTGGAACCTTTTTGGTGTTTTCGCGTGAGTTGTTTTTTGAATTATTATTTTTTAACCGACTTCCATAACGGAGGAGGTTCTCTATTCGTGTGTATGTATTTTTAAGGAAATTTTAATGCCTTTATTTTTTTTTTCTTCGTGGGTGGAAAATCATTAAATAAGGCTGGAGCTCTTGGGCAGAGCGAAAGGGAGTGTTAGACTTCTACTGACTAAAAACCGCCCATGTTCCTTCTTAGCCCTTTATGTCGAGGCCGCGGTATCCTGTGAACATCCCGCAGCCCCGACGGGCGGTATTTTAATGCCTTGGATATTATTATGTACTTTTGAATATATATATTTGTCCTGCCTGCTACCATAATTATATGTTTTGTTCAGTATGTTTTTGATCTATGAATGTTTGTGTTTCCTAGTACGATGTACGAGTATTATTGGTACAAGTGTATGCGTTCTTAGCTATTTTTGTTTTGTGGGTTTTTTTTTCCATTTCTTTCACAATTAAAGAGAGGTCGAAGGGGGCGCTGGGGGTCTAATTTATGTAATTTTGCCGTTAATAAAATGCTGGTTTTATTGACATATTTAAACTTCTACAAGAGCGGTACGTAGGCGGCATTCGACCGGCCTGTTGGTCTAGTGGTTAGTGACCCTAACTGCTATGCCGGAGGTCGTGGGTTCGATTCCCACCCAGGACAAATGTTTGTGTGATGAGCACGATCATTTGTTCTGTGTCTGGGTGTAATTTATCTATAATATGTATGTATTTAGAAATATATAAGTATGTTTATCAGTTGTCTAGTACCCATAACACAAGCTCTGCTTAGCTTGGGACTAGATGGCGTTGTGTGATAGTTGTGGAATATTATTATTATTATATTATTATTCTGCCATATTTGAATAAATAATGGTTTTCTTAGTACATATTTTAGAGGCATAGTTTGTTTCGTGTTCAATTCGATTTCTCTCCAAATTCCTATGTGATAATTTGTTAAGCACACACTCTAAAACGATGGCAACTGTGACGCTAAAATTATGTCAGTAACAGTATCATAGGTGTACCTAGCACAGGTATACATCGCCATGTTATTATGTACTTTATCGCACTATTTATACAGTTCTTATCAGTTTGTGACAGGAAATACTTGGTGTAAATAAGGTTTGTGTTGTAAACGTGATGAGGGGATTTTTGACGGTTTTTTGTAGACTCATCATCATCATCAGCCATAAGACGTCCACTGCTGGACAAAGGCCTCTCCCATAGATGCATAGGAAAGCATTTTGTCTGTCGTTGATAAAGCACTAGTTATGGCACGTGGCTTCGTATGCTTGTAATCTTTTATTTTAATGTAAATATTTTGTACTAGCACTTCATCCGCAAAAAATGGCAAGTCGGGTAACATGCATGATATAAATATAATTTATAGCCGATATCACCCACGAACAATGTTGCAATAATATTTTTTAGAAATAGATCATTAGTTTCGGAGATTATTTACTACATACAAACCTCAAAAGAAATATAATGTAACATAACATCACGCCTGTAATCCCGGAAGATTTAGGTAGATTGCCCAATAGTACACTGACATTTTGCCAGTTATGTTTAAACCCCATGTAGTAGAAGGCGAGCTTAATGCCATCAACCGAGCACAAATGATGAGGTCTTGGCATTTTTGGGTATTCTTCTTCTTCAACCTTTGGCCATCCAATGCTGACTGGGGAGCTGCGGATTATCGAAAGAGATGACGTGACCTCGGCACAAGGGCGAAGAAGGAACATGGGTTGGTTTTTAGTCAGTAGAAGTCTGACACTCCCCTTCGCTCTGCCCAAGAGCGGGGGGGAGGGGGGGGGGGGTTATAAAAAAAAGGTCCTCCAAATCTCTCCACTTTTGACGGGTTTATATCTTGGCTATCCAGTTTCTTCCGGCCGCTTCAATGAAATCATCTGCCCACCTACGATTCTTCTACTCAGTAAATAGCAGGCAACTGCACCACAAAACGAGCGCTCCATACATATTTTTAAACGCCATTCAAATGTCATACAGCCCAAATCTAAAACAAAATAAAACAAAAAAAAAAGGTCCTCCAAATCTCTCCACTTTTGACGGGTTTATATCTTGGCTATCCAGTTTCTTCCGGCCGCTTTAATGAAATCATCTGACCACCTACGATTCTTCTACTCATTAAATTGCAGGCAACTGCACCACAAAACAAGCGCTCCTTAAGTAGATATTTTTAAACGCCATTCAAATGTCATACAGCCCAAATCTAAAACAAAATAAATTTATATGATATCATAATTCATAAGTACATATAATATAAATCTCTTTAACAGTTTCTATTTATTTTGGCTCCTTTCCTAGATCCGCCATGATATGTCTGTTTGATATAATTCCAGCATATTTTTCTAATTAACTGTCTGACTTAATTTGGGAAGCATTTGGGTTGCTGGCATTTATAAAATTAGCTAGACATGTTTTGTCTGGACTATTTAGTAGTGGAATTATTCAAGACTAGCACTTCATCCGCGTGTAATTTGAAAATATAATATAGCCTATGGACACTCACAAACAATGTGGATTTCTACTGGTAAAATATTTTTTCAAATCGGTTCATGAGATCCTGAGATTACCCCCTATAACCTCAATTTACCTCTTTATAATATTAGTATAGACTTTGCTAATTTCATCATAAGCCTATAATTTTCCCACTGCAGGGACTCAGGCCTCCTCTCTAGGAGAGCTAATTTGCATAATATATATATAATTTATAGCCTATAGCACCCACGAATAATGTAGTTTTTGCTAGTGAAATATTTTTTTATAATTGGAGCATTTGTTCCGGAGATTACCACATAGAAACTTTTACTTCTTTTTTTATATTACCTACTATCATTTTTTTAAATGTTTGAGACTGAGTTCAGTTGGCAAGTCGGGCAAAGTGTTATTGGATTTTTTGATCAGGGGTTTCTCAGTATTACCCCCGGAATCTGTTTGGGCCCGGTTGATGGCAATAAGGTCGCTCCTTATTACATTAGACTATAACATATCTAGCGATACGTGAGAGTAATAGAGGCTCACCTGCCTAATCCTTTAGGAAATACAGGCTTGATATTATCTCTTGTTCATTTATAAACACTTATAAAAAGGCTACATGAACACTTCTACCTAACTCGACAGGAAAAACAAGCGTGATGTTATGTTGTATTGTCGTATAAAGATAATTATGCTGACAGAACAAAAAGAACAAAGTAATTCAAGCGAAAATGCCAAAAAGACAACGCCAATTCTTGGCAGCGGTCCGGGGTTCGATTCTTAGCTCAGATTAAGCATTGTTTAGACTTAACTTTAAGTATTATAGTCTTTTTGGAAGTCAAATTCTTTATATGTACGATGTAAGTACATTTTAAATATGAAATGTGTAAAACAAAAATGAACTAAAAGGTATCTGCGGTTTGCACCTTCTGTTAGCGTTGTGATTCGGAATAGGAATCTTTGGTTTGTGTATGACATAAAAAAAAAAACACGTTGAATTATTAAGAACCTGCTCTTTTTTTTCGTCGGTTTAAAAGTAAGGGTCTTCCAGTAAAACTGCGTGGAATGTTTCAGCAATTTGTTTCAGCCTTTGGTTTTGCAGATGATTCTACGCAGTGTTCATTGGCGTCATTGCATTACGACAAGCTGCATAATATAATTTGCTCATTGCATAACATTATCTAAATTTTATTTTGGAAACTACTGGAGTACAGGCCTTTTCTCAACAATGATGTGGTCGGCTTCCAGTCTTCCGGGACACAGCCGAATACCATTATTTTACACTAGCTTTTGCCAGCGGCTTCGCCCGCGTGAAAATGACGATTTTCCATACAAACTTTCATCCCCTATTTAACTCCCATAAGGGTTGAATTTCGAAAAATCCTTCCTTATTCCTTGTCTGCGTTATAAAAGGAACCTCTGTGCAAAATTTCAGCTCTCTAGGTCCAAGGGTTTGGGCTGGGCGTTGATGAGTCAGTCAGTCAGTCAGTCAGGACTTCTCTTTTTATTTATATAGATGGAGCTACTGACAGCGTGAGGAAACCGGCATGTCTTAGAACCAAAAAGTCGAAGACATGTGACATCTACCAATCCGCACTGGGCCCGCGTGGTAGATCATAGTCCATCCCTCTCCTAGAGAGGAGGCTTGAGTCCCTTTTTTTTTTTTTTTTTTTTTGGTGGGTGGAAAATCATCGAATAACCCCCCCCGCTCTTGGGCAGAGCGAAGGGGAGTGTCAGACTTCTACTGACTAAAAACTAAACCCATGTTCCTTCTTCTTCGCCCTTGTGTCGGAGCCGCGGTAACCTTTCGATATCCACAGCCCCGACGGGCGTCGGCCCTTGCGGGCCCCTCCTTGCTGACATCTCTTTGAGGCGCGCGTGGAACACGTACGCGCCGCCGACACGGTCTGTTGCCGTCATGACGACGGCCGGACGGCGAGCTAGCCCGTTACTCACCGTCCACAGGCCCGCGTCTACGGTGGCCGGAGGTCATCTCGTGACCCCCGACGCCCGGAGCGCCTTCCGCGGCGGCTGGGACGTTGAGAGGTTCTCTCCCTCTCTCGTTCCGCCACCTCCTTCGCTAGCATCACTGCTTCGCAGAAGGAGGCGACGGCGTCCCATTCCTCCTCGCCCCGGACCATGGCTTGCACCAGGGCCGGGCGCGAGAGGTCGCCGCCGCCGATCGCCGCTACGAGAACACGGCGGGGCTCCGCCCAAGCAGGGCACGCCTCCACAGTGTGCTCCACCGTGTCCTCCGGTCGATCCTCGCAGTGGAAGCATCCGGGCGTTTCCTCCCGCCTGATTCGGTACAGGTACCTCCCGAAACACCCGTGTCCGGTGAGGACCTGCGTCAGACGGTAGGTGAGGGCGCCGTGGCGCCTCTCCAGCCACTCCTCAAAGAGGGGACTTACCGCCACTATCGTGGCGTGCCCAGGCTTGAGTCCCTGCAGTGTGAACATTATTGGCTGATGATGATGAACTGGCACTGACCTAAATCGTTTTCATTAAGTTGACCTCCATTATAACCTTTGAACACAATATCAATAATTCACAATACGAATCAGTATTGTCGATGTATTCCGTAATACAAGAACTCTTTGTAAATTATAATAAAAAAATATGCAGATAAGGCAAACAGTATAGTCTTTCAGACGTCCATGTACTAGATCATATTCGCAATATCATATTCATGTTATTTTAGCTTTTTTCATATAGAGGCGTCATTGTTTATTTAGTATGTGATAGTTTTTGTTGTAGCAATGAATTGTGATTCTTTTATTTTGTCAGTGTTTTTGTAATAAAAATATAGTGTTTCTCAAACTTTTATTTTAATGCGGGAAATTATTAGGGTCTGATTAGACCCCCGGTTTCTTTGTCAGCATCATCTGCCTAACCTTTTCCGTTGGGGTCGGCTTCCAGTCTAACCGGATGCAGCAGAATACCAGTATTTTACCTGGAGCGACTGCCTAACTGACACCTCCACAACACAGTACTAGGTAATACGATACCCCTTGGCAAGACTGTGGTTATCAGACTTTCGGGATCTACACATGCCAGCCAGCCAACGGCTTAACGTGCTTTCCAAGGTACGGAGGAAACTGTATGGAATGGTTGTTCACCCATCCACCGACCAACATAGGCAAGCACTGCTTATACTAAAGACCGATCCGAGAAGCTGTTATTATAAAGGCACGGGATCCATAAATTCTCCAATGATCAGTACATTTATTTCACAAACGTACGGCAAATCGATAAAATACATTAAGTTTATTGCATATTCACATTTCTTCGATAGATTGGTTTTACGGATAATTCCATTCGTTTCCATATAAGCTTCATATAGAGGATATTTATGGGAAATTAATTTTGTTTGGAAGTATTTTCGTGGTTTCTTTTTATGAAAATTTGAGGTAGATATTGGAAAGAATTATCTCAACTTATATCGAAGAGCACTTGGCTAAATAAAAACACCCGCTTTTCGATATTCAGGTTAAGCTGCACTTGGCTAGGTTGGTCCGTGGATGGGTGACCACTCTTTACATACCAAGTTTTTTCCGTGCCTCGGAAAGTACGTTTAGCCGTTGGTCGAGGGTGTCATTTGTAGATCTTTCACAGTCGTTACAGGTAGTCAGGGCGAGGAAGGAACATGGGTGGTTTTTAGTCAGTAGAAGTCTGACACTCCCTTCCTCTCTGCCCAAGAGCGGGAGGAGTTATTTGATGATTTCCCACCCCCAAAAAAAAAAAGAGAGGGATGGGCTATAATCCACCACGCGGGCCCAGTGTGGGTTGGTCCCTCCATGATAAATACGGGTATTCACCTGAATCCGATTAGACAGGAAGCCGACACCAACAAAGTTGAATAAAGGCTTGGCAGATGATGAGTTGCATCCTCATAGTTTGGAAGGTGATCCCAACATAGCTGGGAAACGGATAGTCACCACCAAAGCTAAGCTTTAAGTTAGGTAATGGCTATCCATTTACGATCACCCCAAAAAGGTCTGCAGCAGACTGTAATCATAAAATCACTATCAGAGATACGGTGAAAGATTACAATTTGAGTTAGCACTCTGAATATTTTGACATGATGCCTATTACTTAATATTTATACACATATAATATAGACAGGAGATAAGTCGCGCGATTTGTTGTATGTATGGAGCATGGATGTCACAGATTCGAGTACTGTCCGAAATTATGTGACGATCAATACTGAGAAGCGATGAATTTTATTTATGTAAGAATATTTGGGGAACTGGGGTTCTGGGATAGATTCCTAGGTCGAGCAGTGTTATTGAGATTTTCAGAAAATTTTCAATAGCAGCTACATAGCCTTTTTTTTTTTGGTGGGTGGAAAATCATCAAATGACCCCCCCCCCCCCCAGACTTCTACTGACTAAAAACCGAACACATGTTCCTTCTTTGCCGAGGCCACGTCATCTAGTACTAAAATCCGCGGCCCCGACGGGGTCCGCGGCCCCGACGGGATTCGCGGCCCCGACGGGCAGCCACATAGCCTGAATATTTTCTCGGGAACTATTCAGTCTATGTGGCTGCTACTACTGTATGTCTAAGAACCAAAAAAACTCAAAGACATGTAACATCTACCAACCCGCACTGGGCACGCGTGGTGGTGCCCATCACTCTCCTAGACTCCTGTCTAAATCCTTGCAGTGGGAACATTATAGGCTGGACATGATGATGATGATAGCAATAGACTCGCCCCCCTTTACATAGACTAAACTTGAACATTACTGGAGAAGTGTGGGTGTAAGGTACATGCCTAAACCTTCGAGGATTTCACCCGTAATGTTATATTGTGTGTAAATTCCTGATTGAAAACCCCAATAACATTTTGCCTGGTCTAACCACAAGTCCAACCAGCTCGTTATAACAACAAAAAATATATGTGATGTATTTCGTGCGTCACATACACAATGTAACGAATTCTTATCTTATTTAATCGACTAACACATTTCGCAGAATCGTCTGTTATGATATTAAATAATAAGTGCACTATGTTGTTTTAAACATGCTGCGATTCTCAAAGTTAGATTACGATATCCAATTCCTTATTAATCCCCTTCAAAAAGGAACAAGATACTATTATAAATTCTAAAATATTAAATTGAACTGTTCTATAAGTCTTTAAAATGTTTCCTCATCCTTCTCTTGCCCTTACCGTAATTTTTTTGGGGTCGGCAACTCGGCACAGCATATCTTCTTCTTCCATACTTCTCTATTATTTGTCATCTCATCAGACACCTCCTTTCTTGCCATGTCATCCTATACACAGTCCATCCAACGTTTCTTTGGTCTTTGTCTACTCTAATACCCCTCCACATTTATACTCAAAACTTTCCTCACGACATTTTCCTCATTCCTCCGCATCACATGCCCATAGCAACGACAACCGATTCCTACACAACTTTTCAGACACCAGCGCTACTTTCAGACTTCCTCTTATGTGCTCATTTCTTATTTTATCCATTCGCGTAACACCACACATACTCCTTAACATTCTCATTCCAGCCACATGCAAAAGCCTTTCATTTATCCCTTTTGTGACCCAAAATTATGAACCATACAAGTCGCATGTCTAAAATGGTTATAACAGGATATTGTTATTATAAATCCTAAGTTTGGCTATGACTATTGCTATGCATCAAACAACCATTTTTGTATTCTACCGAGTGACTAGAAAACCCCTCTACGAACCTTATGGGGTATCAATGCGATAGTTTGAGAATCACTGCCCACTTGTGCAATCAAAACAATATGCACTTAATGCCATTCAAGTGAAAGTACATTTTTGCAGAATATTCAAAGATCACTTGCTACACTTGTTTGTTGAGAGCTGTAGCTTTTTGCCTTAGGCTTTAAAATAACTTGATCTCTAAATACTATCTAGATTTAATATTCGTTCAGTTATTACAGTTAGTGGCGCGAGAATCTGTCACTCAGTCTTCCCAAGTTTTACAACGGTTTTGTATTACCCAATACCAACTGGATTGTGGAGGTCAGATAGGCAGTCGCTCCACGTAATATACTGGTATTCAGCTGCATCCTATCTTACATAATTGGGCTCGGCAAATGATGATGGCCAGTTGATGTGAATGTAAATTTGTTGAAGAACTGAAGATATATAGAATATTATGTGTTCAATATGCCTTGAATATTGACCTAGTCCTGCCCACATTAAGACCATGGTTGTCCCTATTAAGGAAGACATGTCAAAGACCGAACTTCGAGGAAAATCAAACACACATGGCCAAGGTCCAAATCCCATATGGTTAGTATACTCCTTGATTTCAAGAACAATACAATCTTGCATCTGGCCAGTTCCTTGGTTGACCTTTCAAACGTGCCTACCTGGACATATTTAAGTTCATGACTAGTGTCTCAAACTGCATCATCGTCTGCCTTTTTCGTATTTCGTTGAAGTCGGCTTCAGAGGAGAGAGAAGAACGGAAGAATAAGACATGTTGGGTCGACCCCAAGTAACATAGGACAAGAGCAGGAAGATTTTGATGTTGGTTTCGGCATCCATTCTAACTGGTTGCAGCTGAATACCAGTTCTTTACATGGAGCGACTACCTACCTTATGTCCACAATCCAGGAAATCATCAAATGACTCCTCCCACTCTGGGCAGAGCGGTAGGGAGTGTCAGACTTCTACTGACTAAAAACCACCCATGTTCCTTCTTAGCCCTTGTGCCGAGGCCGCGGTATCTCTTTCGAACAACCTGTAGCCCCGACGGGCACCCATATTTTAGTCTCAAAATTAGGTCTGTAACAATCCCAGACATTCCCAGAATTCTATTCATCAGGGTCTCCGTTAACTACCTGTCTTATCTAGATTGAAACTATCAACACTGATAAATCTAGTCCTATTTCTGAATGACGCCACTGTTATTTATTTATCTAAAGTGATGGACTCTCATGGATAAGTATTTGTATCCTTACATATACATACATAGTATAAAACAAAGTCGCTATTTTTGTGTCTGTTTGTCTGTATGCTTAAATCTTTAAAACTTCGCAACGGATTTTGATGCGGTTTTTTTTAATAGATAGAGTGATTCAAGAGGAAGGTTTTAGTATATAATTTGAACGACACCCACGCGGGTGAAGCGCGCGGGCATCAGCTAGTAGTGTATAATCTGGATCTCTTCAAATTCGAGTGGATCGGTTTCTTCAAGGCAAGAGTGCTAGACTCCAGCCAGACCGTATCATTGCTTTCCTGGTGAGTTGCGGCCAAGTGCAAACCTTATTGTAAAAAAGTCTTTGGTCTAGTGGTCTCCAGATCCAAATTCCTCTCAATTCTTCTTCGATTCTTCGTAGTGGAGTAAGTAAAATAAGACTGCGTTCGAAGACTGTCGTCAAGGTTTGAAACCGGGTCGATGACGGTCAAAATGGCAGCATCTAGATAACATTTTACGAGCCTTTAGAATGTTAACTTCTGGACACGAGTTATTAATAACCCTCCTTTTGGGCTTCGCCGCAGTCGGGTAAAAATAGATGTAATTCATTGCTCACAAAAAAAAAAACACTGGAAAATGAAATAAATATAACTGAAAAACTAAGTAACTATTTATCGCTATGCCAGCCAAAATAGTTGAAGATCGTGAAGAATCAATCTTAGCAAAATCAGACAGCTCACAGCTCCATTATACCTCCCGTCTCTTTTTAACTTCACCTGCAAGTAAGAGAAAGCAAAACTTTCAGCCAAGCCACTGCACAACTGATTCAGGTCAATATCCACTTTAGTCTATTGCAAATATTAGTACTTTAACTGTCTGCTAGTTGTCTCCTTTCAGTCATGGAGGTCGTGTCGTGAGACATACATTAGAAGTACGGTTACGGTGGTTTACACTCTCGCTCACTTCGTAGACAGGCCGAATGCGAGACGAGAAATGACGAGAATTAGTGCAGGTCAAGCCTCGATGTTCCAATTGTCCTTCTGAGCTACGCAACGGATTGTGATGTGGTTTTGCCTGTTATTTTACAGGATTTATCCCGGAAGATTTGTTATTATAAAACTTATTGATCGAAGTATAAAACATTGATTTTAAAACTTACATTAAATGAAGAAACTACAATATTTAGTGACGGTACTAAAATACTAATTGAGCTATGATGGTCAAATAGGCAGTAGCCCCATGTAATAATCAGCTGCATCCGGCTAGACTGCAAGCCGACCCCAACATATAAAAGCTAAAAAAAAAACTGGATACAACCCTGAAAATCCTAGAATCAGACTGCCTTTAAGCTTTTATGATTTTACGGCAGGTAATACACCGATAAGGCTTTCGACCTAGAATATGTATTCAAATCTAACACTTATATTTATCACACAATAAAATAAGCTATGATAAATGTAATAAACCTTTAATATTTTCTGACCAAAGTCCGTTAAAATGAACGCCAGCCTACATACGTACATTATTGTTTTAGCCTACCACACAATTCCCAAACCACTGTAACTCCTGCCTGTGCTCCACATCAACAGTGGCGACCACTAAATATACGCCGAGACAATAAAAATAAAGTTCAACGAAGTCCCAGATAAACAATTTAACTATCTTGGATCCCGAAATTAATCAGAAAAGAATAGCGTAGGAGTAGTATAAAAAGCATAATTTCCACATATAACCATAGATTCACGCTTTTCTGTATGCAGAAAGAACAGAACGACACGCACGTATTAAGATCCTTAGGGGCCTACTACACGCACGCACTTCCCCACAGTTTTGCCTGCGGGATTACACGGTGCACACAGTACATCGCGCGTGTGGTTTGTAATGGTAATACAGTTTTACCAACCATACGCGCGATGTACTGTGAAGTGTGAACGAAAACTGTGGGGAAGTGCGTGCGTGTAGTAGGCCCATTACATACTTCTTCTCTTCACCTTGCCTCGTCCACGCTCATACATCTGGGTATGGCGACATTACCTGCCCGCGACCTTGAGCGCGCGTTTAACTCATCGCCTAAACAAATAAGGTTGAAAATGGGGATGCGTTTGATTCTCGTGACTGCCAATATGAACGATAGTTCGCAGATTTAATTTATTAAAAAAAAATACGCTGTAATGTTAAAATATTTTTACATATGTCTTTAGTTGGTTGAATTTCCTTTCTGATAGTAAAAAAAAAAATAACAGTTATCGCTCAAAATATTGAGCATTTCGAGACGAAAAAGTTTATTCGTGTGATTTTTTTGTGATTTTGTGATTTTTTTTTTTTCGAGGTTCTTGATTAATTTTAGAAAATATTTTTGCATAAGTCTTTTACCTATACATTTGAATGACTATACACTGTATTTTTTTTGGAATTGTAATAAGTAGCAATACGGCTAACTCTGCAACGAAAAACAGGTCGTTTTTACGGTGTCCCTCTTATCTGCGCCTTAAATACCATTATCATCAGCCTATAATGTTCCCACTGCAGGGACTCGGGCCTTTTCTCTATGAGAAGGAATGGGCTGGCTATAATCTACCACGCGGGCCCAGTGCGGGTTGGTAGATGTCACAAATGTCTTCGAATTTTTGGTTCTGGGACATGGCGGTTTCCTCACGATGATGTTTTCCTTTTGAGAGCAGTGGTGATGAAATAAATTACACAAAGAAATGAGCCTGTCTGGGGTCGATATACCAGACAACGTGGCTGAAACTTAACAAAAAGTAGTTCGTTGATCTAACCTAACAAAAAAAGGTTGCAAGTGTTGCAACACACTTGAAACACACATACGTGGATCTTCGCTCACGCGATGCGAATCAACCAATGAGAACCAAGCATTGGTAGCATCGTTACAAGTATCTTTCCGTCCTAACGGATCCATCACGCGTTTCGTTATTTCGTTAAACGACGCCGACTCGTGCGCATAAAAATAGCCATCATGACGTCAGTTTAAAACATTTCCTGTTACGACGCGTTTGAATTTAAACCTTTGCATACACTGTTCAAAGTCTATTGTACACACGGCTACACATCAAGCTATACAAAACCAGTTAATCTTGGCCTCACTTTACTAGATCTTTTCGCACTATGTACGATCAGTTTATACTGGTTTTGTATAGCTTGATGTGTAGCCGTGTGTACGAGTAGAACCACATTCAATGTCAGAATTTGAAATCGTTCGACCGAAATTCGCGAAACAAATCATAATTCGAACGCGCTTGAATTTCGAATTGTGTGTTCTATTCTTGAAATTTTAACGTTGGTTTTTATTTCTATATTTGAATTTGTTTTAGTTTTTGCGTAATTTTAAGCCTTCTTTTTAGTTGTGTTAAGGTTTATTTTTATTTGGCACGTGTAATCTGGTTTTTTCGTTCGAGAAGTTTCTCTGTGCGTTCTCATTTCGTTGTTCGTGTGTGTAACGGACGTTATCCGTTAGTTAGCGGCGTTCGCTACTTGAAGATAAAGTGCTGTATTGATAATATTCGTTTATCTATAGATAACACCGTTATCTTTTCAATATAGTCATTGTTCGTTGCACTGTCTTGTCTTAAGTTGAGACAGCCGACTTGGAAAAGGAGGGTATGTGTTTTTTTTTAATATATTTGATATAATTGTTTTTAATCGTTTTAATAATATTATTTTATAATTACTAACAAAATATGAAATTCATTCTTTTGAATATGGCAGGGCATCTACCTACAATTTCGGTTTTCTTCAAATGTGATTAGTTTTTAAACTTATTATACTTAATACTTTAATTTATAAAACTTTTAAGTACACTTATTCGTACATAACCGCTCAAACGTTCGTCTCAACGGTTAAAGTAAAATAAATATCTTGGAACTGAATTATCCAAATTCTGGTAAAAATTACAAGTTTCTTTTAAATATTTGATTTATTTGTTTTACTGCTAATTTCCTGTATTATTTTTAGTAGGTAATTAAATAGTTTGATAGTACATGAAGTACCTAAAACCTAATTTGATTAAAATATCTACACATATACCTAGGTATTTTCCTCAATAATGAACGGAAATCAATGCTTTTTCCTCTTGAAATTCAGCGCTTAGCTTTAAAAAATATGTTACAACACTTGCTATCAATCAATACTAATATTATAAAGAGGAAAGATTTGTATATTTATAACGAATAGACTCAAAAACTACTGAACCGATTTTAAACATTCTTTTACCATTATGCCCGGTTTCCACCAAAGCGGAGACGAGCAGAGCGGAGAGGAGATGTGCCAAATTCAACCAATGACAGAAAGGGCGAAAGACCATGGGTTCTTAAATAGCCACTATAACAGATCATAATATGATTTTTATTGCATTAAACTGCGTAAAAGGGATCTTTCATAGTAGTAAAGTAACTGCGTCTGTGACCATTTTACGAATTTTAATAGGGATGTTAACAAAAAAAATCTAATTAGTCCGTCAGATAGATTTCCAAAAAAATATTGGACACATATTTTTTCTTTTTTCACGTAAACAAACAATGAAGACGATACAGTGCTTTGAAAACTCGTGTGACGTCATATTCTAAGACATTAGTATGACATTTCTTAGCGAGCAGTGACGTCACAACCTCCCACTCAAATCTTTGACGCGTTTTATCTTCGTCGATTTTTATTGATTTGATAAAATAAAAAAATACGTATCCAATCTTTTTCGATAATCTAACAGACGGACTAATTAGAATCATATAGGGATGTTTGCGGTTTATTATTGGACGGCACGTGCAAGGTCTTATATGGGTCTCGTATAAACATTGCTTTAGAAAAAATGGCACGTTGATCCATAATAAAGTTTCGCCATCCCTGACTTAGGCCATAGCCCCCACACGTGATTACAGTCCATTGACCCCAAATACAAATAACACGGTCGGATGCGAATATTATGTAACCAAACAGTTAACGCAAACTTATCTATGTTAACATAACATCACGCCTGTTAAACCCAGATATATACAGACACCGGCACATCAAGTTACTACGATTTTTAATAGATTCTCAACTGTATTGCTAAAGCATTAGGTTTACAATTGATTGGGAATATTTGACAGGTTCGGGTAACTTGATGTGCACCTACATATTATAATATCTTATCGATGTTTTTCTCGATAAAAAAATCGATTAAAATATGAGGAGTGTGAATTATAAGTGAACAACGTGATATGTGACGCTCGAGGTTTGTTGTCAAATTAAATTAAGTCAGAAATGACGACGAAAACATTGGTGTGATTTTTCTTTGTCACTTCTCCAAGAAATGTAAGATTTTGATGGAAAAGACAAAATTAGCTACGTTAATAGGTTTTAGAAAAATACCAAATCTATCTAGCAATGACCGTCAAACCAATTTGATGAAATAGATGCCGTTAGATTTATTTTCAGTCTAGCCTAAATGACGTAAAGTATTGAGTATTGACGTCACAGGAAATTTAATATTTCGGACGCAAAACGTCATGTTTTTATTTCGAGTTTGCTAAACGTCATGCATATGTTCTTTTTTTGTTAGATTTTTAATTTATTTTTCTCTTTTACATTATTAGTCTTCATGTAGTTTTAAAGTAGTATTGGTAAAGTGGTATGTTAGTATCTGATGCGGAGGAATGAGGGAAATGTCGTGAGGAAAGTTTTATGTATGAATGTGGTGGGGTATAAGAGCATAGGAAGACCAAAGAAACGGTGGATGGAATGTGTCATCATCAGCCTATAGTGTTCCCACACTTCCCACTGCAGGGACTCAGGCCTCGTCTCTAAGAGAAGGATGGGCTATAATCTACCACGCGGGCCCAGTGCGGATTGGTAGATGTCACATGTCTTCGAATATTTTGGTTCTAAGACATGCCGGTTTCCTCACGATGTTTTCCTTCACCGTTTTGAGAGCAGTGGTGATGAAATAAATTACACGAAGTAATGCGCCTGACAGGGTCCGAACCCACGACTCACTGTTCGTAAGTCGGGGCCGCCACCACTGGGCCACCACTGCTCAGGGCCCCGAGTCTGCTATTTAATAGTGTCAGAATGGTCTATCATTGATCTCATAATTGTTGATTGATGACAAGCCAAAAAGTACCATAGGTCTGTCGACTTAAGGTACTTTTTGGCTTCTCGTCTACTTGTCAAAATCAACAATTATGAGATCAATGATAGACCATTCTGACACTATTGAATAGCAGACTCGGGGCCCTGATGGAATGTGTAAAGAAAGATATTATAACAAGTAAGGAGGTGTCTGCTGAGATGACGAGTATTATAGAAGTTCGGAAGAAGTAGACCGACCCCAAATGAATTGGGATAGGAGCAAATAATGATTGATGATGATTTACTTTTAAAGTGTCTAAACATAGAACAAACGTGACTTGATCTAGGACGAGTAAAGACGAAACATGTGCCCATTATGTGTAGTATCACCTTGTTTTGATTCCGTTACTGATAATACGTTTGTGATAACGAATACGAGTGTTGTAACGGTTTTGGAATGTTATAAAGTGATGTTCTCAAAGTAAGTACTACTTGAATAATCCTACATAATACTTAACTATGTATGTATGGATGGATGGATGGCTGGATGTTTGTTACTCTTTCACGAAAAAACTACAGAACGGATTTGGATGAAATTTAGAACACAGATAGTTTATAACCTAGATTAACACTTAGGATAGTTTTTATCCCGATTTTATCTTCCCGTGGGATCATTTTCGAGTTGTAGCGGGCGAAGCCGCTGGCAACACCTAGTAGTTGAATAGTTGGAGATGATGAGCATGCTAGAAAATGTCCTTCTTATAGTCAGTTAAGTATTCGGAAATAAACATTGTTATCGTAAAGGACGCCCTTGGGTCATGCCGCATGCCGTTTAGTGCGTACAGACGGCAGTACGGCACCACATCAAGCTAGTCTGTCAATTTTTTTTTAATAGATTTTCAACTTTATTACATTAGGTTGAAGATAGATTTGGAAAATTTTACTGTTTCCAACAAAAAAACATTTTTAAGGAACTAATTTAATAATTCTGTTCCTTACCGTACCTTCCACCTTTTTCATAATCAAGATTGTAAGTGCTATGAAATTTCATTAAAAAAATTCACTTCAAAAGTTATAAATAACGCAATTTTCTCTAAAAAGATTACCTAATATTTATTTGCCCAGAAAGTTCAACGCTCAACCAGACTGTTTTCTACCTTTCTCTTATCAAGGGGACACACCTCAAGCGTCCAAATTGAACCTGTCGACTTATAGTCATACATAATCGAATAAGCAAACAACCTAATCGATTCAAAAACACGATAATTCAATTTATTTTATCTTCGTTTCCTTCCGTTATTTTCGCAACTTTTTCTATTTAGGCAAAGGAAGTTTGTATTAGCATTATTATTTTTTAATTCGTTTATTTGCTCAAGCGTGTTGGCTTTCAGTCTTAACTTTTTTATTTTCATTTAGAAAAAAAAGTTTTTCTCCTTCCGATTTTGTTCAGTGAATTTGTTTGGTTTTCTTTTGATGTTTTTTCTTGAGTAAATTCGTGATGAATGTCTTATCTTCATGCTTTGGTGATCTTTAGGTGTGGCTGGTGATGGAAAAACTATTCAAAGTAATTTCCGCATAATTCTGTTAGTTCGAATGGCTTTTTTACTGTCAGTCGCAACCTTTCCGACAGGCTCGTTGGTCTCGTTGGTGACGCGACTGCTGTGCAGTGTGCATGAGGTCCTAGGTTTGATTCCCGGGTTGGACGAAGTATTATTGAGTTCTATCCGGAATTTCTTAGTAAACGCCACGGACTCAGTATTCGTGCCTAGTGGATGGCAATAGGCTCGCCCCCTATTACTTAAGCATAACTGGTGAAATATAGGTGTACCACTAGGTAAGTAGGTACACCTCTGCCGATCTTTGCGGAGATCACAGTACAGGCGTGATGGTGTGTTATTTTTTGAATGGTTGCTCTGGCAGACACCGATACAGGGCTACTGTCTTAGCCACAAGATGAACGAAACAGTCATAAAAATATTAGTCTCAAACCAAATATAGAAAAAGACAGCACCATTAGTTACCTAACAATAAGGTTGATTTTCGCACAAACGTTCCCATAAAAGTGCGATTGACCGTACAGTACAGTCGCGCCGAGTTCAAGGCGCCTCGAATTAGGCAACCGCGACATACACCAAGGTCTCTAGAGATTCGTAATGTTCGCGTCACTGTAGGTATATTATGTATTTTGTGTGTGTAAAGAAGAATAGGGGATCGGACTGGGTCAAAATAATATGATTCTGTTTAGTCCGTAAGTTAGATTATTGAAAAATATTGAATACGTGTTTTTTGTTTTATCAAATCAATAAAAAATGACGAAGGTAAAACGCGTCAAAGATCTTGGAGTGGGGCTTGAAACGTCACTTGTGTCGTCAAAATGTACTATCATATGACGTCACACGAGTTTTCGAGGCACTGTATCGTCTTCATTTTAAGTTTACGTGAAAAAAGAAAAAATACGTGTCCAATAATTTTTGGAAATCTATCTGACGGACTAATTAGTTTTTTTTTGTCCGATCCCCTATTGTTGTTTGAATAAATTATGGTTTTGGGGAAGTTCGTATAATAGGAATAGGTCTGTTAGTTGTCCCACTGAAGCAACAGGGATGGCCTAGTGATCTTCCTCTTATCGTGTGGGCAGTAGGGTCTGACGACCCCCACACACCCTAGTGTCGAGAGTTTCTAAGCCGCTTCAAGAGCGTCTAACATGGTTTGACGACTGCCATTTGGCCGAGACCACAGGCTTATACGTACCTTCCGTAGCAGGGAATTATCTTTTTATCAGACAATCAGGTGATTCAACCCTGCAGTGTCCTAGCCAAACAAAGACCCCAGTGTTTGAACCCCAAACCGCTCAAACACAACTACCAGACATTGTGTATATAGACCTATTTATACCATACGAAGCCTACTAATACGTATGAAACGCAAGTTCTAATCCGAGATATCGCGCCCTGGTATTTCTGACGCCCCCAAACCTCCAAGGTTCACCTTAATCCCTCATACAAGGAGTAGGAAAAAATGGAGGTCCATCTGAACTGTGGAAAATATTTTTCTTTCAAGAATGACTAGATTTTTGGTGCACTCCTGGGCATTACGGCTGTTCTCTTCGGCTAAGCTTCTGGAGTTCCTTTAATTTCTGCCAGATACTCTTTTGAGTCAGTGTCGGATGAGCTCGTGGCTATATAAAAACAGCCGTTTGGGCCGATCTTCAGGTTAAGTCGTGCTTGTCATGGTTCTCCTGTGGATGGGGGCCACCCATTACATAACAAGTTTCCACCGTGACTCGTAAAGCACGTTAAGCCGTTGTTCCCGGCTAAGTACCTATCATTTTTAGATCTGGATAGATAGTCATTGGCCCGAAAGCCTGACAACCAGTCTTACCAAGGCATTACGATATACCTAGTACTAACTGGGTTATGGAGGTCAGATAGGCAGCCGATCCCAACATGACCATTCTCCTACTCTTTTATTTCGGTTCGGCGCAGCATGTCTTCTTCTTCCACACTTCTCTATTTCTCGTCATCTCAGCAGTCACCTCCTTTCTAGCCATATCATCCTTCACACAGTTCATCCATCATTTCTTTGGTCTTTTTCTACTCTTAATAGCCTTTGAAGACGACCCTAACATGTTGGCAAAAGGTTCGTCTGACTGATGTTGGCTAGTCTATACTTCTATACTAATATTATAAAGAAGTAAAGTTTGTGTGTTTGTATACTTGTTAAATTGTAAGGGGTAATCTCGGGATCTACTGAACCGATTTAAAAAATTCTTTTACCATTAGAAAGCTACATTCATCCCGAGTGACATAGGCTACCTACCTTTTATCTCTGTATTCCCACGGGAACGGGAACTACGCGGGTGAAACCGCGTGACGTCCGCTAGTATTAAATACACGTTAACTTACCACTCCATTACTTTTCCTCGTCTACTTACAGACAGCCATAAAGTTTCAAGTGTGGCACTCAATCGATAGCCATTATTTATGTATGTACTATTTTTGGGGCAGCCCAAGGCCGTAGAAATTCATTTCATATTAATGTGTGTACGTTGAAAAGTTTACTGTGTCTTTGTACTTATGTTTGTTACAATTGAATGCGCAATAAATGGATGTAGGACACTTCGAGCAATCTTGTTTTGCGAACCTCCTTAGTTAGATTTGGTGAGGTGTAATATCCATCACACATTTCTCAGTAGCAGATTTGTGCCCGATTGATGGTAATAGGCTCATCCCATATTTACAATAATTACGTGATTATATGATAAACTGCCTCGTTGTTGTAGTAATCTAGTGGTCGGAAGCGCGACTGCTGAACATGAGGTCCTATAATTTGCTATTTGGTTTTTGATGCTACTGATAGCAGCTACGGAGCTTGGATTCTTTACCCTGTGCCCGAATGATGGCAATAGGCCCCCCTTATTACATGGGACTTAACCTAACTGGCGAAATGTGGATGCACTATAAGGTACGTCTCTGCCTAACCCTTCAGGGATTACAGGCGTGATGTTTTGTTATTTCGGTAACTGCTAACATACTTAGCTGTCTGCTTTTCACCGAAAACCTCTAACAAAAATTTGACTTCCTAATTCCATGTAGCGTGGCTTAAAAATCGATTAACCATGACTTTGAACTCCCTAAATACATCCTCGTGTACATCCCTGCCCTTGCCGGTAGTAAAGCATAAATAAAATTTGGCCTTGACCGTATAATACATCGGTTTATAACTCTTTTTTGTTGAAGTTGACGCTAGGTCTTACAGTGAACATTTTGGTCCTTCGAGCCGGGTCGCTCATCCTAATAGTAGATAGATATAGAGATTTTTGCTTTCTCGGTAAAAAAGGGAAGAACACCCCGATCTGTCAGAATAGGGAAGTTTCCTGACTAAATAAATATTATTGTTTAGTCCGTCTGTTAGATTACCGTAACATAATGGATACGTGTATTTTGTTTTATCAAATTAATAAAAATTTACGAAAATTATATCGAGGTTCGGATAACCGGTATTCTACTGTAGCAGAAATTAACATTATTCTCATTCGTTGCCAACCGAAACGTGCTTTACTTAGCCAACAAATCAGTTACGTAGATGTAGAACACTTTCACGTGTCCGCACGTACGTTGTACAAGGCCTAGAAATTGATCGGTGACCGCAATTGTGACGTCATCATAACAATTATCTATCTAAGTAGCTGTAACAGCAGAGCTCAGATGTCCATAGCTTGCCATCTTGGGACCCAAAATGGCTGTTTTAGCAGAACACTAATAGGAAAATAATATTAATTACGGGAACTGATTTTTTTCGGGATGAAAAGTACTCTATGTCCGTTCCTGCACATCTGACAGACCTGACCTGATTATCGGTTCAGTGATTTAGGCGTGAAGAGGTAACAAACTTACTTTTGCATTTATAATATTAGTTAGTTTATTTGGATTAGTAGTTTATGTGGATCATCACCATTCTCCTACCCTTATCCCAATTCAGCATGTATTCTTAAAGAAAAAAGAAAAAGAAAGAAAGAAAAAATGTTTACCTATTTGACGTCAGTACATCAAGCACACACACAATAATATGTATTATTATTATAAAAAAAATTACAAAAAATGGAAAAACATAGTAGGTACCTATGTGCTGTGTGCCATAAGGTTGCGCCAAAAAGGTTCATAAGGTTCTTCTCTTTCATACTTCCTTAACACTCGTCATCAGTCATCGCACTCATCTCCTTTCTAGCCATATCATTCTTCACACAGTCCATCCATCTTTTTTAGGATACATATTCTTTTCTCAAAAATGGTATGTAATGTTGCCATAACATCTCTAAAAAGTATCCAGAAAGTGAACTTTACCGGAGACTTATTCACAACTGTCCAGTAAGAAGCGAGATTTTAAACTTGGAATCTCCTACTGTCCAGTAAGTAAGTATGTAATTTACTTACTGGACACTAGGTCATCCTCTTTAGATCTGTTTAGAAAAAAAAACATAGTACCAGACACAGATTAGAGTTTAGCCATTATAACATGGTTATAGAAGGGAGGTTCCAAATATATATCTATCTCTCTTTTTGGTATGACATTTTATGAGATACATATATTTTTGGAACCTTAAACAGCCATTTTATACGTTGCGTTTTGTACTTAGTAATGTTGTAGAAGTGTAGTGTGGGATTTTATGATTGTATTTAGTAATTTCAGTTTATTAAAAAGTTTTTTCTAAAGTTGTTTCCTAAACTGCCTCGTTGGTCTAGTGGTCGTAAGCTCGACTGCAGAGCGTGAGGTCCTGGGTTCGATTCCCGGGTCGGCCAAAAAGTGCTATTGTGTTTTTCACATATGAATGTAACCTTCAATATTAATTAAACGAATTTGTTGTTAAACTTTCTTTAATTTTTGAGAAAAGCATTATACAAACCTCAACCAGTAAGAAAGCCATCCTGGCCTCGTATATAACCAGACCTCACCTGCGGTTCGGTCCGGTTAACTCATACTTGGCCAGGAAGGCTTACTTACTGGATTCTGCAGTAATGTACTATTACCTACGAACCTGCAAATTGCAAAAACACGCGAAAAAACTTAAATGTCATCGAGACGTGCATCTTTGAATCATATTTTTATTTTTCTCAACAAGTGACGTAAAACCTACGCATGTAATGTAATAAAAATCGTAGTGTCGTACTTTCTACGCCTTGAACTTGCAGCACGTGCGCGCATGTTTTTATATTTAGACGGTCACTCGGTAGTGCGTGTTGTCTTATTACTGCCCGAATGTTCGCGAGGTCGAACTGATGTTGCCGTGTTATAGTTACTCAATTTCTCGAAAAATGCATGTTTGTGAGGCTGAAATATTGTTGTCGCGTTATAGTTACCCAGATTTTAGGTAAGCTTATGTGATGATGTTTTTACAATTATGAGCAAATATTTGTTATTAAGGGGAAACTGAGCTTTGTTATTAAGGTAGCCTTCAAGGTAACTCGTGAAATTCGATTAATTTTTATGGTTTTTGCAATTTGCCGATCCACTGATCTACCTGACACTTCAGGTTGTACTAGTATGTTAAATAAAATAGGATTAGCGACCGTAACAAATGTGATTTTACAGAGTAATAATGACTAAAATCACCAATCCAACCCTCTTAGTTCATATAACTTCCTTGAGTGACTATTTGATGAAAAAGGCATTGTAATTTCGCGGGCTACCTTGTCGCATTCACCTTAATCCGACTATTTGATATTATGAAACAGAATTTGAATGAAATTAATTTAGAGAAAGCTGTATTCTTACTGGGTCGTATAAAAAAAGCCTGTAATTATTATATTAAATCTTTACAACAACAAAAAAACATTTCCATTAAGAACAGAGTATTTCTGCTGATTAGTAATCATCCAAAAAGAGGTCAGCAGTCGGTACATAATAAGTGTTAAATAAAACATAAGCCATTAATGTTAAACACGTTTTTGCATATAATTGCCGACATCGTGGTGAATCGATTTTGTATCGCTAAGTACCCGTGGCGATAATTTGAAAGGTTCTGTATTGTACTGAATGTATAGTTCCTATTTCAATAATACTGTCTGCTTGCACCATAATTTCATGAGCTACTATTGTGACACATAATTGAAAAAATGTGATTTATCACAATTTGAGTCCCTTTTATTTTTGGCAAAAAGATGAAATGAGATGTTGCGTTATCATTTCATCAGCAATTTACAAAAAATAATTGGTTAATATGAGTATTCCTTAGCTTAGTTAGAAGAATAAGCAAACCTCGCTGTACTCGGCGTAATCTTGCGCGTTTACATTTTCTGACAGGTTTTTCAATAAAGTATTTCTCAGTAGCAGCCATTGAGTCTGGATCTGTGCCCAGTTGATGACAATAGGCTTGCTTCTTATTACATACGGGCTTTAACATAAATGTGGGTCACATTATTCAATAAGCTAAAATCCAAAGAAATACAATTCATTCTTTCGAAAATTGACCCAACAAGAATTAAACTTGTCAACAAAAAATCAAATAACACAAATTCTGTTAAAAATTCCTACGATTCCCGCAAATTCTTTGCTATCAACGTACAAAATCTAGTCAATAACGTCGCAATTCGCTGGCAGCTTGCCATAAGATGTTTTTGTCGTTTCCTACCGTACCGTAGTTATCGTGCATGCGAATAGCGACCATTGTGCATAAGATAATGGTCGTTTTAAGCCAAAATGTTGTAATACTTTGTTTTGGTCGACAGATTTGTTATGTAACTAAAAATTGTTTTGAATTGAGTAATGGTGTGATTTCATCCGCTCGGGTCAATATTTCAGGTTAAGCCATGCTTGCTTAGGTTGGTACATGGATGGGTGACCCATTCCTTACAGAGTGTCCTCTGAGCCTCGGGAAGCACTTTAAGCTGTTGGTCCCGGCTGTCATTAAAAGATCTTTGGCAGTGGTTACAGGTAGTCAGTGACCTGCAAGTCTGATAACCAGTCCTACCAAGGCATTTCGTATAACCAGGAATTACTTGGTTTGTGGAGGTTAAATAGGCTGTCGCTCTTTGTAAAATACTAGTATTCAGCTGCATCCGGGTAAACTGAAAGCCGACTCCAACATTGTTGGGAAAAGGCAGGCAGGTGATAAAGATAAATCAATTGATACTGTCTAAAAGCCATCAAATAAACAAAGTTATCAGTTTTTGTAACCATTATACAGTCTTCATTTTTTTAATCATTTACTAAGGCCTAAAGCTTATCTCTCCTAGCCCTTCATAATTCCTTCCTTCCTTAATGAAAAAAATTACATTAAAAACTGCTATAAAAACCGGAAACCGAAACAAACAAACAAATAAAAGACAATTAACAAGCTATAATCGGAACAAACATCCTCCAATAACGATCTAGTACAAGGTTAAGTCACAAAGCCGAAAACTATCCAATAAGGTAGAAGCACCTATTCCCGTGAGTGTCCCAGTTCCCGGTAAAAAGTCAGTTATTGCGTTATTGCACTTTTCTACCAATAATAAATTATAGTTTGCGAATGGCAATACATTCTTGGTAATATTTGCCACAATTTTAATGGCAGCACTGGCCAAAAAGTTTAATGGAGTCAAACTTATGCGGTCGAAAAGTTTGCTGTATAAAAATTTTAGGAAAATTCGAAGTTCTGTCAGTGAACTACCAAACCGCCACGTCCCTTTGATCAGCTAGCCACACTGCAACGGATAACGTTAAGGTAAGAGTGTTAATTTTATAAAATATTAGAATGTATTATTTAACGATAAAACCCATAAATTGTGATGAATCTAATTGAAAAGTAAATATTATTGCATATCACATCTATTGGTACTCACAAACCCCTACTTGACCTAGTACCCGTTAAAATCTTACTTTTTTTTACCGGATATTGGTACACAATTACACGTTGCACCGATACCCGTTATTGTATACTTATTGCCTGGAAATAAGGCTCATTTTCCTTTAAACTGTATTATTTTCTTTTGACTTAGTAGAATGTTGTTACTATGTTCCTTGTTTGTGTTGCAACCACGTGGTTTTGATTCCTTTTTTTAGCTTTTCTGTATGATATCCCAATTTTTGCACATTTCGCGTTACTGCTCTGTTATTTTGTGTGTTGTAAGTTGTGTTTTTTTCAGCTAGTCATGACATAGGCAGAAGGCCATATTAAAGGCCATGGAGGCAGTCCAAAAAGAGGCTATATTTTCAGCTGCTGCCAGGAAGTTCGGTGTCCCACGGTCGATGTTGGATGATAAAATATGCGGCCGCTACTCTGTCGAATGCTCCAAGGCGGACGATCGGCTACAGTTTTGACGAAAGAAGAAGAATATTTAAGAAACTGAACTATTTTTATGGCAGATAGTGGCCATAGTGGGTTACCTGTCGTAACAAAGGCGCAGTTATTGGATAGCGAGAGTTTATTGGTAAAAAACATTAAACGACATACCCCATTCCAGAATGACAGACCAAGTCGTCACTGGCTTATGGTTTCAACGACTGGCCCAAAATTTGACGCAAACCCGTCATCATTCATCATCATTTCAGCCAAAAGATGTTCACTGCTGGACATAGGCCTCTTCCAGGTTTCGCCACATTGACCGGTCCCGTGCGTCTCGCATCCAGCGGGTCGCCGCAACCTTCACCAGATCGTCGGTCCACCTAGTGGGGGGCCTTCCAACGCAACGTCTTCCGGTTCGCGATCACCACTCCAGGGTTTTTCAGCCCGTCTGCCATCCATTCTGCAAGCAATGTGCCCTGCCCACTGCCACTTAAGTTTAGCAATTCTTCGGACTATGGCGGTAACCTTGGTTTTCTTGCGCATATCTTCATTTCGGATACGATCCCGCAAGGAGACTCCGAATATAGCTCTCTCCTTTGCCCTTTGGGTGACTTTGAGCTTTCTGATGAGGCCCATTGTGAGCGAACACGTTTCTGTCCAGTATGTAATCTCTGGCAACACAAACTGGTCATAGACTTTCGTCCTGAGACACTGTCGTAAGTTGGGCGAGAAGATACATACCGCGCCACTTCCCGAACGCTGCCCAGCCGAGTCGGATTCGACCTCTTTCTCGAAGTTAGACCTACCCAACAGAACCGTTTGTCCCACAAGTTGACATAATCGTCCACAACTTCGAGTGTAGAGTATCCGATTTTGTTAGGAGTGGGTGTTACATGAACATTCAACATAACCTTGATTTTGTCCATGTTCATTTTTAGATTCACTCTTTCGGGAGCTCCACTGAGGTCATCGAGCATTGAGATCCGCCATGGTCTCAGCCATGACCACTATATCGTTGGCAAACCGAAGGTGAGTGATGTACTCGCCATTGATGTTGATGCCCATTCCTCTCCAATCCGGAACCTTTAAGGCATCCTCCAGTGCAGCGGTGAACAGTTTCGAAGAGAATTGACGTGTCCCTCTCACCTCGCTGCAGAAGGATAGGTTTCGAGGTCTAGTCCTAAAGTCTGACTGACATGGTGGTGTTTTTGTACAAACACTTCAACACCTCGATGTACCAGTAGTCGATTTGGCAACGTTGTAGTGACTGTAGTACCGCCCAGGTCTCGATCGAATTGAAGGCTTTCTCGTAGACCACAAACGCTAAACAGAGAGGCAGGTTATAACTCTTCGGTCTACGTTACTAAAGCCTTGTCGGAATCCGGCTGGTTCGGGAGGCTGGAAATCGTCAAATCTGCGTGCGAGACGATTCGTGATGACTCTTGAAAATAACTTGTAGACATGGCTTAGAAGTGAGATGGGCCTATAGTTCTTCAGGCGGGTACTGTCACCCTTTTTGAAGAGCACCCCTGCACCATGCTTGTGGCGTTTGCCTCTTGAATATGACGCATTGCTTGTTGGTAGACATGATGTAGTCTATCTCATTTTTAGTCGCACCATCGGGGCTCTGCCAGGTCCACTTCCTATGCTCACGTTTTTTGAAGAAAGAGTTCATCATAAAGAGGCCTTCCTTCTCCATAAACTAGCCAGTTGGTGACCCCGGTGGTTGATCCGATGTCCAACCACAAATTGCCCCACTTGCAGATCATCCTCGCTTCGTTTGTCTAGCTTCTACAACGCTACGACAACGGTGAAGTAAGTTCTTAAACCATGCATGGCTTTAGAAATTCTCATTCATGGTTTCTACTTTATTGTCGAGGTGTAGACCCGTATGACCTTCAGCGAAAATCTTGCAGATATTCTGAGTATAAGGTACGCAACCCTGTTCGACACACTCTCGATCTTCACCATGTGGTTCACGAGGGACTTGCGGACGATAAACCCAAAACCACCTTGGGACTGTCGGTCAGTAAGTCTCGGAAGTAGAGCAGGTTGCCGGATTTCAGAATTATCGTGTCCTCCCATTCGGATTTCAGATAATCCTACACACAAGTCGTCGGTATGTTTTGGGGTATCCGGATCTCTTCCGGAGATTCTTAGCACCCCTTGCCACGCCGTCACCTCGACCGCTACCGTAGTCGAGGGTAGATGGGCTGCCTGGTACTAGGGCCATTTTTGTTTTGCACTAATTTTTTTAGGGGGTTTTGCCATAATCGCCACGCTTGGCAAACGGGTGGGCGATCGCAGTATGGTTGTTACAAAAGCACAGAGAACGCTGCTGCCCATTCTCTGGTAAGTCCCTTATTCGCCTCTTACGACACCCACTAGAAGATATGGGATGGTGCTATTCTTTACGTCGGACACCATACGCATTACTGTCTTTTTTTTTAAAGAATTTGTATGTGAAACAATAGATTTGTGTTATGTTTTAGTATTTCGTAGGTATTTTATGTGATTTTAGCGTTTTCTGATAAATGTGTGCAGGTGATATAATACTTTTGTTAAAAAAAAGTGATTTACTAACACGATATTACTTATTATATTAGGTTTACAAACTTGATTGTATAAATAAATAACTGATGTAACCTTAGTATAAAATACATTATACTTATTTGATAACTCTTTTCATCTTTTCTTTGGATAAGCCCTTTTTTTATTTATTTAAACACAGAAGTAGTATTTCTGTGAACTTTAACGTATAGCAATAGAGCTCAAATTCGCGGTGAAAATTACCGGATTTTGGGACACTTTAACGTTTACTAGTACAAATCTACCGGGTACTGGTACAAATAGCCGTTTATTACTATTTTTGTATTATAGTTAATGCACATTTATATTTGTTTAAAAAGAGGATATTACACCAAAACTAGATAAAATTATCTATCCAGCAATATAAAATTTGTTTTTGTAAGTCTACTAGTTTTAGCACAGCAGACCTGCAAAGTCAGTGAAGTTCGAGACTTCACGGTTATTGGGCCGTTTACCTTAGACATAATTTTTTTATAGAAGACATAAATTTAGTTTTTATACGTCAATTCGGTATCGACTGGGTTGACTCATCGGGCCGAAGTGGAGTGTACTTAACTGTTTTATTAGTCAAGACTTGGCAGGCGTTTATCATAAGATTATGTACTTAGTTTACTTGAAAAATTACGAAAAAAACACTCATTTTTTTGAGCAGTCGTGTAAGCCTTTCAGTGAAACGAAATCGCCCGTGCTCGTGGCGTAATAATAACTGCCTCTCGGGTCGATCTTTAGGTTAAGCCGTCCTTGCCTAGGTTGTTCCGTGGATGGGTGACCTCCTATTACATAACGAGTTTCCTCCGTGCCTCGAAGGCTGGTCCAGGCTACCATGTATAGCTCTTTCGCAGTCGTCAGTGGGTCTACAGGTTGTCTGAAAGACGCATAACCATTCTTCATCAACAGCCTATTAATGTTCCCACTGTTGGGACACAGGCCTCCTCTCTTTGAGAGGGAATGGGCTATAATCTACCACGCGGGCCCAGTGCGGATTGGTAGATGTCACATGTCTTCGAATTTTTGGTTCTAAGACATGCTGGTTTCTGGAAATTTACACAAAGTAATGTGCCTGCCTGGGTTCGAAACCACGACCTTAGTGTTCGTAAGTCGGGGCCGTCACCACTGGGCCACTAGTTCTTACCAAAGGATATCGTATAATCCAGTACTAACTGCGTTGTGGAGGTCAGTTATGCAGTCGCTCCAATTAGTATCTGCTTTATGCGAGTCTAATTTTCTTAATTTTCGTCTAAGGGTTTAGACTGTTTCGTGGGTGTAGTGGTCGCAAGCGCGGTTGTTGGTTGCTGAGCACGAAGTTCTGCGTTCGATTCTGAGGTCAGGCAAAGGGTCCCACTAGTTCAATCGTAGGACTGTGCAGTAGAACTAGTGGGAATGATCCGTTTTTTCTACTCGACTGTACATACAAACTTTGAAATTAGCTCGAATCTAAACATAGTGGTTCGAATCGCCCCATTCCTAAGAGCTATTGGTCGATTCACACCACTCGGCGCTCCAAGAACCACCGTGGTGCGAAACAGCCCATTCTTAAGAGCTCTTCTGCGTTTCACAACGCGGTCCGAACCGCTCGTGGTGCGAAACGACGAACGACCCACATTATTAACTATTGGGTTTTTTCATCAGGAAGCAGTAGTAATAAGTCTCAGTAGCAGCTTCGGAGTCTAGATTTGTACATGGTTAATGGCAATGGGGCCGCACACTGTTACATGGGACTTTAAATAAAGAAGAAAACATTTTTAGCTAAAGTTTGTACATTTGTATGTAGGAGGTTATCTTCGGAACTACTGATCCGATTCCGAAAATTCTTTCACTAACGGAAACCTACGTTATCCCTGAGTGATATAGGCTACATATAAAACGTCTCCATGGGTTAGTTTTCGTACAAAACGGTAGCGAATCCGGGCTCATAAGCTGGAATGGGCTCAATACGTGAGCGGAGCCACGAGTGCAACAGAGCCTTATACCGTCAAATTGGTCCTAGGTTGCTGCATCCCCACTTCTATGACCTAATACCCCACAAACAACGCCATAAATCACAAGATAACACGGGCAAACACACGCCTCACACTAATTAAATGATTACTAGCACTTCGCCCGCGACTTCGTCTGCAAAAATTGTGATAGCGCGGATATAAATATAATTTAAAACATTTTATTTTAAATTAAATATGTCGAGACCAAAGTCATGTGCAATGAAACACCAAAAATAATAAAAGTAATAGTACAACATGACCAGGAATACTTTTACCTGGGTCAAGTAGTCTCTTTCCAGGCGAGGCAAAACAAAGACGTCGCAAGACGAACAAAAAACGCCTGGAAGCTACTGGTCCAAGGAATTATTCAAGGAAGAGTTGCCTATATATAGCACTGAACCGCGAACTTGTGGACCATGTGTATTCTTCCCGTATGATGCAAAGACTTGGTCTTTGACAAACATCGAAGAATTTTTAGAATTAGATCGTTAGTTTCGGAGATTACCCTCTACATACAAACTTTCAAACAAACAAACGAATTGTACCTCTTTATAGTATTAGTATAGAAAAGCCATAAAGCCCAAGAAACACGAGTTTTTATCAAAACAATTATCTTTTTAATATAAACATGTCTTTAGTCCTACCCTTGAAGTTTAGAATAATAGTTGTCTCTATATATTTCGTATTTTTTTCCGTTGTTTTTCATTATATTTTCTGTTTTGGTACGTTTAGTTGTTTTTGTGTTCAGTGGTTATTTTAGTTTTATCTTGTTTCATTTATCAGTGTCGTATAAGTGGTTTTTCAACTGTTTAGTTTTCTAGTGTGTTATCCGGAAAAGGAATAGGCCTTTTGATATTCTAGTTTCTAGGTTTTAAGTAAAGACTAGGGGTTGTGGAAAGGCACCTTGCGATATTTTTTTGTTCTGGACCAAACCTGGGGATCTATTGGAGGTCACAAGTGCCAAGATTCACACAAGTTTTCTTGAAAACTCAAGTTTTTAAGCTATAATTTATTTTTAAATACTTCTGTGACACCTGTACTATTCTATGCATCCGATTGCATCCATCACCACAATATTATAAGTGCGTTACATTGAGTCCTACCGTAAAACGATTTTTGCGTAGAATTAATTATGTTTTGTTAGATTTCGTGAAGGCCAAGGGTCTATTTAAACCTTGTATAACATCAATGAGAATACCATAATTAATAAACTCCTTCTCTTTGCCCACAGATCAACAGCAGCCAGCCAAACACCGCTACACAACAAATGGATTAGCCTTATATTATAAATAAGCCAATCATATTTAGCCTAAGCATAACCATGGCACGACACATAGTGACAGTATGCATGTTTTGCCTCCTATGCGCAGCCCACTCCTGCGGCTCACACATAGACATACAAAACGATGGTGTTTTAACCTACGACTCAAACATAAATGATGTAGATCATATAAATATAGACTTAGATGAAGACGGAAGAAAAGGGTCTGCAAGATATCACCAAAAAATACAGAAGATTAGACAAGGGAAAGCAAAGAGAGAGGTCAAAGTAGACCCAGACACATATGTGACGCAGATTTTTAGGTTATATGGTGACTCGAGTAGTATGACTATGAATCTGACAGGGTTTAATAAGATGCTTGAGGAACTGGATCTTCATAAGTTGGTGGAAGGTGGAGAGAGTACGGAGAGCAGAGACTATATGTATGGGAAGAATGTTAAAGAGGAAGTTGTTAATGTGAGTATTTTTGTTATTTTTTATTTGTGTTCTCTTGTTGGATACCCCGCAGCTTATATTGAGGGACAATTTGATAACATAACCTGTGATCCCCGAAGAGTTTGGTAGACGTGCATCTAACAGAACGCCCACGTCTGGCAAGTTATGTTTAAGGCCCATGTAATAGGGGGCGAGCCTATTGCCATCAACTGAGCACAAATTCTGACTCCGTGACTGCTACTGAGAAACTCCTGTTGAAAAAGCCCAATAACACTTTTTTATTACAGTTGCTCAAAAAGTGGCGTATTGCAGGGACGTATAGCGTTCGGGATGTGGGCTATTACGTACTCGTGCTTTTTCTTTACCATTCCCGAACACGTGCGTTCTCTTTCCCAACTGTCAAAATAATGTCCATTAAAAAAAACCAACCACGAAGTTTTTACTAAAAAAAAATGATAGAAGTTTTTATGATTCATGCAAATATTTCTAAAGAAGCTACTAATTTGTTTCAATATAAGATTTAATTATTTGATTCAATTAGTTAAAGGTTTCATTCCATTTCATCTCATCAAATTTCATTTTCATTTCATGTCAATAAAAAAAATCTCCTGAAGACTTGGCTGTATGGCATAGTTCACTTTGCTTACCCAGAATGGGTGAAGAAAACAAAAAAACTCTGCTTATATTCTTTTACGGTTGGCGCCATTTTCAAAAATGTTCTTTGCGAGATTAATTACGGTTTTATTATTTTATTAAATTGCTTCATTTTTTCGCAACTGTATTAAAAATAGTTGTTCAGTACACGTGCGGAACCGTCATTGCAACTTGTTCCGACTGTCAACCCTCGCCGTCGGCAGTGCCTAGGCTCGGGCAGACATTTGTCGGAACTCTTTGCAATGACAGGCTTTCCGCACTTATAATGAAATATACTATTCCCGTTACACATGTTAAAAACACGTTTAACGTGTGGCGACTAGCGACATCTATCGCAACACCTGCGTACTAACAACAATCGACAGAAATTCTTACATCGCGCTATCAACATAAGCCTATATAGGAGTTCCCGACTTACATATGTCGGGCAGTTAGCCCGCCGGACACAACACCCGTCCTGTCGGAGGATCCTCCCTTTTCTATGGGGGATGAGGAACTTTACACCCTGTTCCTCATACCCCCAAAAACGCATTTATGATGCAAGGGATCCCAAATCTTTTCGTTTCTCGAATAACTAATTAAATGTTAATCCATTTCTTTTATTCCAGTGTATGAACAGCTCAGACCTAATCACAACAGTGAACACACGATTAAAACCTCCCCACGACCACCCCACAGAACACACTGACCACAATCACCACCCCGACTCAGAAATGATCATCACAGAGTCGACCCTCCAATCCATATGCCCCATACTCCTGTACCAAAAACTAGCCAACACCTCCATAGAACGCACAGGCTGCGTCAAAGAGACTAGTATAGGAAGAAGAACAGAAGTAGCTCCAAATGTACAAGCACATGTGCCACAAGAAATGGCGTACACCAAAAATATGTACGCTGTTTGGTTGTACTCGTCCTTGTGCATCTTAGCCATCAGTGCCTGCGGTCTACTTGGAGTAGCAGTCATTCCTATCATGCATAAGACTTACTATAATCATTTACTGCAGTTCTTAGTAGCGTTGGCAGTTGGAACCCTATGTGGGGATGCCTTACTGCATCTCATGCCTCATGCTATGAGTCCAGACCATGATCACGGTCATAATCACGGACAAACTGAGGTAGAAATCCGAGCATCTCATGACGATGGGATGTGGAAAGGATTAGCAGCTATGCTAGGAGTAGTCTTCTTCTACTTCACCGAAAAGGGTTTAACGGTAGTCGTTGAGTGGAGGAAACGTCGCCAGAAGCTCGAGGAAGACAAACTCCCCACAAGAGTCCGTGTGCTGAAAGACGAGAGCGTCATGGGCTGTTCCGGAGGCCCGAAAACAGAGAATTCCACCTCAAATACGCTTATGAAAATCTTCAAAAGAGACGAGAAAGGTGATCCTACTACAAAAACGTGTAAACATAAGTATTCGGAGTACCCTTATTGTTATGATGAGATTGATACGGACACCCATGATGATCACCACTTAAGGGACGGTATACCTTCAAGTCCGAAGCATGGAAAGAAGCACAATAACTCCGTGAGCGTGGTGTCTTCGAATGCCCTCAATGCTGAGGGTAAGGAGGAGCCTACAGCCAAAGACTGGTTGTTGAAGGGAGAGGCTCAGCCAGCGGTTGTGGAGATGAACAATATTAAACATAAGGAGGATGGAGTCAAGGATCTGAAGGATGGGGATAGTTATACTGTTATTTTGAGGTGAGTTGACATTTTGTTTTGTGTTTGGACATCTTGGTCTTATAGAATTAACAAGAGCTCTAACCGAAGTATGTGCGAGTGGAAATTATGTGTTTCCTACTAGTCCGCTATTATTTTATGATTAATCGAGTTGTGGGATCCAAGACAGTTAAATTGTGTCTCTGGGACTTCGTTGAGCTTCATTGTCTTAGGAGGCGTCCATAAATTACGTGAGGTGTTTTAGGGGGGGAGGGGGTCGAGTGAAATCTCATCTAATCTTACGTTGGAGAGAGGGGGGGTCTCGGCAAATATCACGCATTTTTTTTTGTATAAAAAAAAAACTGTTTTGGTCCATTTAATCCAGATTGTACGTCATGCTTTATTACACTAATAATTAAACTCTCAGCAATATTGATCTTGTCTTAACTAGTCGTAAATAAAAGCACGAAGCAATTTTTTTTTTCTTTTTTACAATAACAATCCAACGCGTTTACGTAAGAAACCCACATTTTGAAAAATCTCACGTGAGATTGGGAAATGGGGGAGGGGGTCGAATAAAATCTCACGACCTCTCACCAGGGGGGGAGGGAGGGACAAAAAATTTAAAAAAACACCTCACGTAATTTATGGACGCCCCCTTGGCACTTTTCTGCTGGTTGCCACTGTTGATTCTGGCTTTCAGGAGCTGCACTATTTTGAGGACAGTGTGGCTTCTACAATCGTTAATTGGATAGCATTTTGAATCATTTCAGTTTAATGTTTTGATTTCCGGAAGGTTATTGTTATCAAAATGCTTGAAGTACTTCGAGAAAACAGCAAGAGAGTGAATTTGACGGAATTAGCAAAAAACTATTTGTTGCCGACCTTCTGTCTGATCTTCCTAACTTTACAACTTACTCTTCAGGGTTTTATATGCAACTGGCCTGTTGGTCTAGTGGTTAGTGACCCTAACTGCTATGCCGGAGGTCGTGGGTTCGATTCCCACCCAGGACAAATGTTTGTGTGATGAGCACGATCATTTGTTCTGTGTCTGGGTGTAATTTATCTATAATATGTATGTATTTAGAAATATATAAGTATGTTTATCAGTTGTCTAGTACCCATAACACAAGCTCTGCTAGTTCTGCTTAGCTTGGGACTAGATGGCGTTGTGTGATAGTTGTGGAATATTATTATTATTAACTCATGTATCTACGACAAATAAATATGTTTTCTTTTAGGGAACACTCCCGAGCCCACCACGGCCACTCCCATTCACATGGCCACGTGCACGCACCACCGTCTTCCATAGCGTCTGTCGCGTGGATGGTCATCATGGGCGACGGGCTCCACAACTTCACTGACGGCATGGCTATAGGTAAGTGCATCAATATGGCCGATCAATCTTATCACCCTTCTTTTTAGGGTTCCGTACCTCAAAAGGAAAAAAATGGAATCCTTATAGGATCACTCGTGTGTCTGTCCGACCATTCCCCCCCCCCCTTATCTCCTAAACTACTGAGCCTTAAATTCTAAAAAAATACAAAAATGGTACAGTCGAACAAGCTAATAAGTATACAGCCAGCTAACTTGTATTACCTTTTAAGACTAAACAGATACATTTAGCATACAGCGGTTTAAAATACAGCGTTTGACATCAGTCGCTTAATGCGAAACACTTGATAAAACAAAATTACAATCAATATTTTCAGTGTTATAGAATTATAAAGATCTCTACCCTGTACCTATACTTATTAGCTTGTTCGACTGTACAAGTCCGACTTGCACTTGGCCAGGTTTTTTGGTCTGGCGTGGAAAGTCGTCACGGAAGCCCTCCGCTCTGCGGCGAACAGAGGGGTCTGTCAGACTGTAACTGGCTAAAAACCACTCCGGTGTTCCATTTCCACACTTGCACCGTGGATCATGCGGGTCTCCTCAAGTGCCTCAATTGTAATAATTGCTGTTTTTAACCGACTTCAAAAAAAGGAGGAGGTTATCAATTCGACTGTATTTTTTTTTTTTTTTTTATGTTTGTTCACTCATAACTTGCGACTGGGTGAACTGATTTTCATTATTCTTTTTTCATTTGAAAGCTGGTGCTTCCCGTGTGGTCCCATTGTCACCATTTCAATATCTGATGATGGGATCTTGTAGAAATCGGGGGAACTCTTCAATAAATAACAGCAGATTAACCGCGATTGTTGCTATAGCATATCTAAGCATTGTTTACGCCATCACACAACATAATATCACGCCTGTACTCACTACAAAGGTTATAAAAACTATTTGGTGAACAATCTGATGAAGAACTTCGGAGATAGACAACGGAACTCCTCATTATATGATAGCAAATGGACTGGCATTGCTGAAATCTCATGTCTGTCTATTGTTTACACCAGTTCATAACATAACATCACGCCGGTACGTTGTGAAGGGGTAAGCACATGTGAACCACTAAAAAGTGAAAAATAAAAACTTTTTTCCAAAAAATAAAACCGACTTCGACAAAAATAAAACACAAAAAAGTGAAAAATAAAAATCAGCTTCTGAAGTCGGTGGCAAAAACATGAAATCAAACAAAGTCACCGACTTCAGAAGCTGATTTTTATTTTTTTTTCTGTTTAATAGGCCGATGGAAAGTGATACACCTTACATCTACCTTACCTTTAAGCTTCATATTCGGTATGGTCACAGCTCCCAAAAACATGCTGACTGGCTTATCGCTAGCCACGATTTCAGCTTGGTCGTATAGTTCGATCAAAAACAAGAATAGAATAGAATAGAATGCATTTATTTGTCAGAATATTGTACAAAGCTGGAAGGTGTTTTATATATGTAGATCAGAATATTCTGCCGTTTCCGGCGTACAAACATGTATAGTTTTGGATTATCATTAGGTACATTAAAATTAAGTTATCAATCAATAGAAATTACAAATAATATAAATGAGTTGAATTAAATTATAAAACAGATTAATTAAGTACTAAAGTCAAAATTCAATGAAGTCAAGTGGATAAATTAATATGATATAAAGTATATAATGTCAAGTATTCATTGAGGTGAATTTATCATTCATAAAATCTTGAGTAGAATAATAACATTTGTTTAAAAGAAAGTTAAATAATTTACATTTAAATGTTCTGAGGCTGAGAGTTTTGAAGCCACCAGGTAATTTGTTATAAACAGTAATGGACATACAGTAAACATTATTTGAAAACAATTTTATTCTACGCCTAGGAATAAAATGAAGACATGACTTCTTCTTTACGTGACGATAAACTCAAACTGTGCAGACCAATATGTAGCCACCTGCTCAGCTCTAACATTTGCATCGATTGAATCCTGAAAGGTGCAAGTGGCTGTGCAGGATGGACAGGACAGGAGGTGGCGCATATCCTGCAGAGGGACATACTTTCTGACATAATAATGTTCTGTTTCCAGGTGCCGCCTTTGCTTCAAACATAGCGGGTGGATTCTCTACAGCCATTGCGGTGTTGTGCCACGAGCTGCCGCATGAATTGGGTATGTTGTTCAATGCTACTTATCATCATCATCATCATCATTTCAGTCGAAAGACGTCCACTAACATAGGCCTCCCACAAGGTGACGCCACATTGACTGGTTCCGTGCGTCTTGCATCCAGCATAACTTATGCCTTACAATAGGGGATCGGACTGGGTCAAAATAATATAATTCTGTTTAGTCCGTAAGTTAGATTATCGAAAAATATTGAATACGTGTTTTTTATTTTATCAAATCAATAAAAATTGACGAAGATAAAACGCGTCAAAGATTTGAGTGGGAGGTTGTGACGTCACTGCTCGCTAAGAAATATCATACTAATGTCTTAGAATATGACGTCACACGAGTTTTCAAAGCACTGTATCGTCTTCATTGTTTGTTTACGTAAAAAAAGAAAAAAATATGTGTCCAATATTTTTTGGAAATCTATCTGACGGACTAATTAGATTTTTTTAGTTAACATCCCTATTGTCTTCATGAATAGTATAGTCCTTCTGACCGTTTTCGGCCAACGGCCAATATCCGCTTAGAATAGCCATCGGCACGGCAGATATTATAGTGCACAAGTGTGTGCGCAGGCACAGGTGCACTCTCTGTTCCTTTACTCTCATAGTCTAATGAGACGCATTCCGACATGACCGGAGAGTGATCAGACGCAAGACTAACGGCTAAACGTGCTTTCCGAGGCACGAGTGTGCCCTATAGTCTAAGGCCTATCCCATGTAATAGAGGGCGAGTCTATTCCCATCAACCGTGCCTAAATCCATATTACGTGGCTGCTACTCAGAAACGCCAGATGGAAAACTTCAGTATCACTCACTTTGCTCGACCCGGGAATTGACCCCAGGACTTCGTCCTTAGCAGTCGCGCTTGCGACAACTAGACCAACGAGGCATCCGTTTTACTTATTTACTTTACTGTTAATTGAGTACTTAATATATTTTAATTCTACTCTCATTAAATGTTATCTAGAAAATGCTATAAAATATGTAAAACCTTACTTTTATTTCTATTTGTTATGTCTAGTCCCATAAATATTGTTGTTTAAGTAGTTTAGTGGTACACGATATTCACGTGTTGTTTTTAATGTCAATGTCAGACTGGAAAACCGGTTTTTGACTGATAGTAAAGTTTCTATTATTAATTTAAACTTCATGTGCAACAGTGGTACATAGGCGGACTCGGCGGACTTAATGCCATTTATTTTCTACCAGACAACCTTTGGGTTAAGTAAGACAACATTATAACTACACTGTTGTATTAGACTAGCCTGTAATGATAGTGTGTGTGTGTTTAAATAAATAAAATTATGATAGGGTACCAAATATCTAAAATCTAATTAAACCAGAGAGGATCTATCTAATCTCGTATACAGTTCTTAACTCGCGGAGAAATCAAATTCCTACCTGTAAATAGTAAAGTCATGACTTAAATCATTTTGAATTGATACTTTTATTGGCATACATATTAAATTAATTAAAAACTATAAAATAAACTAAACTAAAAATAAACTATAAAAAGGCATCGAAATACTGCGCCTCAACGATGTCAGCCGGTAATGTGCCCAAAAGACTGGCGGCATTGCCTCGTTGTATGGCAACACTTAGCCTCCGGCCAAGATAAAAGCCAGCTCTTGGGTCACGAGAAGCGTCAACTAATCGTTTCGAGATTTCTTTAAACAGGCTATGAGCACTCGGACCCCACGGCCCCAGAGTTTCAACCCCTAACGGCTCGAAAATATAGTTTCCGCAAAGGTTAAAAAAAAAACTAAAAATCAAACTTATTCTTATAGTGTGGGTCGTAGGTCTAACGACCCCACACATCCTAGTGTCCAGAGTTTCTAAACCGCCTCGCCAAACTAACGCAAGAACTACTAGAACTTATTATCACTCTTTTTTATATATATATATATTATTATAGCTCACTTTGTTTGCATTGTAACCCTACTGTGACGTCCTACAACGAATACGCCGAATTACCAGTAACCATATACAGGGTGTTATCCAGTGTTCGATTCTCGTCCAGCATCATCTTCCTGCCCTTACCCCATGTCATTTGGGGTCGGCGCAACACGTTTTTTCCTTACATTCTGCCCTGTTAGTCGTCACGTTATCATTTATTCCTTTTTCCTTCATATCACTCCTCACACACTCCATCCATCTTTGATTTTTTTATTCGATTCTCGTCCGAAATATGTAAAAAAACTATGACTTTAATTTGTGACGTAATTGTCCCACGGACCCCGGTGGCGAGACTTTTCCGAAATATTTGGTATGGTTCTGTCTGTTATTTATCAGTGTTTCTTTTTTGTTTATATTTTTATTATTATCATGTAACCATGCCCTATTGCGGGTTTCAATATGTCCCTCGTTTAATATAGGTATAAAATTATTATTATTATTATACTGTATAGGTATAAAATTACTCAATGTATAGAATTTGCCCAATCGAATTTGATGATTCAACGATAGGCATAATTTTCGACTTTTTAAATTTTCGCTTGATTTAATTTGCGTTAGAGGTTATAATAATAATAATTTATTTATTTCAGACACAGTCCATAAAAATTAAAATGACACAACACACAAATGTAAAACTAAAATAATCAACACAAATCAAACTTCACATAGGTACACATTAGTTACATAATATTTCATCAATGTCGAGCGCACCTAAATCGAATTAAAATTATTTAGTTTTATGACATTTTATTTTAGTTGGGGCTAAAGAACTTTACACCCTGTGTTCTTAATACCCCTAAAAATCTAACTCTCATTTTCTCTCTTCTAGGTGACTTCGCAGTCCTCCTAAAAGCAGGCATGTCTGTGAAGCGGGCAGTCTGCTACAACATCCTGTCTTCAGCGCTGTGTCTGTTCGGCATGGTGTGCGGTGTACTGGCTGGTCACGCGCCTTCAGCCACGCGCTGGCTGTTCGCGGCTGCGGCGGGCATGTTCCTGTATATTGCGTTGGTTGATATGGTAAGCTAGAGATCAATCTGATAGTGGATTGTGCAATCTGGTAGTGAGTTGTGCAATCTGGCAGTGGGTTGTGCATTCTGGTAGTGGATTATGCAATGACTGTGGTAGTCGATTGTGCAATCTGGCAGTAGTGCAGCCTATACATAATGAATTGTGCAAATTGGCAAGATTTTCCAGAGTTTGTAACGTGCATATGTTTTGTGAAGGTTGAATACTCTATAGACATCAAGGGACAATATTAAGCCTTCATCGCCACATTTTTGTATTATTTCATACATTTAATACTTTACTTTTTTCTACAGATGCCAGAGCTAAGTACATCACACAGCAAAGAAGGCACTCTTTGCCAGTGCATACTACAGCTGATGGGGCTGGCAACTGGCATTGGCATCATGCTGGTCATTGCCCTCTACGAGGAAGACCTTAAGACTTTATTTGGTTAACAAATGTGCAAACTGGCAAAAACCTGTGCAAAATGACCGAAACCTGTGCAAAAATGTTTGGAAACCTGTGCAAAACGTGAGAATATATGGTGAACCCAGTGCTGAGTGCCAATTGGACTTTAAACAAGTGTTTAGTGGCTATAAGCAAAACTTTGTTTATGGTGAATGACCATAGTGTACAGAAAAAGTGAAATAAAAATGTAATAGTGAGTTTTGGAAAATGTCTTTGATGGTTATCTCGAATACTACTTACAGGGTTGCAATGGTCTTTTGGCGTATGAGTAACTTTAATAGAGGGCGCTGTTGGTAGAGAAATTGTAGTGTAAAAGCAAGGTATGGGTGTGTTAGTTCCAATTTTGGCCACACGTCAAAAGATCCTTGTACAACTATACTTCAATTATTTTAACCATTTCCGGTGCTATTTGAGACACCTGTTTTTGAGATTTATTCACAAAACACTTGTGTGTATATTGTATACTTAATTTTGTCCTTTAGTACAATATTAGAAAATCATCCTGTATACTACTTTAGAGAAAAAGTGTCTTTTCTCTATGATTTCGGACACCAATTATTTTTATTTTGGTGTTAATTACTTATAGAATTATAATTTGAACTTAAATGGTACTTATAAATGTAAATAAAATAAACTAAAAAAATAAATTGTGATAATGTTACTACGAAAAACTTAAATGTGTTACTTGTAAAACTCGAATATTATAATTTACTGTCAACTACTGTAAAACCGACGATAACTATAATTATATAAATGTACTTATAAGAGTAAATTAAATGTATATTTTAAAATGGCTTTTTTCAAATTACATGTCTTTTTTTCGAAATATTAAGTTAATCATGACTCTAGTAACGATCTCCTAGATAGTTTAACCGTACTTTCTGAGATAAAATAATGTGATCTACCCAGTTTATAAATTCTACAAGTACCCAAAAAGTCTAAATTTGTGCCTGGTTGATGGCAATAGGCTCGCCCCCTATTACATGGGACTTAAACATAACTGGTGTAATGTGGGTGTACTATTAGGTATACCTCTGCCTAACCCTGCGGGGATTATAGGCGTGATGTTATGGCGTGATTTATGTAGATATACACATTCAAGCCAGTCTTAAACTAATCTCAGTCTAAACAATAGAGGCTAACTGAAATTCATAAAGCCTTCAAAAGTTCTTCTCAATAGATGACACGTTTACAAAGAATCATTTTGTAAGAAATATCATTCATATCAAGATTATGAAGAACACAGCTACTTCGGCAATTCGTAAATTTATAAAAATATGTGACTTGTACCTAAAAGCTCAAAAAATCTTTAATAATATGAGAGAAATTAATTATTCAGAGTTAACAATATAAATAGGAGAGCTACTATTAGAAATGTTGGTGTAATTAGGAAACTGTAAAAAAAACAAAATTGACTGGAATTCACTTGTTTTTTCTCAAATATTTTTATCGCTTCATAGTTTACAAAATAATGTTCACAAACTTACAATAACTGTGTTTGATAGTGACGTAATAATATATGGCTTGCTTTGGCCCGCGTCTTCGCCCACCTTACCTTTGCAAACCTCATGGGAATGTATTATCATCATCTACCTAGGGTACGCAGGGTTGAAACCTCACGGAAATATTGTATTATCATCATCTACCTAGGGTACGCAGAGTTGAAACCTCACGGAATTGTGTTATCATCATCTACCTAGGGTACGCAGGGTTGAAACCTCACGGAATTGTGTTATCATCATCTACCTAGGGTACGCTGGGTTGAAACCTCACGGAATTGTATTATCATCATCTACCTAGGGTACGCAGGGTTGAAACCTCACGGAATTGTATTATCATCATCTACCTAGGGTACGCTGGGTTGAAACCTCACGGAATTGTATTATCATCATCTACCTAGGGTACGCAGGGTTGAAACCTCACGGAATTGTATTATCATCATCTACCTAGGGTACGCTGGGTTGAAACCTCACGGAATTGTGTTATCATCATCTACCTAGGGTACGCAGGGTTGAAACCTCACGGAATTGTGTTATCATCATCTACCTAGGGTACGCTGGGTTGAAACCTCACGGAATTGTGTTATCATCATCTACCTAGGGTACGCAGGGTTGAAACCTCACGGAAATGTATTATCATCATCTACCTAGGGTACGCAGGGTTGCGCCGCTGAATGAGCTGTGCTACAAAGACCTGGCTATTTACCTTTATCTAACGTGACTTTACACAGCTAGTGGTAAAAAGATCCGAATTCCATTATTTACAGATCGACCCCAACTCTAGCGTAGCGTAGTGGGGGCCGGGGAACCCTGGGGCTGCACATTTCAGGAGGCCGCAGAGAGTGGAGCCAGGCAGTGTCAGGTCATGGTTATCAGATCTGGGGGTCTAAAATGGCCACTTTAGCAGATCAGAATATGAATTGACCTTTCAAAATAGTAACTGCGTCTGTGACCATTTTACGAATTTAACGCAATTCATATTGTTTTCCTATTATTACTTACCTATGATCTATTTTCCTTAATGGTCCCAGACGCTGTTACTATTATGAAAGGTCATTTACGCTTTTTGACGCAATTCCTATTATGAACTGCTAAAGTGGCCGTTTTAGACCCCCTGATAATGAGTTGTCATCGAGACTACGTTGTAAGAATAAGGACAACCAAGCAGTGCAGTATTTTCCTTACTATAAGTCGCTGCCCTGGGACGGTTTTTTGAACTAGCTTTACGTAGATTTCGGACAAAATCTATAAACAAGCACTATATTCTTGTAACCTGCCGCTAAAGTTTTCTGGCTCGCTTCACTCGCTCTTGTCGCGGAGTTATCTGAATTGTCCAATCCTTCAATACGTTTATAGTAAAAGTACGTAATTTTTTTTGCCCTATCAAGGAAATCAGTTACTGTTCCGAGTTGAGGAGCAAAACTTTTCGAATTCGCTTCGCTCGCTCTTGCATATTAGTGCCCTCTTATCTCTCTATGAATTTGTTGAAATATTAAAAATGTTATGTATCCGATGTGTAAAGTGTAACATTTTCAAATAATACCCACTTTTTGCTAGCTTTCTTGACTAATAATAAAAATAGAGGGGGCTATCAAATTAGGGCCCCCGGCGGTAAAAACCCACACTACGCCACTGGACCCCAAGGCGGAGCTCAAGGCTAAACAATAACAGCCGCTAGGATCAAACTTCAGGTTAAGCCGCGCTGGTCATCTCCTTGTTTACCCTTAGGATACGAGTTCCTATAAACGGGCAAATAAGCCAAGAATACAATCTAAAAGCCAGAATATCCAATCAAACCAGTTAGGTCAGAAGCTAATTATCTAGCCATGTTGATAAATAAAATAGATTATAACCGAATCTTCCTATTATATAATGCTTTAATTAGCTGTCAGTTGCAACGACACCTTTGTGGGCACTTGGGCAGTATACTTGAATACCACCTGGCTGAATGTCAATAGTTCTTTATCACGACTTGAGAGATTCTTACACACACACTAGGAATTTCTTCTGTATCGTGGGTGCGTTTACAAACATTTATACCTACTCACATGTACACAAACCAAACTTTCATACCCGAAGCAACCATAAAAAAAATTGTTTCGTGCGGGGATCGAACCCGCGACACCCAGCGCAGCAGTCAATCGCTCAGCCACTGCGCCAACCGTGCCGTCGTCATCTTGTGAAGACACTGCTACTTATCAATAAAATATGTGGAGTTGTGCTAGCTAATTTAATTGAAACCCTGTATAGTTCATGCTGACACGAAAAAATAGGATAATATAATATTTTGTGGAATAAAGCATAATCAGCTTAGAATGTTCCCACTGCTGGGACACAGGCCTTCTCTCTGGGTGACAATAATCCACCACGCGTGCCCAGTCCGGGTTGGTAGATGTCAATGTCTTCGAATTTTTGGTTCTAGCATAAGTTTGAAAACAAAGGACGATGTGCATTTCAGTATGGTTGTAATATGACTACAAAGGAACGTAGATTTTGTAATTTCAAAACGTTTTCTATGTAATAGTAATATATTGGGTGGGTAGAGATTGAGGTGGTTCTAGCTTTACTCCTACATTTGGTCATATTACTCATCATTTATAAAAAGTATGACATAACACTTCTATCACAATCTGCGGGGTGCTAAAGGAGTATATGTATTTTCATTGCTCAAACGCAATTTGACGCTACCGAAAGCGCCAATCTAGTAGCTAAGTTATGGCTCGATACATTTAATGAATTTTATGTTATGGCAATCTTCTATGAAATCTGGGCGTAAGAGCTATAGTTTGAGATATATTTCAATTCTGTTGAACTTACGCCCATTTTGGGAAAGATCCTTTGCTTGAATTTTCAAAATGAAAGGCATAATATCCTTGGAAGGGGTATTGTTACGCAATTAAAGTGCTGTATTCTTTTAGTCATTCATTTAAAGTAACACTAATATTAGGATTGAGTTTTCAAAGCAAGAGTAGTAAATAAAAGAATTAATGATGCGACGATTTCTTTGTATTTTGTTCCTAAACTTGTACTTATAATATTGTGAATAAGTAAGTGTTAATATCTTTTCATAAATACCACTATTTGTATCGGATACAAGTCACATCTACATGATATTTTATTCTTGTAAATATATTACATAGGTATTTTTGTTGCTATACAAAAACACTACAGCTCATCCAGGAAATGTGTGCGCTTCGTTAGTTTTCATTGTTTACAAATGATCACGCGTCACCTAGGTTTTACTGCGACACTGCGTTGCTATCTTAGTCCACCTATCAGACCTGGAAGTCTTTAAATAGCCTCTAGATACAGGTTGTTCGAAGCAAGGAAAACCTGGTCTGGTGGGCTTACTCCATTTGAATATTATCATCAACACTTAAGAACAAAAAGTGCGTGCACCTACCATTGCGGTTTTATGAAATTTTTATTCAGATGAGGTTTTATTTCGGTCGTTAGCAGTTACAAATATTTGCAATTGCATAGAATCCTAACCTTTACTGTGTAGTTGATTTCCGGTTCAAACGATTCCGTTCTTGGTGTAATTATCGTTAATGTTTCTTTTATAACAAGGTACTTAGTAAAAATAGCCAAGTACTATTAATTGTGACTCTAAAAACTTTCATCGTTGCATGTTCGTATAAGACGAAGATAGACGAAGAATACCGAAGCGCCCACTTTCTCTGGGAGATCTGTACAAGCTTTGATATATTTTTTGTATCGGATACAAAAGTGGACAACGACTAAAAAAACTCATTGTAAAAATATTTTAATACATAGGTGCATACTTTCTTGTATAAAACATGTTAAAATGCATTTCTATTCTTGATTAAATTGGTTAAGTTTGTTATTTTACTCAAATAAGCTGCTTTTGTCGATAAAACTTTGTGCCGTTGATAAATTGTGATATCGAATCGATAAATATCGTTGGAGCACAACACTAGCGATATTTATCGATGTCGATAGTTTATTAATTGAGGCTAACTTATTTCAAATGTTATGGACCATCTATGTTCTATGTTAGGGATTTAGTTTCCGCACTTAGTCCTTAAAAGTGGACCATTTTATGTGAGATAAGGACCATCGTATGCATGGAGTTATTTTACTTTTGATTGAAATATTTGTTCATGAACAAAATATTACTTTCGATATTTCCAAATTATTAGAAGATATTAAGTATGTATGTATATTCAACTCAAAAAATATATAATTTGTGTAGCGTATCTAATAGTATTTTAGACTGAATAAGTCTATAGAAAACTTGTTGAGCAAGAACTCCTAGGTTCGTTTCCGGGCCGGGCAAATTGTAATTGGGTTTATCTATCTGAAATTTCTCAGTCGCAGCCACCCACAGAGGGGTTATAATGTTCATGAACAAATATTTCAAAGTTAAATGATAACAAGTAATATAGAAACGCAGATTGTATACTAAGTAAGTTATTTTTAAGTGATTTTTGATTTTATTGGTGTTTGCAAATCATGTAAGATGCTGAGTTTAAATATCAAGTACGGACTGATGTCAAACTGTCAGGAAAAATTGACAGTTTTCAGGGGGTCTAAAGTGAACACTTTACCATCATTATATGAATTGCGTTGAAAAGCGTAAAATGGAACCTTTCATAATAGTTACTGCGTCTGTGACCATTTAGAAATATAGATCACAATAGGAAAATAAATGAATTGCGTTAAAATTTGTAAAATGGTCACAGACGCAGTATGAACGGTCCGTTTTACGCAATTCATATTATGATCTGCTAAAGTAGCCATTTTAGACCCCAAGTTTGTACAGTTATAAGGAAAATGTGTAAAAATGTGATCGCTATGCGAGCGTGTGATAAATAATGAAAATTGAACATACTTTGCTATATATTGTAATAAAATATAATTCAAATTCATAATTTTTAAACGGTTTTTATTTTTTACCTTCGTCCAACCCAAAGTGAGAGTATAGTACAGTCAGCAACGCCAATTTTATTGGGTATTTGACTATTGTTAAACATTCACGAAAATGTTATTTTATTTCAAAGAACTAAAAGAAAGAATTAACACGATGTGTGAAAAAAGTAATAAAATTGATCACTTCGGGAGGAGTCATTTGACGATTTACCAACCCCTAAAATAAAGGGTTAGATAACTGTGTAGTTAAGGTAAGGTGAGTAGTACTCGTAACTGGCGTGCGTATATGACCAGATGTATGAATGTGGACGAGGCAACAGGAGTATGTAAGGATCGTAGCAGATGGCGTTCTGTGTGAAAACGGCGTGAGTTTATGTATGTAAAGTCAATAAAAATACCGAAATCTTTTCAAAAAACATTTATTGAGTAAACTCAGTCGTCAGTACAACAACAATAATACACATGTGCCCACATCAGGGGGTCACGCGCTTGGGGTCGCGCGGGAACATCGATGTCTTGCGGATGTTGTCGAGCCCCAGGTACAGCATCACCACGCGTTCCATGCCTATACCACCACCTGACGAATTAAAATGGAATATTTATAACAAACATAACATCACGCCTGTAATCCTCGAAGGGTTAGGCAGAGGTGTACCTAATAGTACACCCACATTTCGCTAGTTATGTTTAAGCCCCATGTAATAGGGGGCGAGCTTATTGCCAGCAACCGGGTACCAGACTCCATGGATGCTACTGAGAAATTCTAAATGGAAAAATCCAATATCACTTTGCCCGACCTGGGAATTGAACCTAGGATCTTAGGCTGAGGAGTCGCGCTAGCGACCACTAGACCAACGAGGCAGTTATTTTTTAAGACTAGTATCGAATAATAGAGCGATCATTTATTTGTTCTTGAACTTTCTAGTTACGAAGATATTGGGGGTCAAAGTTCCAAGTTTTTTTTAAGAATCTGTACTACTCAATGCACCATCGGCAGTGATTTGAGTGCGTTACATTGAGTCCATTAAAACGAGATTATTCACCCCGAAAGAAGTTCGTTTCACAGTGTTTTTTTTTTACGTAGAGAAACTAAGTTTGATATACAGATTGCTTGGTTGACGGCTTCTTGAGGAGTCCGTGTATAGGATTTCCGTACAGTGCGAGATCAGCGTAAACTGGAAATGTATAGCTTGATGTGTAGCCGTCTGTACACTATATATGAAGCTTTGTTTTATTTACCTGCATGAGGCGGGCAGCCCAATCTGAAGGACTCGATGTAGGCGGCTATCTTGGTGATATCTGAAAAATTATAACAAACAAAAGTTACAATCTACTTATGAAGCATACAATTTTGTACTAAGGAACTAAGAAAGGGTTTCTGATAAATCATAGTCTAAAGGGATTGATGATCATAAAGGGATGAATATTTGTATGGAAGTTAGTTCATCATCTGCCTAGCCTTTCCCAACTATGCTGGAGTCTACTTCCAGTCTAACCGGATGCAGCTGAATACCAGTAATTTTACATGGAGCGACTGCCTATCTGACCTCCACAACAACGCAATAGCTGAGCAACAAGAAACCCCATGGTAAGTAGACCTCCGTTATGTATGATGATGGACGGAGAGGGGGAAAAAGGGCAAAGAAAAGATTGGATCTATTGTGTGAGGAATGATATGAAAGAGAAAGCAGTTAAGGCGAGGTTGCAGTACTTTGTTTTTATGTACGCACGACCTCACCCCCCGCCCTGCCGCGCGAGCGATATAATGCCTGTTTGTTGTTGAATGTTTTTTCTCTCTTGGAGAAAAATGATAAAGAAATTATACATTATGTGACCCGAGATAATACACATTTTTTACGACCTTTATTATGACATAAGTTTTATTTTTCAAAGCCTAATATAACTCAAGTAAAACGATTATTTAGCCATCATTTGGACATGTCTTTGCGATTTAATTGGATGCAGTGAAGTGTAAGTAATCGTGTATCGCATGCCCGACATATCATGATCGAAGAGTCAACTATGTAATACTTTTTTTTCAAAATTTAAATCCGTTCCATGTACGAGTAAAACGCTATTGTTGACGACGTTTATCGGGGTAACCTCGCCTTAATGATGCCGTGACGTCTGACAGGGGAATGGAAGATCAAACCGTCTCGCGCCAACCCCAAATAGAATGAGACAAGGGCAGGAAGTTGATGACGATATATAGCTGCACTCACCAATAGCGTGATGTTTGGCGCGTTCAGTGAGGAAGTCAGGGTCGTGTATCCTCTGCGCGCCGCTGAGTATCTCCTCCCCTCGCATGAACATGTCGTATGAGTTCGACACTCTCTGGAGTTACAAGATAATTATTGTGAGGTTGTGTGTATGGAAAATATTTCGGCGAGGAACTGAACTGGCGAGGAATGTTCCTGTCTCTGGAATCCTTCAAAACTTAGTTACTTAAAGCTTGTTCTTTATGCTAACCGCGCCTGGGTAGGCCGCGAAATTTTATTTTTTCTTACGTTTTGACAATTTGCAGAGATGATAGATGATTAAAATTCTGTAAATACATATATGTGTTATAGGCGCGGATCATAATTTAGTTCAACATGCAGCCTGACTGGTTAATTACAAAAAATAGTAACTACCACGGAGTCTGTATTTGAGCCTAATTGGTGGCAATACGCTCGCCTCCTTTTACATAGGACCTAAACTACTCTACTCTACTAGGTACATGTCTGCCTTATTCTTTGGGGTGGAACAAGTAAGTTGAATTTCGTGGTGGTTCCACCTTATAAAGCCGGCTGGGGTACACTGGATGCGGACACAGGGTGTTGTGACACATTGGGAGAGTCTAAGTTAATTGATATTTTCTTTCTTTTTCGTGTGGTTAGCGCCTAACCTAGTGTCAATAGTTTTTATGCCGCATGCGAAATTTCTTCTCAGGCATGTGGATTTCCTCACCATGTTCCTTTACCGAACTTAGTGATATAATTAGCTCTGATTTTTTGGATTCATTTGCGTATTGTACGCACATGAATCCGAAAATCAGAGGTGTCTTGGTTTCGAACTTGAGACCTATGACTTGGCAGTCCGACGGTACTAGCCTACTAGGCTATCACTCCTTGTAGTCCTTCGCTCTGCTAGTCGAGTCTACTCACCGGGTTGTTAGGGTCAGGCATGGTATAGAAAGGCCTGACCGCCAGCGGGTACTTGTCCAGTATATAGAAGTCCGTGTCGTACTTCGCTCTGACCAGTCTGCCCAGGAGTTTCTCATCAGGAGTTGAGAGGTCGTCTTCTTCGCCAACCGTTACTCCTGAAATAAAAAAGAAGGCATTTAGCAACACTGTTATATTTCTCAAAGGGGTTTGTTACCCCTTTGCCAGTCAAATTATATCAACGAATTGAGGACAGCTTCCTTTAAAAGTCATTTAACCTTTTGACCGCCACAGACGACAAGCCAAAAAGTACCTTAAGTCGACAGACTTCAGGTACTTTTTTGCTTGTTCGGCTTGTCGTCTATACGTGGCTGTGGCGCTCAAAAGGAACCATAAGCTTCTTTATTTATTTAAGTAATTGACACCCATTGCCATTGATCATCATCTTCTGGCGTATGTCCCATGCTACTTGAGGTTCGACTTTAGCCAAAGAAACGCGAAGCAAGTTTATCAAAAATCTCTGCGATTTATCATCTGCCTAGAATTTTCCTAATTATCGGGTCAGCTTCCCGTCTAACCGGATGCCGCTGAATACCAGTTTTCAGACTTTCGAGCCATTCAAAATTTTATTTTTATTCAAAATTTTCTGCGAGTCAGAGACAATTTTTAATGTAGTTTAGTTAAATTAACGAACAAAGTAAATGGTGTATATTTAATATCTGTGTTACCTGCTTCCTTCAGCATTTGTATGGCCTGTGGGAACTCCAACCTGAGCGGCGGCTCCAGAAACTTGAAAGGCTCTACGCGGTACTGCTGCCCTACCGTCTCGATCTCAGACGCGTATCTGAAAATATACCAAATTATGTTATAGCAAGTTGTGCCCCGCGACCTTTGTTCGCGTGAAACCTATCTATCTATCTTTTATAAAAATTCTCGTGTCACAGTGTTAGTTTGCTATACTCCTCGAAAACAGTTTGACCGATTTTTGTTGAAATTTTGTGTGAATATTCAATATAGTTTGAGAAAGGTCATAATCATTTTTTATATACTTACGTGATAAGGGTGGTCCACCCCAGTTTTTTAGTCATACATAAAAATTTCAACGGGAACGAAGTCGCGGACATCAGCTAGTTTAATATTTTAAGAAGAGATAGATAGATAGATATTACTTCCCTATTTGAATCGGATTTTGTTAACAATATCAAGGGTTTGAATTTTTTTGCACGGAACCCTAATCCTTTTTCTAAAATAAAAATGGCCTATGTTAGTCCTCTTTTTGGAGGGTGGGAAATACTCTAATGACTACTCCTGCTCTGGGCGGAGCAGAAGGGGGTGTCAGACTTCTACTGACTAAAAACCACCCATCCCTCTTAGCCCTTTTATGTCCGGGTCCGTGGTATCTCTTTCGAACAACCTGCAGCCCCGGTAATGTACTCTACTGGTCTGATGTACTCTACTGGTCTGATGTACTCTACTGGTCTGATGTACTCTACTGGTCTGATGTACTCTACTGGTCTGATGTACTCTACTGGTCTGATGTACTGTGGCGACTAGCGACATCTATCGCAACACCTGCGTACTAACAAACGATCGACAGAAATTCCTACATCGCGCTATGAACATTATCCGCGACATAAGCCTATATAGGAGTTCCCGACTTACATATGTCGGGCAGTTAGCCCGCCGGACAACACCCGTCCGGTCGGTCCTCCCTTTTCAATGGGGGATGAGGAACTTTACACCCTGTTCCTCATACCCCCAAATACTCTACTGGTCTAAGGTACTTACTGGTCTCTTAGCCCCTTGAACATATCAGTCAGAGTCCCAGCGATGGTGTCCACGACCTCATGGTAGTGATGTTTGAAGGACATCTCCAGGTCGAGTCCCACGAACTCGGTGAGATGACGGTGAGTGTTCGAGTCTTCCGCGCGGAATACTGCTCCTACTGTGAACACCTGGAAAGTGGGGAAGTGGGATTAGAAGGGAATGTTGTTATTTCAATATTAACAGTTATTTTTCCTCGTTGTCGTGTGAGTGGTCAAGCGCGAGTGCTGTGCTAGAAGTCCCAGGTTCGATTCCCAGGTCGGGCAAAGTGATATTGCGTTTTTGTGTTTTTCCGAACATCGTTGGAAAAAGGCACTCAGATGATCATAACCAGTTAATCACCAACCTTGTCAAATTGAGCAGCATTGGCCATCTGCTTGTATAACTGAGGGCTCTGCACCAATTCGAGAAAATATGTTAATCAACACCGTTGTCACTAATCACCAACCTTGTCAAAGTCAGCGGCGATGGCCATCTGCTTGTATAACTGGGGGCTCTGCGCCAGATAGGCTGAGGACTTGAAGTATGACACCGTGAACACATTGGCACCGCCTTCTGATGCTGCTGAGATGATCTTCGGAGTGTGGATCTCGACGAAGCCTGTGGATGAAGGGGTTTTTGGTATAGGTCTGGTAATCATTGATGATAGGTGTCATAAAATTATTTGTCGCCTGTAAGCCCAGAATGGGGATGTTTCCTGACTTAAAAAAACATGATTCTGTTTAGACCGTCTGTTGAATTATAGAAAAATATTGGATACGTGTTTTATCAATTGAATGAAAATTGACGAAAATAAAGCGTGTCAAAGATCATGAGTGGGGGCTTGTGACGTCACAGTCTGGTAAAAAAATGGACCAAACTGTGACGTCGCACGACTTTTCGAAGCACTATACATCGTCTTCATTTTTTGTTTACGTGAAAATTGAAAAAATATGTATTCAATATTTTTTGGAAATCTATCTGACGGACTAATTCGATTGTTTTTGTCAACTATCCTATTGTTTTCATCGCGGGAATATACTGGATGAGGCTGATACAGGAACTTGGCATAATCAAAGTGATGCTTATATTCAGCAGTGGGTGAATTCGGGCTGTGGGTGATGATGATCATGCCCTAAAGCAGTGGTTCCCAACCTTTTCAGTACTGTTCCCCTGTGACCTATTATAAAAACTGATTTTACCCCAGGCAATAGTTACCCATTTATGTTATAAATACAAACAAAACTAGCAAATACAAAATATTTTCTCTGCAATTCGATACCCCAGTACGCTGTCATATTAATATTTTTTTTTTCTGTCAGTTAAATTGTAATTTTTTAATTCGTGTATTATCGTTCACATTTCGTCAGCTTTTTACCGTTATTAGTATAAATGTGCACAAGGGTTCGCGGTGATCGATGTGGAGTTCCCTAAATTATTTTTATAATCATGAAAAATCTCTGAAGAACCAAGGAAAAAAAGCATGAGCAAGCGAAGCGAGCTCGAAAATTTTTGTTCCTCGCCTCGGAAAGGTAAGCTATGAAGAGAGTACTACGTGGTGATCTATAATTTTATATAGCTACGTATTTTATTAGATTCTTTGCTACCCCCAGAGAATAGCTGTTTTACCCCCGCGGGGGTAATTATCCCCAGGTTGGGAACCATTGCCCTAAAGGGTTTGGCAGAAGTGTGGCCAAAGTGCACCTGAGAGCGTAAATCCAGGGTGCTGCTGCGAAATGCCTAATGTGTGGAGTGACAAGAATGGATGAAGTAAGAACTGAGTTGCTCTCAAAACGGTGAAGGAAAACATCGTGAGGAAACCGGCATGTCTTAGAACCAAACAAATCGAAGACATGTGACATCTACCAATCCGCACTGGGCTCGCGTGGTAGATTAAAACCCATCCCCTCAAAGAGAGGAGGCCTGAGTCCCTGCAGTGGGAACATTAATAGGCTGATGATGATGATGTGATGATGAAGAACTGAGTATATGAGAGGAAATCTGAAAGTGGCGACAGTTACAGAAAGAATTAAAGAAAGTCGTTTATCTTGGTATGTACATGTCATGAGAGTAGCTGAAACGCAAGTGACTAAAACAAGTGATGGATATTTATGTTGATGAATAGAGAGGAGCGGAACGCCAAAAAAAGTAAAAAACTAAAACCCGACTACGACAAAAAAAACGATAGGTACCAACCTAAACACTTTAATACCGTGTGACTACGGCTTTTCTTTTTGTTCTATCCTGAAAATCTTGTTTCATACTTTTTCAGCGTCGTTTTTTTTTGTCGTAGTCGGGTTTTATTTTTTTTATTTAAACAATTTTGGTGTTAAATATTTTTTATTTATTCTTGACTTTTTGTCCGCTTGAGGGCGTGATTTAAAATTTTGTAATATTTTGGAAATGTACAAGTGAGGCCCTTTCAAATGATACTAAAAACCCAATAACAGTTTGCCTGAACCGGTAATCAAACCCAGGACCACATGCACAGCAGTCACCTTTGAGAATCCTTAAGAGAAATTCTATGAAACCCAACGTTAGAATTTGAACTAAACACAGCGACATAAAACAGATCCATTTTTATTTTTGAAACCTTACTTTTTGTCCGCTAGAGGGCGCTAAATCGGTTTTTGTGACACGTCACGTAGCCTATGTTCAGCGGAAAATTAAGACGGTTCTAACGATACCTCATAAATGTCGAGTTCCGATAAGTAGATTAGGAGCTATGAGGGAACAGATGAAGATACTCACAGACATACAAACATACATACATAGCCAGTCAAAATCATAACCCTCCTTTGGCTTTGCCGTAGTCGGGTAAAAAAGGATGGATGGATCCGGTGAGAATGAAGAAGAAAACGTGTTGCGCCAACCTCATGTAGCGTAGTGGGATAAGACCAGGAACATGATGATGAATCTTTCTTTTTAGTCTTTTAGGAACTGTTTGGAAGTTCATCAGATTCTCTACTATCTTGTTAGATAAGATTCTCTGTTACAGTACCTCTCTGTGTGAGTATATCACGGAACAGGCGGCACACTCCGGCCTCCAGTCTGAAGATAGCCTGGTTGGCTGGAGTACGCAGGTCTAGCACTCGGTTGTCTAGGCGCGTGTCTTGGTGAGTATGATACAGTACCTCTCTGTGTGAGTATATCACGGAACAGGCGGCACACTCCGGCCTCCAGTCTGAAGATAGCCTGGTTGGCTGGAGTACGCAGGTCTAGCACTCGGTTGTCTAGGCGCGTGTCTTGGTGAGTATGATACAGTACCTCTCTGTGTGAGTATATCACGGAACAGGCGGCACACTCCGGCCTCCAGTCTGAAGATAGCCTGGTTGGCTGGAGTACGCAGGTCTAGCACTCGGTTGTCTAGGCGCGTGTCTTGGTGAGTATGATACAGTACCTCTCTGTGTGAGTATATCACGGAACAGGCGGCACACTCCGGCCTCCAGTCTGAAGATAGCCTGGTTGGCTGGAGTACGCAGGTCTAGCACTCGGTTGTCTAGGCGCGTGTCTTGGTGAGTATGATACAGTACCTCTCTGTGTGAGTATATCACGGAACAGGCGGCACACTCCGGCCTCCAGTCTGAAGATAGCCTGGTTGGCTGGAGTACGCAGGTCTAGCACTCGGTTGTCTAGGCGCGTGTCTTGGTGAGTATGATACAGTACCTCTCTGTGTGAGTATATCACGGAACAGGCGGCACACTCCGGCCTCCAGTCTGAAGATAGCCTGGTTGGCTGGAGTACGCAGGTCTAGCACTCGGTTGTCTAGGCGCGTGTCTTGGTGAGTATGATACAGTACCTCTCTGTGTGAGTATATCACGGAACAGGCGGCACACTCCGGCCTCCAGTCTGAAGATAGCCTGGTTGGCTGGAGTACGCAGGTCTAGCACTCGGTTGTCTAGGCGCGTGTCTTGGTGAGTATGATACAGTACCTCTCTGTGTGAGTATATCACGGAACAGGCGGCACACTCCGGCCTCCAGTCTGAAGATAGCCTGGTTGGCTGGAGTACGCAGGTCTAGCACTCGGTTGTCTAGGCGCGTGTCTTGGTGAGTATGATACAGTACCTCTCTGTGTGAGTATATCACGGAACAGGCGGCACACTCCGGCCTCCAGTCTGAAGATAGCCTGGTTGGCTGGAGTACGCAGGTCTAGCACTCGGTTGTCTAGGCGCGTGTCTTGGTGAGTATGATACAGTACCTCTCTGTGTGAGTATATCACGGAACAGGCGGCACACTCCGGCCTCCAGTCTGAAGATAGCCTGGTTGGCTGGAGTACGCAGGTCTAGCACTCGGTTGTCTAGGCGCGTGTCTTGGTGAGTATGATACAGTACCTCTCTGTGTGAGTATATCACGGAACAGGCGGCACACTCCGGCCTCCAGTCTGAAGATAGCCTGGTTGGCTGGAGTACGCAGGTCTAGCACTCGGTTGTCTAGGCGCGTGTCTTGGTGAGTATGATACAGTACCTCTCTGTGTGAGTATATCACGGAACAGGCGGCACACTCCGGCTTCCAGTCTGAAGATAGCCTGGTTGGCTGGAGTACGCAGGTCTAGCACTCGGTTGTCTAGGCGCGTGTCTTGGTGAGTATGATACAGTACCTCTCTGTGTGAGTATATCACGGAACAGGCGGCACACTCCGGCCTCCAGTCTGAAGATAGCCTGGTTGGCTGGAGTACGCAGGTCTAGCACTCGGTTGTCTAGGCGCGTGTCTTGGTGAGTATGATACAGTACCTCTCTGTGTGAGTATATCACGGAACAGGCGGCACACTCCGGCCTCCAGTCTGAAGATAGCCTGGTTGGCTGGAGTACGCAGGTCTAGCACTCGGTTGTCTAGGCGCGTGTCTTGGTGAGTATGATACAGTACCTCTCTGTGTGAGTATATCACGGAACAGGCGGCACACTCCGGCCTCCAGTCTGAAGATAGCCTGGTTGGCTGGAGTACGCAGGTCTAGCACTCGGTTGTCTAGGCGCGTGTCTTGGTGAGTATGATACAGTACCTCTCTGTGTGAGTATATCACGGAACAGGCGGCACACTCCGGCCTCCAGTCTGAAGATAGCCTGGTTGGCTGGAGTACGCAGGTCTAGCACTCGGTTGTCTAGGCGCGTGTCTTGGTGAGTATGATACAGTACCTCTCTGTGTGAGTATATCACGGAACAGGCGGCACACTCCGGCCTCCAGTCTGAAGATAGCCTGGTTGGCTGGAGTACGCAGGTCTAGCACTCGGTTGTCTAGGCGCGTGTCTTGGTGAGTATGATACAGTACCTCTCTGTGTGAGTATATCACGGAACAGGCGGCACACTCCGGCCTCCAGTCTGAAGATAGCCTGGTTGGCTGGAGTACGCAGGTCTAGCACTCGGTTGTCTAGGCGCGTGTCTTGGTGAGTATGATACAGTACCTCTCTGTGTGAGTATATCACGGAACAGGCGGCACACTCCGGCCTCCAGTCTGAAGATAGCCTGGTTGGCTGGAGTACGCAGGTCTAGCACTCGGTTGTCTAGGCGCGTGTCTTGGTGAGTATGATACAGTACCTCTCTGTGTGAGTATATCACGGAACAGGCGGCACACTCCGGCCTCCAGTCTGAAGATAGCCTGGTTGGCTGGAGTACGCAGGTCTAGCACTCGGTTGTCTAGGCGCGTGTCTTGGTGAGTATGATACAGTACCTCTCTGTGTGAGTATATCACGGAACAGGCGGCACACTCCGGCCTCCAGTCTGAAGATAGCCTGGTTGGCTGGAGTACGCAGGTCTAGCACTCGGTTGTCTAGGCGCGTGTCTTGGTGAGTATGATACAGTACCTCTCTGTGTGAGTATATCACGGAACAGGCGGCACACTCCGGCCTCCAGTCTGAAGATAGCCTGGTTGGCTGGAGTACGCAGGTCTAGCACTCGGTTGTCTAGGCGCGTGTCTTGGTGAGTATGATACAGTACCTCTCTGTGTGAGTATATCACGGAACAGGCGGCACACTCCGGCCTCCAGTCTGAAGATAGCCTGGTTGGCTGGAGTACGCAGGTCTAGCACTCGGTTGTCTAGGCGCGTGTCTTGGTGAGTATGATACAGTACCTCTCTGTGTGAGTATATCACGGAACAGGCGGCACACTCCGGCCTCCAGTCTGAAGATAGCCTGGTTGGCTGGAGTACGCAGGTCTAGCACTCGGTTGTCTAGGCGCGTGTCTTGGTGAGTATGATACAGTACCTCTCTGTGTGAGTATATCACGGAACAGGCGGCACACTCCGGCCTCCAGTCTGAAGATAGCCTGGTTGGCTGGAGTACGCAGGTCTAGCACTCGGTTGTCTAGGCGCGTGTCTTGGTGAGTATGATACAGTACCTCTCTGTGTGAGTATATCACGGAACAGGCGGCACACTCCGGCCTCCAGTCTGAAGATAGCCTGGTTGGCTGGAGTACGCAGGTCTAGCACTCGGTTGTCTAGGCGCGTGTCTTGGTGAGTATGATACAGTACCTCTCTGTGTGAGTATATCACGGAACAGGCGGCACACTCCGGCCTCCAGTCTGAAGATAGCCTGGTTGGCTGGAGTACGCAGGTCTAGCACTCGGTTGTCTAGGCGCGTGTCTTGGTGAGTATGATACAGTACCTCTCTGTGTGAGTATATCACGGAACAGGCGGCACACTCCGGCCTCCAGTCTGAAGATAGCCTGGTTGGCTGGAGTACGCAGGTCTAGCACTCGGTTGTCTAGGCGCGTGTCTTGGTGAGTATGATACAGTACCTCTCTGTGTGAGTATATCACGGAACAGGCGGCACACTCCGGCCTCCAGTCTGAAGATAGCCTGGTTGGCTGGAGTACGCAGGTCTAGCACTCGGTTGTCTAGGCGCGTGTCTTGGTGAGTATGATACAGTACCTCTCTGTGTGAGTATATCACGGAACAGGCGGCACACTCCGGCCTCCAGTCTGAAGATAGCCTGGTTGGCTGGAGTACGCAGGTCTAGCACTCGGTTGTCTAGGCGCGTGTCTTGGTGAGTATGATACAGTACCTCTCTGTGTGAGTATATCACGGAACAGGCGGCACACTCCGGCCTCCAGTCTGAAGATAGCCTGGTTGGCTGGAGTACGCAGGTCTAGCACTCGGTTGTCTAGGCGCGTGTCTTGGTGAGTATGATACAGTACCTCTCTGTGTGAGTATATCACGGAACAGGCGGCACACTCCGGCCTCCAGTCTGAAGATAGCCTGGTTGGCTGGAGTACGCAGGTCTAGCACTCGGTTGTCTAGGCGCGTGTCTTGGTGCACGCGGATACGAAGGGCTTCGGGGTCCTGTGAATAAGGGAAAAATGATGTTTTATATTACTGTTCTAGTGTTTTAAACATGTGAAAGTACGGCGTTTTCTTTAAATTTGCCACAAGCCAGTACTTCCCAGAATTTGATACCTATTAGCGAAACCATCGAATGTTGTAGCAATAGCGTTTATTTTTTCAAAATCAACGGATTTGCTTTGCTTGGTAATATAGATTTCTCAAAAAACGAATGAGGCCGTTTTAGTTTTGAACAAAAACTGTCTCGAGACTCCTTTGAGTATTTTTCCGTATTCGTTGGCCCATTTGTACATCTTTGACAGTCGATACAGGCAGTCAGTGTCCAAAATCAGACAACCAGTGCTACCAAGGAGTATCGTATCACTTTTATAGCCTCGAGCTCCTAGCTAACTATGTATAAAGAACCAAATCAGTGTCAGGGGTTAAATTATCTATCCGTCGGGGCTGTGGATTATCGAAAGGCATAACGCGGCTTCGGCACAAGGGCGAAGAAGGAACATGGGTTGGTTTTTAGTCAGTAGAAGTCTGTCACTCCTTTCCACTCTGTCCAAGAGCGGGGGGGGGGGGGGGTTATTTGATGATTTTCCACCCACCAAAAAAAAGGGCTTAAACATTGATATATATGATAATGATAAACCCTAGATGCACAGTCTCGAACAAAACAAACAGTCGAAGCTGTCGCCAAACACTCACCAATACACGCACTACTACATTTGATATTTTTTTTGGCAAATTCAACCTTACGCAGATTCCTTTTACAATGCAGTTATAAAAAGCAATATAAAAAGTATTTCGTACGACCGTGCAGAGACGCGAGCGACGCGAGACTATTTCAAATGAGTTCATTGTGAACTCATTTTAAGCGGACGGTTTTGAGACGCGGAGTGTGTATCTTGGGTTTTATTATATCAATGGGCTTAAATTAAATTATCTAGCAAAACTCCGCAACTCACATCATTCTTCTCCGGCCGTGCAGCATCCTCGATCTGCAGCGGCAGTTGCGGCCGCGCAGCCGACACCAGCCACACCTGTGCCGCCACCAGCTCAACCTCACTCACTGTACACGACTCTATGGGGGTCGCTGTCTTCACTACCGTGGCTTGCACGTCTATGATCGACTCTTTGGTTATGCTGAGGAGAAATGGGAAGATAGTTGACAGAAATTCAGAACGAAAAAAAAAGATGATGGCATGTGAAAATAGAAAGATCTTCTTCTTAGCGTGTCAATGGCAATCTAAGGGCTTCGCTCATCTAGCTCGCCGTCCGGCCGTCGTCATGACGGCAACAGACCGTGACGGCGGCGCGTTCGTGTTCCACGCGCGCCTCAAAGAGATGTCAGCAAGGAGGGGCCCGCAAGGGCCGACGCCCGTCGGGGCCGCGGATTTTTGTACTAGATGACGTGGCCTCGTCGCAAGGGCAAAGAAGGAACATGGGTTCGGTTTTTAGTCAGTAGAAGTATGACACTCCCCTTCGCTCTGCCCAAGAGCGGGGGGGGGGTCATTTGATGATCCCCCCCGATCAAAAAAAATCCAGTCATTTTTAATTTGAGTCACTCAAATTACAAATTGACCAATCCGCTTTGTGAACGTGAAACTGTTTTACCAACTGCCCCATCTATCGATATATAGCGCGAACTACTTCAATAGCTCTTAAAGTGCGGCGTGGCGGGAATTTCAACTTTTTGTCGTTTTGGACCAAAGTTACACACCAGGGCTAATGTACCCCGATGTTACGGTACTAATTTATACATAGACGTGCCAGAAGTTTTCGGTGGTAATTTCTGATTGCGAGAACCGATTTTAATAATTCTTTTTTAATTTGAAAAAAGATACGTTCAGGATAATAAAATATGTAAACGAAGTTAAAAAAAAATGCTTGCACATACGATTATACTACAAACTTAGTCCAGAAATTATTTTGTACAAAGGAGAATGCCAGCGGCACTATGGGCAAATGTACTCAATTCAAAATTTTTGTGTCTTCATCAAATCATCTTTAAAATACTGGATGGCATGTCTAAATACTACCTCAGAAGATTGAACACAATAGACAATGTCATTTTCGAGATATTTACAAAAATGAAATGACTATTTTTAGGTTAAGCTCAACCAAAAATTAGTTGAAAAAAACTATTTGAAAGGGTCTGAATGGGATTACGAGTGAGCTTTGTGTCTTTAAAGCATATTTTTGTAAAATCTGTTACGGTTTAGCTATTTCAGGTAGCCCGTGTCTGGTGACCACCTGTGACTAACTCACCAAGTCTAACTGATTTAGATTTTGAGCATTTCAAAATAATATTCTCGCGTTTCATGAAATTGCAAAGCATGGAAGAAATCATTACTAAGATAATCAATCGCTCAGTGTTATTTGTAGATACTATTCAAATCTTAAGGTAGTGGAAATCATGAAATTGTCTTTGTAAGTAGGGTGGAAAGGGAAAACACACAATACTAAATACAATAAATGAAAGAATGATTATTTCTGGACTTTATTTTATTCATCTAAAAATAGTGTATTCAAAAATGGAGCTGGAACACTAACATTGTTATAACGTCCCCAGCTTAAATAGGTACCATACTATGCACATTACATGCACACAGCAACCTTCAGTTCTTCTCCGTCCCAAAAGTTGTTATTCAAATGGATATTGCAGATCCGGGCACTCTAAGGAACATAATTATATTTTGTGGCCCCGCGCTGTATCAATAATCCTTTAACTATTGATGATACCAATAGACGCTCATTATTGTTGCGTTTGGTGTGGCAGCAACACGTTTATGTGTTCTTGAATTAACCTTATTAACAATCCATAATACTGGTCCACCATGGTTCTGGCAGGATGGGTGGCATTGGAATATTAAAATCTTGTTCAATATGTGTCTGAGATCGGTTTTGGGTAGCAGAATCTTCCACTCAGTCAGCATCGTGAGTTTGTCTGGTTGCAGTTATCCAGCATGTTCGGCAAACACTTTCCAGACGTGACACCTGTAGATCAATACAATGACTTGTTTATAATTTGACCAGCCTATATATGTACAATCACTAGTAAGCTAACAGTAAACAGTGTGAACTAGTGTAGTACGCAAGGGAATTCGTAGCTGATAGGCTTGAAAAACAAGCTAACGTCCTCAATCGTACCTATGTGTATAAAAAAATATTATATATTACCTGATGAGATAGTACCCCTCGCAGTAATAATAAATTATTTGTGGGCAGTCTAATGGCACTCGATGAGTTCTTGATCTCAGTACGGAAACCACAACCACAGCGGTAGCAGACGGCCGTTTGTCCTACTGCAGGTGTCAACTGTCCCTGGGATGGGAGTGTATTTTGCAACAGTGTAACACACTCCTGACACAATGTGCCTTCGGTTGACAGCTGAAAAAAAACATATTTAAATAATTATATTTCTGTACAAACTAATCTTAAATGATAGGTACCTACTACATACAATTAATATCCTCGAATACACACTGATTAAGATAAACCATCTTAGTTAATAAGTTGGTTATTAACAACACATCAGTATGAGGTTCCTACTTATATAAGTTATATTAAAATCCGGTAACTTAACTGGTGAGGTGAGAAACTAACACACACATGGATTTTACTTTTGCCCTCTAAGATTTGTTATTTGGTACATAAACATAAAAGTACAGTTCCTAAATAAAAAACACCATTCTACGTTAAAATACAATGTTTACTCTTACCGGTGTTGGTGAGATCCAGACTCGTAAAATGTTCATGATGTTATTCGGGATCTCCGACAACATACGTCTGTGCATAAGTTGCGTTAATCTCAAAGAGCAGTTGAGACATCGCACCACAGTTGCACTCGCCATGATCACAACACAAAAAGTTCTGTATTTAGTTATAAACAACACACACGGTGCAGCGGCGTTAGAAGTATGTTTATTGTCAATGGGTTGGCAGCATTAACGGAGTAACTAAAAGGTTCGACTCGAAGCACAATGTAACAAAACCAGCAAAAATAACATACCGTCATACTGTATTGTAAAAATATGACAAACGCAGAATAAATGTTAATGTACCCGCACTACGAGTAACATAATCCCTAGTATTGTCAGGTGATAGTAAAAAATGGCGTACTATGACGTCGGAAATATAAAAGTACTCATTTATTGTTTGAAAAACTATCCAATTGTAAATAATCGTTAATACTTATTTAAAAAATGTATTTTTATTTTAGATATTTAATGCCGTTTTAGGTTTTGATACACAAGTCTTTTATCAAGAGTACTGTACGCGGGCATTCTCCTTTTTGGTCTTTTTTGTACAAAAACTGTTGTTTCCATCCAAGTTCAAAATGATTTTCCTAGAAAGTCCTTATAGTTCTACTTTCAGATATTTTTCATATTTTCTAAACATTATGATTATTGACATTATCAAAAAATGATTTTAGTAAACCCCTATTCATTTTTAAACACCTTTCCAACAATATATCACACGTTAGGGTTGAAATAAAAAAAACACTTCCCCCTTTACATATAGGGGGGCTACCCTAATAAAACATTTTTTTTTCAATTTTTATTTTACCACTTTGTCGGCGTGATTGATACACATATTGGTACCAAATTTCAGCTTTCTAGTGCTAACGGTCACAGAGATTAAGCGAAGACGGACAGACGGACGGACAGACATGGCGAAACTATAAGGGTTCCTAGGTGACTACGGAACCCTAAAAAACACGTATCCAATATTTTTCGATAATTTAACTGACGGACTAAACAGAATTATATTTTTTTAGTCAGTTAACTACCCTATTAGTGTGGAATACTATAATTCTTTTTTTATTAGCCTTTATTGTGCTATTACTGCAGGGCAAAAGGCCTCTCCTTTCTCCCCCCAAACCTTCCTAGTTTGTGCAATTTCTGGCCACGCTTGCCTCACGAACATGATCAGATCGTCAAACAACTTTCACCACGCGTCCAATGAGTGAGAGTGGGGGCGAGAGAAACAGCGACTAAAAAGGGTAAAATAAAAAACTTGTGGCAAAAAAAGTCAACGGAAAAACAAAGTCACCAAGTTCCGAAAGTGTTGGAAGTCGGTTGTTATTTATTTGTTTTTAACCCCCGACGCAAAAACGACGGGGTGTTATAAGTTTGACTTGTCTGTGTGCCTGTGTGTCTGTGGCATCGTAGCTCCCGAACGCATGATCCGATTTTGATTTAGTTTTTTTTGTTTGAAAGGTGAATTAGTCGAGAGTGTTCTTAGCTATGTTTGAAAAACATCGATCCAAGATGGCCGCCACCACAAAATGGCGATTTACGTATTATTTTTTCACAACTCCATCAATATGGGTATCAAATGAAAGGGCTTGATTAGTAGAATACACTATAACAAATTTCAAATCCAAGATGGCCGCCATCACAATATGGCGTATTAGGTACATATTTTTCACAACACATCAATATGGGTATCAAATGAAAGGGCTTGATTAGTAGAAAACTATACACTAAAACTAATTTCAAATCCAAGATGGCCGCCATTACAAAATGACGAATTACGTTTGTTTTTACAACTCCCTCAATATGGGTAGCAAAAAAATTAAAGGGATTGATTTGTAGAATAATGGTCACTATATTGAAAGGGAATGAGGAATATAAAGTAATGAAATTAAAACAAAAAAGCTTGAAAATTGTTTTTTGACTTTAACTCCCTTTAAACTTGGTCAAACTTTGATTTAAAGGGAGTAAAAGTGGAGAACCAATGTTTTATCTTTATTGAGTTGGGGGTTTTTTTAATTTTTAATTTAATTACTTGTATTTATACTGTTTGGTGATATGATGTGATGGCATTGTAGACACAATACTTACTTGCCAGTAAACTTGACCATCTGTTTGCTGACTGCTCGCTCTTCACTCACGCTGATGAGAACCTGCACTGTGCTGCTGCTCTGACGAAGTACCGCGAAACACTGCTTGCCTTTGGCTCGGGAGGTTTGCAGACGAGCTGGAAGGAGAAAAGAGAAAAAAAAACTTTTTTGCAAAAAAAACAACCGACTTCAAAAACACTAAAAAGAGAAAAATAAACTTAAGAAGAAAAATCAGCTTCTGAAGTCGGTGACTTTTGTTTGTTTGACTTCATGTTTTTGCCACCGACTTCAGAAGCTGATTTTTCTTCTTAAGTTTATTTGTCTCTTTTTGGTGTTTCTGAAGTCGGTTGTTTTTTTTGCAAAAAAAAAGTTTTTTTATTTTTTCATTTTTAGTTCAATTCAAACTCAAACTCAAATCGTTTATTTCAATTAAGCCATTACAGGCACTTTTGAATGTCAGAAGGACGGAAGAAGAACGAAACTACGAGTGCAATGCGTCATTCCGAAAGCCACCACGCCGAACCACACGCCACCGAATGCCCGCAACAACGAACACTGCGAGCACGAAAGCACGCAGCGACGCAAACCGCAACAACGAATGCTCGAGAGAGTTGTAATAAGTACCTATATATATATATCTTATACAAATATTTACTATGCATTTAACATTCAACCAAGAAACCTAACCCTTAACCTTCAAGATTCCCCTATTTTTGCTTTCAACTCTTAACCGTTGAGGAGTGGTACTACTCCTCAACGGTTAAGAGTTGAAAGCAAAAACCCATTATCAGCTCATCAACATAAAGACAAGTGATGACTGCTAGATGCGAATACTTGAATAGCGTCAGAAAAAGCACGAAACACGTAATTTACGTGTCTATGAAATTCATATTATATAACTAAACAAAATGTGTATTGTACACATCTGCATACCCCTTCAGAGCATACAGGCGCATATTCAATAAACATCCAAGCGATTTCAGCAATTACGACAGATTTGCCGTCTATTTTTAAAGAGTTCCATTGTATATCTCCGAAGATCAGCACCAGATCTTCACCAAATTAAAATGGGACCACCTCAGGAGTAGGTCCAGTTCACAAGCGCGACTACCGTGCGTGAGGTCATTTCCAGTTCGGGCAAAGTAGGATTGGTTTTTTCCATGAGGAATTTTTCGGTGGCAGCCACGGAGCCTGCATTTGTGCCCGGCTGATGACAATAATAATAATAATAATGATATTCCACAACTATCACACAACGCCATCTAGTCCCAAGCTAAGCAGAGCTTGTGTTATAGGTACTAGACAACTGATAAACATACTTATATATTTCTAAATACATACATATTATAGATAAATTACACCCAGACACAGAACAAATGATCGTGCTCATCACACAAACATTTGTCCTGGGTGGGAATCGAACCCACGACCTCCGGCATAGCAGTTAGGGTCACTAACCACTAGACCAACAGGCCAGTCAAATAGGCTCAAACATATATTGACTTTTGCCTCAGAGGTATAACTATCGTGAAGCCTAAATAATTAACTTACCGAAGTGCTTACCCTAACTGGTTAAGCTACAGCTGATATAGATATACCTAGATCATGTAAAAGCACCTTTCGCCTTTAAGTATTTAAGCCATAGTAGGTAAAAAATATCTTATGGTTAAATATCAAAATTTGTTTAGAAATAGTAACCACATCAAAATGTACTATATTGCATATTGTGTACGATTTTATTGTTTATAGCTGAACCCGCGCATGCGTTGCAATGCGTTTTTCCTACCTACCTATCTACTACCCTACGTACTACCCTACGTACTACCCTACGTACTACCCTACGTGCTACCCTACCTACTACCCTACGTACTACCCTACGTACTACCCTACGTACTACCCTACGTACTACCCTACGTACTACCCTACGTACTACCCTACGTACTACCCTACGTACTACCCTACGTACTACCCTACGTACTACCCTACGTACTACCCTACGTACTACCCTACGTGCTACCCTACGTGCTACCCTACGTGCTACCCTACGTGCTACCCTACGTGCTACCCTACGTGCTACCCTACCTACTACCCTACGTACTACCCTACGTACTACCCTACGTACTACCCTACGTACTACCCTACGTACTACCCTACGTACTACCCTACGTACTACCCTACGTACTACCCTACGTACTACCCTACGTACTACCCTACGTACTACCCTACGTACTACCCTACGTACTACCCTACGTACTACCCTACGTACTACCCTACGTACTACCCTACGTACTACCCTACGTACTACCCTACGTACTACCCTACGTACTACCCTACGTACTACCCTACGTACTACCCTACGTACTACCCTACGTACTACCCTACGTACTACCCTACGTACTACCCTACGTACTACCCTACGTACTACCCTACGTACTACCCTACGTACTACCCTACGTACTACCCTACGTACTACCCTACGTACTACCCTACGTACTACCCTACGTACTACCCTACGTACTACCCTACGTACTACCCTACGTACTACCCTACGTACTACCCTACGTACTACCCTACGTACTACCCTACGTACTACCCTACGTACTACCCTACGTACTACCCTACGTACTACCCTACGTACTACCCTACGTACTACCCTACGTACTACCCTACGTACTACCCTACGTACTACCCTACGTACTACCCTACGTACTACCCTACGTACTACCCTACGTACTACCCTACGTACTACCCTACGTACTACCCTACGTACTACCCTACGTACTACCCTACGTACTACCCTACGTACTACCCTACGTACTACCCTACGTACTACCCTACGTACTACCCTACGTACTACCCTACGTACTACCCTACGTACTACCCTACGTACTACCCTACGTACTACCCTACGTACTACCCTACGTACTACCCTACGTACTACCCTACGTACTACCCTACGTACTACCCTACGTACTACCCTACGTACTACCCTACGTACTACCCTACGTACTACCCTACGTACTACCCTACGTACTACCCTACGTACTACCCTACGTACTACCCTACGTACTACCCTACGTACTACCCTACGTACTACCCTACGTACTACCCTACGTACTACCCTACGTACTACCCTACGTACTACCCTACGTACTACCCTACGTACTACCCTACGTGCTACCCTACCTACTACCCTACCTACTACCCTACCTACTACCCTACCTACTACCCTACCTACTACCCTACCTACTATCCTACCTACTACCCTACCTACTACCCTACCTACTACCCTACCTACTACCCTACCTACTACCCTACCTACTACCCAACCTACTACCCTACCTACTACCCTACCTACAACCCTACCTACCTACTACCCTACCTACCTACCCTACCTACCTACTACCCTACCTACCTACTACCCTACCTACCTACTACCCTACCTACCTACTACCCTACCTACCTACCTACCTACTACCCTACATAAAAAAAAAAAAAAAGGTATCAAAGAACCTTCTCCTGGTTCTTAGCTACCTCCCTACCAATTTTCAGCTAAATCCGTCCAGCCGTTTTCATGCTATGTCGTGACAACGGAAAACGGGTTTCATTTTTATCTATATAGATTTCCTTGGGGACCGGCACTGTACTCCTTAACACAGATTATCTATTAACCTAGCTAGGAATACAGCACCTCACCCACCATTTTATTGTGGTTTTGTACAACATACATATATAAACGATTCTGTAAATTGTTGGCATGTACTACAATGTTTTTGATGAATAAATTATTAAAGTATTATAGAGTATAGTACAGTATAGTACAACAACGTTACACTGTAACAACTCAAGACCTTAATTCTAGAAATTTAATGAACAAAAAACGTAGTCTATTCTCCTATTCTGCATAATAACTAAATCAAAACTAAATAGTGCTTATGACGTCATAGTAGGTAGTCAAAAAATCACATGCTTAATTTTCATACGGCTAAATAGGTACATCTATACGTTTTTTCTGTGGGTTCAACTGCATTAGTATCTCACCTCTAACCCAAACACTCTGACCGTTCAGTTTGACAGTCAGATCCTTAACATCAGTGTAGACTCGATCGCGGTTCTCTCCGGTAGACTGGATCAGCTTCAGGGCTCCGTAGCGGCCTTCGGACACGTCGGCCTCCGGGGCTTCGGCCCCGCCGCCTTGAGGTTCGCCTGAGGCAGCCTGGTGGATTGAAAAATAGGTGAAAATGATATAACTAAAAGATAAGTCCTGGCTCACTCATTAACGCCCAGCTATACTAATAATAATATTATAAAGAAGTAAAGTTTGTGTGTTTGTATATTTGTTAAATTGTAAGGGGTAATCTCGGGATCTACTGAACCGATTTAAAAAATTCTTTCACCAATAGAAAGCCAGATGCATTATTGCTGAGTGTCATAGGCTACTTTTTATCCCTGTATTCCCACGGGAACGGGATCTACGCGGGTGAAACCGCGGGACGTCCGCTAGTTTTAAATAAAAAGATAAGTCCTGACTGACTCATCAACGCCCAGCCCACAGCCTTGGACCTAGAAAGCTGAAATTTTATACAGAGGTTCCCTTTATAATGTAGACAAGGAATAAGGAAGGATTTTCGAAATACAACTCCCTAAAAATAAATAAAATAAAAATGGGTAACCGTATCAGCCATAAGACGTCCACTGCTGGACAATCGCCTCCCCCATAGAAAGCCATAACGAACGGCAACCTGCCGTTTGCATCCACCGGTTGCCCGCAACTCTCACGATGTCGTCGGTCCACCTGGTGGGAGGCCTACCAACGCTGCGTCTTCCGGTTCGTGATCGCCACTCGAAAACCTTTCGTCCCCATCGGTTGTCGGTTCTTCGAGCGATGTAGCCTGCCCATTGCCACTTCAACTTGCATATTCTGAGAGCTATGTCGGTGACCCTGATTCTGCGGCGAATTTCCTCGTTACGGATTTTATCGCACAAAGAAACTCCGAGCATAGCTCTCTCCATGGCTCGTTGCGTGACTCTGAGCTTTTTTAAGAGGCCAGCAGTTAAGGACCATGTCTCTGTGCCATAAGTCATCACTGGCAACACACACTGGTTATACACCCTCGTCTTAAGACACTGCGGAATTTGGGACGAAAAGATGTCGCGTAGTTTCCCGAATAACCCTAATACCCAGTATTCATTGGGCTGTGGAGGTCAGATAGTCAGTGGCTACATGTAAAATACTCGTATTCAGAACTGGAACTTGAAGCCCCCAACATAGTTAGGAAAAGGCTACGCTGATGACGTTAGTAAAAACATAAATTTGAAGACAAAACAGGAAAACAACAATTTCAAAAGTTGGTTGTTCATGATTGTACTGATCTGATTGCAAATAGGAAAACCAGTAAATGAATTGATAGATACCAACATTCATTAAAACATTATTATAATAATGAATGTAAGAACGTTGGTATCTACATACAAATTATTGTGGTATTTGTAATTATGATTCAAGATTTCAGGGCCGCCATAATAGTCCGGTCAATGTAGACATTTGAAATAACAATAATTTCCACAGAGCCAAATATTGGTGGAGAGCTGGGGTATACCATTACAAACAAAGCCTTAAAAATCCCCATCGATCCTATGTGTGCTACAAAAGTTATTCGGGGTCAAAGGTCAAAATTTGAGAATTTTTGAATTTTTCTCGAAAACGCTAAGCTTTATCAAAAAAAAACTTCAACCCAAAGTTGTAGATCATAAAATTCTCTACAAAAATGTTGTTCATTATTATTTTCTAAGAGTTACCATTCCGGAGATATCGGTTAATATCCGATACTGCAATAAAAAATTTTTTTTTAAGTCCTCGTCCCATAGGCCCCTAAGGCTACACGATAGCGGCGGTAAGTCCCCTCTTTGAGGAGTGGCTGGAGAGGCGCCACGGCGCCCTCACCTACCGTCTGACGCAGGTCCTCACCGGACACGGGTGTTTCGGGAGGTACCTGTACCGAATCAGGCGGGAGGAAACGCCCGGATGCTTCCACTGCGAGGATCGACCGGAGGACACGGTGGAGCACACTGTGGAGGCGTGCCCTGCTTGGGCAGAGCCCCGCCGTGTTCTCGGCGATCGGCGGCGGCGACCTCTCGCGTCCGGCCCTGGTGCAAGCCATGGTCCGGGGCGAGGAGGAATGGGACGCCGTCGCCTCCTTCTGCGAAGCAGTGATGCTAGCGGAGGAGGTGGCGGAACGAGAGGGGGAGAGAACCTCTCAACGTCCCAGCCGCCGCGGAAGTTGCTCCGGGCATCGGGGGTCACGCGATGACCTCCGGCCACCGTAGACGCGGGCCTGTGGATGGTGAGTAACGGGCTAGCTCGCCGTCCGGCCGTCGTCATGACGGCAACAGACCGTGTCGGCGGCGCGTACGTGTTCCACGCGCGCCTCAAAGAGATGTCAGCAATATGGAAGGGGCCCGCATGGGCCGACGCCCGTCGGGGCTGTGGATTATCGAAAGGTTAACGCGGCTCCGACACAAGGGCGAAGAAGGGTTTGGTTTTTAGTCAGTAGAAGTCTGACACTTTTCGCTCACTGTTCGCTCTGCCCAAGAGCGGGGGGGGGGGGGGGGTTATTCGACGATTTTCCACCTATCAAAAAAAAAAAAAGGCTACACACTCCAACCAATTTTTATATATTGTCAGTTGTTTCATTGGGTTTTGCCTCCGTTTTTCCGCGGGCACGCCACTAGTTCGTATTATATCTAGAATAGTTTCAGTTCATGAAATAGGTTCAAATTCGGTAATAGGCTCAGATATTGAAATAAGGTCAAGTTCGGAATTAGGGTTAGGTTACAGTAACAGGGTCCTATTACTACGTATTTTTTTTTTTTAATATTCGAGTTGTGCCAACCCTAGTGCCTAAATTTCAGATACCTGTAAATTCTAGATAACATAAGATTTGGATATGATATTTTATATCGGTACTTCTTAGTGCCAAAGCAACAGATTGTCTCGATATTGAATACAAATATCAGGAAACAAGCCCATAACAAAATAAAATCGAAAATATGGAAAATTCGATGTAACTCACCACTGGTTAACGATAAAAATTGAGGTTTTGCTTGATAATTTACCATATATAAAGTATCAAGTAATTGCAGTCAAAGACAAAACAATAACGGACTGGATCTAAAGTTATTGCGATTTCTATGATCTTTATGGAAACCATAGAAAAAAAATTAAAAAATATATTTCTCTAGATTGGGACAAAATTGTCACACGGGTATTTTACTCTTACATTTGAAATAACCTGTTCTATCGGATAAGTTGATAAAAAGGGGATGTCCGTTTTTCGAGGCAATAATAACACTGTGCTGATGTTTACTTATTACAGAATCCTATCCTACTTATTTTATATTATAAATGCGAAAGTTTGTGAGTGTGTATGTTTGTTACTTCTTCACGCAAAAACTACTGAACGGATTTGGATAAAATTTGGTACACAGATAGTTAATAACCTGGATTAACACATTTTTTTTTTTTTTTTTTAATCTTGCGATCAGTCTTTCAGACTATGAGCAGATGAGATGGTTCAGATGGCGTGTTAGGAGACTCTCTGTAGAGTCTGCCCTATCTTTCTTGAGTCATTCTTCTCACTGACTATTCTGGTCGAAAATGTCCCGTCGCTTTTTCAATCGACGGATGCTTTCAGGGATGGTTAGCTGCCCTGCAAGGTTATTTGGGTGCTTTAGTGAGATTTGTACTTATCACCATGCGAGTTTATCTCCTCGCTAACCAAAGGTATATTCAGAATCTCATGGATTTCTGTTATCTTAATAAACCATGGTGCGTTGGATATTTGTTTCAGTATATAGTTTTGTGCCCTTTGCACTTTCATTATGTTGGAGGCGCTGGCTGATCCCCAAAGTTGGATGCCGTATGTCCAGATTGGCTTTAGTATAGCCTTGTATAAGAGGAGTTTGTTGTCTATCGCAAGTTTTGAGTTTCTTCCTAGAAGCCAGGAAAGACCTCTGTATTTCAAGTTAATTTCTTCTCTTTTTGTTTCGACATGTTTCCGCCATGTCTGCGGTCAAGATGCATGCCCAAATACTTCACAGACTCGTGGTGCGGGAGTTGACTGCCGTTTAGGGTGACTGGGTCACAATCTTTCTTGCAGAGAGTAAATATGATGTGCACAGACTTGGATACGCTGGCGGCAATTCTCCACTTAGCTAGCCATTCTTCAGTCTCATTTAAGCTGGTTTGCAATATGCGGGATGCGTGCGTTGGACATTTGTGTGAAGCAATTAGGGCAGTGTCATCCGCGAAGGTAGCAGTTGTGATCTCAGAGCTCTGTGGTAGATCGGAAGTAAACAAGGTGTACAGAACAGGTCCAAGGACCGAGCCCTGTGGTACTCCTGCGGATATTTCGTGGAATCCCGAGGTGGATTGATTTTCTCTCACTTGAAATATTCTGTTTGTAATGTAGGATTTTAGTACACCATAGAATGTATGAGGTAGCAAGGATTTTATTTTAAAAAGCAAACCTTTGTGCCAGACTCTGTCAAAGGCCCTGTTGTATATCAAGGAAAGCAGCTGAGTAGTACTCTTTTCTCTCAAAGGATTTTCTGATAGTCCTGCACACTCTATGTACTTGTTCTATGGTAGCATGTTCTTTTCGAAATCCGAATTGGTGGTCTGGGACTATGCACTTCTCATTGAGAACATGTAACATTCTGTGTAGTAGGGACTTTTCATAGAGCTTAGCCATGATAGGTAGGAGACTGATAGGTCTGTATGAGGTGACATCATGCATCGGTTTACCGGGTTTATGGATCATTATTACTTGTGATACCTTCCATATATCTGGGAAGTAGCCTAATTAACACATAGGATAGTTTTTATCCCGATTTTATCTTCCAGTGGGACTTTTTCCGAGTTGTAGCGGGTGAAACCGCTGGCAACAGCTAGTACTGTTATAGATTTCAACACTGTCAAACACTTTCTGTTGACGGAAATTTCTGCCAGATGCAATGTCGGATCCCACACATTTTGTTAAAGTCCATTTCACGAAAGAAGTCCCGCGGACAATTGTGGAACTAAATTTGACAGATGGGGAGATATGGAGAGAGAGAGAGATAGCAACATTATGTCGCGCGAATACAGCGCTGCGTCTGCGGGACTACTTTCGTGAAATGGACTTTACCCAGAGTCTAGTCTGGCGGCCCTAGGACTAACCTCAATTATATAACGGATCAATTATACATTTATAAATAAGTAATTTATAAGCAAGGAAAATAATACTCTTAAACACATTGCTAAGGAAGGCTCCTAGTGAAACACACGTCAAAGTTGAAATCATGAAGATTCTGTTTTTCCTGTTTTTGGTCTATGCATTGGCAGTTTCTTTTGGACAAAACATACAGCCGAAAAACGATGAAAACCGTGGTGAGTGTTATTTTGGTTATTCTGTTTAACCCCAGAAATTACATAACTCAAAAATTTAGTTTTTTCGCTGTTGTTTGTAGTTTAATATAAATTAACGAAAGTAGGTTTTCAATTGACGATGCCCATTCTACTCACATATCCATATTTACAATAAAATTAATAAAAGCTGCGACATTAAAAACTTGAAGAACTTTTCATGCAAGAAAACTTTAATAAAATGGTTTGCCAAACTATCGTACGAAGAGACGGAACAAATTTTAAGTTAACTAAATTACACCAAACATATACACTCACACACACACACACACACACACACACACACACATACACACGCACTAACACACCACATTATAACACTTTTTCATTTATGTAATAATAATATACCTAATTTTATTTTTGTTTTTGTTTAAAGATAACTACTTATTAATATTAATTTTAAGTTAACGCAACTCCGGCCCCCAAGATACAGGCTCAGCCTAGTTTGGGGACCTCTGTTTTGTAACAATAGTAAAATTTAACCTGTTACGTTTATTATTAGTGCTAGTTATATTAAGAAACTATTGTAACAATGACTTAATAAAGGGGTTTGAACTTTTTTGTATGGGAGCTGGCATATCGACCCACCGCCATTTTGATTTTTTTTCGAAATCGCGGCCCACGATGAAAGTGGTATGTATGGATAGAGGACATATAGACGAACAAAAAATGTCCAGCAACACGGTACTCAAAGTGTCACGTTAACGAGATATTTGAAGGTAAAAATGGACATATCAGTACAATAACCACATAAAAATTAGACCTTTTACGTGTCTATAGGCGTTGATTATTATTATTACTGGTTATTGAAAGAGAGTAGGTACATTACATACTACTAGGAGCACGAGAAAACTATTTTTTGACATTACATAGCGTTTCATTGTGATGCGAAGCGATTTTAATGTGCGTATAATAATAATCAACCCGGGAACTATTATTTGGATATAATTTAACGCCCAAACACGTAAAAAGGCTATTTAAAAAAATATTTTATGAATGTCGTTGTACTCATTTGTCGATCTTTAACTTCAAATATCTCGGTATCGTGACACTTTGGGTACCATGTCACTGGACATTTTTTGTTCGTCTATATGTCCTCTATCCATACATACCACTTTCACCGTGGGCCGCGATTTCGAAAAAAAATCAAATTGGCGGACAGGTTGATATGCCACATCGGTTCTATCCCCTTTATTCTTATTCTTATTCTTAATTAAGTAAAATAAACCTTTCATCTATTGACAAAAAGTTTCCATGAAAAAAAATTACAATATTTTGTTTTAATCTAAACCTAAAAATGCTGTCATTATTTTTTTATAAGTTTTGCAATTTTTGCAAGCCATCAAGTTGTAATGCAACTGTGAGCGTAATACGCATTATTGTCACCTGAGGCACAAACACAGACCAGCAGGGCTATTGCGTATCTTTTAATGACAGTGGATAACTTATAATGTCTATCAAACACCTGTCAAATGGTGAGTTTTTAAGAAAAAAATGTACCAAACCATAACCAATTTACAGTTAATCTATGGACATTTCTGATAGCCACTGACGTTAAAAAGATACGCAATAGGGGGGCAGGGCACAGTACAGGCTGAGCTGTTAATGCAAACATTTTTTTTTTTTCAGACCGAGATCCTTTTGCACCTTCAATGAAGATTATCAAATCATACAATTCACTAATAGAGGGATTGTTACAGAATTTTAAAAAAGTTCTGAAGGAGAATTTTTAGTATCTCAAAAGTATATTAATTATCAAAAACAAGCGTTAAAATCACTCCATACTTATAAAAAAAAAAACAAAATCAAAAAAGGTTCATGCGTTCGGGAGCTACGATGGCGCAGACAGACAGACACACACACAGACAGACACGACAAACTTATAACACCCCGTCGTTTTTGCGTCAGGGGTTAATCATTCCTCACACCTCCATCTATCTTTTTTTTGGTCTTCTTCTCCCCCTCCATCCATCAACATTTAAATATTTATCTCTCTTTTAGTCACATGCCATTCATCCATCCTTATCACATGCCTATCTGACTGACGACTGTTGATTCCCTTTTAAGGCGACATTAACTGCCCGCGCCCTTGAGCGAGTGGGAGGAGACAGCGATATAGGCCGATAGAGGAGCTGAGGGAGTCAGCGATACACTGCCGCCCGTCGCCCGCCAGAGCCCCGCTTCAACGCGCACCAAGATTATTCGAAAAAACAACCCACCTTGATTTATCAAACACAATACAAATAAAAGCCGTATACTAAAATATGGGTCATTAAATTGTCTTTTATATGATTAACATAGATATAAGAGAAATTGTTACTAACACTATGAGTCATGTTACTTAAATAAATAAATTATTATTATTAAAGTTTCATGTAAATACGCCCCATAGTTTTTTCGTGATTATCGTTTTTTTGTCCACGTTAGACAATACTTTACAAATTAATTACACTATGTTATTAAAATATAATTTCACATTTTCACATATCAAATAATGAATAAAATTGTCTAGTATAACATATATTTTTTTCAAAGAAATAAGACTAGAAGTTTAGACGTGATGTTCAATATAAATTCATTAAAAGTCGTTTATCTGCGCCTTAACTTTTCTGTAACTGGCACAAGTTTTAAACTTCCTCTAATATACTAGTTCCTTACTTTATATTTTATTCTTTTTATTTTATTTTTAACTGTCTCGTTGGTCTAGTGGTCGCAAGCGCGACTGCTGAGCGTGAGGTCCTGGGTTCGATTCCCGGGTCGGACAAAAAGTGCTATTGGGTTTTGGGTTTTTCATTAGTTCGCAGTGATGCTAGCGAAGGAGGTGGTGGAATATGAGAGAGACCTCGTCCCAGCCGCCGCGGGAGCTGCTCCGGGCGTCGGGGGCCACCAGTAGTAGCCCGGAGTTTGGAACTTGGCGGTATAATACCCCCGATCTCTCTCCGGTCGTGTCGGATTGCCGTCCCATCGGACTATGAGAGAAAAGGGAACAGAGAGTGCACCTGTGCCTGCGCACACACTTGTGCACTATAATATCTCCCGCGCAGATGGCTAATCTCCGCTGAGATTGGCCGCCGTGGCCGAAAAACGGTCAGGAGGACTATTATTATTTTACTCTTGTCACACCACACATCTACCTCAACATTTTCATCTCATCAACATTCTCCTGCTCTTATCCCAATTCATTTGGGGTCGGCGCAGCATGTCTTCTTATTCTTCCATACTTCTCTATTTCTTGTCATCTCATGAAACACCTTCTTTTTGCCATATCATTCTTAACACAGTCCATCCATCATTTCTTTGGTCTTCGTCTACTCTCATATCCATCCACTCCACATTAATATGTTTCTACAACTATAATAATTATTGTTTATGAAGTTTTAATAAATATGTGAAACATGGAAATTTTAAGGTAAAGGAAAACGTATGAGGACACAGAAGCATTGTTATAACACGGAATTATTCACATACACACAGACACACACAACCACTTATACTGACAGACACGCTCATACACACACACATACAATCTTAAAGTAGGTATACTCTCTTTTTAATTTCTTATTTTTAACTTATTAATTTAACTTTAGTATTTTAAAAATATTGTGTTAATTATTACGCTGTACAAAATAGGGAGGGGCGGAGTCTTCTACTACAGGCATTATTTGTATAAAAGAAGATAATTCCAAACACAACAATTGTAAACCAATTATTTGCGATTTTTTTTTTTTATTCAAAGCATTTATGACTAAAAACATAGACTCCGAAGCACAAACGGTAACCAAGTATCCAGTGCATCATTCTGATCCACTTACGCGGGCCGCCACCACAGGGCCACCGCTGCTCTTGCTAAAGGGTGTAAACGTACCCTTAACGCAAACGAAGGGCTCTTGTTCTCCCCACCACTGCAATCACTTTTTTGTTCTAGACCATACCTGGGAACCCCCTGGTTTCGGAGATATTGGGGGTCAATGTTCCAAAGGGGATAGAACCAATGTGGCATATCAACCTGTCCGCCATTTTGACGAACAAAAAATTTCCAGTAACATGGTACCCAAAGTGTCACGTTACCGAGATATTTGAAGTTAAAGATCGACAAACGAGTACAACGACATTCATTAAATATTTTTTTAAATAGCCTTTTTACGTGTTTGGGCGTTAAATTATATCCAAATAATAGTTCCCGCACAGTAGTTATACGCACATTGAAATCGCTTCGCATCTCATTGAAACGCTACCTATGTAATGTCAAAAAATAGTTTTCTCGTGCTCCTAGTAGTATGTAATGTACCTACTCTCTTTCAATACCAGTAATAATAATAATCAACGCCTATAGACACGTAAAAAGTCTAATTTTTATGTGGTCATTGTACTGATTTGTCCATCTTTACCTTCAAATATCTCGGTAACGTGACACTTTGGGTACCGTGTTGCTTGACATTTTTTGTTCGTCTATATGTCCTCTATCCATACATACCACTTTCATCGTGGGCCGCGATTTCGAAAAAAAATCAAAATGGCGGTGGGTCGATATGCCAGCTCCCATACAAAAAAGTTCAAACCCCTTTTAACAGCTGTTTTTGTAAATACTAGTTTTTCAGGTTATAACTTTACTTAAATTACCTCCATGACCCATTTACTATTCAAAGCATCCACTAGCACAATGTTTTAAGAGTGCTTCATTGAGATTTACCGTAATATGTGTTTTTTGACCCCAAAAGAAAAGTCATTTCCCAGCAAAAATTTTTGCGTAGGGGTACTTAGTTTGATGTACAGAATGCTTGGTTGGCGGCTGTGTGATGGGTTACTTTACACCCTGTATACTGTTAAGTCTAATTCTATTGTTATCCGGTAATTTTTTTTATGTAACTCAATTTGTATGTCATATTTATTAAAATACAATTATTATTTAGTCTATACATAATGTTTTATTGCAACCATTCCTCAAGTCAAATATATAGGACTAGCTTTTGCCCGCGACTTCGTTCGCGTGGAATAGTGACTTCCGGCAGATTTTTGGTTTATCTCGCGAAAAAAAAAAAAAAAACTATCCTATGTCCTTTCTCAAGTTCCAAACTATGTCTGTACCAAATTTCACACAAATCGGTTCAGTAGTTTAGGCGTGAAGCAAAGACAGACAGAAAGACAGACAGACAGAGTTACTTTCGCATTTATAATATTAGTTAGGTTAGGAAGTTAGGATGACGGGCCTACCTTGTGTTCAGCTTTCTTCTGCTGCCTCTCTGCAGCCTTAGCAGCTTTCTTAGCTGCCTTCTTGCTGGCAGCTGAGTCACCTTCCACAGCCTGGGGCGGTTCCTCTGACACTACCATTTTGTGATGCCTACTGAAATAGAAGAAAAAAAAAGATAAAATTACTAGCTTCTGTTTGTAAACTTTATCTAAGAAACATAATTATCCTGTAATATTCTGGGGATTACCTATCTATGACATCCAAACTAGGTAAAGTTTGACAGCATGGTAGGTGCGGGTTCTTTACCCTCAGGAAACAAATATTTGTATGGCCGACAAATAGTTGTTTGGTTGTGTATGTAAGTAGTTTGTAAATGCACCCACAATACAGGAAAAAATCCTAGTGAGTCCACAAATTTGTTGTGTAATATGAATTGATTGAAAAATTGCATTCACAGAGACTATTAAAAAAATTAAGGACACCAAGACCAGGAGACCTAAAATAATAACATGAATTGTTTTAAAATAGTCACAGGCCCAGTAAATATTACGAATTGTCAATATGTCATTGAATTATTAATTACTGTAAACATAATTATTATTTTATTATGTTTCTGCTAAAGATGCTATTTTAGGTCCCTACAATTTTATTATAGTGACTAAAAATACAGGTGATAAATATTTATTGGTTATAAATTCTTAATACTTCAATTAAAATTGAATTTACAACCAGTATAAGTGCAATGTTCAAGTGCCATTCATATCAGTAAACCGTTTCATATTATTATTGACTGATAAGACAATGCTTGTTGTAATACAACAAAACGACAGATAAAAATAAAATGAATCATGAGAACCTCCTTGGAATTTTATTTTTTGTTGTGTTTTTGAGTTGAGGATGTCCAACAGTTCCTAAGATGACCCTCGAAGCAAGATTTTCTACACTAATATTGGATAATTAATAGATTTGTATTTTAAAAACAATTGGAAATTATTTCACAATAATTTCACATTAGTACAAATGAAATGAATGGTACACACGGCTACACATCAAGCTATACAAAACCAGTATAATCTGATCGTTCATTGTGCGAAAAGATCTAGTAATGTGAGGCCAAGATTAACTGGTTTTGTATAGCTTGATGTGTAGCCGTGTGTACATAATCCCTGAGTAACATAGGCTATATTTATGACAAGTTAAAAATATATATTCACCCATACAAAGCCGGAACGGGCTGCTAGTCAGGTACAAAAATAAAATAAATGGATCAGATTGTTTTACCTACCTTTGTTGTTGTTTTTGATTGTGAAACCTAGTGCCTTCTTGATAACACAAAGTGAAACAAGACTACATTGATAAGGTGCTAACTATAAACACACACACTTGTCAGGGCAGATACCTACATGACATCATTTCATATGTGATTTCATATTGATGCAATTTTGTAAAGTTCATTGAAATTAAAATAATACATGCACCTATACGATATTATCACAAAAACCGCAATGAAATAGATGCCTAGAGGTTATGTAGCAATAACTTTAAAAAAAGTTTTGAACAATAATTTAGCTATTTTGAAAACATTGTCGATCTTCACGTGCCGGTTTTCGAATAAGACTTTATGGGTGAATACTATAATAATAATAATAATAATATTCCACAACTATCACACAACGCCATCTAGTCCCAAGCTAAGCAGAGCTTGTGTTATGGGTACTAGACAACTGATAAACATACTTATATATTTCTAAATACATACATATTATAGATAAATTACACCCAGACACAGAACAAATGATCGTGCTCATCACACAAACATTTGTCCTGGGTGGGAATCGAACCCACGACCTCCGGCATAGCAGTTAGGGTCACTAACCACTAGACCAACAGGCCAGAACTAAATTTAGAACGAAATTTCTAAGCTGTGTATCTTCGGAAACCAATTAATTATCTTCACAGGTGAGTTAAGATAAGGTACATCTAATATTATTGTTGTTGTTAAAATATTGCAATTTATTGAAACAAACTTGCATCATGCACGTATGAAAAGTATGTTAATTAAACAGTAAACTTACCGTTTACTGCACTTGAATAGTAACTCAACCCTTCTTCTTTGCTATTTATACAAAACAATCACTGAATAAATAGAAAAAACGTGATTTCTTGGCAAAAATACACTGAATAGGTTATCCTTTACGGTCAGAAATGTCAAACCCAAATGACATTAAAATGACATTTGCTCGCTGGCAGAATTTAGTGTTGCAACGACAAAAACCGAAGATAGGTTAGTAGGTTTTTATTTGCCACACAAATAATGAGAAAGGGATGGCCTACTACAATGAGCAAACCCAAATGTAGTAATGATATGAGGTACTCGAAGTATTGGAAAGAATATCATTAAAAAGTCCTAAAAAGATAGAGATCGCTTTTACATACATACCTACATAAACTCACGCCCTTTTCCCATGGATGGGGGTAGGAAAAAACCACAGAACGCTACCTGTTACGATCCTTACTTATTCCTTTTGCCTCAGATCACTTTTATTTGTTATTGACGTGACAACGTCTTATAAATTGGTTTGCCGGGTGACACTTCAAGAAACTGCGTTACGCTCCGCTCACGTTATGCGCTCACAATGAGAGCGAGTGAGAGGCACGCGTCCCTTCCACTCGGGCATGGTTAGCCCGCCTAAGAGCGAGAGAGACAGATCCTTCTTCCTACTATACGAATGAATATTCACATTAAAATTATTTTACCACTCAAAGTCGTTGTCACGTAAAACTTTCGCCCGTATACCGACTTTACAGGCAACCAATTTTTTTATTTGATAACAAAACTTCTAATAGTCTGGGCAAAAGGGTAATTTAATGGACAGGACTGTTCCGTGTCATTTTAAATCTGCCATGTTTTTTTTATTATTTGTGTTCAATTATTGTTATGATTACTCTTTCTTTAAGGCTACTCATTTAAAATCTAATCACCATCGAAGACCCTCAACTCTGGAGCTGGATGGCATTCAAGTGAGTCGATGTCTAAACTAAATATGCTTGACGTCTTGCCTGTGCTGACAAGGAAGCATTTGGACACTATTTCTAAATAGGTAACCCAATAGTAATTGATTTCGATGCAAAAGAGGAAAACGTCTAACAGAGCAGAAACACATAATGCCTAAAACTCTTTGAAATCAGACAACGATTAAAAGCAAATAACAAAGAAACAAAGCAGACTTGCGTCACGCTGGCATACGTCAATATCTATCAACAAAAATTGTCTGAGCCTTCAAAAACATTTTCAACAAACACTATTGTGTAATGTATAAATTTGTCGTTAAAAATGTCCATATACACTACTGGCCCTGACTTAGTGATCACTGGGGCTGGCATATATATGGATTTAAATATTAAATCATAATCGAAGAAAATGCCTGTTTTCACTGCTAACATCCCTGGAACCCTCAAAGTTGGTGACAGAATTGAAATCGGGGGTAAAATTAAAGAGAGTGCTCGCAAGTAAGGCTAATTTTGTTTTAAGTTAGTTCTTCTAACTGGCTCTAACGTATTCTTCTTCTTAGCCTGTCGAAGGCAATCTGGTTTCAGCTGCCCAAAATAAGATTGGTACTGTACTCTTTGCTGTACACAGATGGCAAGCTGGTCACGATATTCGGAACCATAATCTTATAACATTTTCTTAATCGTGGTGGTAAGGAATATTCAAGTCAGATGTTAAATCGAATCCCAGCAGGCAGTTTACGTCTTAACGTAATTTATTTCATTTCAAGGAATCATATATACTTACAGAAAAAAAATCGAAGACAATGTGACATGCCCTACACCACCTTTTCCTCCATCCCTAGGTCCATGTGGTAGTTATGGCCCATTCCTACTCCATCGAGAGGATACCCATGTCTCAGCCTTAGCTATGGAAACTTTATAAGTTGTGTACACTTAGTTTATGTATGACACAAACTTACCACCGACACTCCTCACATACATTTTCACAGGTGGTATACCTATACATAAGACCATATCCTTAGCTTTGCCTCTAAAGGGGGCAAACCAAGGATTTCCTAGAGTTCCTAGTCACAAGTACTTAACAGACACTAAATGTATGAGCACCAAGGAGCAGGGCTAGCAGTGTATATGGTGGAGGTCTGCCCTGCTTGGCTGCTTGGCTGGAGCACCGCCGCCGTGTCCTGGAAGAGTTACCCCTGGAATGCAAAGGAAGAAGGAACACGAATAGGTTTTAGTCAGTAAGAGTCTGACACTCCCTTCTGCTCCGCCCAGAGCAGGAGGAGACATTTAATGATTTCCTCAGGAAATCAATGGGTAACTTCATAACTTTCCTTTCAGGATGTCGGTGAATTTATGCGCTCAGGAAGGTGAGGAGCCTCGGGATGTGGTCCTCCATTTCGACGTCAGGTTTCATCGAGACAACATCATTTCTTTGTCACGGAAGAATGGTATCTGGATCGGCAGTGGGAACTATGATACCAACTATAATATGTTTGTGCCAGGTTTGTTGAGATGCTGAATAAATAGAATCATTGGAAAGACTTTGCTCTTCTTCCCTTATCTCAATATTTATGTGTAGTCACACTTATCTTTCATCACAAAGCCAGAGCAGGAAGACATTTGGGCGGCCGCAGTTACACAGTTCCGTGCTCTTTCATTCATGTCTTTGCAATAATCAAAATAATTTCCTCAAAACGTTACTTACAGAATTTTCATAATTATTTAGTGTGCGATGTGAAAGGACGATAAAAACTGACGACAAAGTGCAGTTGGACATGGTCTCTCTAATTTCACTCCATTTTACGCACCTTCTCCTATCCAGCTGCTACCATACAAAGTTGGTCGTTCCACAAGGCCAGAGGGCATACCACCTCTCGACAGTCAATTAGCAATCTCATAAAAAGAAAACGTCATACAATCAAATCATCGTAATAGTCATCTTCCACCCGCCACCTCCCAAGTGTCGCCACAACAACCAGCCCTGTGCTTCTAGCTTCCACAACCGTCACGAGGTTGATCCACTTGGTTGGAGGTCTACAGTCTGATGGGCCTATCGTTACAAGAAGATCTTAAACATTTCTGATTAGGTATATCTCTTTTCGCACCCCTCAGGCACAATTTTTCGGATAATATTTGAGATCAAGGACACGGATGTGATCACGATCTACTGCCAGGGCAAGTTCCACTCCAACTTCTTGCCGAAGATACCGCTGACGATGGCCAAGTACATCGTCGCATGGGCTGATATCGACAGGGTCACGCATTGCTACTTCCAATTCGCGAAGGTAAGCAATTCGGGAAAAAGTTTTATGTTGATGTCAAATTTTCAGTAGTTCTGCAAAACATATGTGTGGAGTGTGATGAACTGATGACCGAATCCGACATATATTTTTACTTGGTTGCCAGGATTCAGCACCAGCTAGGAGGATAACCACAATAGGGGATCGGACAAAAAAAAACTAATTAGTCCGTCAGATAGATTTCCAAAAATTATTGGACACGTATTTTTTCTTTTTTCACGTAAACTTAAAATTAAGACGATACAGTGCTTCGAAAACTCGTGTGACGTCATATGATAGTACATTTTGACGACACAAGTGACGTTTCAAGCCCCACTCCAAGATCATTGACGCGTTTTATCTTCGTAATTTTTTATTGATTTGATGAAACAAAAAAATACGTATTCAATATTTTTCGATAATCTAACTCACGGACTCAACAGAATCATATTATTTTGACCCAGTCCGATCCCCTATTATACACTTGGCAGTTGTCACTGAATGAAGTCACAAGTACATGTCTTATGGTGCGATGTCACTAAAAACTGTGCGCTAACATTTGATATTTGATCGCGTACTGAACTGCAGAACTATTTCCAGCGGCAAAACTGTGCTTAATTTTTGTTCAAGCACAGTGTGGCACATTTTTGAAAGAACACTTAACACCAAAATGATTACCTCATGACCTCAACCGTACGAAATCGATAGTTTGATTATTATGTTATTATCCTGAAAAATACTTTTTTTGGTATACATAAAGATCGATTTTTTATATAAAAAGCTCAATTACTACCACTGACTGACTCACTCACTGACAGAATTGTTCTCCCAGATGGTGGATGGGGAGGTGGGTATTTTGACAGATTCGTAAACAAGTAACTCTCGTGATAGTGCCAACCCCCCCCCCCCCCCCCCCCTTCTCACCCCTCCCTATCGTATCTCGGAAACAAAGAGACTTTACGTGTTTTTTTTAAGGATACGTATAGAGGAGGCTCGGGGAAGTAAAAACCATTTTTCACCCCCCTTTAGGCTAGGCGGATCTCGGAAGTTGAAGTGAAGAGACTTGGACCATTTTTTTTTTTCAGATTCATTGAAAGGGGCAATGCGTTAGTCGAAATCATTTTTCAAAGCTCCCCCTCTCCCCCTCTTCACGCCCCGCGAGCTGTGCGCTGCTCGCGCAGCCACGCAAATACTAGTCTTATTATATGAACAATCATATTGCGAATACGTTTAGGTGGTATTAGGTTGCCTATGTATGTAAGCGTTAAGACGCACGGATCATCATCATCATTCTCCTGCCCGTATCACAATTTATTTGGGGTCGGCGCAACATGTCTTCTTCATCCATACTTCTCTATTTATCGTCATGTCAGCAGTCACGGATATGGAAATTTATTTTATAGTCTTGCCCCAAATGCTGGTATTCAGCTGCATCCGGTTAGACTGGAAGCCTTCTCCAACATGCTTGGGAAAAGGCTAGGCAGATGACGGCTTCTACAATACACAAAGTAAAAAAGTTTTCTAATTTACATTTCTTAATATTAGACGATGAGTGGAGGAGACGAAGCTGGTCCGCCGGCTACGTACCAGCCATCATCTCCACGGGCCACGATGGTTGCCGGCGTGGACATCAAACGATGGTGAGAAATATTGACATTCTTCTTTAGCCTTTACCAAAAGAGCTCAGAGTTTCCTTGCGTGATCGAGTTAGGAATGAAGACATCCGCAAGAGAACTTAGGTTACTGACGGAGCCGAAGAACCACCAAACTTAAGTGGCAGTGGGCACAACACATTGTTCGCACAACTACTGGTCGATGGGACCGAACAGTTCTGGAGTGGCGACCGTGAACCGGAATACGTTTCTTTGGAAGACCTCCCACGGTGAACCCATGACCTGGTGAAGGTTGCGGGGATCTGCTAAATTCCAGACGCACGGGTCCGGTCAATAGGGCGACACTTACGGGAGGCCTATCTAGCAGTGGACGTCTTTCGGCTGAAATGATGGTGATGATGATGAAAAGACATAAGACAAGGTGACATCCCACACACAAATATAAGCACTGAACTACATCACCTAACTCGATCCATAAGTTTTTACTGTGATATTCAGCATTTGTATCAGAAATGATGGTCAAATCCAAAACTATGAGGAATAGCGAAAAATACTCAACGCAATCTTTGACCAATTTTGATGAAAACTACAACTGCATATATTTGCTTGATGAGCCTATGTCTTATTCAGACCATGATCTATTTTTGTGGCTAATTATCCAGATTCTATGTGGCGTGATTGAGTAACAATCATTTAATCCTTCCAAATGTTGTCATGGTATAGTAAGATTTTTTTCCTTTAGCGGTTTGGCATGACAAAAGTAGTCGTGTGTCCTTGTCTAACTATATTTACTTCTACAACAACTAATATTTCTTCTTACAATTTGGTTTATACCCTATATTGTTGTTTGCATTCACAGCCAAAGACAATTGCATAAAAAGTCGACACCTGGTTCTCCACAGCTTCATTCCTCAAATGAAAGTTCTGATGAGGACCAGGAGAAGCCCCGACAGAAACCCGACAACCGAGCGGACAGATACTTTTACGAAACTCTCATGTGCCAGCCACCTGAGCATGCCAAATTCGGATCTCCAGAATCTATGAAAAGACGAGACGGGAGTTTAGCTAGGAATAAAGTGGAATATAGTAGAAAGTTTAGAGGAGAAGTATCGGAGTCGGAGAAAAATGACAGTGAAGATTATTCGGAAGATATGGCGTCGAAATTAAACATGGAATCTTCTGTAGTAGAATCTGACGATGTTATGCAGGGACTAGGCATTAAAAAAAGAGGGAGGCGAGGCAAGTTCGCGCCGTTTCAACAAGTTGTAAATTTTATGGGGAAGACGACCAGGAGAAATTAGTGCTGTGTCACGGTGATCAGTTGTTTTTCTGCTGGTAGACTAAAGACCGAATTTCACCAAATAAACTGAACGCGAGCACATCCTTAGCCGCTGTCACAACTGTCAGTGTCAAAATGAGATAGGCTCTATGACATTAAATTGACAGGTCTTGAAGCAGTTTATGGTCCACTTTCACCACTAATCACTAAATGTGTTTAGCACTAAACTTATTTAAAACATCGTTCCGTCTCTGACATCTTCAAAGAATTGACAGAGACGGAACGATGTTTTAAATAAGTTTAGTGCTAAATATATTTAGTGATTGGTGGTGAAAGTGGATCTAAATGTGCGCCTCGTGTTCAGTTTAGTTGGTGATATATCATACACGTCTTACGTCAATTTTATGTATACGTTTGTTTTTGTAGTTTTGTTTTGAAATGTAATGGCCGTCGTACGCTAACGGGACTTGGAATATGAGCTTTATATCGTTTAATGTAAAATGTTTCTTCGTCTGTTGTGTCACCCATGCGTTGTCTACGTGTTATATTAATTTTGTACCTACGTTACACGAAAATAAAGTTCATATTTTAATTCTTTGTGGAGTTGTATCTGTGCGATAGTCTCAATATTGGTGTCCTTTTTGAAGTATTGAATAGCGGTAACAAGCTTGAAACTTTCGATTTTAGCGTGTTAATTTATTTTTACAAGGAAGTATTTATATTAAAACTGTCGTCTATATGGAATAATAAGACATCAAGGTTTACTTGTAGTAGACAACCGCTTTAGTAAAAAAATATTGTCTTTTGTAACAGTGTTTAAAATAAAAAGTATCAAAATAAAATTAATATTTTTATTTTCGTTTTATATTTACAGTTGATACAAAAATACAATGAGGTTAAAATCATAAAATTTAAATAAGTAAGTCGCTTAAAAATTATAAACTTATTTACTGTACAATTTTTCATATCTTACGAAAACGAACATTCAGATTTAGACGATCAAATCGACTCAAATTAGAGAATTAGTAACGAAACATCAATATAAAAAATACGTTTAATTAAAATATGCAGTCAAATCAATTAAACATCAATAAACACATAGTGACGGTTTCTATCAAGAAAACAGTTATTTGCTTCGACTGAAAGTGTCCCCACACTAATCGAAGCAGTGTTGCATTCCTTAAAGTGATTTATTTACTGAAACCAATCTTCGAATCAAAGAAAGGTAGCTATAACAGGTACCTTGACTTTCAAGGAGAATAAAACACATAAATTAGATCTAAAAATAAGTAGTTTTGCACATTACTTTGCTGATTCTTGCGCTGACATATTCCTGTCTCTGTCTGTCGCTTGCTGTTTGACGTTTGTGCGACAGAGACAAGACTAACGCTTACCCTTTGCTTGTGCATAACTTAATGATGCATGAAAATAATTATAGACACTCAATACACTACCGATGCTCAGTGTTTTCACACTAAAGAAGCTCGTTATTTAATTACAAATCATGTACACTTATTATATTACACATTTACCGGTTTCTTTAAAAAATAGTATTCAAAACAATCTGTGGTCAAATCTAATATCAAATACGTGATTGGTTGCTGAATTAATTTGCTCAACCAATCACAACGGCGCTAAAAAATACCGCGAAATTGAAAAAAAATTAAGATTCTCAGCAAATAGAACTTGCGACTACATTCAATCAACCTAAACTTTTAATATAAGTTTTGACAGCAGCCATACAAAATATCAGTATCCGGGAGATATTTTATTTTAGACACATATTTTAAAACAAGATAGTCCTCGTTATAGGTTTTATAAAATCAAATCTGTACAATCACTTTTTTTACTTGTATAAAAACGACCGCAACCGCAAACTGACTAAATAAAATGATAGACCGCAGCGACACGATTAAATTGGTTTCTATTTCACTCTCACGAGAGAGATGTAAATGGTCCACGCGTACACTCAGACATCCGCTGAATTGAGCACTTCCCTAGATGGCGAGAATAAAAACCAGTTGTAGGGACGGTCTATCATAGCATTTGGGCTTTGCCCCCGGAGTTTGCGATTCCGGTCAGCGGTGACGAAATTGTACCTTTCAAGATTCACGCACGTATTCTCAAACGAAACTCAACTTTAAGACTAAGGTCTTTTAAGTGTTTTTGTCGCAAGGAAGTAGCAAGTACCATTAGGTGCCATTAAGGTGAACGCGACAAGGTAGCCCGCAAAATTCGAATTGGTATATGGCTTTACATAATTATTATAATCATCAATAAGTTCGTCTGATTATTTCATGCTCTAGGCTGCCTTGAAACTTTCACCTCAAGTGGAAAAGACAAAATGATATTTAACGACGGCTTAGAATTGATTACCGTTTGGTAATTCGGCTTAAAGAAAAGTAGGCGCTAGGGGCCTTCAATATTTACAATAGAATTGTCCTATCTGGTAGACCCAGAAATCAAATCCTAACTAAGTATATTCTGTAACATTATCAGTAACACTAAAAACGGGATATTTATCATGTTTATCGAGATTTCATCATGGTTTTCCGTGATCATGGCGCTTGCAACAGCGCCGAAATTTCGAGAGCTCGGTAATAAACAGTAATACACAATCATGGTAAATATCCCATTTTTAGTGTTAAAGATAAGTATATTCTCGTATTTATATATAAGTTTCCGATAGAGAATTCTATGGAATATATATGGAAAATCAAATTAATTATCTAGCGGAACTCGGGTTTCGATAATGAAACACATAGTTTTGCTAGTTAATTTAGTTGACCCTTTTTGTCAGTCCACAAAGTACTACACATTGAAACATTTTTCAATGGACCAAATCCGGTTAAAAGCATAAAGTGTTATTATGCTATCAAAGTCAATAGAAACGTATAAAAACGATTGAAAATTGTCGACCAAAAGAAATGTGTCCTCACCCTTTATTCTTCAAAACTTCTTAAGATTTCATCATCATCAGCCCTCCATCAATTTCCTTTTGAAAGTCCACTCCACTCTGAACAAATGCACAGATCACATCACTCTGCTCTTCATCTACTCCAATAATCATCATCTGGTTCTTCCCACTGTCGAGAAGAACTCTCTCTAAAGTCTCAACTAGCTAGAGCTAGCTACTAGTCGCAGCGGCAAGAGTTATCGAAGAAAAATCTCGCTTTCTTGTTTAGAGCGCTCACTGAGAGAATTTCTTGTCTTTGGTACATACGGTTCGAGTAATCGCCAGTCTTCGTAACCACATTGTTTTTCAATTGTGTAACCAATTTCTTATGTAATAAAAATTATTGTCCAGCGACAACACTATACACTTCTCACTCGCCAAGTTCTAGTTGCTATCTCTTTGACTAACCAGCAACACTTGTACTATTTTAATGTCACTTCTGTGAGGAAAAGAGATGGCGCTAGACGTTCTGTATAGCTCTAACTCTTTCGTACAATGAAGTAAAATTGAAGCAATAACGCTGTAAGAGGTCATCTTCGGTTTCCACCAGATCCCTAAGACTTCTAAGCATACTGTTTTAAGAGGTGTTAGTTTTCCACCAGGTGCCTGAGACTTCATTAATTTCCATTTGAAGCTCCACACTGAGGAAATGCACAGATCACATCACAGCAGCCTGCTTTTATCTGCTCCAGTTATCACCAGCTGACTCTTTACACTGCCAAAGTTCAAGTTCACCCTCCGCTGTCTCCACTAGTTTGTAGTAGCGACAAGAGTTATCAAAGAAAACTTTTGGGACAAAAGTCTCGCTGGGAACCTCACTAGGTACAACGTCCTCAATTTCCTCTCGAAGATCCACTCTGAATAAATTCACAGATCACATCAGCCTGTTCTTCGTTTATGCCTATGATCATCAGCTGACTCTTGGTGACCATGAATAGGGATGCTCCATCGATCTCATTGTCTTCTAGAAAAGCTGCTGTTTCGTCCCAGTTGAATTTTTGGAGATGACATGATAGGTCTTCTGCCTGTGGATGAATAGAGAAAAGGCTTAGTTTTGAACGTAACAATATAAAATCACATCCCGAAGGATGGAAAGGTACCCTAGAGAACTATCATAAGTCAATTATTGCCATCAACTGGGAATAAATCCAAACTCCGGCCACTAATAATAGAAAACTGTTTTCTTACTATGATTAGCTTTGCCGTTTATGCCAGAAAGGTTGGTTTATTCCTTTTAGCATAGCTGAAGCCAAGTTTTTATGCAACTTGTTTGCATTACGAAGGCACATGACATTTACCTTTTCATTAGCAGAAAACATTCGAGTTTCACGATATTTCCTTAGTTACACCTACAGAGGGTGCTCCCCTATCCCCTTTGTAAAGAACTCTCAAAAGTCTAACAATGCAGGAAACCATTTATTACGGTTCAATTTGTTATGTTCGCACTATCCCCGGTTCAAGTATTTGACCTTCAACTTTAAAAAATGAGGGAGTGTTATCAGATGGCAAATTGGAGCATTAAGTCGTTGCTCTTGGCTGTATTTTTTTATGTTTGGCAGTCGTCACTTTAGTTAGAAGCTTTAAAATCAGACAGCCAGTTTTGAAAAAGAACAGTTGGGAAATAGCGAATCTTTTCCCAACTATGTTGGGTTTGTTGAGTTTATATCGAGCGACTGATTACCGTAAAACGGGGTGAATTGAAACGCAGGGGTTAATAAATCGCCCGTCGGGGCAGCGGATTTTAGTACTAGATGACGTGGCCTCGGCACAAGGGCAAAGAAGGAACATGGGTTCGGTTTTTAGTCAGTAGAAGTCTGACACTCCCCTTCGCTCTGCCCAAGAGCGGGGGGGGGGTCATTTGATGATTTTCCAACCCCCAAAAAAAAAAAAAAAAACAAAATTTTGAGAAGGATTTTAACGTTGAATTAAATTAATATGTTGCCAAAAACGTATCTTACTTATAAAATAAAATTGGTAACCTATCAACATAATTGAATGTTAAAATCTCTTTCAAAGTTTCGTCTCCAATCACCCAATTTTACCTGGTATCTGACCTTTACAACCTGGTTACTATGTAATATTGATAGAAGATACCGGTATACAGAGACTGCCTGTCACAATTCCGAATTTCTGATGACATACTCGTCATGACTGTCAAAGATTTTATGAAAGGTATGTGATGCAGAGGAATGAGGAAAATGTCATAAGGAAAGTTATAAGTATGACTGGGGAGGGTAACAGTTATGAAAGACCAAAGAAGCGATCGATGGAATGTGTAAAGAATTTTATGGCAAGAAATGAGGTATCTGGTGAGATGATTAGTAATAAAGAAGTATGGGAGAGGAAAACAGGCTGCGCCGACCCCAAATTAATTGAGATAAGGGCAAGAGAATCCCGTCGGGACTGCGGGATGTTCAAAAGAGATACCACGGCCTCGACACAAAGGGCTAAGAAGGAACATGGATGGTTTTTAGTCAGTAGAAGTCTAAACTAAAAGTTTCTTACCGTCCAAGATTTGACAGTAGACTGCTGTACCCGTGCAAAAGGATTATTCTCTTCATTTGGTACTTCTTCATTCATTTCTTCTTTTACTTCTGCTGGATGAAGCGGTTCTGCTGTTGCATTCTCTTGTTTAAATGTCCTTTCTTCGTCTTTTACTTCTATAGAAGAACCCGGTTCTATTGTTTTATTTTCTCCTGGATCAACTGTTTTATGTTTCACTTCCGTAGGAGCAACCGCTTCCTCTGTCACACATTCCTCTTTTATTTCTATTGTCGATTCGGCTTGAGGAACCGGTTCCACTGTAGTACTCTGTTCTTGATCAACTATTTCATCTTTTACTTCTGTGTCAGTAGATTCTATTGTTCTATTTTCTTCTTCTATAACTTCTGTCGGAGACACCGGTTCTTCTGTGATACTTTGTTTTTGATCAACGTTATCTTGTTTAACTTTTGTTGGAGCAGATTCTTCTGTGATTTTCTTTTTAGGTTTCTTCATTTGACCTTGATGTTTCATGATCTGTATTAATTAAATGATATTTTAAGAAACCTAAGTTTATAGTTTTTAAAGTTAAATAGAGTGACATAGTGGGCAGGGGCTTAATTATTATTATGGAACTTAGTTTTTAAACAGAAGTTAAGAATTTCTTAGGCCTGTTGAAGTCATTCTAATAGACCAAAGATAACATAACTGGGGCCGTTGGGCGTCACATTTTCGTAACATCTGTGCTTATAATAATAGTCCTCCTGACCGTTTTTCGACCACGGCGGCCAATCCCAGTGGAGATTAGCCATCTGCGCGGGAGATATTATAGTGCAGGCGTGTGTGCGCAGGCACAAGTGCACTCTCTGTTCCCTTTTCTCTCATAGTCCGATGGGACGGCAATCCGACACGACGCTGATCTCGCATTGTACGGAAATCCTATACAATGCGAGACCACCTTATACTGGAAATGTATAGCTTGATGTGTAGCCGTCTGTACACCCACAATTGGGTATTTGAAAATATCAAAAATGTATGAAAATTTTATGTTATTTTAAAGATTTAAAATAAATAATACGATGTGTAAAAAAAGTTATAAAATCGATCAAAAAATGGAGTAGCTACACGCTTTAGAAGTTTTTGGTGGGGCACTTTCTATCCATATCGCGTGAAACGGCCATTAGTACTACGTAACTATGGCGGTGTTATTATGACGTCACATTAGATGTAGCGCTGTCTCTGTCTAGCACGGCCTTTAAAATCGGTTAAAACTAAGGCATTTTTTAAGATATCACACTATTTTTTTTACTTTTGTCTATCTTTTTATTTACTGTTTCCGAATCACAAGTAAAAAAAAATATTCAAATACTCAATTTGCCAGTTATGTTTAAGTTCCATGCAATGCATGGGGGCGAGCCTATTTCCATCAACTTGGCACAAGTTCAGACTCCGCAGCTGTTACTGAGAAATTCTTAATAGAAAAAAAGAATTTTTCAAATCGGTTAGCAAGTGACGGAGTTATGCCCGAACAAACATTAAAAAAAAAAAAAACAAACATCCGGATTGAGAACCTCCTTCTTTTTTTAGAAGTCGGTTAAAAACCTAATAACACTTTGCCAGATCTGGGAATCGAACCCAGGACATCATGCTCAGGAGTCGCGCTTGCGAACACTAGACCAACGACAAATACTGTTACTTTTTGGTACTCACCGGAAAAGCAAAATTAGATTCTTGAATGATATACCCGTCGACAACATGAGTTAAGACGAATCTTGTTTGCGTGGTCTCTTTCTTAACTTTTATCTTCTTTGACTTTACTTTCTTCGGTACTTTGAAATTATCAAATTTTTGTGCCTTTCCTGCATGTTCCGATTGTGGTACTTTATCTGTATTTGGATAATTAGATCTGTCTGCGAAGTTACCATTAGCACTGCCTTTAGTTTTCCGTGTATTTTGATGTATAATTCCTTTGCTTGTAGAAGCAATAGGTTCTATTTCATCAACCCTTGCATTGCTTTTTGTTTTTTTCGAAACAATTTCTTTAATTAACTTTGACATTTCATCTTCTCGAACTCTGATTTGATTATGATCATCATCACGTTGTTTTGTAGCATTCGCTTCGTCAGTTTGCACAGCTTCGATTTCTTCAGGTATTAAATCATCATTTGATGTATTTAAAACACCTATATCATTTGCTTGTAATAACTCAATATCACATTTAAATGTTGCAGGTTTAATAATAATATTCTCTAAAATTTCAATTTTATTTTTATCTTTTGCTCTTGTTTCAGCAGTTTCTTCATTTTTGTCTAATATATAAGTAGGTTCAATGATATAGTCATAATCATTATTGTAATAAGCTACATTCAATTCGTTATTACCTTGCAAATCTTGATCAGTCTTTTCATTAGATTCAGACTTGTTGCCATCAAACTCTGAATTGATTCCAAGGTTTTTCATTTTTATTTCTAGATCAGTTAGATCAATTGGAAATAAATAGTCCTCTTCATAATTTCCACACAATGGATACGTTTGATTTCGTAAATGTATTTCTTGTTCAGTATCTTTATACCTATAGGTTTCATGTCTTAGAAGTTTATTTTGTCTGAGTTTACATTTACAATACGTTGTATAGTCAATAATATTCTGAACACCAGTGTCGTCAGTAGTGCTTTGAGTGTCTATGTTAATTATGTCATTAGCAATTCTGTGTTGAGCATTATTCATTAGGTCTCCTGAATACTTCATATGCTTGATTATAGGTCTACTTATATTTGTTAGTCTGCTCATTCGCAGCCTTTTACTAGTGTAGCTATTATAGTATGATCTCTTAGCGGAAAATCCACAGTTGCATAAACTAAAATACGAGTGGGCGGACTTTCTGGAATACCGATTATAATAAGACCGGTTACTGCATAACCGATTGCTGCTGGACCGATTTCCGGAAACTTTGATGATATTTGAACGTATTTCACTATCATAGTCTATGAAAATCGAGTCCTGCCGCTCTTCGTCTAATCAGCTCCGAACAAATGCACAGATGGTTTCAGCATTTTCCTCATTCACTCCTATACTAACTAGTTGAGGCTTTGAGACTAAGAATAGGGATTCTCCGTCAATTTCATGATCTTGGAAGACTGACACTGTTTCGTTCCAGTCGTATTTCAGGAGATGGTTTGATAGATCTTCGGTCTGCGAATTTGGAAAAAAAATATTTTGAAATAGGTGAACCAGGCACATCACATAGGATCTGGAGAATTCAGCGAAAAGTTTACAAAACAGAATTTAGTTTTCTTTTTGAGAGTGTTACAAGCCCCTCAAAGATTTTGTCAAGAGACGTACGTAAACGTACGATATAAATTATAGGCTAATTATACGTACGACTAACTCGCATCCAGTATGTGCGCTCCCATAGTAGGATCGTAGGGTTGTAGGTAGTTAGGATCGTTCGTGCGTGATCGTACGAGTAAAATTCGTACGAAAACGCGTCCAAACTGAGCGCCACGCCGGCCTTAGTCATTCCAGATATTCATCTCACATTTGACCTCTTCAAAATTGTGATTTAAGACACCTAGGGAGGTCCATCAGTGATGAACGTCTTGTAGTTGTAGCTGATATAATCATAGCTTATTTAGTCCACATTATTCCCACTGCTGGGACACAGGCCTCCTCTCCATGAGAGGGAATGAGGTTTTATCCACAACGCGGGCCCACGCGAGTTGGTAATTATGTCACTTGTCTTCGTATTCTTGGTTCTAGGAAAATTTATTTGTAAAAAATTGACTTACCGTCCAAGACTTTACAGTACTCTGCAGCAAATCAGTAAACGGATCCAGCTTTTTACTATTCTCCAATTCTTCTTCTTCCTTCTTTTGCTCACAATGCAACAGAAGATAATGGAATGGCAGCAATTGGACATCTACTCCTGTGTTCTTCATTTCTTCTTTCATACACTCTTTTAGAGCGTCTATTGATTCTGATTCGGCTTTTGGATTTGCTTGTAGCGTCTTTTCTATTAGAGGTTTTCTGATCTGTAATGAAAAAGAAGAAAATTAGAGAATAACATTGAAGGAAATGTCGAATTAGTCGACTGAGTCAGAATACGACATAGGACGAAAAAGTGAATGTAAACGAAAATACATTGCAGATCCAGGACACAATTATAGGAAACCTAATAGACATAAAAGAAGTTGCACTAACAGTATGTGGTTTAAAGGTATACATAACATCCTATAATCCCCGAAGGATAGGGTGGAGGTGTACTTAAAAGTAGACCCACATATCACCAGTTATGTTTAAGTCCCGTGTAATAGGGGCGAGCCTATTTCCATCAACCGTGCACAAAGCCAGCCTGCTGCGGCTGCTACTGAGAAATTATTCACTCAATAAGACCTAAAGTGCAATGAAGGTCTAGCTACTGGTAACCATGGAAACTTTTCTTTCCATCAACCGTGCACAAAGGCAGCCTGCTGCGGCTGCTAATGAGAAATTCTTCACTCAATAAGACCTAAAGTGCAATGAAGGTCTAGCTACTGGTAACCATGGAAACTTTTCTTTGCATCAACCGTGCACAAAGCCAGCCTGCTGCGGCTGCTAATGAGAAATTCTTCACTCAATAAGACCTAAAGTGCAATGAAGATCTAGCTACTGGTAACCATGGAAACTTTTCTAAATGCCGAAAAATATGATTGAACTTACCGGGAATGCAAAATTGGATTCTTGAATAACATATCCATCCACTACATGAGTTAAAATGTCCTGTTTTGGAAGGACTCTCTCAGTAACTTCTATTTTATGTTCATCTTTTACTTCACTGCTTTGCTCTTCCTGTGGTTCAATTTTAGTAACTGCTTCTATTTTTATGGCTTGACTAGCATCATTTTCATTGCTTACATTATTTTCAGCACTTTTTACATTTGCTACTTTATTTTCTTTGCTAACTTCTTCTTTCTTGACTTTCGCAGGTTTGTCTTCTATCGTTTGTGTGTTTTTGTTTTTAGGTATACTTTCAAGTATTTGTATTATTCTGCTTTCGATTGTATCTGCTTGAGCTTTAGTGACTGAAGTTCCACTTTCTGATTGTATAGTCGCTTTGATAACTTTATCATTGGGTACTCCAGCCATGACTGTATCTGTATCAGTTACTCCTTCAGGATTAGTGTTATTGTCAGTCGTATTTTGAACACTTTCAGGTGGTTTATTTTCTATAACTTGAGGCAAGTTTTCACTTATTTTATCCTGTAATAGTCTGCCGCTTCTAGCTTGTGTGAATACTGTATTCCTAATCAGCTTATCGTTTTCATTTAATGCAGGCGTTATCACAGTTCTAGTTTCATTTTTGATTTGGTTTCCATCTTGTTTAATTGGCTCTATGTGTTCTGCTATAACCATTGGTGTGCTTTGATTTATTTGAATTGGTTGATTGTTTGCAATACTAACATTTAATTTAGCTTTATGTACAGGACTTGTGTTGGTTCCCATTTCACATAGTTTAGAGACAATAATACCCTGTTGATGTTTGTAAAATGGTTGTGCCGATGTAGGTATTGCTATTTTGTTTTGTACTTCATCCGGAGATTCACTTTTCCGTTTTCGACTAATATTCTGGTTATTTAAATAAGCTGTGTTTGCAGCTAAGTTTGCTACTATTTGGTGGCTGATCACTTTATCCTGGTTATTATATTGGTGTTGCTGCTGAGTAGGTGGAGGTTGAACTGGTATATGCTGTTGCTGATTCTGTTGCATGGTCTGTGACACTGGTATATGCTGTTGGTGGTTCTGTTGAAGTTGCATGGTCTGTGAGACTGGTATAAGCTGTTGCAGATTTTGTTGTTGCTGAGTGTTCAGTACCACTGATAAATGCTGTTGCTGCGTTTGTTGTTGTTGGTTTTGTTGATTTTGCTGCTGCTGATTTTGTTGCTGCTGATTTTGTTGCTGCTGATTTTGTTGCTGCTGATTTTGTTGCTGCTGATTTTGTTGCTGCTGATTTTGTTGCTGCTGATTTTGTTGCTGCTGATTTTGTTGCTGCTGATTTTGTTGCTGCTGATTTTGTAGTTGTTGATTTTGTTGTTGCTGATTTTGTAACTGCTGAATATGTTGTTGTTGCTGCAAGTTTTGAGTCTGCTGTTGCATTTTTTGTTGTTGAACAGGCATATTCTGCTGTTGGATTTTTGGTGCATTTGCATTATTTTCCGTGAACCTTCGCCGTGGTTGTATAGGTCTGCAGTTATAATTTTGTGCAAAGTTTCTTACATTTGGCACTGGAGGAGTTCCAACACTTGTCATAGCTTTATTGGTTTCTTGGGTTGGTAGTTTCACGTTATTAGCATTTGGTACGTTAATTGCATTGTTGGGCATAATTTGAGGACGTACAGCATTAACATTTTGAGGCATACGCTGTCCCAGATTCTGCACAAATGTTTGTCCAACATTTGCTTGTTGTATCTGCAGGTTTTGCATGTTGGCCATAGCCTGCATATTCTGTAGTTGGTTCAGGGACATCATAGGCCTTGCTATGTTCATTTGTTGGCCCATCTGCGGCCTCACATTCATGAATTGAACTTGTCTTTGGACTTCAACTGTTTGGTTTCCCTGGTTTGGAACCTGTCTTGCGACAGTCATTTGATTTTGTATCATATTCTGTGTATTTGTTTGCATCTGTCCTGTATTCGGATTCTGATTTATATTCCTTTCGTTACCTTGTATGCTTTGTTGTACATTTTGGACCATATTTGGCACAATGTTGGCCAATTGCATTGGTCTCATTTCTTGGTGGTTTTGGGCCAACATGTGTTGTTGGAGTTGAAAGTTGGCGAAGTTCTGTTGTAGGTACAGTTGGTTCTGGTCCATTGATTGTTGGACTGGTTGGAGCATGTTGTTGGGCAGTTGCTGGACGTAGACCACAGGGTTGGGTGCTGGTCGGTTCTGCATCCATGGTGGTGGATTTTGAGGGTTTATGAAGAATGTCTGATTCGGCTGGATCTGGTCTCCTGGAACAATTTATTACTATCACTTACTGCACATTGAAAATCCTTTTACTTACGACATCCTGAACATATCAATCTGGAATTATCTGGACAAGACTAGCAACCAGTGGTCCACGTTGACTATGGATCGAAACAATTGGAAGTCATAGGGAGGGGTCTTTGCCCAGCAGTGGGATGCAGACTAACAATATCAGTAGGTATTGAACATGCCAGGTCAACGAACTGATGGGTGCGATAGCCTAGGCCGTGCTAGTCTACAGCTGAAAGATTCCTAAAAAGTTATTTTTGGGCATAAACATTAGTCTGATATCAGCTTCAAGTGAAATACTGATAAAAGCTAAACATATACTGTTGTTATCATTAATCCATCTTTGCCATCATAATCATCTGCCTAGCCTTTTCCCAACTATGTTGGTGTCGGCATCTAGTCTAACCGGATGCAGCTGAATACCAGTATTTTACATGGAGCGACTGCCTCTCTAGACCTCCACAACCCAGTTAATACTGGGTAATAAGGGTACCCTTTAGTAAGGCTGGTTGTCAGACTTTCTGGCCACTGACTACATGTAACGACTGCTAAAGATCAATATATTGGATGACTGGCAATTATTAGGGACCGACACTTAAACACATAATTGTACTCATGATAACAAACAACTTTTACTATGGGACCAAACCTGAAATGGCGAAAAAAAAACAGTTGTTCAGTACATTTTGACCAGTGAGGCGAACATAAATCCCGTCTGCTGCGGGTTGTTCGAAAAGTGATGCCGCGGCCTCGGCACAAGTGCTAAGAAGGAACATGGGTGGTTTTTAGTCAGTAGACTGACACTCCCTACCGCTCGGTCCAGAGCAGGAGAAGTCATTTGAAGATTTCCCACCACCCAAAAAAAAAGGTGAACATAAATCGATCACTCTAATTACCAGTCTCCCTTTATACTCACTAATCCAAGTTTCAAACAACATGAACAATAGTCTATCCTAAGATTGGCAGACAATGGTCGGCCATTGTGTAAACAACACTCACCAGGCTGTACCAACACTTGCGTCTCGTACACAAATCGAACTGGACATAGAACCATCTGCTGTTGAACTCCTTGCTGGCCCCTGCAGACAAAAATATCATCATGCGTTTTGTTAAGACAGAAATGACCAGAGCTGGTCCAATGTTTTTGATCTTGACGGCACGGTTGGCGCAGTGGCTAAGCGATTGGACTGCTGCGCTGCGTGTCGCGGGTTCGATCCCCGCACGGAACAAATATTTGTATGGCCCACAAATAGTTGTTTCGGGTCTGGGAATTTGTGTATGTGAGTTTAAATGTTTGTGAACGCACTCACGATACAGTAGAAATTCCTAGTGTGGGGCAACGTTTAAAAAAAAAAACTAGTTAGCTTAAAAAAGGTTTAAAATTAATGTCTAACGACTGTCACCAAAGGTTACTATGTCCCGTGTAATAGCCATCCCCCGACGACAAATTCAGACTCGGTGGCTGCTACTAATAGGGCTCTTGTAAGATGCAAGAGCGAGCGAAGCGAGCTCGAATGTTTTTCTGTAATAATTTTAGTCCGACGGGCACACTCACATCACTGCTCTCACCAATGAAGTCAGTGTATTTTATTTAATATTATGTTATTAATTAATACTGTATTTTAAAACTTACCCTATGGGTTCTGGCTGGTTCATTGGTTGCTGCATCTGTGAACAAACAAAACACTTTGTTGTAGTAGAGTTTGAGAGAGACTTAGTTTGAGATAGTGGTGGTATTCTTTTAATCAAAAATAATAAAAAAAATGAGTTCGCACGACGACGAATCAAGTTTAAATACAAAATACAAATCCAGTTTATCTGGATCTCTCATTGTAAGGGGAGGCGAAGCAAAAGTATTAATAAAATTCAGGTATCAAGGCCCATAAGGTGTTACTTAAAAACTAATATACATGTTACTTTAAAAATATAGTAAAATGCAGGAACACTAAAAAGAAAATCACAATCCCAGGAAAGTTAACAAGTTTTGTTAAACCAGGTAAACCTCCCCAATCCCCATTGTAGGCCCATTCAGCCTCTGCCCTGTATATGTTTATTTAAAATGTCTCCGTGTGTACAATATGAATTCATATTCATTTAAAACCTATCCTCTATCTCCATATCATCGTTTGGTTTTCCTCAACCGATAATCCTACCTACATAATAATATAATAATGACCGCAGTCGAATGGACATGATGAAAATGGTCGGGACAAGTTGTTTAAAGATTCGAAACCACTACTGTAACATCAGGCCTGTAATTGCTGAAGGATTAAGCAGAGAGCTGTACACAGGGCGACCCATCAAGCTACATTATTTTATTTACATATCCAGCATAACGTAGACCTCGCTTTGTATGAGCTTCCTGCTGTATAATGAGAGATTGGTTTTGAATAGCTTGATTGGTCGTACCCTAAAGTACCCCAATATTTCACCAGATGTCTGTTAAGTCCTTTCTAATAAGGGGTGAGGCTGTATTGCCATCAATTGAGCACGAATACAAACTAGGAGCGGAAAAAAAAACAGATTGAGAGATTCCTGTTATAAAATAATCGGAATCGCACGTTAGTTAAATTACTAGGCAACCACCCTACGAAGATTATCGCTGCAACATAGCCTGTAGGGCAATTATTTGCAGGAGGCTGGGCAAAAAAACGTAAGTATTGGGAAGAGTTCGTGCTAGCAGCAATGCCAGGTGGTTCATCATCATCGCCATTTTAGTCGAAACATTTTTGCAGTGAGCTCGTACGGACGAATTTGGAGCTCTGCGCTAAAAAGCCGTATCCTTAATGAGCAGAGTCATGGCATTCTGGAGGTTCTCATCATCATCATTATCACCATTTCAGTCGAAAGACGTCCACTGCTGGACATAGGCCTCCCCCAAGTGTCACCACTTTGACCGGTCCCGTGCGTCTCGCATCCAGCGTATCCCCACAACCTTCAGCAGGTCATCGGTCCACCTAATGGGAGGCCTTCCAACGCAACGTCTTCCGGTTCACGGTCGTCACTGTAGAACTTTTCGGGCCATCCTTTCTGCGAGCAATGTGCCCTCCCATTGCCCTTTGGGTGACTTTTTTTTAAGCCTTCTGATGAGGGTTATTTTGTGCTTCCACTGGTGGTCTTGGCGGACAAGACTAATTATGTTTATGTTGTAGGTAACTATGTTATGTAATATCCAAATAATAGGGGGCGAGCCTATTGCCACCAACCGGACACAAATCCAAACTCCATGGCTGCCCAATAACGCTTTGCCCGACCTGGAATTCGAACCGAGGTCCTCATGCACAACTGTTGCGCTTGCGACCACTAGACCAACTCGGCAGTCTAAGTACAGGATCATCATCAGCCATAAGACGTCCACTGCTGGACAAAGGCCTCCGCCATAGAACGCCATAACGAACGGCAGCCTGCCGTTTGCATCCACCGGTTGCCCGAAAGTACAGGATAATCAAATGCCAACGTAAGTAGATAGCCAATATGGCTTCCAATGGTGCGACACCCGGCTATTTAAGGCAAATCAGTTGCAGATAAAACCATGTTTGTTTTATATATTTTTCCTTAGACAACCAACGGTGAGGTGAGAGCAGTGGTGGCCCAGTGGTGGCGGCCCCGAGTTACGAACAGTAAGCAATGAGTTCGAACCCAGGCAGGCGCGTTGCTTTGTGTAATTTATTTCATTGCCGCTGCTCTCAAAACGGTGAAGAAAAAGATCGTGATGAAATCGGCATGTTTGGAACAATAAAAATCAAAGACCTGTGTGTGTGTGACATCTACCAACCCCTAGGCCCTTGCGGCGATTTAAAAACTCTGACAGTAGGGTGTAAGGGTCGTTAGACCTTACTACTGCCCACACGATAAGAAGAAGGAGATCTAAGTACCAACCCGCACTGATTCCGCGTGGTGGATTATAGCCCATCCCTCTCCTAGAAAGGAGGCCTGAGGCCCTGCAGTGGTGACATTATAGGGTGATGATGATGAACCAACGGGAATCATATCAATGCAATAAAAAGCGAAAATAAGTGTCCAATATTTTTGGAAATCTGTCTGACGGACTAATTAGTTTTTTTATTATGTTGCCATGAGCCCCTGACAAACAATAGAACACGAGTATAATATTTTAGAAAGTCTTTTTTTCCTCAAAATTTAATCATCTTTTGTTGCCTACTTCAAAAAGGTCAGGTATTTTAATTTTTAATTCAGCGAAACGTGACGAATTCTCATAGTCACGTTGGTTTTACTTCGCCTTTTAGTAAGTTCTTCCGTTGTTGCTACTGACAAATTCACACATAACATAACATCACGCCTTTTATCCGCGAGGGGCTAGACAGAAGTGTACCTACCCATTATTTCACCCACAATAGGGGTGTTTCCTAACAAAAAAAAATCTGTTTAGTCCGTCAGTTAAATTATCGAAAAATATTGGATACGTGTTTTTTGTTTTATAAAATTAATGAAAAATGACGAAGATAAAACGCTTCAAAGATCAGTGGGGGCTTATGACGTCACTCGCCGGTAAAAATCTACTGAACTGTGACGTCACACGAGTTTTCGAAGCACTGTACGCATCGTCTTCATATTTTATTTACGTAAAAAAAAATTGTGTCCTAGGGTCCTAGGTATATTTTTCGATAATCTAACTGACGGACTAAACAGATTTTTTTATTTTTTGTCGGAAAACATCCCTATTTGCACGTGATTAAACCCCTATTACCATCAACTGTGCACAAAATTCAGACTCTGTGGTTGCTAGTGTTGCTACTGAGAAACCCCCGATAGAAATATCCAATAACACTTTTACCCAACTCAGGAATCGAACCTACAATCCTCTGTTGCGCGTGCGACTAGTAGAGGGACAGTCAATAATTTGGTACAGGCTTTATAATAATTTATGGGTCATAATTACAACATTACAACTCAAAAAATGACTTAAAAGAAACCCCTTGCCCCTCCCTTATCCGTTTTTAACCCTTTCGTAACAAAGAAATTGAAAAAAATCGATAGGGGAGATTGGGGACAAAACGACACACTTAATTTTTATTTATAAAATTCTACCTATAGGTGTACAAAATAATACTGTTCACTAGGTCACCCTAAATATGCCATATGTTTAAATAAGGAGTGCTCAAAAATATTGATTAATGATTTTCAATAAAAAAATAACCGGCCAAGTGCAAGTTGGATTTGCGTACCGAGGGTTCTGCACAAAGTTTAAAACTATTAAAAATATTTTTATTAAACCTATGATGGAACTAAAAATTTTCGGTTTTCGCAATTTTTCCTTTATCTGTGCTATAAGACGTTGCTTCGTACCAAATTTTAAGATTCTGAGTTCACGGGAAGTACCCTATAGGTTTTGATTCCTTTGCAAGTATCCATGCGGAAATTTGCGACATAAACGGCTGTATCTTTTGATTGCGTTGGTTTAGAAGTTTGATTTTTTCACAGCTTTATGGGACAGCTGAAGCAGATTTGAGTATTTGATACAAATTTCAGCTTGATACCTTCACGCGTTCCCGAGATAAAGGGTACAGACTGATGGACGTAAAGACATCCAGACAACAAAGTGATCCTAATGCCTTATAGAATAAGGGTTCCGTTTTTTCCTTTTGAGGTACGGAACCCTAAAAGTACTTCGCGTGCCGCCAAATAGCCAGCTGTATGGCTTCCTCGCAATTATAGACCACAACCCTTTCGTCCACTGGACTAAGTAACAAAATCATATTGTACAGCTAACCGCACGTTTTTTCTAAATATGTGACATTTACAGCGCCTCTATGTCGTTGCAATAAGGGTGATTATTGTACTTAATGATGACAGTCCGTCTGCAGAAAATGGTCATTCCCTACGGATTCGACCAACGGACAGAAGGGGATGCAAGTTTTTGTTTTTGACAGGCACGAGAGGGCTCGTAACTCAATAATAACAGTACGGGTCGATAGTTTAGGTTAAGCAACGTTTTTCAAGGTCGGTTGGTGGATTGGTGACCATCCGAGCCTCGGAAACCTCGCTAAGCTGTTAGTCCTGGCTGTCATTTATGGATGGGATGACTGGTTGGTCTGTGGATGGGAGACCACCCTTTACACCAAGTTTCCTCCGTACCTCGGAAAGTACGTTAAGCTCTTGGTACCAGCTGTCATTTCGCAGATCTTTGGCCGTCGGAACAGGTTAGTTAGTCGCCTCAAAGTCTAGCATCCAGCCTTACATAGGGGTATCAATGACTGAGTACTAGGTTGTGGTTGTGGGGGAGCGCCTATTGCCATCAACCGGGCACAATTCCAGACTACGTGGCTGCTACTTAGACATTCTTCATCTAAAAACCCAATAACACTTTGCTTGACCAGGGAATCGGATAGGACTTCATGGATCCCCGACCAACGAGGAGGTCCAAATAAAATATTCCGAGTATTTATCCTGATTTCAAGGGCATGACAGGTGGTAAGGGATGAGATTTTTTTAATAATAAAAAAAACCGGATCAATGGGATTAAATGCCGGCGGGGATGAAGCGAGTCGAGGGCAAATTTAATAAGTAGGGACTACTAGGGGAGGGTGGCGTTGTCGATGGGGTAAAATGATCTTTTTTTAATTGGTTATTTTTTTTTTGTATTTTAGTAAAACGTCAGATATCCAGCTGGGTCTAAATAGATTTTTAGGCTCTTTTTTTTTGTTTTTTTTTTTTTGTATTTTGTGTGTACTTAACTACTTACCTATAAATAAATAAATAGATGACGAGGTATTTTAGTCAGATTTACAATCCGTCGTCCTATGATTACATGGACATAAAGATGAATCAACCAAAAAGCCCGCGAAATTCAAATTGCAAGTCAAGCAAATAATTGCTTGACGTGCAATTTTATCTTGGCGGGCTTTTTTGTTAGATTTTTTTTTTTTGAGAAGATTGGAAGGCTATGGGGTAGACCTTTGCCCAGCAGTGGGACAGTATAAGCTTAGGAAAAAACTGATAACTATCAAGTTTTATGTCAATCAAAGTATTTGTGTTTTTATTAAAATCTTCATAAAAAATAGGTACCTCAAATGACACTATGTATTTTTAATTTTTATTATTATTATTATGGTACTTTTACTGATTACCTACAATGATTGTAATTCTAAAGTACAGACGCTAGCACATTTAGTTACTACATTCTGTCAAATTTCTCTATTAGATTCTTAACTTTATTGTTTCAGTATAAGGTTCAAAGTCGAATGGGAAATTTTGATAGTTTGGAGTTATTTTTATTTTATATTTAAATTTGATTGTGGGGCATTTTATATTATTATATAATTTTTATTTTATTTTATTATTAAGTAACAAAATTTTAAGTTATAGATCATTCTTATTTATTAAATAAAATTATTTGATATCTTATGAGAAGTTGTATGGTCCCAAATCATATTTTACATACCATACAACTTGATAATTACATGCAAATTGCAAAAAAAATAAAATGAAATATTTGATCTTCGCGGGCTTCCCTACGCAAGTTTTTATTTTTTTATTTTGTTAACAATGTTGTAGTACCTGCTTATTGCTAGTAATTTATCATTAGTTACACCATGTTGACACTATTATTGTTTCGCAAATTTGCAAAAAAAGCCGTCCTTTTTTTTGGGCAAAAAAAAAACACTTTCGTTTCTCCATTGTCAAAAAGCATTGTCAAGGGTGAACATTGAAAATCGATATTCTATAGTTAGAACCCAGTCCTAAATGCCATTTGGAAGCAATTCGACCACTAGAAGTATCCAGTCATGAAACAAACTGGAAAAACACCAAAAAAATAATAGTCACCTCTCTATAAACACATCATTCGAAACACAAAACAAAACGTCATTAACACAAAGTAATAAACACACAAACTATTTAACGACATCACAAACAAAATCAGTCCAGCTATTTCGGAGAAATGCACACACAGACACATCGAACGTGAATAAAAACATCGAACTAACCTTTCTTTCGAACCACCATCTTTTAGCCCCTCGTAAATCAACCGAGATATTTCAATACAACAACCGTACTATTTGTTTTTATTATTACAACCCTCCAAACTAAACTTTAAGTCACCCAAGTAAAGTCCAAATTATAATGACACACCAAAATCCCTTCATCGACAAAGGTACTCGTGTACATACGTAGTAATATGGACTTTAGTACTTAGTAAATAAGGTTTATTATGTATATAAGGGTTGGAGGTAATAATAATCCCTACGCGGCGGATGGCGGCAGACATTTTATTTTTTTTATCTTAGATAGTGATGTGGTGAATGTCGATAGTTATTATTGTTATTATTTTTTGAAAATTGAAATGAAAGACATGTGTTATTTACTAAAATCGAGATGAAGGGCAAGTGTGAAGTATGATATGGCTAGAAAGGAGGTGACTGCTAAGATGACGAGTAATAGAGAACTATGGAAGAAGAAGACATGCTGCGCCAACCCCAAATGACAAGGGATAAGAGCAGAAGAATAAAATTCCTAAACTAATTATTTTTTTTACGTTTCTTTTAAGAAGTTTTATAGTAATTTCTGTTACCTCCTGTGATTTTGTGATGTTCTGGTAGCCTACCATTTTTAATCTTATTCCAGTGTGGAAAAGAAACGGCGCTAGACATCCTGTATAATATCTCTGTCACTTTCTTACACTAGAATAAGATTAACAATCCTGTTTTAAGACGTCATGGTAATCCCGCTGAATGGATGACTTTGACGGTTTACTTGATTGTTTGAGGATTAAAAATAGTGACAACAGAAAAATCATTCGAAAAAAAATGGATCTAGGATGCGACTAAGACTGTATGACTACGAGAAATGAGTGGTTAGGGTAAAACAATACTTCTGTAAATAGACTAAGTATAGTAAGTTTATAATAGAAAATAATGAAATACCGACAGAGAGAGAAAGACAATAGACATTCATGTTCCGGAAGAAACAAAGTTTCAAAAACGTAAAAACTAAAACTAGTTTATGGTCAAAACGTAGGTCATTCTTGGTCTATTTCTCGACGACCTGCCAATTCAAAGTGGCACTTCGTTACATAGCGGAATATTTACGTAGAATGTTGCTACCAAACACACAAAATGAGGCTTTCGACAGCCAAATTTAGAGAAAGAGACGAAGAGACGGTGTCTTCATAAAGCAATTTCCCTTCACAAAATTCATAATTCCATTCACACATTTAACCACTCACAAAATTTATTTACAAACACTTTGATTCGATTTCGATTCGGAAAGTCGTATGTCTGTCTCGCTCACTTTCTTAATGCCAAAAAAGATACGAAATGTTCGATTCGGTTTCGATTCGAATGTTTGTGAATAGCTAAGCAGATATCTCAAATTTAAATTCTACAAGCTCACGTAGTTTTTACTTAAAACTGAAGAAGAAACCATACGCAAATAAACAACAAAAAATCCCACACTATCGACATATAACCACAAAGTTATCGATAACCAATAAATTATGTCGATAAAATGACACGTCAAAATAACAACACTATCGCAAATGTAGGGCGCCACAGGGGAACGGCATACACGCTGCGTTCTCTATAAATAAGTCGCATGAGCTAGAAAGGGACGCAGACACAACAACAAACACTGCTAGAAAGAGAAAAAAGATAATATCTAATCAAAATATGCAGTAACAGCATTTTAGTCTTTACTGGGAAGAAATAAGAAACCATGGTATTGATATCTCAGCGCAAATTGTCATTTGAAGCCATCTTACATACTAAAACTGTATGCTACTTACTTTTTCTTGACAAAATTTGATGTAAACAAACAAAAGTCATACGTCAAAAATCGATATCTCACACAACACTATAATATTTTCAATTTTATGGAATAAAAACACCATTTTCTAAAACAGAATCGATAGAAACACTAACGGAATCAGTAATTGAACACGAATTTTAAAAGGCCGTGACGTCACGCACGAATTTCGAAGTTATTTCAGTGTTACAACACGGTTCTGGTACGAAAATGGGAATTTTTAACGTTTACACTCCAAAATCTTGGCTAAAACACTATTATACACTGATATCTTTATGAAATAATGTGCACACCACTTACTGTCACAGATCCACAGCGATGGTGTCTTCTTAAACGTCAAAAAACTATAGAAAACGTATCAAAACGTCACGATTAAACTCACTCCGGACATCTTTCGAAACGAAATGGCTGCACGAATAACATAAAAGATACGGTCACAGTGTATAGCTATACTACCACGAAACTCGAAGTGACACCCGTAAACGACAGAGAAGCGATACCTCGGTACATTCCGTATCGATTTTATTAAACGAGGGAAATTTTGGTACGGGGGCCGCCGAACCAATGATAAAACAGTGAATAACAACGCACGGTATTGGACGGAACGTGTTTCGAAATTCAAACACGTTCCATGACCCCAATATCCTCTCTACGAGACGGGTTAACTCAACAAATATACATGTGTCTCTTTCCTACTTACGGAGATTAGGAGCATGTTAGAGTGAGATAAAAGAGTGCATTTTTTTCGGATTTAAACGGAAAGCCGACTTAAGAAATTACTTTTGAGAAATAAACGATTTATAATCAGCTTTAATATAAGTGTATAAGGTTGGTTATCATGTAGTAGGAATGAACTGCTGGAATAGTGATGTCATTCAAGTAGAATGGCCGATATAATGAATTATTCACACGATTTGGGCCTATTTGCTGACTTTATGGCTCATGTTACATTGACAAAGTATTATTTATAACACGCCAGAGATATTTTGTTTAAATATATATTCAATACTAGAAACCATGTATTTTATTTAACAGACATTTTAGTGTTTAAACAACCAAAGTCGATCAACTGAAGTTTACCGTCGGAAACTCAATGGCGGAGCATCTAGCAAAAAAACATTTTAATATATATTATAATACTATGAAACAGGAAGAAAATGAATTTAATGGAAAACGACAAAAAAACAAATCTATGTTTTTGCCCTAAAACGTTTCTTAAACAGTTTCTTGTCCTAAACCGTTTGCGCAAAATAATTTCGACATCCTACATTATACATGCTTAAAATAAACCAAAAAGAAAGTTTTTATTGTGATTTTTTGCCTAATTTTGAATTTGTTTTACCTACACAAAATACAAAAAAACTCTATTAATTACCTACGTTTTAGGAAAACACGTCTTAGAACAGGACATCTGACAGTGACAACAACATTATTTTTTTTTAATCTGGAGGCATTGCAAGAAGCACGTCACATTAAAAAAATGCTTTAATAATTTATTTTTAAATTGCAAGGTTTCTATTTCAATATCCACCCTTCTATTAGACATGGAAGAAACGAATAACGATAGATACTTTTATTATTATTTTTGAGTCTCTAATTTAATAAATCATTTTAACAAAAGTGTCCATTTTGCCCCAACCTCCCCTCAAAATAGTGCGGTGACGTTTAAAAGCTCACGTATTGTATACGAACGCCCATTAACAATAGAGGGGTGCAACAGATAAATAGTAGGTATTTCGGGTAAATAAATAGTAAAAATTAACGTAAATATCAATCTATTACATTTACGAAAAACACAGTGATAGGAAAAAACGAGTTGCGTTTTCGCAAAAAAATACAAAAAATATGTACCTAGCAGAAGATTTGCTTGTCAAAATTCCTACCCTTAGGCCTATAGCCATTTCTCAACTACCTACATAATGTTGGGGTCGGCTTGCAGTCTAGCTGGATGCAGCTGAATACCAGTATTTTACATGGAGTTACTGCCTGAAACAAGGAAAACAGCTTACCTTTTTTATTATAGCTAGCTCATAGGTATTGTCCCACTGCTGAGCATAAGGCCTCCCTCCATTCCTCCCAACGGTCATGCACGATTCTGTGCAACATCTTTCAAATTCTCAAGGAAGACATCCAGTTCGCCCACCATCTCCTTCGTGGGCTGCCGCAACCCCGTGTCACTGTTTCAGGTCACCAATCCTGCTAAGCAAGCTTTACGGGCCCACAGCTCGTTCGGCATACGACAGTCATGTCCTGCCCAGTCCCATTTAAGTATAGCAGCTTTTTGAGACAAGTCAACAATTTGCGTTTTGGAGCGCAGTGTAGTGTTTCGAACCCGATCGGTTAATTTTACACCTAAGATACTGCACTCCATACTTAGCACGTTGGCAAACCGGACTTTTGGATTTTATTCCAGAGAAATACCACATTAAAGATGCACTTATATACACAACTGGCAAAATAAATGTCGCCCAGCTGCGAGATGGTTCAAAATCAAAATCAAAAGCAATTTATTCAAACTAGGCTGATACTAGAGGTCTTTGAAAATGGAGATTTATATGAGAATTTTAAAATATAAAAATTTTGGTATTTTTTTTATTTCAGCTAGACTAAGTACTGGCCCAAATGATCTATACAATTTTGCCATTTTGATGGCAGTTTGTTTATCCCTTTACTGAAGAAGTCTGCCGGACGGGAGGCGATGAAGTCAGCGAAAGCGTTTTGTACTGCCTCTCGGGAGTCGAATTTTTACCACTTAAAAAAATGTCTAAATTTTGAAAAAAGTAGAAATCTGTTGGGGCAAGGTCCGGTGGGTACGGTGGGTGACGGAGAGCTTCCAGCTGTAACTCTTGTAGCTTTGCGATGGTCTTTCGTGAAGTGTGAGCTCGCGCGTTGTCGTGGAGAAGCAATGGGGAAGAACGATTGACTATAGTCTTGGTTGTTGAATTGCGAGCTTCTCGTTTGCAATTCTTGGCAATAGTCATCTGCCGTCACTGTTGTGCCATTCGGTAAGAAGCTGTGGTGTACAAGTCCGGCACTGGTCCACCAGACAGTCACCATCATCTTCCTATGAGTAATCTTTTTTGTAGCGCACTGATTAGGTGATGTACCCGGGTCCACCCACTGAGACGAACGCTTACGGTTGTCGTACAGGATCCACTTTTCATCGCAGGTAACAATTTGATTAAGAATTTCATCGTTTCTATGCCGATTCAGTAGTGCTATGCATGCTTCGACGCGTAAATCTCACTGTTGGTCGCTTAGTTCGCGTGGCACGCACTTATCTAGATTTTTTATCTTTCCAATTTGACGCAAGTGCCTCAATGGTGTTTTGACACTAACTCCAAGGCCTGCAGTAAGCTCAGCCTTAGATTGAGTTGGATCTGCTTCCACTATCGCCTTCAATTCGTCGTTGTCGACAATGTTTACCGGCCAACCGCGAGGCTCGTTCTTCGACTCAAAATTTCCAGATTGAAAACGATTGAACCAGTAATGGACCGTGTTTATGCAAGCAGTGTTAAGCCCGTACACGTCGTTAATGTTTCGTGTTGTTTGCGCAGCGGTATTTCTACGTGTGACCTCATATTCGAAAATTGTACGAATTAGCAGTTTATCCATGGCGCCAAAAACTACCACAATGTCACAAAAACAAAAAACTATCAAAAAACAAATGACTGAATTTGAAATTAAAATAACACGTCTTTCGAATAAAATTTACTTGAATTTCGAATTACGCGCCAATCCACAGATAATTAAATCTGAAAATGCCGGTTATAGAATCTCCAATTACATACTTAGGTAGGTAAAGACCTATTATATTCTTAATCAGCACTTTTCGTTTTCGAACGTCAAAATGTACAAGAGACAGTCCCCTAAAAACGCCCACCCTTCGGCACTTCCTAGTGTTTTAGCTGGAAAGAAGTGGCGGAACAAACTCCTCAGCAGCCGCAGGGTAGCCGGTGACATAGTTGCCATCGAGAGAAAAACCTGGATGAGGCTGCAGTCTACGGTCCAGCGTAGACTGCATTGGCACAAGAAGAGATAGGCCTATTATCCAGCAGTGGGTGAATTCGGGCTTTGGGTGATGATGATGAATAAACTTATTCAGAGATGGTGCTAGGTGGGATCTTTCTTGATTTTCACGATAATTTTCATTGTTCTCGAACTTTTCTTGATCACGAATGGTCAATAATATAATTTTTATTTTCAGAAAAAAAAAACACATTTTAGGTTCACATTTTTTTTTTTCCAAATAAGTACCTACGAGTAATAGGGTTAGGATTAAAGGACCTTAATTTCGTCTTGTTTCATTGCAGCTTACATGATGAATGCTTTTTATTTTAGACCCTCTTTGCATCGAGGTTGTTATAGAGTAGAATACGTCCATGAATCGGAAGGTCTACCTTTAAGTAGGTAAGTATTTTTCTCAAATAAAGGAATTAGATATTCCTGGCGAGACAAGACAAATATATTTATACCATCGTACGGAAAACGCCTGAAAGATTTATGGATAAGTACATAAAAGTGGTGGTGGCCCGACTTACAAACGCCGTGGATTCGAACCCAGGCAGGCGCATTCACCATCGCTGTTCTCAAAAACGGTGAAGGAAAACATCGTCTTAGAACCAAAAAATTCGAAGACATGCGACATCTACCAACCCGCACTGGACCCTCGAAGTGGATTATAACCCATCCCTCTCCTAGATACTTAGGAGGCGTTAGTCCCTGCAGAGGGAACATTTTCTAGGCTGATGATGAAGGCACTTTTGAATGTCAGAAAAACAGAGAAAGCGAGTCACAGTAATATAGTTATATGCATGAAAAATAAGTAACTATAAGTAAGTACTTAGTGAAAGAGCTGTAGTTGGCCATACTGTACTTATTCCTTGATGAAAATTGCCAATAGGGAAGCAAAACTGCCAAACTGAAATCGGCCCATGAGCGAATGCCAATCCCAATTTATTTGTGGTGGTCGCAGCATATCTTGTTCTTCCATACTCCTCGTTTTGTGCTGCATATAAACGAAATGAAAATAGCTGTATAAGTCGAACATATAAGTAGCGAATTTTAGAAGCCTTCAGAAAATGATATGGAATTTACTCTTGCCTCAATCTTACCCTAAGGGCAGAGATGAGGTCGACGATGGAACGAGCTTACCCAGAAGAAGCCTATTTACTCGCGATTTAAAAGATTGGGGTTATATGAACTCGGGAAAACCGACGCAGGCAGGGAGTTCCACTTTTTGGCTGTGCAAATAATGAAAGATTTAGCAAAGCGCTTCGTACATCGACAAGGAGATAACCTGCAGACGTTTAGTCTCCTGATGGAATAAGGGAGCTGGTGGAATCAGCTAGTGGAGCTCTTGTTTGCTTTACACTGCTTGTTGTTGTCGTTAGTATGGTGTTTTTAATAAACCATAAATCCTATTTTTAGTTTCTGTAAATTGGTTTTACACATCATGTTCCGCCTTATTACAAAGGGTAGTTAAACCTGGTTTAACTTAGACCTGGTTTATCTCGCATGCTGTCACTTTCTTTTGAATATTATTGAAGTGAGACGTCATGCGAGATAAACCAAGTCTAAGTTAAACCAGGTTTAACTACGTTTTGTAATAAGGCGGATTATGTTTTAAAACTAAATGGAGCCGGTGTTTGGTGCCTGACTAGTCTGAGAAGAAAGAGCCGAAACAAAATCAAAGGTCATAATACTTAGTCTCTGTTTAAGTCCAGACATTGGTCAAGTTAAAAGAACCATGCAGATTAAGTGTCTGAGATATACTTTTAAAGAAAGAAACACTTATAGATTTGACTGAACGTCTCCAGTCAGTGCAAGTTGTCAATGATCGTGTAGCTCAACTCAAAACCCAAGGAGCTCAACGACCCGACGAACAATACCGAAGAAAAAAAAATGACTCAAACTCTAGGACCGTGGGGTCCTAATGCCCACAGCCTTTTGAAGGCATTTTCTGACCCAACGGCTGATGGCTTTTTCTTTGGCCAGAGGCTAAGTATTGCCATACAACGTGCGTGGCAACGCTGTCAGGCTCTTGGGCACTTTACCTGCTGATAGTTAAGGAGTTTTTCGATGCCCTTTTATATTTAGTTTGTTTTTAGTTTAGTTTATAATTTTGTTGTTATGTATAGAAAAGTACTTAATACTTTTGTAGATACAAAACTTCGTGTCAAGATCTACTTGGAAATCCCTGAACTGTCTTCAGACCCGAGTGGGAACATGTGGAAACAACTTCATGAATATGGACGAAGCGAAAGCAGTATGTAAGGATCGAAGCAGGTGGAGTTCTGTTATTTCTGCCTAGTGAAGAATTTTTCAGTAACAGCTACAGTGTCTCAAAACACTCCAAGATAGGCATCGCCGATGTTGGCGATAAGTCTGCGAGGTTAAAATGGGACAGGTTTGACGGCAATAGGCCCACAATTGTACACGAAACTTTTAACGTAACTGCAGGCAAAATGTGTAGGTAGTGATATGTGTGTAGTGTTAGTACCACTAGTGTTAAAACTCAAACTCAAATATTTTATTTCAATTAAGCCATTACAGGCACTTTTGAATGTCAGAAGGACGGAAGAAGAACGAAACTACGAGTGCAATACGTCATTCCGAAAGTCACCACGCCGAACCACACGCCACCGAATGCCCGCAACAACGAACACTGCGAGCACGAAAGCACGCAGCGACGCAAACCGCAACAACGAATGCTCGAGACCCCGAATCACGGAACAACGAATGCACGCCGCAACGTGCAACCGCCGCCCCGCGACCCGGAGCCCCGCACACCCGCCGCCACGGCACACGCCGCCGCGCGCCCCCTCACCCACAGCTCTCGCCGCCGGTAACATCCGGCGCCGCGCAGCCCGACGCAGCAACTCCCGAAACGACGTATTGCACTCCTACGCTACAGTCACAATCACAAGGCATAATAACTTGTGAAAGTACTGTAGTTGCCAGTTCCCTAACGTAGATCTCATGAAGAAGAACGGGCAAGAAACTCCATGGACACTCTTTTAAATCAGAATTTGTTACAAAATCTTGGTACATTATATCATTCATGTTGAGATGGTATACTATGTGAGAACTATGTAGCAAGACGTGCAAGTTAAGAGCGTCCAGAGTAAAAAGATATAATAAACAAATAAAAAAAAAATGTATACTATATACACCATGGTAACTAAGGAATGACCAGTCTCCACTGACAGCGCCCGTTCACGAACATGACGCATGGATTAGCACCATTCAAGTCAACCATTTTGAAGGGAACTAAATGATCCGACATACCCGCCACCATCAGCGAGACATTTGAGTGAGCATGACATTCTCTCAGCCACCAGGGCAACGTCACTAAAATATAACTAAATGTAAAAAGTGGCTTTATAGTACATATATAGTACTCACACATGTGCCATGCAATTATACAATATTAAGACATTGAATCTATACAATGCAAAGATATTTTTACAATCTTCTGCAGCCTACAATAACTTCACATGATAATCGATTTAATTGCCCCTGTGGTTGTGGAGCAGGCCCAGCCTTAGGCCAAGCATTTTTATCATCAATGTAATCCCCCAAATTATAATATGCTTGCCTACACAGTATGCGTTATACACAGGATTTAGTAGTTAGTATCCCTTTATATTACAGGCGTGATTTTATGTTCATTTCATGCTTGACCATTTATGAGCGGACTGTGCCGGGGCGGGTATTGCAGGTGCAAATACGTAGATAATTATGTGTTTTAACCGATTAAGGTTGAAAAACTACTGCCCCATGGTCCGAGTGCCTATCTAGTGTTTCGGGATATCGCCTAGCGATTGGTCGACTCTTCACCTGACTAGAGGGCAATAGAGGGCTAGGTTTTTTGACCAAAAAATCAGCATTGGCCCAGTAATTCTTTCCCCATTTTGATAGTGTCTTGTATTGTGTGATTTTTCGGTTTCTTGCTTCGATGAAGAAAAAACGTCGCCGTGAAGAAACCAACATTACCGAGTTTGAGATATATTTATCGACGGTAGTAAAGCCAAGTTAGAGGCCCATTGAACTGTGTCATGGTAATCTTGCCTCTACAAAGTTATTAGTATTCAAAGTACCTACTTACTTACAATAACGTATTAACAGAAGCCTGCAAGTAAAGACGAGAGTGTTTTACTGGACCTTAGTAAGTAGAGGGAGCTTTAAGTTTGCACCACAGATTTTTTTATTTGTTGATAGTTGTTCTTGTAGTGAAATGTACTCAGGAAAATGTTGAGCATGAATGTATGCTATAAGAGTAGCGGAAGACCAAAGAAGGACTGTATTTCGTTACTCCGAAGTTCGAAATACCGAAGTACGGTATACAGAAAGTTTGTGAGTCCGAATTACGTTAGTCAGAATGTACGCTATGGCGAAGTACGGTATTCAGAATGTTCGTTACTCCGATGTACGTTACTCCGAAAGTTTGCTACTACGAAGGAAACGATGGATGAACTGTGTGAAGGATGATATAGCTAGAAAGGAGGTGACTGCTGAGATGACGAGAAATAGAGAAGTATGGAAGAAGAAGACATGCTGCGTCTACAGCAAGTGAATTGGGATAAAGGAGTGCAATACGTCATTACGAAAGTTACAACGTCGAATCACACGGCGCCGAATGTTTGCGACAACAAATACTGTGAGTACGAAAGCACGCAGCGACGAATCACGTTACAACGAATGCACGAGACTTCGAATCACGAAACAATGAATGCACGTTACAACGAATATCGTCACACCGAATCACGTGACCCCGAAATAACGTAACAACGAACGTATCACCGACAGCAAAACAGAAAAAACAAAATAAGGCAAGATAGGTGATGATGATGTTTTAGTTGTTCGGGTCTTTATTTACTTGGTTAATTAACAATATCGTGTCCAGCCTGTCCCGTCACTTGCACATCACAGGAGCTGACGGAGGCAACTGAAAGTGCCAAACTCGTCGCCAAATTTTGAGCCGACTTAATTTAAATTGTCATCAACACGCTAAGATGAAGACTAACAAGTTGTTTGAACAATACCTACATTTAAAAAACAATGGATAAAGCTTCTTTGATAAGTGCAACAATTAATGAGAGGCTAACACCACACCACAAAATTTTGTATAAGTAGGTATTTGTAATTTGGGTTCTTCAAGAATCTTTTCTTTACGTAACACGCTTGTAAGTTCAACTATGATTGGCTTTGAGGCGTCTTTAGATTTTATTCTGTTAATATACCTACTTTACAGAATGTTGGCCTATTTGAAGACTAATAAATTTTCCCTCAAAAGGAGCTCATGGCTAAATATTACCTAACAGCCGCTAGGTTCCATCTTTTCAGTACCTTTTCTTCTCCCTAGAGAAAAGCAGCACTAAGTAGGCATTTCAGGCGTTTGACTCTTATGAAAAAGTTGAAAATTTGACCCCTACTATTTCCGTAACTACTTAGGGTTTTCCATCTATGCTCTAGAATAAAAAATATTGGTATCGATGGAATAAAAAATTGCCTTTCGACTTCGTAAAAGTCACTTTTACACCCATACTTAGCTTAATAAATATGAGCTCCACAATTTGTGTCACCTATTACTTTGATTTTTCAAGCCGTTGACTGTAGATTGCAACTCCTCAAACCTAACTCTCTGATCTCAAGAGCAAATTTCGTGATTAATTCTTCTTACTAGTATCGCAATCATCAAAGATTGATATCTTCTTTTTTTTAGTTCCAGCCATATAATCCAACATGACCACCATTTTCCTGCCCTTACCTATTCCAATTGATTTGAGGTTGGCGCAACATGTCCTCTTCTTTATTACTCATGATCTCAGCAGCAGTCCCCTACTTTCTAGACATGATAATTATATAATCAACATTAATTACCCTTTTCACAAGTACACAAACCATAAAGCAATCCACATTCATACACAAAACTTTTATTGTTCAACGTCGATCGCAAATCAGGCGCTGAATAGTTTTTTCGGAATTTCTTCCTCTTACTACAGAAATGTCATAGCTAAATAGAATATTATCGTGGTTAAATAAAACAGCCACTCGGATTAATATTCAGGTTAAGCCCCACTTGCCTAAGTTGGTTTGTCGATGGGTGATCATCACCCATTACACACCTACCAAGTTTCCTCCGGTCATTTGTAGACCTTTGATAGTCTTAATAAATATGTACCTATAAGTCTGATAACCAGTCGACAGCCTTACCAAGGGGAAGCATAACCACAGAATACATAATAGTACTACGTACAGAAGGGACACTCACCTCCCCGCGCTCATATTAAATACCACACCTCACCCCGCACTTCGAGGTATACGTCGTCGCCACTTGAGCAATGGCTCGCGCTCGCATCAGTCGCCGCTCGGCTTTCGCGACGCAGACCGTTGCACTTTCCGCGCCATTTTTTAGGCTACGATAACCCTACTAGAGTTTACGCACACATTTGCACGTGCACGTCGTGCACAAACGTTATTTGTTTATGTAGTAGTAATAGGTAATTATTTTGCGGGCGTTGTATGGAGTGTCCGAGGTGTGGCATAACCCAGTACTAACTGGGTTGTAAAGGTCAGACAAGCAGTAACTCCATGTAATACTGGTATTCAGCTGCATCCGTTTAGACTGGAAGGCGACCCTAACATAGTTGTGAAAAGGCAGGTGATGGATGATCGCAAATCAGGAGCCGAGTCATAATGTGTAATTCCCACTGCGGGATTTCTGCCACTCGCAAAAAAATATCTTGAGTATGTTTGAGTTTTCCGGTTAGCGAGGTATAGTTATAGAGACATTCTAAGAATATTGACAAGCTACCCACAATTTTTAACAGTCTGCCAAATCCTCCGTGTTTTCGTTACCGTCTTGCGTTTCATTTGGGCACGGTAAAACTGTGATTCGGGTCTGTCAAACTTCAATCGAATTTTTCTACAAAGAACTATTATATATTTGAAACACGAGGTTTGTTGTTAGACAAGATACTACTTACTCGAATGTGATGAACCCAAACAAATAAGTAAAACAATAAAAACATTTGTTTGCATAAAATACAGGTTATGAGATATTAAAAGTACATAAAACATATTTTGCCTGTTATTATTAATACATATATTATAATAATATTATTATTTAAGGATGATATGGTAAGACAGAAGGTATATCCGATGAGATCACGAGTAATAGACTATAAGCAACTATAAGTATGGAAGAAGAAGACATGCTGCTCTAAGCCCAAATTAATTGGGATAAGAACAAGAGAATGGATTAATGATGATGCTCCGTATAACATAACTGGTCAAATATTGGTGTTCTATTACCTACGTGCATTTCTTTTCTGCCTACCTTTGTTATTTATTTGGAAAGAAAACAAGTAACAAAATTAAAAATGATTTATTCGTTAATAATCAACAACATTCACTCAAAAATTATAAAAATCAACAATATTTTGTAATCATTGGTTATTCTGTTCATGCTTTCGCTCGAGGTTTCATTTTTGGTGGTTTTATTATAGAGCCAATACTTTTTCTTCTAATTATCGCCTTCTTTTTCGTAGGAGTCTTCATTCCTTCTTCTGTAATTTTTACTTTCTTAGGTTTTTCGACCGCATCTTTTTTTTCTTTCGGCGGATTTTCTTTATCCATCTTTTTCTTTGGCTTTACAGGCTTCTTAGATTCTTCTTTGCCTTCCTTTGATTTTGTTTTTGATTTCTTACTTTTTTCCTTTTTCTCTACGATTTTCTTTGATATTTCTTTCAAGTTCTTTTTCTTCTCTGGATCTTTTGTCTTCTCTGTTTTTTCTGTTTTCGGTTTCTTAGGTTTTTTCGCTTTTGGCTTCTTTTCTTTTACAGGAGCAAGTTTGAATGATCCCGAAGCTCCTATTCCCTTTGTTTGTATGATAGTACCATCTTCAACCGCCGCTTTTATGGCTTTTTTGATGTGATAATTTAGTTTCTCCGTATCCACGTTATATCTGTCTGCTATATACTTCTTTATGGCATAAAGAGATACGCCTTTCCGAGATTTCAGGTCAACGAGAGCTTGAACGATCATTATTTTCGTAGTGAGTTTTTTATCCGATTTTTTCTTGAGCATATCTCCGGTTGGACTGTTTGGTATCTTCTTATTTGTCATTTTAGGTAACGCTGATTGTATTTTGATGTCTGAGCCATCGGAGTCTGATCCTTCAGAAGGCATTGTGAGTGTTTTGGATAAAAATATCTAGTTTAAGAACCGTTTCTGTTAATTTTCTGTGAGGTTAAGTGAAGGAGAACTTTACCTTAACGACGACTTAGGTTGATTGTTAAAAATTGTGGGTATTTTGTAAATATTCTTATGTGGCGAGGATATAAAAGTTGATTTTGCTTTGTACTTTGTTCAGTTGTCAATGAGTTCGTGTATGAGTAGTTGGTTTGCGGTCAACGGAGATCATCATCTGCCTAGATTTTTGTCAACTACTCTCAACGGTTCAACATCTTGCAAAATTATGAATGTTTGTGACGTCCTAACATATTAAACAAGAAAATCTAAGTAAAAACAACGAACATTTCACAAAGTCAAGCGATTGCCACACGTCCTAAGAACTCCACGGTTATAACATAACATCACGCTTGTAATCCCTGAAAGGTTAGGCAGAGATGAACCTGAAGCTGTGGCCGTCGCCGTGGTTGATGTACTGTGTTCTGGAATGGCAACCTCGAACCGAAAGACGCTGCGTTGGAAGGCCTCCCACTAGGTGGACCGATGACCTGGTGAAAGTCGCGGGGATCTGTTGGATGCGACTGATGCGAGACGAACGGGACCGGTCAATGTGGCGACACTTGGGGGAGGCCTATGTCCAGCAGTGGACGTCTTTCGGCTGAAATGATGACGATTAAGTCCCATGTAAAAAGGGGCGAGTCATTAATTGCCATCAAACGGGCACAAATCCAGACTCCGTTGGGTCTGGTTCATAACATCGCGTATAAGAGGAGTATAAGGACTATTTTAACGAATAATCTTCTGAAACATTAAAAATAATAGCTAGAGTCCTGTACACACGGCTACACATCAAGCTATACAAAACCAGTATAATCTGATCGTTCATTGTGCGAAAAGATCTAGCAAAGTGAGGCCAAGATTAACTGGTTTTGTATAGCTTGATGTGTAGCCGTGTGTACATAAAAGAATTAAAATTCCGAAATGTTCAGCTTTTTAATGTTTCAGAAGATTATTCGTTAAAATAGTCCTTACACTCCAATAACATGTAGTTACGTGTAATATCTAACATTTTTTTAATAAAAAAACAGCTTCGAAACTTTGAGTAATGTTAATATTCTGATGCTGACCGTACCATCGATTTGGGGTACCGTCGATGTAGCGTACCTACCATCGATGTAGTGTACTGTCGATATAGCGTACCATCGATTTGGGGTAGGTACAGACTGTCGATTCATTAACCCGTCGATGGACCGTTGTCGATACAGCGACCATCGATGTAGTGACTCGCGATGTTATGAACCAGACCCGTGGCTGCTACTAAGAAATTCCGAACCTATAGAGGTCAGATAGGCAGTCGCTCCATGTAAAATACTGATATTCAGCTGCATCCGGTTAGACTGGAAACCGACCTCAATACTTAGTTGGGAAAAGGCTAGGCAGATAAAAAGTCGGGTTCAGAATGATGATAATAATATAATTTCTTTGTAACCGTTTGTTCACCAATGCTCCTTGCACCCTAACGGCCTTATTAATAAAAAAAAGTTAAACCTGGTTTAACTTACGCTTGGTTTATCTCACTTCAAAAATATTCAAAAGAAAGTGACGGCATGCGAGATAAACCAGGCGTAAGTTAAACCAGGTTTAACTTTTTTTTATTAATAAGGGGGTAAAAGTATAACAAAATTATAGTGGGGGTTCAGAATGATGAACTGGTACGTCTATGTCCCCTCCGCCCCTATTACAAATTCATACCCCACAAATTCTAGGCAAACAAGTTCCCTATTTCCTACCTAGGTTGCATGACTCACCGCCGCAAAGCGTGAGATCGCGTGTGACTAATAATCACCTAGGACATAGCCTAGGTGGTCTGTAATGCCTAATTAATCAGCACTTATTCGTAATTAGCCAACCGCGGGCACCTGTGGACTGGTGGCTCGTTTCCCGTGGGGCGGTCAGACGTGAATAGGGTCCTGTGACAGGTTGAATGTTTAAATGCAACCTTTTTTGCACTTTTTTTTCTTTGTGTGGTAAAAAGTTGGGCTTTTTTGTTGTGTGAGTAAGGTAATTTAATTTGTAGCCTGCATTGTTTGGCAGTTCATTATCTTCGTATGAGGTTTCACTTTACTTATATGTGGTTTGTAAATTACCAGACATTGATGTAACCAATATAGGTGCTTTGTGCGTTAGTCTATGTCGTTCTGCTTTTCGAATCGATAGTTAACTCACAAATTGTAACATATCATTACCCTTAGACCTAATAGTTGTTGCCAATCTAAGATGTCAATAGCGGTTATTGCCCTTTTCCTAATTTCTCTTCGTATGTACGAACCAAAACAAATGAACCATTTAGGGGAGACTGGGTACACTTGATCCCTCTGGGACACATGGTACTTACATTAATATTTTATAAACCAACCACGCTTGTTAGACTATTCTAAACTAGCAAAGCTGTTTGTCTATGGTACCGCCTACCGTTGCGGTACCATAGACAAACAGCTAGCAAGCGTGGTTGGTTTATAAAATAAATGTACCATGTGTGCCAGAGGGATCAAGTGTACCCAGTCTCCCCTAACTATCGCTTTTCAAACTGGATGACTGGATTTCAAACTTAAGAACTTTAATAAATGTAGGTGAGTCAATGACCGCCATTGCGATCTTAACTGGCAGCAACTATAGGTACCTAAAGGTAGGTACATAATGGTACACCCACATTTTGCCAGATTAAATAAATCATATTTATTTCTGTATAGGTACCTACTTGAGTAAACTGGTTTTATACCTAAATAACTTATACACGCCAAACCATCATGTTATTTTTAAAACTACACTTGGGAGCAAATAAATCGAGACACTTCCTTTTTCACGCATTATGGTAATTATTTTTGGTATTATGGAACGCATCGATTCGAAACATATATCGCCTAAAAGGGTATTTAATAACCTTTACAATGAGGGTAGTTAGTTGTCAAAATTTCATTTTTATTAAAGTTTAAAGGGTAGAATAAAATTATCGCATTTAATTTGCTTATGACATTTTTATTGTACTCTGTTAAGAAAAGATTAAATTTGAGGTTTTTGTTAATCATACCCATATTACTTGTTATTGTTGTCTTTATCTGTGTCTGTGTAATCAAAATAACCTGATAAAATGGATACTACACCGACGGAAGCTGCCCAAGTTGTAGCTTTACTTGAGGTTGGACACGGACAACGTGAAGTGGCACGCAGACTTCATTTGAGTCGTTCAAAGGTACAGCGGGTATACCGCAGGTATCTGGAGACTGGTGCTTTTGTTCGGCGACCTGGAACTGGCCGACCACGGGCAACAACAGAACGTGACGACCGCTTTATTGCAACCAATTCGTTGCGCGACCGTGGACTTAATGCTGTTCAGCTACAGCAAGCGTTACGTGACGTTCGAGGAGTCTCAATCAGTAGGTGGACAGTGAGACGAAGACTAAAAGAACGAAATTTAACATCACACAAACCAGCAACTGGCCCAAAATTGACTGTAGCTCATCGCCGATCTCGCTTGGAGTTTGCTCGAGAACACATTAATTGGACGTTAGAAGACTGGAGGTCAGTTTTGTTTTCTGACGAGTCAAGAATCTGTCTTTTTAGCAATGACGGGAGAAACCGAGTGTATAGACGTCCTGGTGAAAGATTTGCCCAATGTTGCATTCGAGAAACTGTGAGTTTTGGTGGTGGTTCTTGTATGGTGTGGGGAGGAATTTCTCTAGACGGAAAAACGGAACTTGTCTTCGTCGACCCCGCCAACGATGGCAGTGGTAGACGTGGATTAACAGCTGACCGATACATAACTGACATTCTTGAAAACCACGTAATGCCGTATGCTGGTTTTTTCGGAGGAAATTTCTTGTTTATGCATGACAATGCGAGACCTCATACCGCGCAGATCGTTACGGAATACTTGTCTGCGATCGGGATTCAACAAATGGTATGGCCAGCACGAAGTCCCGATTTGAACCCGATCGAACACCTATGGGACGAGCTAAAACGGAGAGTCCGAGCCAGGGTTCCCGCTGTTTCATCCATTCCCGAGCTTAAAGTCGCTGTGCTTGAAGAGTGGGAGAACATACCACAATATGTCATCGTAACGCTGATCAGATCGATGACTAATAGGCTACAAGAATGTATCAGGGCACGGGGGGGTAATACCAGTTATTAAGAATATTTTTTTTGCAATAATTTTGTTTTTTATTGTTTTTATGGACTGTTTTAGCCCTACTAAATTTTCTATCAAAATTACCATTTTTCTTGCAGAGCCAATAATTTATCATTCAATAAGGTTATTATTCAATAATTTACCCTCATTGTATAGGTTATTAACTAAACTTTTAGGCGATATATAGTTCGAATTGATACGTTCCATATTACCAAAAATATTTACCATTTTACGTGAAAAAAGGTAGTGGCTCGATTTATTTGCTCCCAAGTGAGATAAGATGGGGCCGCCCGGCCGGTGTTTCGTACCTGACTGAGACCTGAGAAAAAACAGACAAAATAAACTCTGATGCAAGGTCTCTTTTGAGTCCACGTTTTTTTTAAATTCCACTAATTCAAGGTCCGTGTTTGCTACTGGGAATTCCCTGATGGAAAAACCCAACAACACTTCGCCCGACTTGAGAATCGAACCGAGGACCTAATGATCAGTGAAAAAACCAAGATCTCCTGTGGTTTTTATCGTTTTCCAGTGTCATCATTCTAACTAGGTAGGTAGGTAGGTACCTACTTACTTCACTTCATGTAGGTACAATAGCTATCTAGCTAATACCTTAATTATCGCAGCTCTGTAGGAACCTACCCACATAACCTAAGCACCTACCTACTTAACTGTAAGTAGGTAGGTATTCAAGATAGGCATCTTATGCACATAATGATTAGTCATTCGTTTAGGAACGCCATTTTATAAATGAATGTAGGTACCTACTATTCTCATTTAGGTAGGTTTCCACAAGTTCTTAATTGTGTTTTTTTCTATTGGGCCAGTATTGCCACACTATTCCGGAACCACCGCAACTCCGCCAGAATCATTGACGACCACCAGAAGCGCCGAAACAATGAAGTTTGACGAATTCCCAGAGAAAAAAATTAACTGTTTGGATCCCTCAACGAAATTAATCAGAAAACTCAACTAACAACAAACAACACAACTACAACAACAACAACAACTCAACTACTATTAATTATTACTCACTGTCTGTTTAGCTGTAAGTTTACCTAAAAGTGTAAAAAATAAATAAATAAAAAAGAATAGCGGGGGATTACTTATGAAATGCATAATTTCTACTTCTTTAAGAGCTCATACGCCTTATTATGACACTTTAAGACACAATTAAAAAGCCATTGTTATAAATCTCCTGCGGACGGGAGGATAAGTAGTCATGAATTTCATATTTTTGGTTATAACTTTAGGGGTTGAATTTCGAAAAGTCCTTCCTAATTCCTTGTCTAGGTACATTATAAAGGACCTCTGTGCAAAATTTCAGCTTTCTAGGTCCAAGGGTTTGGGCTGGGCGTTGATGAGTCAGTCAGTCAGTCAGGATTTCTCTTTTTATTTATTTAAATAACTATGCTTAGAACATTTTCCCGTAGGTATTTCTGACTTTCATTCGAAACATCGTCATTTCAACCCGAAATCTCCTACTGCCTACAGTTACTAGTAATCTAGGTATAAGCTATCTTTTGCTTCTGCTTTACGTCCTGTCCTGGTTCAGCGTGTCCTTCATACAGGTCCAGCCTTTTTCCTTTGATTTAAGTTAAAATCTCAATTTTTGATGCGACATTTGTCTAACTTGTTCCAGTTATGGTCAGTGATGGATACTTATAATATATAGCATAAATAAATGAATGTGTGGTTATAAAAAAAATAGAAAGACTGCAGAGAAATACATTCAATAAAATCATACTCCTCTAACAACGCTTGAAGTTTAGCAATGGAACATTCCAACAAGTTCTCACTTTTAGATACAGCGGGTAATTCACACTTTAAACAATCGAAGACTACCTTCAAACTCTAAAATCTACTGAGAGTAGGAACCGAAAAAACTATAAAAGGCATCGCCTCGCTCATTCGCGTCGTTCAAAGAGTAGAATACTTAACCAGAATCACTCCTCGTGACCTCGTCACATTACAGACACAGTCACCAACGTAGAAGAAACATAAGATGGCGCGCACGAAACAGACAGCCCGCAAGTCCACCGGGGGCAAAGCCCCACGCAAGCAGCTGGCGACCAAGGCAGCGCGGAAGAGCGCGCCAGCCACGGGCGGCGTGAAGAAGCCCCATCGCTACCGGCCCGGCACTGTGGCGCTGCGAGAGATCCGCCGCTACCAGAAGAGCACGGAGCTGCTCATCCGCAAGCTGCCGTTCCAGCGGCTCGTGAGGGAGATCGCGCAGGACTTCAAGACTGACCTCCGGTTCCAGAGCTCCGCGGTCATGGCGCTGCAGGAGGCCAGCGAGGCGTACTTAGTGGGGCTGTTTGAGGACACGAACCTGTGCGCGATCCATGCCAAGCGGGTCACTATCATGCCCAAGGATATCCAGCTGGCGAGGAGAGTGCGCGGTGAGCGTGCATAGTGGTGGCTGTTATACTGAGCTGTGTACTGTGTACGTAGGTATTCAAAATCAAAACATTTATTTCAAGTAGGCCAGTTACATAATGACAAAGCCCTTGTCAGGGCTGCAAGGTTTCCTGTTTCTTTAATGGACGTCAAAACGTAAATAAATTGTATTACCTACTGAGGGTACTGCAGTGTGGAGTCTTCAGCCGCCTTTTCGCTATGGGATGTAATATTCCTTCAAATGACCCCTAAATATCGCTCAGTCGGTCGAAAACAACATTTTATAGTTTGGGATATACATTAAAGCACAGTGTGAACGGTCACGTACAAAATGTATGCGAGCGATATTTAGAGGTCATTTGAAGGAATATTACATCCCATAGTGAAAAGGCGGCTCTGTTCTAAGCGTCAAATTGATTTAGCCCATTCAAATTTAGCAACGAATTTGGAATTTACATCAGCGTCCATCTGCTCCTGTGATGTACAAATAACAGGACAGGCAAGACATGATGAAAATCACCATCAAGTGCCCCAGATCGTTTGTGGGGCAACACGACGTTTACACTCCAGGGTAGAGTGATCTATGAACCTCCACCTGAATAGGTTTTCCTCCTTGCTTCGGTCAACCTGTGTCCGGAGCCTATTTAAAGACTTCCAGTTCAGCGTGAATAGATTTGGTACTTATTTGAAAGGCTGATCTCAGATTGGTAGGTATGATTTACCTACAGATGGGAGGTATGTAGGTTAGTATAAGGTCATCATCATTCAGGTATAAGGTAGATTGGTAAATTCTTAAGAATCCATAAGTAGGTAATTGATACTTTTTCCTGTGCTTTTTTCAATGAGACATAGCGACAGCATGGCACGACGTCTTTCTTATAGAACAAACTTTTAAATTATAATAAATAGATGATATTTATTTTACAAACACTTTTTAATGACTCTTTTTTTAGACTAAATGACGTGGTTTTATACCTGACTTCTCTGAGAATAAACAGTCAGACCCAAAAATAACTAACGAGGTCAGTCTCTTGTCTTGGTCAACTCACATGAGGACTATGCAGATTAGTGTCTGAGTCTGAGATGGTATTTTGAGGAAAGAACCACACAGATTTGTCCTGTATGTGAAGCATTTGTCAGTTATCGTATTTGTGCGTGTGGGGGGAAAATTCCTGTAGAAAAATAAAGAATACTAAGGAAAGTAGGTTTTATAGTTCAGATGCAGGTCAAGTAGATAACTTACCTACTTATAGGAACAAAGTTTTTTATTTAGTGCTACCTACTCACTTAGCTGCAGGTTTTTTTTATATCTTTATTTTAAAGAAGGCTTTTATCCCTAGACAAGTCAGCCTCCTCATAACATAAACTATGAAAATTATGACGATAGTTTGCTCGGGTCACTCGTTGTTTCGTTGTGATAATAGATGGCGCCACGTGTCTTTCGAATAGTACCTATTTCGAGCCGATCCCAAAAATTACTTCTGTGCCAGGTAATAGACCTGTGTTACTGTAGCCAGTGCCCTTTTAAAGAAGCCTGGATTGCGGAGTGTTTGAGTGTGTGTGGATCTGAATTGAGGTGAAATTAAATTCATTGAAATACAGTATAAAAATCGTATATTTACCTTAAATCTAAGATACATTAACTTATAAAAACTATGTACTGTGTTGCGTTAGCTGACCACTTTTAATAAATACATACTTAATTTTATTTATTACATACAAAACTCATGCCTTTACTATTAACACTATATACGGGATATTTACCATGTTTTCTTATTGTTTCGAGTTCCCGGTTTATCCGTGATCATGGTGTTTGTAACTAAAATATCGGGAACTCGAAACAATAAGAAAAAACTTATATCTCATGCCTTTATTTTATATATTACTCTTTAGATTATACACAATCACTTATTTCTCGATTAGAAACCCTAATTCTTATAAATATAAATAGTTCGTTTTCCTTTCGCAGCCTAGAGTAGCCATAATAAAATCACATAATTTTAATTTCGTCCAAATGTTGTCATATTTATTAAAATTGGTCTTTCCTTGCAACTAGCTTTATATTTCTGAGAGACTATGTCTTTAAGGCCAGAATGCATATAAAAGTATATACGGTACATTTAACAAAAAATCTTTGTTGTATGTTTGATTGTTCCGGCTAAGGGGGTGTTCATTACTTACGTATTATTTTTGATGAATATTTATTATGAAATATCAATGTGTGGGATTTCGCCATATTTTGCTGGACAAACATATTTACTTAAACCTAGTTTTTTCACAATTTTACACTATTTCTTGCGGGAATAAAAAAACGTGATATTTGCCAGGACTCCCACTCACTCTCTCTCGTGAGATTTGGTGAGATTCGGCTCGACCCCGAAGTAACGGACTCCTTATTTCCGAAACGGCTGGACCGATTTTAAAGTTATAGGTTAATCAACGATGCATATAGGAAGCCGGCTTTAACTCTCAGATGTATGTTAGTTATTGAAATATTAACTAATACTTGCATCTAAATGGTACAATTGTTTCTAGCATTGGTACTACCTAGATTTCTATTTGCCCCCCTTAAGGGGATGGTTGAAGCTCCATCTAACCTGACAAAATCAAATGGAACTCAAACTATTAGTGTTAGAAAAAGGTGCTTTAAACATTATCATGATCTATTCGTTTTTACAGAAAATTACATTTTATTTCTTTCTTATGCGCCTAGCACACGCTCGCACTTCACCACAGTCTTGCCTGCGCGATGACACGGTGCACACAGTACATCGCGCGTGTGGTTTGTAATGGTAATACAGTTTTACCAACCATACGCGCGATGTACTGTGAAGTGTGAACGAAAAGTGTGGTGAAGCTTGAGCGTGTAGTAGGCCCATTACACTATTCTTGGTATGGTCAGTGAGTATACTAACTATATTAGTAAGTATAGGTAGTATATTACCTGACCTAATAAAGAAAAGTACACATCAAACTACCCAAACTGACAAATTTTCCGCACAACACACAAATACTTGCATATCCAACAATATAACTATTCCATACATTTTTTTCACAATCCACTGTTTTTTCTAAATAAATACTATGCTGGCCGAATTTGTACAATTATTCTACGTTGCATAAGCCCACGTGACCGCTCATTGAATTTTAAACTCTTTTCCTTAGGCCGAGTGTTGAATATCCAACTGGATTGCTTACCAGCGCGTTAAAAGAGTTCACTGTTGGATTTTCAACTTTAATGACCTAGTAAAGCGCTTAAAATTCAATGTGCAGTGAGATAATATCCGTTCAATCAAGGTGGGCTAAAGCATTTAGCAGAAATTTATCGAATATACAGGGTTTAGTTGTAGGAGATTTTTTTGTTATTAATCACCTGAATTTATTTCGATTAAAAAAGCTATTTAAACACGATTAAAAAGGCTTCATTCATTCACTCGGTCTTTATCATTCATTCGGTCTTATGGGTATATTATCATTCATTCACTCGGTCTTATGATTATATTATCATACATTCATTTATCTGTCATTATAATTATTATCATTCACTCAAAAGCCTTTTATCAACAATACTAACAATAAGGGTGAGGTTATCAGTTACAGTCCGCTTTAGAATATATTATAGTTTTTTTTTATATACATATACTTACATCCAGCTTTTTCCATACAGGGTGTAAAGCCGACGAAGTCGTCAAACAAGCATTATGATATTACAACAAACTAAGTAACCATACGCAAAAAATATTGCTGGGAAACAACTTTTTCGTTTGGGATGAAAATTACGTTTTACGGTAAAACTAAATGTAGCACTCTTAAAACAGTGTGCTAATATGGATCATCGTGAGGAAACGGCATCTTTTAAAACCAAAAAATTCGAAGACATGTGACATCTACCATGCCGCACTGGGCCCGCGTGGTGGATTATATCCCATCCCTCTCCTAGAGAGGAGGCCTGAGTCCCGCACGTGGGAACAGTATAGGCTGATGATGAATGTAAACGGGTCATGGAGGCTACTAAAGTAAAATTATTAGCTTAAAACTTAATATTAAAAAAAGTCGATCGCAATGACGGGCAGGACAAGTAACTTTCGGCTTCGTTAGGGATACTTTTACACCCTTTAGATAAACAATTATGAATACCTTAATTAACTTGGTTTTTCACCCTAGCAGTTGGCGTTTAGCTAATAATACCAAGAATGAAGGATTTCATTCACTCACTCATTCGTTCATTCAATGAATGACATTCATATTGTCATGTGATTGATATTGGAAGTTATTTTAGGGTTTGTCGAACGACACGGGAAACGAACGTGTAGGTCAGTCGAGTGTGTTTACAAGACGAGTTCTTATATAACATAACATCACGCCTGTAATCCCCGAAGGGTTAGGCAGAGGTGTAACCTATTGTACCCCACATTTTTTTAATTAAATTTTGCACCACTCTAGGAATTTCTCCTGTATCGTAGGTGCGTTTACAAACATTTAAACTTAAGTGAGTTTAAATGTCACAAACACCCAGGCCTGGAACAACTACCTGTAGGCAATAAAAATATTTATTCCATGCGGGGATGGAACCCGCGACACGCAGCGCAGCAGTCTAATCGCTCAGCCATGCACCAAACGTGTCGCCAGTTACTTAAATTCTCGGGGGTGGCAGACGGAATGTTATATTATTTTTATATTTATAATAAAAACGATTTAATTTTGACTTAACTAAATATTTTAAACCGTGAATACACATGTCTGCTTGCACTCAAACAGGCAAGTAGCTTGCATGCCACTGTTGCAACATAAACCTGCGTTTTTAGACTTACTTATTATACAAGGTGTTACAAAAATAAACGAAGTAAAACCACGAGGCATACATTTTTAATTTTTATGTTTTCGATGTATTCTTTGGACCACTTTACATTTTTATAAAAGCGGCTTACCTACTACGATGGTACGGAACCCTTCATGTGCGAGTCCGAGTCTCACACTAGGCCTGTTTTTAATTACAGATAACTCAAATTTCAAATTGTACGTAAATTAGTAACGTGGGTTGGTACCCCGTCGGGGCCGCGGATTTTAGTACTAGATGACGTGGCCTCGGCACAAGGGCAAAGAAGGAACATGGGTTCGGTTTTTAGTCAGTAGAAGTCTGACACTCCCCTTCGCTCTGCCCAAGAGCGGGGGGGGGGGGGGTCATTTGATGATTTTCCACCCACCAAACAAAAAAAAAATGTTGGTATTTAGATACAAAATCTATGTGCAACCGCATTTTGACAACCCCAAAAAATGTGTATGATTAAAATTAAGTTTATATTTATGATGCAACCCTCTTAGAAGATAAAATTACAGAAAGAAAAGATTTCAGCCGGCAGACGTCCACTGCTGGACTGCGGCCTCCCCCAGGCGTCGCCACATCTCTTGGTCCCGTGCGTCTCTCATCCAGCGGGTTCCTGCAACCTTGACCAGGTCTGAGGTCCACCTAGTGGGAGGCCGCGCATTTACAACCAGTTCAGACAAATGTCACCATGGCATATAGGCTACTTGCATGCTTTCGTATGAGTAACTGGTATATGTTTTACGAATTTTACACTATATTTACTATTTAAATGCATGATTTGTATTTTATTTACAGTTTTGTCTGTGCTATTTACATATTTATGAATATTGGTCACTTTAATATATAAATCTTTTATTATATTTCAGTATTTTTTATGAGAAACACTAGATTCAGGGGGTCTACTTTTTAAGTCCGTGAACGAAGATACAGGCCCATCCGAAAGTGGCTTGAAACTTGGAAATTAACCATACTCCCTATTATATCTGGATTCATGAGTTTTGAAAATACATCCGGAGTAGGGACAACTATCCAATAGGGTATTTCACCAAAAAAATCTAATTACTATTAATATCATAAACGGGATATTTACCATGTTTGATTTTTGTTTCGAGTTCCCGATATTTCGGCGCTGTTACAAGCACCATGATCACGGATAAACATCCCGGTAAATATCCCGTTTATGATATTAATAGTAGTGTCAGTGACCATGTCAGTTTAAAAACTTAAAATCTAATTAGTCCATCAGATAGATTTCTAAAAAATAATGGACACATATTTGTTCTTTTTTCACATAAACGAAAGATGAAGACGATACAGTGCTTCGAAAACTCGCTTTACGTCAGTGTTTGATACATTTTTTACAAGAAAGTGACGTCACAAGCGAAAATAAAACGTGTCAAAGGTTCAAATCAGTCAAGGATCATGAATGGGGCTTTCTCACGTTTTCATATTTGACACGTTTTATTTTCTTTAATTTTTATTAATTTGATAAAACAAAATACACATATCCAATATTTTTCGAAAATCTAACTGACAGTCTAAACAGAATCATATTTTTTTTGAGTCAGTCCGATACCCTATTGTGTTGTCTTTATTTTTTAGTTCCCGTAACTAATCGATAATACGCTCATATCTTCGGCCGAAACTACGGATTTCGGGCTTAGAGAGTAGACCTCCTAGTCTTTGAGAACACATTGACTATACTTTCTGCCTATGTTAATAGCCTAACGAGTCTTATTTGTTATCTTATACACGATTTGTCAAAAATAATTACTTTATTGGATTGAATTACTTGGATCCGAAGAAACTGGTTGCTCACTTTACTTGGTTGCTATAGATCACTTGCAGACTAAAAATCGAAGCGCTGCTTCTTTTAGATTTAAAAGCTTATAAATTTTTGTTTATTTACTTATTTATTGCTAAAAAATATTTACACAAAAAAGAAAAAGTTGTTACTTAAATTAATATTATTTTAAATGCTTCTAATTTGTTTTACATAAATAATCTCCGTTATTTACTTTCACTTTCAATTAAAATATCTCAGTACGTATATTCCATTTTTTACTTATTCTTACGTTTATTTGCTTACTATATGTTATTGCTCGTTGCTTTGTCAGCAACCACAGTAAATTGACAACCATTTATCTTTGGCAGTTATAGTTATTTTGTAGCACCAGTCTCGCACATTTTACGCATTTCGTTCGGAATAATCATAGCGTTCGGTTACTCAGACCATAAGAACAACTGAAGTTTAGGGTTAACAAAAATATAAAGTAACATCAGTATAGAGAACCGAAGATTATATAGAATCGAAGGGAAAGGTTTCTAGTTCAGAAATATATAAACATTGGTTGCTGAACAGAAACCAATAAATTCTTAAGATCATTATCACGTATGTATATTGATAGTATGGTTGCTGTCTTACAAACCTGAAGTATATGGTTGTTTTGAAGCATTCTTGCTATTTAGCCTCAGATATAAACAGCAGTTGTCGTCGTTATCGACCTTAATTGCTTTAAATAACATTTTCACAAGAATTACTGAAGTTCAAGGTTACTCGCAGCATACGGTTGCAGGTTCGCTTAAAATTGGTTGGTCTATAGAAACCAAGTATGTGGTTTTTGAGCCCGCATGTATCACCAGAGTTCCTGTTTACAGCGCAGAAGCAGCGCATTTTAACTAAATAGTTGCTTGACCGTACTTGGCAGCGAATTGGCTGATAACAGCTTCGAAGCGAATGTTTACAGCCTCATAATTTTGAAGTAAGTGATTATTTACAACCGACTCTGCTCTTCGCTTACTCATATCACCGTTGTAGCTGGCTACAGCTTGGAAGCACGCGGTTGCTGCCTCTCACAATAATGAAGCGTTTGGTTGCTTAAAACCGACCCTGTTCTTTGGCCTCTGCTGCGAATTTCCGTACATGTACTATGTAGTCCATCATTACCGTTGCGAATGCTGCGTCTAGCACGAATTGTGGTATTTTACCTGAAATTTATATAAACAGGTATTGAAAAGGAGAATTGTAATGTTTAGATATTTCTAATATTTTATATGAAATGAGTCTAGTATTGACCTCAATCTTGTCCTGAGGACAGAGATGACTATGAAACGAGCTAACCCAGAAGAAGTCTGTTAACTCGAGACTTAAATAGATTAGGTTCATAAATTATGAACACGAGAACATGCAGTCAGGGAATTCCAAGGGAAGAGTCTTCAAAGTATGAGTTACATTTGGAAATAAATATTATCAAGAAAATTACAAAAAGTGTCTCCCAAAGATGGATTTAGATTCCAAATATGCACCCTCATGATATGTAGCAACTAAAAGAGTTTGCGGAGAAGATTAAGATAAAAATTACGTCACAACTATATTTCACAGATTGTTTAAAAAAAAATCAAAACTTGTTTAATATTCAGTAATTAATGAATTTTACGTTATAAATACAGGTAGCTTGTACATCGAACGTACCTTTAAGGTCACAGCACATGAGCCATTGGAAGGTAGTGTGCGTCTCTATCTTACCGCCCGAAGTCTGCACTGTGCGGGGTTTGAGGAACCAGCAACCGACCTTATTCTGACCTCTGGAACATTAAAAGAGATATGTTGAAAAAATGGAAATGCGTTTGTAATTTGTAAGGATCGCAAGCACGTGTCATCATCATCTGCTTAGCTTTCCTCCAACTATGTTAGAGTCGGCTTTCAGTCAAACCGGGTACAGCTGAATACCAGTATTTTTTATATCGAGCGACTGTTAGGGATCTAACTAAGGACTAGATTTAAAACGCAGTGGACCGTAATTTGCAATGGTATAATCCAAAATAGGTACAATTAAAATGGTTGGTAAACAAAGAAATATGCGCGCGCGTCGTCTAGGGAGATCGGTAGCGAAGTGGGCCGGGGGGGGGGGCCCGCGTCCCGCACGTCGCGCGCCGCACCTCTCTCCGCCACCCGCCGTCGCCCGCCGCCATCCGACAGCAGCCGAAGACCGCCGAGTGGTCGAAGGTGCCCGAACAGCGACTGCCTATTATCTGACCTCTACAACCCAGTTAGTTCTGGGTTATATGATAAGGGATAGATGGTAAGACTCAAGACTGGTTGTCAGGCTTTCGGGTCACTGACAACCATTTACGACTGTCAAAGATCGCAAACACAAAAGCCCATCACAAGTATCTTTGGATTACTTTCTGGGAAGCCCCGGCAAGTTAAATGTATAGATTTAAGAAAATAAACACATTTTTTATTTTAGTTTAAAATTTTCGAACCATAAAAAAATGTTGCCATTTTAAAATTTTGGTCTGATGTTGCCAATGCAAAAGTGACAATTCGTATATTTCTCTGATTTATGATAAGTTAAATTGCAGTAGTATGTATGTATATTGTTTAAAGGTTTTGGTGTTCTTAAATATAATGTATGTAAAGTAAAAGCTAAGCATACAACCCAGATTTGTGGCCGCTTGATGACTAAAAGCTTAAGGGGAAGCACCAGGGTAGCCCGTGAAATACATTTTTTTAAGTTTTTCGCATTGTCAAGCTGGATTTCTTATTATAGATTTCCTTTTGGAATTATTAAACTATGATTCTCGACCGATTGAATGACTATTTCATGAAAGTCATTCAATGGGTTTAAAATTAACTTAGAGGATTATATTGATGATTTCAATTATTGTAATTCACAGTGACACTGACGCCGCTGCTGATGTAGCTGTGCGGGTCTGACGTCACGACCTGTCCGTCACTTGTACGAGAGGTGGCTTAGTTACCTGACTAGGTCTCTATGCGGCGGGTACCCAGGCACAGTGACACTGACGCCGCTGCTGATGTAGCTGTGCGGGTCTGACGTCACGACCTGTCCGTCACTTGTACGAGAGGTGGCTTAGTTACCTGACTAGGTCTCTATGCGGCGGGTACCCAGGCACAGTGACACTGACGCCGCTGCTGATGTAGCTGTGCGGGTCTGACGTCACGACCTGTCCGTCACTTGTACGAGAGGTGGCTTAGTTACCTGACTAGGTCTCTATGCGGCGGGTACCCAGGCACAGTGACACTGACGCCGCTGCTGATGTAGCTGTGCGGGTCTGACGTCACGACCTGTCCGTCACTTGTACGAGAGGTGGCTTAGTTACCTGACTAGGTCTCTATGCGGCGGGTACCCAGGCACAGTGACACTGACGCCGCTGCTGATGTAGCTGTGCGGGTCTGACGTCACGACCTGTCCGTCACTTGTACGAGAGGTGGCTTAGTTACCTGACTAGGTCTCTATGCGGCGGGTACCCAGGCACAGTGACACTGACGCCGCTGCTGATGTAGCTGTGCGGGTCTGACGTCACGACCTGTCCGTCACTTGTACGAGAGGTGGCTTAGTTACCTGACTAGGTCTCTATGCGGCGGGTACCCAGGCACAGTGACACTGACGCCGCTGCTGATGTAGCTGTGCGGGTCTGACGTCACGACCTGTCCGTCACTTGTACGAGAGGTGGCTTAGTTACCTGACTAGGTCTCTATGCGGCGGGTACCCAGGCACAGTGACACTGACGCCGCTGCTGATGTAGCTGTGCGGGTCTGACGTCACGACCTGTCCGTCACTTGTACGAGAGGTGGCTTAGTTACCTGACTAGGTCTCTATGCGGCGGGTACCCAGGCACAGTGACACTGACGCCGCTGCTGATGTAGCTGTGCGGGTCTGACGTCACGACCTGTCCGTCACTTGTACGAGAGGTGGCTTAGTTACCTGACTAGCGCCCGAATACTGGAACGCCACTCAAATCTCACAATCACCTAAAAGCTACTTAAATTTAAGCATCCCTCAAATTTAAATGGTATACACAAACGCCACTCAAGCAATTTGAAACCGTGATTAGCCAAGCAGTCCTCAAATGTTTACATCATGGCAACATCCTGCTAAAAAATTGATCTCAGCACGTTCTCAGTTACAAAATAATTTAGTTTACGTCTCGTATTCGTTTTACGCAGTCTTCATTGAACAATTATTTTCTATAATTATTTAATCAGTTGAAATAAAACAGGGTAATATACATTTGGTTTGAATTACGATTGAAATTATGTATTTATATACATAAAAAACGGATGGATATCGAAAGAAGACGTCATAAGAAAAGAAAATTTCTTGACATAATTGTCGAGATTGGAACGTCAACACTTGACATTTTACGCGCGATTTTACGAAGTATAAGTAAAGTTATTACTTATTATTTGATTCACGATGGAGAAGATGAAGAAACGTGGATGCAATTATACACCTGCTGAGAAAGATATGCTCTTGGAACTAATAAAAAAGTAAGTACATAAATAAACAATGAAATACTGTACTTTACACTCGTTTAGCCGCAAGAGCCTGGTGCATGTAATATTTTGTTAGTATCCATGCCTCTAACATTCTCGTATATAGTCAGGAGCTGAGGGCAACTGTTGCCTGTATCTGTTGCAAGCACTTACTTATCCATTGAAACTTGTGACCACTTAGGTACCATCTGAAACACGTAGCTACGCCACAGTACAATTACTTTTAGATTCCTACAGGTATAAATACTGCCAGATAATGCACATGATGATGAATGTGTTACATTCATCATTTCACAGATCCTAAGTGTAATTTCTAACTGTTTCATATTGTAAATAATATGTTAAATATTTCAGATATCAAAAAATCATATAAGAAAATAAAGAGACAAACGGCAATATAATTTTGAAGAAGCGAGCTGCTTGGGATACAGTGTGCCAACAGTATAATGCTGTTGCTGTGAGCGGCATCAGGACATGGCAGCAACTCGGACACCTCTATGAAAACCTCTAAAAAAAACATTGCCGAAGCAAATGTAGACTTGATTTTTCTTCTATTTTATCATAATATTTCTTTATTTACTTATTTAAATAAATAAATACAGAGTCCAAATATAAAACAGTTTCTTTCGAGATGTGGAACCGTGAAACAAACTCCCTCTCGTTGTACTTTTCAAAAGCGTTCAACATTTCTTCATTTCTGCGGCTCCCAGTTGGCCTTTCGTGATTCGAAAGTAAAGACAAGGACGATAAAGACATTTTTATCACTTTTTTATTTAGTTTTAATAGGTTTAAGTTGATTTGAGGGACCTCACGACCACTCTCAGATATAGGGGCTGCTCAAATCAGTTTGACAGTTGATTTGACAGATAAATAACGTTGAGTAGCGTTCCTGTATACGATTTTTAAACTGAGTGGTGTTTGAGCACCACTTAATTTAAGAAGCACTTATATTTAACAGATACTCAAAAAAGACGTTTGTGTATACGAAATTAAAGTTTAGGAGCTGCTCAAACGTTTAAGCAGCCCTTAAATATTTGAGTGTCGTTCCAGTATTCGGCCGTAGGTCTCTATGCGGCGGGTACCCAGGCACAGTGACACTGACGCCGCTGCTGATGTAGCTGTGCGGGTCTGACGTCACGACCTGTCCGTCACTTGTACGAGAGGTGGCTTAGTTACCTGACTAGGTCTCTATGCGGCGGGTACCCAGGCACAGTGACACTGACGCCGCTGCTGATGTAGCTGTGCGGGTCTGACGTCACGACCTGTCCGTCACTTGTACGAGAGGTGGCTTAGTTACCTGACTAGGTCTCTATGCGGCGGGTACCCAGGCACAGTGACACTGACGCCGCTGCTGATGTAGCTGTGCGGGTCTGACGTCACGACCTGTCCGTCACTTGTACGAGAGGTGGCTTAGTTACCTGACTAGGTCTCTATGCGGCGGGTACCCAGGCACAGTGACACTGACGCCGCTGCTGATGTAGCTGTGCGGGTCTGACGTCACGACCTGTCCGTCACTTGTACGAGAGGTGGCTTAGTTACCTGACTAGGTCTCTATGCGGCGGGTACCCAGGCACAGTGACACTGACGCCGCTGCTGATGTAGCTGTGCGGGTCTGACGTCACGACCTGTCCGTCACTTGTACGAGAGGTGGCTTAGTTACCTGACTAGGTCTCTATGCGGCGGGTACCCAGGCACAGTGACACTGACGCCGCTGCTGATGTAGCTGTGCGGGTCTGACGTCACGACCTGTCCGTCACTTGTACGAGAGGTGGCTTAGTTACCTGACTAGGTCTCTATGCGGCGGGTACCCAGGCACAGTGACACTGACGCCGCTGCTGATGTAGCTGTGCGGGTCTGACGTCACGACCTGTCCGTCACTTGTACGAGAGGTGGCTTAGTTACCTGACTAGGTCTCTATGCGGCGGGTACCCAGGCACAGTGACACTGACGCCGCTGCTGATGTAGCTGTGCGGGTCTGACGTCACGACCTGTCCGTCACTTGTACGAGAGGTGGCTTAGTTACCTGACTAGGTCTCTATGCGGCGGGTACCCAGGCACAGTGACACTGACGCCGCTGCTGATGTAGCTGTGCGGGTCTGACGTCACGACCTGTCCGTCACTTGTACGAGAGGTGGCTTAGTTACCTGACTAGGTCTCTATGCGGCGGGTACCCAGGCACAGTGACACTGACGCCGCTGCTGATGTAGCTGTGCGGGTCTGACGTCACGACCTGTCCGTCACTTGTACGAGAGGTGGCTTAGTTACCTGACTAGGTCTCTATGCGGCGGGTACCCAGGCACAGTGACACTGACGCCGCTGCTGATGTAGCTGTGCGGGTCTGACGTCACGACCTGTCCGTCGCGGGAGAGTGGGGCGGTACATCGCAGTATGACGAAGTCTCGCGGTGCAATGATGCCCCTGCCTCCTCCCGCTGTTACTTGGTAGGAGAGGTCTATGCCGGGACCTACTTCCTGGAAAAGAAATAAAGAATTTACTGTAGGTTTTTAGAGAAGATATATTTATTGTATGGAGAGATTTGGGACTCATTCCTGCTTTTATGGTGTATGAAAAATAAGAAAAATAAGTTATAGCTAATGTTTATGGACATAGAAATGACTTCTTAACATACTATAAACGAATTTATTTCAAAGACTCCAAATATGAAATCACCCAAAAGTTATATTTCACTCCGTTTTTGATACCACCATACATCTAATTTGCTAGAGTAGCTAAATAAATAGACCAAATACACCAGTCTGGAGTATTTGACCTAGAGTTTTTTTGGTGATAACTATGGGCAATTATTATTTGTTTAATTAGTATACAATACAATAATACTGGACCAATATTGTTCTGTCAGAAACTGTGTTCATTCATATATTAACCTCCTACTACGAAAAAATACATAACAAAAAGGTTTAATAGATAAAACTGTAGTCACCTTTATAAGTTCACTCTTCAAAATGGTGGGATTCCAGTCTGGAAGCTTCGTGATGTTATCTTTAAACTCTTCGTATAAAAACTTCGGTGGGGCTTCCACTACACCCTGGAAAATATAATGTTCAATTAAGAAATAACATGTAGCATCACGTCTATAATCCCGGAAGGGTTGGGCAGAGGTATACCTAATATTTTATACGAGTTACTGGTAGCTTACTGATGTTATAAGGTGTGTGTGTGGCTATCAAAATAGCCTAAGCTAGAAAAAAGATTAGGGTTCTTGCAAAAAAATTAAAACCCTTATAATTGTTAACAAAATGCGATTCGAATATAGTAACGACTGCCAAATATCTATATATGGCAGCCGGGACCAAAACCTTAACGTGCTTTCCGAGGCACAGAGGGTACTCTGTACCTATGCAATGGGCGGTCACTCATCCACAGACCAACCTTGGTAAGCGCGGCGTAACCTAAAGATCGACCCGAGTGGCAGTTATTATTAAGCTACGAGCTAGTCTATGTCCACATAAAAGCAATAAACTCATTTAATAAAAGTAATAATAATAAATAAATAATAAAAGTTTTTATTGATTCTCTTACAATTGTTTTACAGCACAAAATTGAGGCAAGCCCCGATAAGTTATAAACATACTTGTGATGGGGTTACCTCGCAACTTCCCATGGATTACTTTCTCTCTACATTGTTGAGACATACTTAAAAAGAAAAGAAAAATTTACAAACTAGGATAATAGGTACAATATTATTTTAACATGTTCAAGTATGTGTAGTGTTTGTGTGTGTGTAAGTGTGTGTTGGGTGGGGAGGTGGATGTGTGATGTGTATCGATGTGAGTATGAGTATGTGTATGTGTATTACTGATTGCATGATTGATGTACGTTAGTATTGGGCACAGGTTCTTTTTTAACATATTCTGGTTAATAGAAGTTCAATTCCATCATACGTTTGTGATTTTAACCACTCTGTTAGATTATTTTTACAATTATACCGCAACATGGGATAAATATTCAATACCAGGTTCAATTTATTGTAAATGTAAGTAGATTGTGTGTTATATTGACGCCTAGCAAAAACCGTACGGATCCGAGAGGAGTGGGCCACAATATCTTTACGTCTTTTGTCGAGATTTGAATTCATTTGTTTTGATTAAAACAGTCATGCTGACTGCACAAAATAATGTAGACATAGACTTTGTTAAACAAATCTATGCGTAATCCGCTTAAATGTACATACATGTATGATAAACTATAATCCGAATTAAAAACGCTTAAGAATTTATCGAGATAGAATATCAGTTACGATAATTCATTAGTATATTAGATAATTTTTACAAACACTTCCTTTTCATTAAAAATACACATACATACATAAACTCACGCCCTTTTCCCATGGGGGTAGGCAGAAACCACAGAACGCCACCTGCTACGATTCTTACATACCCCTTTTGCCTCGTCCACATTCATACATCTGGTCATACACGCACGCCGGTTGCGGTTGGGTGCGGTTGTCATTAAAAATATTGCCTAATAAATCTGAGTGTAAAACTCAGATTTCACCATGCACAGCTAAAGCAGAATAAGTTGGCGCTTCGGTGTTCATCCTCTGATAAATGATTTTTATTGGCATGTATTTAATTCGATCCACATTTTTGGTGTGAATTCGATTAAAAAAGGTCATCTCGTTTTTTTGCTTTTTAGTTTTTTGACATGTTGTTTAGTTAATCAATTGGATTTTTTGCACAGCATTCATTTTTCTGGTATGCATTCAGTTAATAAGTGGAGTTACATAGTGTGCTGAAAAACAATACAGATGTGCATTTAAAAATATCCCATTTTTATTCTGCAAATAGGTTTTTAAAAACACTTTTACACATAATTTTTATTTTATTTCGATCGTGTCGGTGTTTCGTATTTGACTACTCTGAGAAGAAGCAAGCACAAAAAACTCAAATGTATGTGTAGTGTCTTTTCTAAGGTCCGGATATAATCTTGGTCAACTTACATGAGGGCTATGTAGATTAGTGTCTGAGATAGTGTTTTGAAGACAACCACACAGATTTGAGTGAGCCTGTCCTGTTCTATGGGGCCTTATAGTCCATTGAAATGTTACATTTAACATTTATTTGTTAAAGGACTCAATTCTATTTTTAAGATTTTAAGGGAGGGTCACTTTAAAGTTAAATCCAAGTTTGTGGGGTTACAACCCTTGTCTCACGGTCGCGGCCGCTATCTTCGAAAAAGGGGTGGTTCAAATGGTTTATCTGACGAACTATTTATATAAAAAAAATGTTGAAATTTTTTGTTGCAAATAAGATTATCTACAATTTGTTAAAAATAAAAAAGTTATTTACTTGGATTTAACTTTAAACTGACCTCCCCATGATATTTAAAAAATAAAATTGCGTCCTCTAATAAATGCACGGACAACGGACTATTATAGCTGCCACTCACTACACTACCTACTAAGCGCAATTATCATGGGGAAAAGGATCATATATACTCACAGTAAACCTATACACCTTCCCATACTGCTCAGTCTTCTTAGACTCCACGATGTCTCCCTTGGAGCCTTTCTTCTCCACGCTCCAGTTTGGCAAGTTCACGATACGCCAAGCGCTGTGCATGCTCTCCGCCGCTTGTGCTTTGTACTCGTCTATCTGTGGAGAAGAAGGTGCTTTTAGTTCATATGTTACTGATCATCCCACTGCTGGACAAAGGCATCCCTCCAACTTTTCGACCCAGGGCCAATGTGGACCACTGACTACCACCGACGAGCTGTGGGCCGAAACAACCACGTGGCGACGTGGTAGACCTCGTAGGAAATAGCGCGACGAGCTGGACATAACTAGTTTTTATGACCACAACTTATTTATGTCGGGAGTTAATAGGTTTTTTTCTGGGTTAGCTCGTTCCAGCAGATACCAACCTCATCCTCAGGACAAGATCAGACAAGCTCATTTCATAAAAAAGATATGTTTTTGAGTCGATGGCAAATCTACATTAATTTTGTAGAGGTAAGGTTTGTTTCAAAAATCCCGATTTTTTCCATATTTTTTTGTTTTTAACCGACTTCTAAAAAAAGAAGGAGGTTCTCAATTCGGATGTTTATATTTTTTTCTTTATTTTTTTTTTATGTTCGTTCGGCCATAACTCCGTCACTTGCTAACCGATTTGAAAAATATTTTTTTGTTGGAAAGGGTATACTTCCGAAATGGTCCCATAATTTTTTTCATCGAAATCGGACAAGCGGTTTTTGAAAAATCAACATCACTCAAAAAAAAAACTACATTGTCCACATTGACCCATGAACATGTGAACCACAAAAAGTGAAAAATAAAAGCTTTTCAACAAAAAATAAAACAAAAAAGTGAAAAATAAACTTTAGAAGAAAAATCAGTTTCTGAAGTCGGTGACTTTTGTTTGTTTGATTTCATTTTTTTGCCACCGACTTCAGAAACTGATTTTTCTTCTAAAGTTTATTTTTCACTTTTTTGTTTTATTTTTTGTTAAAAAGTTTTTATATATTGTGTGAACTTGTGGCATATGCCAAATAAATGTATTTTCTTTATCTCAGGGGTACAAAGACAAAGCGAACATAATAAAGAATATTAAAATAATTAGTATGCAGTATGATAATTATATTCTTTATTATGTTCGCCTCAGCTCCCGCCCGCGGTCGCCCGGCACGGCTGATATTCTCGACACACACATATTACCAACTAGCTTTTGCCAGCGGCTTCGCCCGCGTGAAAATGACGATTTCCCATACAAACTTTCATCCCCTATTTGACTCCCTTAGGGGTTGAATTTCGAAAAATCCTTTCTTATTCCTTGTCTACATAATAAAGGGAACCTCTGTGCAAAATTTCAGCTTTCTAGGTCCAAGCGTTTGGGCTGGGCGTTGATGAGTCAGTCAGTCAGTCAGTCAGTCAGTCAGTCAGTCAGTCAGTCAGTCAGTCAGGACTTCTCTTTTTATTTATATAGATTATAATATAGTTAACATATTTGAATTCTTATCTCAAACTCCAGACATTTGATAAGAAATTAAAGTTTCCTTTCTTCGATCAAGTGCAGCTGGGTTGATTAAAAATAAATACATCATTATACTCAATGATTGCATTGTGTACGTGTTCAATATTAAAATTCATTAGTAGCAATGATAACAATTAGCAATATGCAAAATCGCGAAAAAAAACAGCTGTGCCATACATTTTGTCGTGTTATGCGAACATAATTGCACAGCTGATTTCAGATCCAGCTTTGGTCCCATAGTAAAAGTTGTTTATAATGATGAATACAGTGACCTCTTTTGAGATTTAGTGTATGAACAAACGTTAAAGATTTATAAGATTTAACGGGTGTCTCAGTAAGAGTGCACTTTTTAAAATTGGACTATTTCTTTTTTCATGCAAGTGGCAACTCTGAAATTTGACAGCTGTCATCTCTGTTTATTCCGATTATTAAAAATGGAGCGCTTTTCGAAAGACCAACGCGTTATAATTGTGAAAACTCATTACAAAAATGGGGAACACATTATCAACACATTTTCTCACGAAATTCTGATGTCAACTGGCCACCAAGATCGTGCGATTTAACGCCGTGCGATTTTTTTCTTTGGGGTCTTGTGAAATCTCGGGTTTAAGCGAATAAACCCGAAACAATTCCTGAGCTCAAATCGGAAATCCAACGCGTTATCGGTGAGATACAGCCACATCTCTGTGCAAAAGTCACGGAAAATTTCATGAAAAGAGTAATGGCCTGTCATCGGAGCCGTGGGGGTCATTTGCCGGAAATTTTATTCCATACTTAATAGGGGATCGGACAAAAAAAAACTAATTAGTCCGTCAGATAGATTTCCAAAAATTATTGGACACGTATTTTTTCTTTTTTCACGTAAACTTAAAATGAAGACGATACAGTGCTTCGAAAACTCGTGTGACGTCATATGATAGTACATTTTGACGACACAAGTGACGTTTCAAGCCCCACTCCAAGATCTTTGACGCGTTTTATCTTCGACATTTTTTATTGATTTGATAAAACAAAAAACACGTATTCAATATTTTTCGATAATCTAACTTACGGACTAAACAGAATCATATTATTTTGACCCAGTCCGATCCCCTATTGGAACATGTCTTCTTTACAATACAATACAATAAAAATATCACAACTCTGTCGTAAAATACTTGTTTTTATTTTAAAATGAAAAAGTGCTTTCTTACTGAGACACCCTTTATAAGGATTCAATTTTTTTTTATAAAGATTTTTGAACCGCATATTTTTACTTGTACCTACTGAGTTAAATTACTCAGCCATTTATCATCCCTAGGACAGATAAATTTCATGAGTGGAAGTAGAGATCATATATTGCTTTAACTCCATATATTATCTTCTATTGACAAAAAATATAAATACTAGCCAGTTAGCAAGGTGGAAGCGGGGTTACTGATTGTACAGCCCCCTGCAAAGTAGCTTTTCTAAATGATTATCATCATCATCCCGATCTGAGGCTTTACAGCCGAAGGTGGGACTTAGCCTGGTGGAATATACATGTTTCTACTGTAACATAATTCTAGCTTTTCTTCAATTTCTCACTCCAACAGTTTCAAATATTCATGGCCTACTTTTAGTACTTTTTCTTTAAAAACTATTCTTATCTAGCGCGCCTAGATAAAAGGATACACACTCGACGATAATAATTATTTAGAGTGACATAAATCTCATTCTTAATGTGACATAAGATATATTTAAATAAGAACTATCTTTAGAATAGATTGTATTTTATCTTGTAACATATTTACAAGTGTTGATAAAGTATTATTTGATTTAATTTTGTAAGTTAATATAATCCCTAGTTTATTTTACTACCTACTAATGTAATGTCAATTACACTACCAGAAAATATTCCAGGATGTCATACATCGTGATAAAATAAAGTAACGCAGGGTTTGTTAATTACTATGATTATACAGGGTAATGAGATGGACTATGTTATATCGTAACAGTTGCAGAAACAATAAAATATATGTACTTAAGTGATTATGAAATGAAACACAAAACACCACACCGATAATCCCCGAAGGGTTGGGCAGAGCTGTACTTAATACTATGTAATAGAGGGCCAGCCTATTGGTGTCAAACGGGTACAAGTTCAGATTCTATGGCAGCTACTGAGAAATTCCTGATGGAAATACCTGGAAATACCCAATAACCATTGATATAAAAACTAAAGATACGGTCGTCCGAACATTTTGCTCGATGCGTTCCCCATACAGAGAAACACTAACGTCATCTATAAGAACTAATCAGGCTACTCGTAAACATAACCTTGTATGAGCGGCGTGGTATTATCGAGTTAAAAAGAAATTAAATAAAGCTTTCATTAAAATATTAATAAAAAAAAATGTTAAATTTTAATTTTTCATTTTCTTTTAAACTTCGTCGTTTAGTCAAGACCTATTTGGGACCAAATTCGAGGCGTCATTTTATCATGCGGTCCGCCCAGTCCTTACGCAGTAATATATAAGTCAATGCCAATAACACTTTGGCCGACCTGGAAATCAAATCCGAGCAGCAGTTACAGTTGCCACCACTAGAGCAACGATGCAGATTGTTAAAACACATTTAAAACATCAGGTAAGTACTTAATACAAACATGTACTTATTTTTACCTCCTGGCATTGCAGTTTTCTTTTTGTGATTTCAGGGAAAATGTTTTGTGTGTACTTACGATTTTTATTTTAAATTGACTACCATAACTATTATTAAAAAAAATGGAAATAACTCTGTTCTGTTCTGTGATTTGTCACCTGCACAGATAAATTATTCGAAGTGTATGGTCCTAGCGGCCCAAGGACCTATGACAATAGTTGTTCCAACAAAATCAAACACTTACAGTCAACCATTCAGCATGGAACTCCTCAGGCGGGGCACTATTGAACAGCAACTTCATCCAATTAGCAACTGAGAAGCCGATCTTGCTCAATTTGCCCTCATACTCTTCCTGACTCTTGGCTTTCTCCAGTTCTTCGACATGCTTCTCAATTTCTGGGTCGTTTAACGATGGTAGGGCAGAAGGAGACGCTGCCGCCATCTTTTGATTTTTATTCTGTTTTTTTTTAGGTAGGTAACTGTCACTTTTATTTTTTTAATAGCTGTCACTTTTGTTTTTTTTTAAATTGCTGTCACTTTTTTTTAAGTATCTGTCACTTGTTTTTTTTTGTTTGCACTGAACTGGTGAATTGATTTTTTTTCTAGATACACAACCGTTATATTACAAATGAGTGGTTTTGTTTAAAAAATGATGTAGATTTTTTATGAAGATTTATTGAGATACGTGTTAGTTATTTATTAACCAATAAGTTCTGCCATCATTTTTATCCTACGCATCGATGGAAGTAATGCTTCGCCTAGCAGTGGGACAATAACATTACGCCTGTAAATCCGAAAGGGTAAGGCAGAGGCGCAGCTAATATTAAACCCTCATTTCACCAGTTATGTTTTAAGTCCCATGTAATGGTGGGCGAGCCTATTGCCATCAACGGAGCACAAAGACTCCATGGCTGCTACTGAGAAATTCCTTATGTAAAAACTCAATAACAATTTGGGAAACCCGGGCACCGAACCCAGAACCACATGGTCAGCGGTCGCGACCACGAGACCAAATATAAATAAATGCATTCATCATCATCATCATCAGCCTGTAATGTTCCCACTGCAGGGACTCAGGCCTCCTCTCTAGGAGAGGGATGGGCTATAATCTACCACGCGGGCCCAGTGCGGATTGGTAGATGTCACATATCTTCGAATTTTTTGGTTCTAAGATATGCCGGTTTCCTCACGATGTTTTCCTTCACCGTTTTGAGAACAGTGGTGATGAAATAAATTACACAAAGCAATATGCCTGACGGGGTTCGAACCCACGACTCACTGTTAGTAAGTCGGGGCCGCCACCACTGGGCCACCACTGCTCTCATAAAATGCATTAAAAAACTTCAATTCATGATTATATGAATAACTGGTAATAACCATTACCGTATTTATATAACTTGCGACCTTTGATCCTCTTACAAAACATAAATATTATATTTTATTATTTAATAGACTAATCAGTATATTGAAAAACAATGAATGGTTCACTTTATAAGCTGGTCAAGGTTGGACTGGACAATGAATGACTCATTGTTGATTTTATAACTATTGGTATGTTAATAAAAATGTAAAATAAACAGTTTTAAAAAATTAGCTTTTAAATATAGGTACTAAAAAAAATTAACGCTAATTAACTTTAAAAAATTAACTATACTACCGGTTAGGGTACTTTTATACTTTAGAAATAAGGTTTCGTACAAAAATATTAAGACCTTTAAAACCCGATTCAAATAGTAGTAAGTTCATATAATTTTAAAATATACGAACGAAGGACACGCGAATGAAGGTTTAAAAATAAATATCGCACTTTATGTTAGTTAAATTGTCATTTAAAGCCAAAAATAACTATCGAAGACAAAAATGTCGCGGAAACTATACTTCCTGTATATCCAAAACGAACTTGTGTATATCCCAACTAGGCACTTTACAACACCCTGTACACTCTAGCTTACAGTAGCCAGGTAAAACCACTTTATAATAATTTGTATAGTCTACTATATAAGTATATTATCCCGATTTACACTTTCGTTTACTTCATCGGATTATTGCAAAAAAATACATATATGAAAACTAATATTATTGGTCCAATCAAACTAACAAATCACAAATAAATCTTCATAAAATTATAATTCTAATTAAAATAATTATAAACACGTCACTAAAATGACTTTTCTTTTTATAAAAAAATTATTTAATAATATATCACGTGTTTATACACTAACGGTAGTATAACACGTGAGCACTATGTCAAATACCACGACAGACTGTCATATTAGTTTAGCTGTCATATCAATGAGACTGTCATAAATAATCTTTGTGTGGTGTATGTATGTTTGGGTTATCTCTTGTGTAGGCGTTAGTTTATTCAGTATGTATGCTCGGGAAGACAAGTGATTCAGAGATACCTACATTGTTTACATAGAACATAACATCGCGCCTGTCCTAAGTCCCCGTCCCCGAAGGGTTAGGCAGAGATGTACCCATTAGTAGTCCCACATTTCGCCGTTAGTTATGTTATGTAGCTGTGTTGTGTTAGCGGTATAGGTATGTGTCATGTGTGTCTTATGACCTAATTTCTATTTTGATAAATGTATATCGCTTGACCTTTTGCAAGTTTGAAATTTAATGTTAGGTCTCTTTAAACCTTTCTCAATTTATTTTATATTAATTTATTTATATTATTATATAAGCGGGATAAAAACTAGACGAAAAAAAAAAATTCATCCATTTTTGGTTCGCCCCCTCTTACATAGGACTTAAGCTAACTTCTGTCTAACTCTTCAGTGATTACAATTTACAAGCCTATGTTATATTATTTAATAAACAAACATTATAATGGGACACCTCGCAGATCAATGACCGTAGCGAGCGAGCTAAAAGTGCACCTCTGATAGCATTTATTAATAACATTTGCATAGAGGAGAATGGAAATGAAGGGAAAAGGGAAATGTTTGAAAATGTTTCCCATAAGGGTAGGAAGATGATGTTGCGGGTTGTTCGAAAGAGATACCGCGCCCCGGGCACAAAGGAGTAAGAAGGAACGTCATGAGTGGTTTTTAGTCAGTAGAAGTCTGACACTCCCTTCCGCTTCGCCAAGAGTGGATGAAGTCTTTTGGTGATTTCTAACTGTCCAAAAAAAGGCCAGGAAGATGATGATGATTTGCATACAGGAGTCTTTGTAGGATACAGCCCTCATAAGAGGAGTGTTTGGCTCTTTTCGACCTTGTCATGATGTCTAGGTTCCTTTATGATTGCACAGTTAACTGGTTTCCTGGGCTATGGTTTCAAACTTCAAATCTTGAGTTCAAGAAGCAAAAATGGTTGTATTATTAACTACCTGACCCACGCAACTTCGTCTGCGTCACATAAATATAGCTTATAACCTTTCTCGATATCGACTATCCGACATAAATTAAGCTAAATCGTAACAAACAAAAAAACTTATCTTTCCTCTTCATTATAGTTCAGATGGTTTAGATTAGCTTAGATTATATTAAAATGTGAATTACTATAGGTATCTCTTACTGTTAAATATACTATAACACTATACTTGTAAACATTATGATGCAGTAAATATTTCGAATTTGAATTTCCCGGAGGCCAGCCAGAATGCCCCGTACCTACATTGCGACGCGCGAAATATTTTGCCGCACGGATATTTTTACAATGCGATATCTTCTAAGATATTTGTTTAAACTGTATAGAGTAAAGGGCACAAATATTCTATATTAAATTTTCGTTCTAACAAACACATTTATTTAGATATAGATTAATACCATATGGGTTAAATAAGCTTCGCAAAAAATAATTCTTTTTAACCTAACAGTTTAACTATAAGAAAAGGTTACAGTGAGTCAATCTTAAAAGATAGATATATGCTGTCGCGGACTTTTTTTTAGAACTTTTAAAGAGAAACAATTCCTTCATACATGATATTAGCGTAACTTAAACCGTTTTCGCAGCGCACGCAGCGGAAGCTCTCAAAAAGGAAATACCTTTTCCCGTTTTTGTAACATTTTTCATTTATGCTCCGCTCCTATTAGCCGTAGCGTGATATAGCCTATAGCCTTCCTCGATAAATGGACTATCCAACACAAAAAGAATTTTTCAATTCCAACCAGCAGTTTCTGAGTTTACCGCGTTCAAACAAACAAACAAACAAACTCTTCAGCTTTATAATATTAGTATAGATGTATGACGTACATTCTATACAGAGTGTAAACGGAGTCTTGACGAATAATACTATTAATATATGTATGAATGAATGGGCCAACAATGTTTTCGGAACGTCACATACTTAGAGTATAACCTGTATTATTTATTACTATTGAAATATATTTGAATTAATTAATTATTTGTTTTTGTACATTCAGCAGGCCTTTTGCATATTCAACCAGTAGTTTGTTTTATATCATAAATAGGCACGTGTTTACCACAAAAGTTAATATATTGTCAATACAAATATAATGGTTTGCCTGATTTATCAAAGTGGTAATTCAACAGTCAACTTTAGTAAAACAGCATATCTAAATTTCGATATTATCGCTGAATATCAATGCGTATTAAATTAAATTATGAATGAACCATAAACAACAACAATTAATAATTGTTGCAACCATGGAAGCTTGATAAGTATATTATATGACAAAAAAAAAACAATTCAAAGTTCAGCCACATTCGACCAAAAAAACTAGCCCACCACAATATTTTTACAACAAAACCACTTTATCCACAACTGTACCGATAACAACAAAAATCACAAGATTATCAAATAGATTATTATTTTACTGTACAACGTACTGATTTTTGTGATTTTTCACGTGTATTCACTCGTTTTCCTGTTTAATAACTAAAATGACAACGTATTCGGTTGAAGTAAAGTACGCGACTGGCAAGCCGCGCGTATTTGTTCCAGTTATAAGCTAATTATTGTACACTGGAGTGTACAATGAATGGGACAGCTTTGTGTTCGACAGGAAAAACGGGTTTTGGATACGGTTTTACCTGGCCGTCCCTAAATTTGACACGTGAGTAAAGTAAAAAAAAGTTGTTAGGGAAAATCATAGCATCTATAAATTACAATCATTATTGGTTTTTTTTATTAAAAAAGTAGTAGTCGCAACCAGCGTGCGTGTATGACCAGATGAATGAAAGTGGACGAGGCAAAAGGTTTATGAAAGGATCGTAACAGGTGGCGTTCTGTCTATAGCTCATTTTCATTGTAATACATGTCGGAGATTGCAGTCTCTGAGCGTGGATAAAATCAGAACTACTGGGAATGTCGAGCAACTATTGTCGTGTAGTTCAACCTCTTTAGTAGTTGCTTGGGTGTGTTTAGTTCTGGCACGATTTATAACGACAACTGTCAGAGGAATGATGACGGAGGCGCTCGTCAATTTAGAGGAGCCCGAGCCAGCAGGGGCTTCCGGGGCGGACGGCGCTGCAGTTGGTCGTGGTCGTGTTTCCTACTAACCTCACTGCATTCCATGTGGTTGAATTCATCGTTTATCATGAACCACTGACTGTTATTTTGAGATATCCATCCTGTCTTATCATCGTCATCATGAAGAATACTGTATTCTCCGACATACATAACAATTTTTGAAATAGCGACTGAAGTTAAATAGGATTAACACCTATTCAACAGCTGAAAAGGCAAGGTTACTAAAAAAACTGCGTATTCCTATTCAAGCTTTACGTTAGACTCACGCACAAAGATATCTTATCAAATGCGTTATCAGTACACGTGGTTATTTAGATCAATGCTCTTGGAATGTGTGTTGAAAGAAGTTTCTTTTCTCCCTTGCAAGAAATGATAATGTAATGTACCGTTACGAGCTATAAATATGTAAACACTTGCCAAAGTTTAAACGCGAATTTAAATAACGATTTCTACTCTGAGATTTGGCCGACTTTATGATAATATGGGTTCCAAAATATTAATTACGTGAAAATCTTCTCTTCTTAGCGTGTCGATGACAATTTAAATTGAGTCTGCCCAAAATTTAGCGACGACTCGTCGTACGTGAAAATGAAATCAATACAGAGTGTTATTCTAAACGTTGCTAAGTGAAAACAATGGGTTAGTTGACTGACCAAAAAAAATATGATTCTGTTTATTATTGAAAAATATTGGATACGTGTTTCTTGTTTTATCAAATTAATAAAAATTTACGAAAATAAAACGTGTCAAAGATAGAATGGGGGCTGGTGACGTCACTTTCTGGTAAAAAATGTACCAAACTGTGGCGTAGCGCGACTTTTCGAAGCACTGTATCGTCTTCATTTATTGTTTACGTGAAAAAAGAAAAAATACGTGTCCAAAATTTTTTGGAAATCTATCTGACGGACTAATTAGTTCTTTTTTGTCAACTACCCTATTGGTGCTACTGGCTTTACACAGATAGTTTTAAGGTTCACAGGCCCAGTTAGCCGAACTGGTTACCTACACCGGTTTCTGATAGCCACACTGATGACATGGGACAAGGTTTTTGTAACTTCAGAGCAAAGGTGATGCTTGCAGATAAATCCCTGGTCCAGAGCCGGATGCAGCTGAATACCAGTATTTTTAAAGGAACGACTGCCTATCTGACTTCCACAACCCAGTTACTACAGGGTTACACGATATCCATTGGTAAGACACGTGAAATATACGATAAAGATAAATAAAAAAAATATAAAAAAAAAAGATAAATAAATAAATATAAAAAAAAAAATATAAAAAAAAAAAAAAAAAAATTATAAATAATGATAAATATTACGATGCAGTAATTAAAGTCATTAAATTTTCTTTGTTATTAAATGACGCTATTTTTTATCTGTAGCTAATTTGGATTAGTTACAAATGCAAAGATAACGGTTAACAATAATTGGAGGTCGTTGCACGTGGTGTCACGAAATGCATTATTTAAATGTGTTACTATAGTACATTGTAATACAAGGGCCTAAAATGACCCATTATATACGAGGTAGTTTTACTACCGAGCTTTAGCGAGGTAGTAAATAGGAACCGAGTTATAATGGGATTTTAGCGCCGTGTGTTACACTGTACTTTTCACTACGATTGCGAGAAAATAAAATAACCATGTTCAATATGAGTTTATTTTATTAAAAATTTAATTCAATTTAATAATACAATTCCAAAAATTTCGGGCCAATGCCTTTTTTTTATTTCTTCTGTAGCTGCAATGCAACGCACACATTCTACCAAAGAGTTCGGCATTCAGCGCGTTTAGTTCCATTTTTAAAAATAAAATATTTTTTTTTACTTGAAACTACATCACGCACCAGCTGGCTGAACAAGTTGTCGTACGAGATTTACTTTTAGCCCTAGGGCAAAATATGCAATTTTAGGCCCGCTCTGGTATGCTATTATGACGTTCTTTTTGAGCAAGAGGAGTGAAAAATATTTTATTTAAGACCTTCATGAACCTACCACATTTGATGCAGTAGATTAATATGAATTGATTTGGAAATTAACAAAGAGTTGTAAACAAATAATGATAAATACTGTTTACTAGCTTTCGACTGCGGGTTCGCTCGGGTTATACGAAACTGGGAACGTTTGTAATATTGCTTTGACACTCAGGGATAATGTAGCTCCCCATTGTGGTAACCGTTTTAGCGTCGGCCTCCCTTACACCCTATAAGGGATTTTCTTTTTCTATGACAGTTCTTCTGACTATGTACTACCTCTTTGGTCATGAGTTCTTAAACGCTACTGCAGAGAGGTTCTGGGTTCGATGCTCCAATCGGGCAAAATGTTTGCCCGATTTGGGTTGCATTAGTATTTTCTCTGCCATGCATGTAGCCTATTATAATATTTGTGCCCTGTTGATGGCAATTGACTCGCCCCTTATAGCATGACTAGAAACAAAACTGGTAAAATTCAATCTACTATTAGGTACCTACACCTCTGCCTAACGATTCAGGGATTACAGGCGTGATGTTGTGTTTGTGTATATCTTTCTATAGTACGTTAAATCTTTTTAAACTCAAATTACCAAAAATGCAATATAAACGCGAGTGCCAAATAATTGTGCACGGCAGTGTATATTGTTTGCGAACCGTTTTGACCTTCATAATGATCAATCGAAGACATTATATTGGCATACGTACAACAAATTATGTACCTAGTTACTAGTTATTATAGTGAGTCATAGATCTTTTTGCGCTCGTAGGGCGTTCAGAGAGGGGGCTGTTGGTGAAAATGTATTGGAAAAAGCGAGCCCAGATTGGCCGCTGTAGATGTAATCTCGCCAAATGGGGTATTGTCGATCCATCCCAAACAAACTGCCAGTGTGGAGCTCTGCAGAATAGGGGATCGGACTGAGTCAAAAAAATATGATTCTGTTTAGTCCGTCAGTTAGATAATCGAAAAATATTGGATACGTGTATTTTGTTTTAACGAATTAATAAAAATTGACGAAGATAAAAAGCGTCGTGACGTCACTTGTGGGTAAAAACTGTACTGACATATTATGTAACGTTTTCGAGGAGTTCACGAGTTTTCGTAGCACTGTATAGTCTTAATTTTTTGTTAATGTGAAAAAAGAAAAAATAGGTGTTCAATATTTTTTGGAAATCTATCTGACGGACTAATTAGTTTTTTTTTGTCCGATCCTCTATTTGCCCCACCTCCTATCCCGTCCATCCTCCACAACCACTTGCACCTTTCAGGACTTACTAGAAGCAAATGATAGAGCTGTGCTGGTGGCTATACATACTGGTCTAATACGATTTGAGCTCATCGACACGTAAAGAAGAAGAAGATTGGAAAAAATGAACTTTTGACTTCCAAAAACCACTAAAGTAAGTCAGGTTAATCAGTTTAGTAAGTCCACATATTTTCATGGGCAACTACGGAAACCCTAAATTGTGCGTGTTGGCTAAAGAGACTGTTGAACTATTGACTATTTGACTATTGAGAAGGTAGAGAGACTATTGTATAAATCACACCCCATATATATATTTATAAGCTACTAAAATACACGTTTCCCAGATTGTATGAAATTCGATACAAATAGTAATTTGTATCGAATTTCATACAATTTGTTTAATTAATTGGCTTACCGTCAGTGTCGTATTTCCTAAGTCGAGACTTTCGTCGGTAAAACAATTTTGTTACTCTATCTTCTATTTTATTTTTGTGGTTAGTCTTATCTTGTAGCTGAGTTTATGCTGCCCATATTTCTTGACTGCAGGCAAAGCCAAGTTAGAGGCCCATAAGCGGGCAACAAAATCTCCGGCTAGGCACTAGCTTAGCAGGGCACGCCACGATAGTGGCGGTAAGTCCCCTCTTTGAGGAGTGGCTAGAGAGGAGCCACGGCGCCCTCACCTTCCGTCTGACGCAGGTCCTCACCGGACACGGATGTTTCGGGAGGTACCTGCACCGAATCAGGCGGGAGGAAACGCCCGGATGCTTCCACTGCGAGGATCGACCGGAGGACACGGTGGAGCACACTGTGGAGGTGTGCCCTGCTTGGGCGGAGCCCCGCCGTGTTCTCGTAGCGGCGATCGGCGGCGGCGACCTCTCGCGTCCGGCCCTGGTGCAAGCCATGGTCCGGGGCGAGGAGGAATGGGACGCCGTCGCCTCCTTCTGCGAAGCAGTGATGCTAGCGAAGGAGGTGGCGGAACGAGAGAGGGAGCGAACCTCTCAACGTCCCAGCCGCCGCGGAAGGCGCGGAAGGCGCTCCGGGCGTCGGGGGCCACGTGATGGCTTCCGGCCACCGTAGACGCGGGCCTGTGGACGGTGAGTAATGGGCTAGCTCGCCGTCCGGCCGTCGTCATGACGGCAACAGACCGTGTCGGCGGCGCGTTCGTATTCCACGCGCGCCTCAAAGAGATGTCAGCAAGGAGGGGCCCGCAAGGGCCGACGCCCGTCGGGGCCGCGGATTTTAGTACTAGATGACGTGGCCTCGGCACAAGGGCACAGAAGGAACATGGGTTCGGTTTTTAGTCAGTAGAAGTCTGACACTCCCCTTCGCTCTGCCCAAGAGCGGGGGGGGTCATTCGATGATTTTTCAACCACCAAAAAAAAAAAAAAGGCACTAGCTTAGCGCTAGATTTTTCACGATTCACACGATAAAGAACCTTAATAACACCATCATTTTCAGAATCACCTCCCAATAAATTGCAAATATCCGAACAAACATAAGGACGATTCATTAACATGAAATTAATGTCAATTGCCGATTAGCGGCAACTTTGTACTAATCAAGATCTAATTCATGTAGATTAGACTACCATACGGCAAATAATTACTGTCATGACTGTTCACTTAAATGGTTAAGTGGACTTTGGATTGACCCATTAGTTCCACCTGCTGAAAATCTCGTACCTGGACATGAGTTGCCATGGTCGACTTGGAAGTCCACTAGAACAACGAGGTAGTTACAGTATTATATATTTTTTATTTTCTACTAAAATTATCCCACGGAAAATCGGGATAAATCTAACCAACTACTATACTGGCGGCACGGTTGGCGCAGTGGCTGAGCGATTGGACTGCTGCGCTGCGTATCGCGGGTTCGATCCCTGCACGGAACAAATATTTGTATGACCTACAGATAGTTGTTTCGGGTCTGTGTGTTTGTGTATGTGAGTTTAAATGTTTGTAAACGCAACGTTTTTTAAAAAAAAACTAACTACGAACTATCTATGTGTTAATAATATCATCAATGGTGTTCTGACATGTCCGCTTTGTGCTCGTACCTTTTCGGCCAAAGTTGGATATGCTTACTAAAGAGCACACGAGAGAGCAGCAGAACAAAGCTCTTGACAATCTTTGGAAAGTCAGCGAATGCAGTCGCTGTGGCCGAAATCGGCTAGATAGCATCATCATCATCATCATGTGTTAATCCAGGGTGTCAGCTAACTTCATACCAAATTTTATTAAAATCGCTCTAGCCGTTTAGACGTGAAGAAGTAACAAACATACACACTCGCAACTCACAAACTTTCGCCTTTATAATATTAGTGTGATTTAGCATAAATCAGCATGCACGATGACCGCTGGGCAAAAGTCTCCACACGATAGTTACCGGACGACGGTCGGTGTCTTAGAGATCAGTCCATGAAGAGTTGGCAGACGAACTGGACGCGTGCCGCGAGGGTTGCTTCGAGGCTCGAGTAAAGAGCACATAGAAGGGATTGGAGAAGGCTTTGCCCAGCAGTGAGTCACTTGGGTTAATCTATATAAATAAAAAGAGAAGTCCTGACTGACTGACTGACTCATCAACGCCCAGCCCTAACCCTTGGACCTAGAAAGCTGAAATTTTGCACAGAGGTTCCCTTTATAATGTAGACAAGGAATAAGGAAGGATTTTTCGAAATTCAACCCCTAAGGGATTTAAATAGGGGATGAAAGTTTGTATGGAAAATCGTCATTTTTACGCGGGCGAAGCCGCTGGCAAAAGCTAGTAATAAATAAAGATGTATTACGCAAAATTCTATTTTTGGTCTATATAAGTTTTTTCCTTGGGTGACAACTGATAACCTGCGCTGTGATGTGGGCCGCCATCCCATCACAGATCAGAGTTTGTGAGCGTGTGATAGGAGCCTTTTGGCCTCGTACAGGGCCAATTTTAGTTTAATATATTTATTTTGTCTTATTTTTAAGTGATTCTTATGTTTATGTTTTACTAGCTGCTGCAAGCGGCTTCGCCCGCTACAAATTATCCCACGGGAATCTTCCCGTCATCTAAAATCGGGATAAAAATGTGTCTGTGTTAATCCAGGTTATAAACTGCATATATACCAAATTTTATCCAAATCCGTTCAGTAGTTTTTGCGTGAAAGAGTAACAAACATACAAACTCACAAACAAACTTTCGCCTTTATAATATTAGTGTGATTGTTATTTTTTTATTTTGTCCTGTGTGAGAATAATAAATACTTTTTCTTTTAGCATACAAAATATTGATTCTCTCTTACCTGCTCCTGTGTCAATATAATCTGCTCCCCAGGCCGTCTAGGCCGTGGACTGGACTCAGGAGTCTCCACGGGCGAGAACCATCTGACGGTGGACTCGGCGTAGTTGGACTGACTGGCTTGTGGCTGCAGGAGTGGCGTGCGTTCTGATGTGTGGCCGTGGTGGACTGCGGGATATATTGTAACATTACGACTTAAGTTAAGGTATAGGTAGAGGAGTCTGTGATTTAAACACGTAAAACAAAAATATTTTATATTTATTGCTTTATTTCAGCCTTTTCATAGGGTAGATGAAAAAAAAAAACTAATTAGCCCGTCGGACAGATTTCCAAAAAATATTGGACACATATTTTTTTCTTTTTTTCACGTAAACAAAAAATTAAGACGATACAGTGCTTCAAAAACTTGTGTGACGTCACATTTCAGTACATTTTTTACCGGAAAGTGACGACACAAGCTTGACATGATCTTTGACGCGTTTTATCTTTGTAATTTTTTATTAATTTAATAAAAAATAACACGCTTCCAATATCTTTCGATAATCTAACTGACGGACTAAACAGAATCATATTTTTTTGTCAAGGAACATCCCTATTGTGGTATGATGGTTTATAGGTATATTTTCCATGGTTAGTAAAGAGACATTACCAAAACCATTATTTAAAAAAAAAAATTACGACTTATGTTAAAAACTTTTTTGCTAAAAAACCGCCGCCTTCCAAATAATTAAAAATTAAAATTTACTGTCGAAAGTCTGTGACTTTTGTATGAACTTGATATAGTTCGTGTGAAAAAATTAAAACCCTTGGTAAAGAATATTTTCATAATAGTTTCAGGCTAAAACAGTCAGTATTTTATAAACTTGAACTACTTTTCTACAAGCCGATATAAAAGCATCTTATATTATCTTGACAGAAGATTAAGCAACATGTCAATATTATTGCTCCGTTGAAGGCGTCAATGACTTCTTATCTTACCACAGAGTGGGACACGTTATCAATATTCGATCTACTATCTTGTGTGCATATTGGAATACGTAACATTACAAAACACGATTATTAGGTACTAAGCTACCAATGTTGTACTAATCACGCCACTGGAGAAAAGATTCATATCTTATCTGGTAGCTAGTTTTCCACGCGGCTTGGCTTGCGTTTTGGTCGGAAATTATATATCCCAAGAGGATTTAAATAAGCAATTGGCAATCGGGGATAATAAACCTTCCCAATCATCCCATTTTTGAAAGAATTTCCAAAATCGGTTCAGTAGATCCAGAGATTACCTACAACCTCACAAACTTTACCTCTTTATAATATTAAGTATAGATTATCCCCCGCCACGCGAATTCCAACTCAAATTTGTCTAGTTTACATTTTTTTTTAAACGTTACCCCACACCAGGAATTCCTCCTGTATCGTGGGTGCTTTCACCAACATATACATATTTGATCCATGCGAGGATCGAACCTGCGACACGCAGCGCAGCAGTTAACTGCTTGAGCCACTGCGCCAGCCATGTCAATATTACCCATCATAAAAACATACATACCTATAGACTCCAATATAGACTTAGCCTGCAACTCCTGAGGCAGTACCCTGAAGTCTAAGAACCAGGCTTCGCTCCACGCCAGAGTGAACGAGGTCAGGATGAGGAACACTTCGTAGACTGGCTGCACTGCGTTGGGCCACTGTTGGGTTAATGTTGGGTTAGTTGGATACAAACACATCATCATCTGTCTAGCCTTTTCCCAACTATATTGGGGTCGGCTTCCAGTCTAACCGGATACAGCTGAATACCAGTATTTTACATGGAGCGACTGCCTATCTGACCTCCACAACCCAGTTAATACTAGGTAATACAATAACTTTGGTAAGACTGGTTGTCAGAATTTCAGGTCACTGACTACCTGTAACGACTGCCAAAGATCTATGTATATGGCAGCCGGGACCAACAGCTTAACGTGCTTTCCGAGGCACGGAGGAAACTCGGTATGTCGGGCGGTCACCCATCCACAGACCGACCTAGGCAAGCACAGCTTTACCTAAAGATCGACCCGAGTTGCAGTTCTTATTAAGCCACGAGCTCCTCCACGAGTTGGTTTCAAACACATGAATTTAAAAAATACTTCTAGTCTAACTGGATCACCATCATCAGCTTCGTGCCATGTTACTAATCGCGGCTGCCATGCGTGGGGTACTAGGTTCAATAGAAGATCGGACAAAAACAAAACTAAATAGTCCGTCAGATTTCCAAAAAATATTGACCACATATTTTTTCTTTTTTCACGTAAATAAAAAGTGAAGACTATACAGTGCTTCAAAAACTCGTTTGACGTCATAAATGCTAGTACATTTTGTACCTTCAAGTGACGTTTCAAGTCCCACTTCAAGAACTTTGACGCGCTTTATCTTCGTAAATTTTTATTACTTTGATAAAACAAAAAACACGTTTTCAATATTTTTCGATAATCTAACTGACATGACGGACTAAACGGAATCATGTTTTTTTTTTGTCAGTCCGATCCCCTATTCTTAGGTCAGGCAAAATTTTATTGGGTTTTTCCATCAGGAATTCCTCAGTAGCAGGTTGATGCCATTAGGCACGCTGTATGCATGTAATAGGGGTATTACATGGGACTTAAATATAACTAGGATAATTTGGGTGTAATAAAATTGAATTGGTTGGCGGAAAAGAGTGGAATATAAAAAAAAAAACGTGTAATCACTGAAGAGTTAGGCAGAGGTGTACCTAAAGGGAGCAGCGGTGGCCCAGTAGTGTCGGCCCCGACTTACGAACAGTAGGTCGTGGGTTCGAACCCAGGCAGGCGCATTACTTTGTGTAATTTATTTCATCACCGCTGCTCTCAAAACGGTGAAGGAAAACATCGTGAGGAAACCGGCATGTCTTAGAACCAAAAAATTCGAAGACATGTGACATCTACCAACCCGCACTGGGCCCGCGTGGTGGATTATAGCCCATCCCTCTCCTAGAGAGGAGGCCTGAGTCCCGCACGTGGGAACATTATAGGCTGATGATGATGATGATGTACCTAATGGTACACTCACGATTCTCATATTATTTGGGCAATTGCCATCAATCGGGCTCTAATCCAGACTCAATGGGAGCTACTGACAGAATCCTGATAGACAAAACCCAACAACAAAAATAAAACGCAATAACTGCCTCTTGGTATAGTGCCTAGTCTTGGTAATTATTTTAATGTAAAGTTTTAATTTTTATATGTTAGTATGCATCTAAAGGTAAAGTTTTTTTTTTAATGTATTTATTTTAAAGTATAGTTTTAATTATTTTAATGTTTATTTTAAAAATGTAAAGTTTTAATTCTATAATCTCCTAATTTTCAAATGTAACATAGTTTTAAGTATTTTATTTTATTATTTATTTACTATACCAAGAAGCACTACTAGACCCTAAGGTCTAGTGGTCACAATCGCGACTGCTGAGCGTGAGGTTGTGGGTTCGATTCCCGAGCCGAGTAAATTGTTATTGGGTTTTTTCTATAAGTAATTTCTCAGTCGCAGCCACAGAGTCTGTACTTGTGCCCGGTATATAAATATGTGTCTCGAATTTCGAACAAGCCGAGATCCAAAAAGTGTATAAAAAGTTCGTACTTACGTCAAACACAAAAACTTTAGCTATTAGCAGTGCACACGTGGTCCCCGTTGATAGCTGAAACAAATACAAACATTTAGACACTGTTGAAACAGTATTTGTACGAAGTCGTTCTTCTTCAATTTTTTTTTTGTTCTACAATTTAGTAAACGCTTATTATGTAAACTAGCGACCCGCCCCCGCTTCGCACGGGTGGAATGTGATATATATAAACCTTCCTCTTGAATCACTCTATCTATTAAAAAAATCCGCATCAAAATCCGTTGCGTAGTTTTAAAGATCTAAGCATACATAGGGACAGACAGCGGGAAGCGACTTTGTTTTATACTATGTAGTGATACCTTTTTAAATAAATTTGCGTAGTGTTTTAGTATTTAATGTACAGATTGTTTGGTAGCTACAAGACAACTGGACGCTACCGATGAAGACCAGTTTTGCACCGACACAATTTAGATTGCCATCGATACGTCAAGAGAAGATATTACTTACAGCAATGATACTCCAGTTATTTATATATTTATTATTTATTTATTTATTTAAACTTAAAATACTATTAAAAACAAAATTAATATTCAAGAACAAGTGTTTATTACTAACACTTCTTGAATATTTTTTTTTATTTTTTTTTATTACTATTTTTTTGCACCTACCCGAAAAAAAAGACCGCGTAGAACAGCAATAGTACCACGAACAGACAAACAGCTACCATCACTATATGGAATAGGGAAGTCTTTACGTTGTACTGGATTATTTAGTATGTGGTACTTACAGCAATGATACTCCAGTTATTTATATACAAGACCGCGTAGAACAGCAGTAGTACCACGAACCGACAGACAGCCACCATCACTATATCGAATAGGGAAGTCTTTACGTTGTACTGGATTATTTCTGTGTTCATAATTTGTTCTAGAGTCTCGCCTCGCATCTGGAATTTAATAAATCTTGTTAGAGTATTTTACAGAACTGAGAAAACAATGCAAATTATATATATATATTAAAAAAAAAAAACAAAAAAAAAATTATGACGGGGACATGGCGGTGCGCCTCAAATAGACCTGGGCAGGTCATCTGACTAAACGCGGAGGAGAGCGATGGAGCAAGGTGTTGACTGTGGGGGTCAAAGTTAGGCCATAGAAACCAGGGCCGTCTTAAATCTCGTTGGGTTATAAAAAAAACTATGTTAAAGTCGCGGGAAACACCTGGATAAGGGACGCACAGGATCGGGGCATGTGGCGTAAAAAAAGGCCTATACCATGACGAAATAGTCTTTGCATGATGATGAGAATGCATGAAATAGAACAGCAGAATGATAACCATATTTTTTATGACCTGCATTGAATTACAGACAAGCTAACAATTTAACAGTCGTTGAGCAATACGTCGAAGTCAAATTGTGGTAATATGGACGATTTTTAAAGCGCAATTTTGTATTAATGGTAGTTGACTGTTCTAAAGTGTAAGTAAGGGGTGCGCCAAAGTTCACCTAAAATTTCAACTCCGATAATTGGAAATCCGAAAATGTTCTTCCTAACATTTTTCATCCTAACAATCGCAATTCCTAACTTCTCTGTCTCTAATGTTTTAATTCCGAAGCATTCGACTTTATAATGTCTGTAGCAATAAACATCTATTACACTATTATTTGTTTTCCTATATTTTCTCAACATAACCATCTTTTACACTATTATTCAAAGTCATATCTTTTTTTTTGTTTATATTACTTTTTATTCATAATAATCAGTATTATAAAAGGTCCCATTAAAATAGGTGGACAAAATTTTAGAAATCATTCAGACCGCTAAAATAAGGACAATAGCAAAAAAAAATATAAGAATAAGAAATAAAATACCTACTTTTATAGGATGAGTTTGTTCTAGAGTGCCGGCAATTTATTATTTTAAGTCAAAATAAAATCACTTTATAAATAGTGTTTTTTTTTTGTTTAGATGTCTTTAGTTAGGCTTAATAAACGCTGTGTTAAAATTTGTCCACCTATTTTAATGGGACCTTATATACTATGCAAAGATATCCATAGGTTAGGTTAGGTTAGAACTGTGACCAACTACGCGCGAGCCGAGCGAGCGAAGCGAGCGGTGCCGCGGCAGCGGCCGGCGAGCGCTACCTCGAAATTGGTCGCGAAATTTTTCTAAGTATTTTTTTCATATTGCCCCCAAGACGACACTCTGACCTGAATTTCATTCATTTATTTTATTTCAAGACAAAAATCAGTGAAACGACCTTTAATCATTCTAAACAGTTGTATGAGTGAAAATATTATGGTAATTATGTTTAGGAATAAAAGCGTTAGGATAAAAAACAGTAGGAGTTCCAATTTTCGGAAACATGAGTGTTATGAACATCGTCGGTAGGACTACAAATAGTATGAATGAAAACTTTAGGATGAAAAATTTTAGGAAGAGTGATCATTCGGATTACAAATCGTTAGGAAGAACAATTTCGGATAAAGAACTTTAGGTGAGCCAATATGGACCCGTAAGTAAGCCAGAGCGGCCTGGATATAAAGCGGTAACGCCTTTGGATATCAATGTAGAAAAGATGCTGTTTGCAATGGAATTTACTGGCAATTTTGCACGTTACCAGGTCGTCAAATTTGTGCCAGTATTTTTAATGGAGCGACTGCCTATACCTCCACACACACACCCTTTGATATTCTTAAAACTACAAACGACTTACCATCACACATATAAGCCACATAAGACTCGTGAACAGCAGATCAAAGGTCACGAACAGGCAAAAGAACCGCCTCACAGTGGACATCTTGCCTTGAGGTCTGTGACCGGCCACCAGGTCTTCTGATACCAGGTTTAAGGAGGTCGAGTGGGCTGGAATGGAAAGAAAGAGAAGATTATGATTCATGTCATACAGAAAGAGAGAGTACATGTAGTTTTTTGCCCATTTTTCTCCTCAGGGATCTACGCTTTGGAATGAACAACTACAGTTTTTTAAGTTATTATGCTTTGTGAGTGTGACTGTAGTTTTGCTTTCTTTGATTTTTTGATATTTAAAAGTGAATGGTTTAATTGAAAAATGGTTTAATTGAAGTAAATCTGAAGTAAATGAGTTTGTGTTTATAGATACTTTAAGGAATAGTTTGGCGAATTTTGAACTGCACGTACCTATTAAAGATTAGGGGGATTTTGTACCGTACCATAGATGTCTAATATTTTCTTAGAGTAGTGTGTTTTGTCTAACTGTTTATACATTGACAATATTTTTTGGCACTGTGCTATAATTTATCACCGTGCACAAACACATGTTACGTATCTTAATATTTAAAGTACCTCCTCGTATATTCACAGTATAGCTGTACATCCTAGCGTTAAAGCAATCAACACGGACACAAAACAACACTTTAAACTAACACTTTTCTCACTTATATAAAATATAATTATTTTATATGGGTTCGATGAGAACTTTTGGCACTATCACTATATTTTGATGTCTAATTTGTCCGGACTATTGAGGACTTTTACCCCGATCGCTTAAAAACAAACTGTTTATGTACTTGTTGTAATAAATAGTCAAAACAAACTCACTTAGTGTCCGATGGTGCGGGCTCACACTGCTGAGAAGCGACTCTGCCGCCTCCCTATAGTGCGGGTTCGACATCCTGCCCCCTGGAACCATTAGGTAAAGACTCATTAACTTATTAACAATGATTTAGTTAAGCACTTAAGTACTAATTAGTTTGTTATGTTCATATTTGAGAGTAAGTGTAAATGTAGGACTGTGGTGCTCAAAGTTATGTCTGCTTTGGTTGACATTAATAATATAATTAGTTAATTACATAACAACATAACATCACGCCTGTAATCCCCGAAGGCTTAGGCAGAGGTGTACCTAATAGTACACCCACATTTCCCAGTTATGCTAAGTTCTATGTAAATAGGGGGCGGGCCTATTGCCATCAACCGGGCACAAATTTAAACTCCGTGGCTGCTACTAAGAAATTCCTGATGGAAAACCCAATAAAAATTTGCCCGACCTGGGAATCCAACCCAGGACCTCGTGCTCAGCAGTGGCGACTGCAACCACTCGACCAACGAGGCAGTATCTGGGCGAAATAATCCACAACGGAAGGACTGATCGCCCGTCTGGTGTCTGCCGGCGTCCCCGAAGATAAATAATAATAACGAGGCAGTATAATATAATTATTAATTAATTAACTTCAAATAACCGTTCGCCGCAGTCGGATAAAAGGGAGGAGGTTATGTACTCGCCCATGATTATTTCATGATTACTGGGTCGATTTAAATAGATTAATATGGGCGCGGTACGCCCATATTATTCTATTCACTTTGTTCAGGAGGTCTAAAATGCCCACTTTAGCAGATCATAATATGAATTGCGTTAAAATTTGTAAAATGGTCACAGACGCAGTTACTATTATGAATAGTCCATTTTACAATTTTTAATGCAATTCATATTATGATCTGCTAAAGTGGGCATTTTAGACCCCCAGAAACATTACTACTATACCTACTCGTAATTCTGTGTCTATCAGAATACGTGTTAAATCGCTGTTTACAAAGTCATGCAAAGCATAAATTAATTTGAAAGTAAGAATCACAATTATTATTGTAATGTGACAATTACATAGCAATAATAATCACTAGTATAAGTAGTATATGTCAATATAATATATGCTACAAACATATTGATAAGCACCAAGTATACATTACACACATTAATAAGTAATATTATATTAATCAATTCAGAGAATAAATGAGATTCAAAGAATGTTATAACCAACTGTAAAAAAACGTTATAACCAACTGTAAATAAATTAGAAAGTTATTTCAAAGTCTACCGTGCTTATGTTCAAAACTGCACAGTGGTATTTCCAGTGTCCACTACAATTAATGAAAAGTCCAATACTTTTTTAAAATACATGAACATCATTCTCCTGCATTTTCCTCCACACAACTTTTTAGTCGCCGCTGACACTTTCAGACTTCGTCTTATGTACTCACTCCTTATTTTATCCATTTGCATTACACCACAAGCATTCTCATCTCAGCCACATGCAGTTTTCCTTCATTCATCCCTTATATGTTTTATGTGGGAGATTAACCGTATATGGTATGGTGACTCTTAGGCCCGGTTTCCACCAAAGCGGAGAGGAGCGGAGACGAGAGGAGATGTGCGGAAATCGGCCAATCACATTAGTTAAAAGGGGTTTGAACTTTTTTGTATGGGAGCTGGCATATCGACCCACCGCCATTTTGTTTTTTTTTCGAAATCGCGGCCCACGATGAAAGTGATATGTATGGATATTGTACTCATTTGTCGATCTTTAACTTCAAATATCTCGGTAACGTGACACTTTGGGTACCGTGTTACTGGACATTTTTTGTTCGTCTAAATATTCTCTATCCATACATACCACTTTCATGGTGGGCCGCGATTTCGAAAAAAAATCAAAATGGCGGACAGGTTGATATGCCACATCGGTTCTATCCCCTTTACATCTGGTTTTTCGCCCTTCCTGTGATTGGTCGAATTTGGTACATCTCCTCTCCGCTCTGCTCGTCTCCGCTTTGGTGGATAACGGGCCTTAATCTCTCAGTAATTTACCAACTACATTGGGGTCCGCTTCTAAGAAAACGTGCAGGAACATGATGATTGGGGTCGGCTTCGAGTCTTACTAGTTTCAACTGAATACCAGTACCATTCCTCATGGTGCAACTGTTTATCTGACCTCCACCAACCATTTAATGCAAAAATGGAAGGTCTTTCAGCTCATTTACATAATTCGGGATTTCCCCAGACCATTGAAATGAATGAAACAATGCTTTTTCATACATGGGGTTTCATATAAGGAAATATAGGTCATGAATGGCAATATTAGGTCATAGTATTACATGGAAATATCAGGATTATTTGTACGGGATGTGCTATTATATACTTATCCGCATGTTTTTTCCTGCATTATGAGAGCTGAGGAATAAACTACTGAGATTCATTTCAATTAAAAATTAATAATAATAAAAAAAATATTACTTTTCATTATAAGTAATATTTCTATATAATTATAATAAATTAAAAAAAAAAAAAATTATAAATAAATTATTAATATTGCTCAGAATAGTGAGTCATCTGTTTATTAAATTAACTCAGCCTAGAGCCATAAAACAGTAAAATTCAATTAATCCGACTACACACAACACAATTCTTATCTCTAAAAGCAATGCCTGATACAAAAGTGTTTGACAATAACAACATAGTGATAAGGGTTTTACTTTTATGTGTCATTATTGTTAAAAATAGTTTGATGCATAAATATTTTTATTTAATTAAATTTTTATGTCCAATTAATTTTAATTGGTTTGCGGACTATGTACCTGCAGATAAACGGAATATGTAGGTATAGTTTTATTTATATGTAAAATTGGATCTACATGTTTTGAGCTACGATTGAACACACATACATACATTGGTCAACTCATTACCTTCCATTTGCTTCACTATGGTCAGGTGCCAAAAATAATAGAACCATGCATAGGAACCATGGCAATATTATAAGTCTCTGTAGAATGCAAAGCCATAAAGCTTTAAAAATTAACCATACTATTTTTAGTTATATAAAGACAATTTAGGGTCAGTGGCTTGTCATAAACTAAACTGAATTAAAATATTAGTTAAATTAGAATGCAACATAGCACAGAAAGAAACATGAATAAATTAAACTAGAAAATTAATAAACAAAGGGATACTAAAAACTTACAGCAAGCAAGCCATCATTATCTGTGTAAACTACACTTTGATATGACTGATTGACTGTAGGTAATGTAACTATGCAGAAATACTGTTAATATTATTAAAGATAACATAATTGGGCCAGCAAAATAGGCCTGTAGAATTTCAGTCAATGTTTATCTCATTATTTGATATGTTCCCAAGTTATTCTGACATGGACAAGCATTTAGTTATAATAACAAACTTTAATGCGTCAATAAACTCATTAATAACAGATGGGTAACATAGAATAACAATGAAAATATTTATTTTTCGACCTTCAAATTATTTTCTTCGTCAAAAGAACTTTGTATTCAAAACATTTTTTTTAATGAGTTAATTAAAGATGGGGCGGTGCCGCGGTGGTGACAACGACACCTACATTATTCATCCTAAAAAAAAGTAATAACACAAAGACTTACTTGTTTTGTACTATCAACAACACTATAATTTACACCTAGATTACGAAATGCATAGCTCGCTGGGCGTTGACATAAATGCAGCTGTCAGGTTAGATGATAAAAGCTACATCTCGTTTTTTAATTAAACCAATTAGAAATTGTTATCAAACAGTTCAATTGTTATCAAATTAGCACAAAAGCTGATAGAAAATCTCAGTCGAGAGGTGAACTATCAGAACTATTGTGAAACTCGTTCCTGGTTTCTGGACAGCAGGATAGTAATATTGGCGTTTCCGCAGGGTAGACAAAGACAGCAATACTATCATGCTTTTGTTTCTCTTATATTTATTTAATGGAACGTTGGCTGTTGACGCATAGTTTGACAACCACTTTTGTCGTTCCATTTCAGTGATCCTGTGAATTATTCGGTTTATAGAAAAAAGCGTCCCTTTTTTATTTAAATGAATATTTTATTCTTCTCTCAAAGGTTATAATAATAATGAAAAAGTAAGTTAACTGATTTAAAGTCTCAAAAGAGAGGTAGTTTTTTAAATAAAACAAGCTACATTAAAACCACGTCAATAGGAACGTTTCTCGAGAAGATCTTAATTTGAACATTTTTAGATCTTTATGACCTTACAGATTAATTCATTATCCAATCAAGTCCTAATAATATGAAATCTACAGAAACAACGAGGCTGATGGCTCGTGTCGTATTTACACAATCTGCATAGCAATGCAGAACGTACACACGGCCACACATCAAGCTATACAAAACCAGTATAATCTGATCGTTCATTGTGCGAAAAGATCTAGAAAAGTGAGGCCAAGATTAACTGGTTTTGTATAGCTTGATGTGTAGCCGTGTGTACGTAAGCAAACGGTCATGGTCATTATTGCACAACGACAGTTGTGCAATAATGACCATGACCGTTTGCTTACTCAACCAAATACAGAATAAACCTTACTAATGCCGATTACCTTGTAGGTACGATTAGTTCCGTACTCTTTTATAGTGCTGATATGGGCGGCTATTGTATGCTATTGGGCCTACTACACGCTCAAGCTTCACCACACTATTCGTTCACACTTCACAGTACATCGCGCGTATGGTTGGTAAAACTGTATTACCATTACAAACCACAAGCGCGATGTACTGTGTGCACCGTGTAATCGCGCAGGCAAGACTGTGGTGAAGTGTGAGCGTGTGGTAGGCGCATAAGTCGTTCGAACATTACTCGTAATTACGTCGACTACACCACGTACAGTCGCCATCAGATATATTGTAGCAGACAAGGTGACCAAATACTTCTGAACAATTTAAAATGTCAATAAGATCCATACACTACAAGTTACCATTAATATCTGAATCTGAACATTCATTACTTCATTAATATCTGAGCAGATGCTTGTCAATAATTTCTATACACACAACTAACCAAAAATATCTGAACACTTACTTACTTACTGTTTATGCCTAGAACAGTCATTTGGTGTTCAATAAAACAGAGTTCAACAAAAAATAAAACAAAAAAAAAGTGAAAAATAAACTTTAGAAGAAAAATCAGTTTCTGAAGTTGGTGAAGAGTAAGAAGTAAGTGTTCAGATATTTTTGGTTAGTTGTGTGTATAGAAATTATTGACAAGCATCTGCTCAGATATTAATGAAGTAATGAATGTTCAGATATTAATGGTAACTTGTAGTGTATGGATCTTATTGACATTTTAAATTGTTCAGAAGTATTTGGTCACCTTGTCTGCTACAATATATCTGATGGCGACTGTACCTACTTAAAGGTAGGTGCTTATTATACCGACCTACAGGCTACATAGTAGCCAAAGTGAGTCTGAGTTGACTGCTTCGTGTCGTTGATATAACTGGGGAATCCGGTAATAAAGCCCAGAACCTTATCTGGGTTTGATTTCCCGGTCGAGCAGTGTCACTGGATTTTTCTGAAAGAAAATTTTTGGTAGCAGCCACGGATGATGGTAATATATAGGATCGCCCTACATGGGACCTAAGGGCCTACTACACGCACGCACTTCCCCACAGTTTTCGTTCACACTTCACAGTACATCGCGCGTATGGTTGGTAAAACTGTATTACCATTACAAACAACACGCGCGATGTACTGTGTGCACCGTGTAATTCCGCAGGCAAAACTGTGGGGATGTGCGTGCGTGTAGTAGGCCCATTAAACGTACAAGTGAAATGTGTAGGTAGGTGTAGTGTGTACTTTTAGCACACCTTTGCTTAACCCTTAGGGGATTGCAGGCGTGATAGGTATTTGTTATGTAAATGCATATTTGTCTGAGTAAATAGAATACCTCGATGTTCAATTAATTAGGTACCTACACTATCTATGGTCAGAACCGTTTTTAATCCCTCGAATCAGAGGCTCAGAAGTAGTGTTTACAAATGTTCTGAAACTACCCAAACTAACCACCCGCAGGACCACGGGTTGTTTGGCTTCTGAGGGGGTTTTAATTAAAATAAATACGCCAACACGTAATATTCATCCAATTTTATTAAAATTTTACAACAATTTACATAGTAATAAAATACAATCAATTTTAAATTTGGACCTGCTTTGGACTCTGCTTTCTAAACTCTAATAAAACAAAGCACAAAGGCTGTCTCCTGAATTCCACTGGCTCCACTGCCATACATTAAAATAATGGAAAATAAAATAAATAGGAATAATTTAATATTTAAAACCTTCATGGAATCAGACAATTTCGAAGATGACTGCAACAGACTGCAACGACCTCAGATCAAATAACAGCAACGACAAACAATTTGCTTTGATTTACCTATGTCTATGAACGCACCCACTATACGATGCGCCAGTGTAGTCCGCGAAATTCGATTATTCGAACGTATATTAGGTACATATATTTGAATTTTGGCAGGTTACCCTGGCACCTCTGGCGCTTCGTCTTTACTTATCAAGGAGACATTTTTATTATTGATGCCAGCCACCTGTTTATGTCTGGTAGGCTTCGTCGCTGCGGTTTTCGCATGCAGTCACATTCGGAAGTATACCATAGGGAAACACGATAAATCCTTAAATAATAAATACAAAGTGATGTCATGTTACACGTTCTTCTCCGAGCAAATAATATATTGGCTTTGTCCTCAGGACTTATAAACAATGATAAGCAATTAATCTCAAAAACATCACATTTCGACCGCTATTTCTTGACATCAATTGCATATTTCGTTACATAGGAGAAGTACATTAGTTATTAAAGTACGTAGTTACGTACGTCATATGTGGCTTAAATGAGCCAGATACATTTAGTATCTGGCTCATTTACGAGACCATACCATAATCTAGTAAATCTATTATTAGCGACCTAATCGACGGAATAAATCATTCATTCATAACTCGATTTCAGAGTTCAGACACAAGAGTCCGTGTCTCAGTACGAAATTAATAATAATAGCTAGCGCCTACAATCAGCAATGCTGCTTTACGTCTTTTAGTGCTATTAATTTCCCCAAAGGATTTGACAAGATTTAAACATCATCTCATGAAAACCAATGTCCTGATGTTATTCATAAAAACAAATTACTTTTGAACCCTCAATCTGCATAACTATCCCTTATTCAATACCACCTCGTAGTCCCAACCCTGTTATCAGGCGGATCTTTAACACAGCAGTACGAAGCTAGTACTCCAACGGTCGCGAGACATAGTGACAGGATGCTGACACCGCAGACTGCTCCTGAGGTGATGTCGTTGAGAGGAGTTCCTGGTTTCGGCTCCACTGAGAGGAGGATGAGCAGGCCGAAGGCGCTGAGGAGGGAAAAGGAGGAGAGGACGATGTAACCTGTAAGAGAAAATAAATAAAGTTAGAAATCGTTGTCATTGTTAGGTTGGCGACTTGGAGCAGTGACTGCGTGATCAGCTACTGCGCTGCGTAAGTATTGTGGGTTCGTTTCCAACATACATGGATCAAATATTTGTATAGCCTACAGGTGAAATTCTAAGTGTGGGGCAAGATATAAACACAAAAAAATGGTTTACAGGCGCCAACGAATCCATAAAAATAATGCACCAAGCCACCAACACACCTGCCCGTGCCCATACTGTCACCCGCATGAGTAGTTACCGCAAAGAAATTGTTTTTGAATGAACAATTTAATTTTAGTGTATTTATCTTGGAATGGTCATTAATGGACAGTGCTTTCTCAAGATATTATATGGTTATTATCCCTTGTGACTGCGAGTGTAGCTTCGCTTTTGTTTGTTTTTCTGACATTCAAAAGTGATTGTAATGGTCTGGGTTTAATTGAACTACATGGTTTGAGTATCTTTAATACACATATTTCATTAATATCGACAAATTAAACAAATTTATCTGTACCTATACACAGCAAATATTTTAATAAGCAAACAAAACTCTAAGGTAATATTGAGTTGGATTATCATCTTCATCATTTCAGCCGACATGCAGACGTCCATTGCTGGACATAGGCCTCCCCCGCATGTCACCACATTGACCGGTCCCATGCGTCTCGCATCCAGCGGATCCCCGCAACCTTCACGTCATCGGTTCACCTAGTTCACTAGGCCTTGCGTTGGACATGTATGAACAACATAGTCAAAAGAACTTACCAGAAATATAATTCCTATTCGGCAAAAGCTGCTGTCTCCGTGTCCTGAAGCCCAATAGTCCTAGCAGAAAGCAGGTGAATCCAGCTAGCACGCCGAAGTCCAAGTAGTAACGCCTGCCGATCTGGAATAGCATCATGTAGCTACGTAAGAACTTTGCTCATCGAAAAGTTATTTGAATGTCAGCATCATCTGTTTGTACGCTTAGATCTTTTAAACTACGAATTCGAATGTAATTAAGCCGTTTGTCCTGGACTCGTGTAAAGATCTTTGACAGTGGCCACAAACTCTGACAACCATGAATCAGCCGTACCTAGGGGCATCGTATTATATTACACAGTACTAACTAGGTTGCAGAGGTCAGATAGGCAGTCACTCTATTCAAAATACGGTATTCAGCTGCATCCCGTTAGACTGGAAGCCCACCCCAAGTCTGACAAAAAGGGAAAAGGCTAGGCAAGTGATGAAATTCGATTGTCGCTTCGATCGCCAATCAGACCGGACTCAGGCAGACTTCGGTCTCTTGTTCTCAGACTCCACGAGCGATAGAATCGCGGCGATAATATCGTTGTGCCACGTATTTCTATCCACTCTCTTATGGGCCTACCACACGCTCAAGCTTCACCACACTCTTGGTTCACACTTCACAGTACATCGCGCGTATGGTTGGTAAAACTGTGTAACTATTAAATACACATTTTCATGTATAAGAATATAATATCTAATTAGTTTGACAATCAAAGAACAATCACATAAATCGTCAGCATGACAGGTGTCCATTATAGGTGGCCAGTATATAACAGTCCTCCGCCGCTATTCCTGGCTGCCTTACTCCCGGGGCCGGCAGCAACTGCTCCAGGTGTCTGCGCCATATAGCGCCACCGTCAGTTCTCACTTCATAGTGCAGATTGCCAAGACGACGCATTATCGTGCCGAACTCCCATCTTTGTCTCTGGTCGGAGTAGGCTCTGGCCTGCACTCGATCTCCTGTGGAATAAGTTCTAACGAGAGGCGGTGTGTTCTCTGATCTCAATGCTGTCGGGGCAGTTGAGTCTCTGAACATAACGTGCAGCTTTGTTCTAACGTCTCGATTGAACATCAGTCCATAAGGAGTATTTCCATCCTGGTTTGGTGTACGTCTGAGCCGAGTTTTTACCACAAGGAGCTTATCCGTAAGGTTGCCTCTCTCCCCCTCCATTGCACGTAGTGCTTTCTTAATAGTTTGCACGTAACGTTCAGCCTGACCGTTAGTTGCTGGGTGGTACGGAGCCGACGTCAAATGTGTAACTCCACAGTTGGTAAGGTAGGTTTTAAATTCTTGGGATACAAACTGACGTGCGTTGTCTGAAACCAGTGTGTACGGTGTCCCAAATGTGCAAAATAACTCCTTAAACTTAGCAATGCACCATGCACTCGTTGTGGTCTTTGTGGGGAAAACTTCAACCCACTTTGTGAATGCATCTACGACTATGAGAAGTTGGTGTCCCAGAACAGGTCCTGCAAAATCTATATGTATTCGTTGCCAGGGGCCGTTAGGTTGTTCCCAGTGGTGTATAGGAGCTTTTGGTGACTCATTCTGTTCTAATCGGCACGCTCTACAAGATTTTACCTTGTTTTCTATGTCCTTGTCTATATTTTTCCAGTATATGTAGCTGCGTGCTAGCAATTTAATTTTAAGTATACCGATATGTCCCGCATGCAGTTCATCAAGAACACGAGCACGTAAACTATTGGGTATAACCACTCTGGTTCCTTTCAATATGCAGTTATCCTGGAGTGTTAATTCATTATCACCATAACCATATTGTCGTAATGAGTGACCTGTCTGTAGTGCTTGTAGTTGTCTTTTCTCGTTTCACTGGCTATAACTTCTGGTCGGATTTCTAATATGTTGATCTGTTGTAATTGATACGCACAATGTTGGTCTATTGATGTTTCTTTTGCTATTTCAACTGGGAATCTTGATAGGTAGTCAGCGTTTGAATGTTTGACCGAAGCTCTGTATTCCACGTTGTAGTCAAATCCCGATAAAAAATGTGCGTAATGGAATAATCTCATTGTGCTTAGTGCAGGTAATGTCTGGTGTGGATGAAAAATCGAGGTAAGCGGCTTATGATCAGTCACTAAAACGAATTTCCTGCCGTAACAATAGTGGAAAAACTTTTTAATGCCCCAGTAGATTGCCGTAGCTTCTTTGTCGATTTGGCTATATTTCTTTTCGCTAGTTGAGAGTGACCTCGAGGCGAATGCGATTGGCCTTTCTGAGCCATCTGGTAATTTGTGAGACAGAACAGCTCCTAAGCCTGTCGGTGAGGCATCAGTAGCTAGTATCAGCGGTTTACCTGGGTCAAAATGAATTAGAACTCTGTCGCTCAAAATCTCCTTCTTTATGTTGTTGAAGCTTTCTTCACATTTAGAAGTCCAGTGAAAAACTTTCTCTTTCTTTAGTAACTCATTTAAAGAGCTCGTTATAGAGGCAAGGTTTTTTGGTCTTACTGTATTTGTGATGGCCTTGACTTTGTCTTTGTTCTTAAGTAAACCTTCTTTATCTATAGTGTGTCCTAGGTAGTTAATACTACGTTTAAAAAAAATACATTTTTCTCTGTTCACGCGGAGGTTACTATCTTTTAGTTTTTGTAAGACTTGTCTTAGACGAGCTAAAAGTTGGTCTTCTGATGCTCCTTGAATTATAATGTCATCAAAAAAAGCATTTAATTCCTTCTAGTCCTTGGAGTAACTGATCCATAAATTTCTGCCAAAGGCTTGGTGCCACTTTGACTCCAAACATCAAGCGATTGACTTTGTAAGTACCTTTGTGTGTACTTAATGTTTGTAAAAGGGCACTTTCTTCATCCATGACCATATTGAGATAGGCTTGGGTAATGTCTAAAGTGCAGAAGTATTTGCCTCCGTTCATTTCCGCAAATATATCCTCAATTATAGGAATTGGGTATTGTTCATCTCTGATGACTTGGTTAAGGGTGACCTTGTAGTCTGCACATAGTCGAATGCTTCCGTTAGGTTTCACAATCGGTACTATTGGTGTGCCCCAGTCAGATTGGTCTACTTTGGTAATCACCCCTTCTGCACACAGTCGTTCAATTTCTTTATCGACTTTTTCCTTTAAAGCGTACGGTATACGTCGTGGTTTTATAAATATTGGTCGTATATTTTCTTTCAGATTTAAATGAGCTTCGTAGTTGGGTATTTTTCCTAGGTCTGATCTAAAAACAGTAGATGAAAATTCTTCTAATAATTTATCAAGTTTGTCGGATTGTTCTGAAGTTCGTAAAACTCTTAAATCTGCAATTTTCATATTGATTTCTTTAATCCAGCTTCTACCAAAAATGGGGTCAACGTTTTGATTGATAATGTAAAGTTTCCCGTTGAAAGTCTGGTCTTCATACGTCCCCTTGATGTATATTACTCATGCAGGTTTGATAATTTCACCAGTGTAGGTTCTCAATTTCGTATCAGTTTTGAAAATTTTATTTGGTATTTGTAAGCTTTCGTATTGTTTGAGTGACATTGTTGATAAGGCCACTCCAGTGTCAAATTCCATGCTTACTTGTTTGTTCTCAATTTTTACTGTGATCATAATTATATTTGTCCGTTATTTATTTATTTATTTATTTAAACTTCTCGCACACAAAAAAAAGGTACAAAGGCGGACTTAATGCCTTAGGCATTCTCTACCAGTCAACCAAGGGTGGTGTAGAGATTGGATGGCAGGTGCTCTTTTTGAGAGGAGCAATGATAAAAAAATAATATTCAAATATATCATACCTAATGATTTATAAATATAATATACAAATAGTAACATAAATAGATTATCAACATATAATACACATACATAAATATATACCTATCCTATATATATATATATATATATATATATATATATATGTATGTATACAAAATCAAGATAGAGAGATGTTGAAATCACTCTACACTATTTATTTAGAAAATAACTCCGCAATTATTTCACTTTTGATTAAATTTATATCTCCAATACTGTCGCAACTCGTATTACTTATAATAGTGTCATCAAGCTGATTGGCTTTTGGGTTCCGTTGCAAACAAACTCGTGCGAGATGTCCAATTTTCTTGCATTTCAGGCAGGTAGACTTGATGGCGCCGCAATCATTAGATCGGTGGTCGTCTTTACCGCATCGGAAACATTTTCCTTTTAAATCTTTTATAGTTAACGGAGTTGATGATGAAGAAGTTAACTTTATATTCTGTCGTGGGAATGATGGTCGTGATTCGGTTTTTCTACTTGTCGATGTTGTTATTTTGTTAACTGTGTCCAGATGTTTGTGCATGTCTGCGGATATTTTCATGTTTTCTGATTTTCCCATTTCCATGGATGTAGCAATGTGAACTAGTTGAGTAAAAGGTGGTGTATCTCTTTCTTGAAGAATTTTCGTTCGTATTTCATTGTCTTTTAATCCACGAATAAATTGTAGGGCTAGAAAACTTTCTGAGGTAGACTTTTTACAATTAAGGCACTTGAATTCGCAGTTCAAGGATTTTTTTTTTAATTCTGAGGCGTATGTTGCTACGGTTTCATCTTCTTGTTGAGTGTGCGTAATAAACCTATGTTGTAACGCCCATATACTAGGCTTAGGATCGATGTAATCGTCAAGAATCTGTGTGAGTTCTATTAAGTTCATATCAATTGGATCCTCCGGAGAACATAAATCATGTAACTTCTCGTGTAATTCAGGAGATAGTGCAGCAAGTAAGGTGTACACTTTTATTTTAGGATCTTCGATTTTATTAAGCAAGAAAAATACAGTTAGACGTTTTGTAAAATTTCTGAAGGTTTCTTTTTCTTGAAAGGGCTGAAAATTCATTTTTGGCCCTCTTTCTTGTTGCGTATTCGTACACAAGTGTGATGCTGATGATTGCAGCGGTGTACTTTGTCGATTTCCGATGTTTTGAAATATGAGAAGTTTTGTTTTAATGATGACATATTTCTCTTCAAAATCGTACCTGGTATCTATCTCTTGGTCTAGTTGTTCGTCTGGTGTTTCCATTTCTATTTCATGTTGTATTTAATCGATGACGTCAATAAATTAACAGAGCTCCTACTAACAGCCACTGAAAGAGACACATTCACGTATAAAATAGGGGATCGGACAAAAAAAAACTAATTAGTCCGTCAGATAGATTTCCAAAAATTATTGGACACGTATTTTTTCTTTTTTCACGTAAACTTAAAATGAAGACGATACAGTGCTTCGAAAACTCGTGTGACGTCATATGATAGTACATTTTGACGACACAAGTGACGTTTCAAGCCCCACTCCAAGATCTTTGACGCGTTTTATCTTCGTCATTTTTTATTGATTTGATAAAACAAAAAACACGTATTCAATATTTTTCGATAATCTAACTTACGGACTAAACAGAATCATATTATTTTGACCCTGTCCGATCCCCTATTGTAAACAGAAACCAGCTGCGCATCAACTGTGGCGACGTTGCAGCTCACAAGAAACTGATTACACTAATTCGAGAAAATGGACTCATTGGACACACCTTCAACGTAAAAGAGGATAGATGCTTCAGAATTGTAATTCGCAACCTTCATCCTTCAACACCCCTTCAGGTTATAAGAGAGGAAATCGAAAAGACTGGAAATATAGTCACAGGCGAGATCATAAATGCCAAATATGGTCCAGAAAAGAAGCCAACCTCAACATTCTTCGTGAATCTTATGCCAAATGCCCACAACAAAGCTGCAAAAGACCTCAAGTACATCTACCATCAAGCAGTAGTCATAGAAGATCCTAGGAAGAGACGAAGCATAGTCCAATGTCAGCGATGTCAGCAGTACGGGCACTCGAAGAACCACTGCATGAGGCCCTACCGATGTGTAAAATGCACAGAGTCTCACAAAACATCGGACTGCCCTAAACGGGATCGAAATACCCCAGCCCAATGTGTTCTCTGCAATGGCGCGCACCCGGCAAACTATAAAGGATGCCAAGTATATAAAGAAATCTCGGCAAGGAAAGCTACCAATACTTATAAAATTAGAAGTGCGAACACACGATCCGATAAAGAGCAACCACACAATCCGATAAAGGGACAAGACCAACCCAAAACTGCCTATAAATTAAGTGACATGAGAAACCAGCAAAAATCGTATTCTGATGCATTGAAATACACAGAACCTAGTAACAAAGATGACTGCAAATGGAGTTCTACAACACTTAGCCCATCATTAGAAAACATATTACTAAAGCAATCAGAGAAGTTTGAGATAATCTTACAACAAATGGGTACCCTAATGGGACTCATATCAACCCTTGTTGACAAGCTCTCAAAATAGGTCACCGTATTATGGCTTGGAACATAAATGGATTAACTCCTAACCAAAATGAAATTATACCATTAATGGCAGAACACAAAGTTGACATAGTCTTGATATCTGAAGCACACTGCACTAAAAACAGCTCCATTAAAATACCTGGATGCTCCACCTACATCACTACACATCCAGATGGTACAGGGCATGCAGGCACTGCCATCATTGTACGAAGCAATATAAAACACCATGTACTGCCCAGTTATCAAACGAATCACTTGCAGGCCACTGTCATTGCAGTAGAAGATGAATGTGGGCATTTTAATGTGGCAGCAGTCTACTGCCCACCACGACATACAATAGACTCCACTAAATTTTCTCACTTCTTCAAACAACTCGGGGGACGTTTCATCGCGGGTGGCGATTGGAACTCTAAACACCTTCACTGGGGATCCAGGCTAATCACGACGCGTGGAAGACAGTTGAAGAAATGCATTGATGAAAACAGCCTAAAAATACTGACAACTGCGGAACCTACCTACTGGCCAGCAGACCATCAAAAAATCCCAGATCTGCTAGATTTTTTTGTTATTAAAGGACTCTCTCGTCACTACTTTAAAGCTGAATCCTGTCTTGACACTTGCTCTGATCATACACCAGTAATAGTAACCACGAGTGCAACTGTTATTGAGACTGAAATGCCACAATCGCTGTACAATCATCACACTGATTGGGAATCCTTCAGAGACTTTTTAGAAGAAAATATCAGGTTGAATATAAAGCTGAAAACCACTGAGGATATTGACATTGCCCTAAAAAACTTTACCAACATAGTTCAGGAAGCTTGCTGGAAAAATACACCAGATATCAGAAAGAAAGGAAACTCTACCAACCTCACACTACAGATCAAGCTTAAAATCTTAGAAAAGAGAAGGCTACGCAGGAATTGGCACCAGACTCGACTATCTTCTGACAAAACCCTTTTGAATAAGGCGATAGTAGAACTCAAAAGCCTAATCCAAAAGACTAACGATGACACCCTCCAGCTTAAACTAGAGTCCCTAACGGCAACCAAAGAAAGCAATTACTCGTTATGGAAATTCACTAAAGCCTATGACAGGCCTCATGAACAAAAACCCCCAATAAAACATGATGATAAGTGGGCTAAAACAGGCCAGGAAAAGGCAGATATCTTTGCAAAACACTTGTCACAGGTCTTTAAACCAAATGATGAAACTGACGACAGGGATGTAGAAAGTCACGTTAATTCTGTCTTAAAAGAAGATTTTCAACTTTGTCTCCCACCAAAACCAGTTACACCCCAAGAGGTCCAAAAGAGTATACGATGTCTTGACAACAAAAAAGCACCAGGCTATGATTTGATCACGAAGGAAGTACTGAGAGAGCTGCCACGCAAAGGCATAGTTATGCTAACAACCTTGTTGAACTCCATGCTGAGATTGCAGTATTTTCCTGACCAATGGAAGATCTCAGAAATTGTGATGATTCACAAACATGGGAAACCTGCCCAAGAAAAAACGTCATATAGACCAATAAGCCTTCTGCCGACAATGTCCAAGATCTTTGAAAAAGTGCTGTTGCACAGGATGGCCCCTATACTTAAAGAGAGACATGTACTACCTGACCATCAGTTCGGCTTCAGGAAACAACACGGGACAGTAGAACAAATACACCGGGTCTGCGAACACATACGAAAAACGCTAGAACAAAAGAAATACTGCTCTTCTGTGTTCCTGGACATCCAGCAGGCGTTTGACAAGGTTTGGCATAAGGGCCTCTTGAGCAAGATTAAACAGCACCTGCCCCACCCGTTCTTTAGTATACTGAAATCGTACCTCACTGATAGACTCTTCTACGTTAAAGAATCGGGTAATACCTCAGCCCTTCACAGAATTGAAGCTGGCGTACCCCAGGGTTCTGTCTTAGGGCCAATTCTGTACATATTGTACACATCAGACTTACCGACGGAGCCTGGAGTTGTTACAGCAACATTCGCAGATGATACGGCAATATTGTCGAGTCACACAAACCCAGAAGTCGCATCAAATCTTTTGCAGAGTGGACTTAATAAAATACACTCTTGGATGAAAAGATGGAAACTGAAGGCCAGTGCTGCAAAGTCTGTCCAAGTCACATACACACTCAGAAAGGAGGACTGCCCACCGGTTAAACTCGGAGATACCACCCTACCACATAAAAGTTGTGTTAAATACCTGGGAATTCATTTGGACCGCCGATTGACCTGGCAACAACATATCAAAGCAAAAAAAGATGAACTCTCACACAGATTAAAAAATCTTCACTGGTTACTCGGCCGCAACTCCAGATTATCACTAGACAACAAGCTTTTAATATACAAAGTGGTACTGAAGCCCGTCTGGATGTATGGGATACAGCTCTGGGGAAGCGCAAGCAATTCCAATATAGCCATCTTGCAGCGTCAACAAAACAAAATACTACGCACAATAGCCAATGTCTCATGGTTTACTACAAACGCTGAAATCCACCAACAACTAGCCATTCCCACAGTAAATGAGGAGATTCGGAATGTAGCAGGGAAATATAAAGAACGACTAGCCATCCACCCAAATGAGCTAGCTCGTCAGTTGACACAACGAGACTACGTGCTCCGCTTGAAGCGCCACAGTATCATGGCACTAGAAGACCGGCAGTAAGGCCGGAATACCTGCGAGTAGATGGCATCACTGGAAGCCACACTCTACAATACAAGCAACACGGAACTCATCCGCTCATAGTCCGAGGACTGATTGCAGATAAAACACAGAAGAAAAAAAAAAAAAAAAAATGTTGTATTTCTTGTAATTTCTTTACTGTTTCTTGAAGCGATTGTAGTCTTGACTCTGTTTCTTCGTATGGTAGAGTTTCTTGGGTGTTTACGTAGTTTTCCAGTTTTGTGATTAAACCCCGCAATGACGCACGGGTTCTCTTTAATTTTTTAATATCGTTAGTCGACATCCTCGTCGCCAATTTATTGAATACACATTTTCATGTATAAGAATATAATATCTAATTAGTTTGACAATCAAAGAACAATCACATAAATCGTCAGCATGACAGGTGTCCATTATAGGTGGCCAGTATATAACAGTAACCATTACCAACCACACGCGCGGTGTATTGTGTGCACCGTGTAATCGCATATGTATCGGTAGGCGCATTAGGGGCTGTCTCCACGAGTAAAAGAATCGCGGCGAGCGAGAATGTATAGATAGACTTACGTGCCACGAGCCCACGACGATAATATCGCCGCGATTTTACCGCTCATAGAGAGAGCCCTGTGTCTTCTGTCTCTTGTGTCTTGTCTGACTTGCCAGATTGTCGTACTGACTTTCTGTTACGACTGGGAAAAGGCTAGGTAGATGACATCAAATATACTTACAGCATACATCATATAGAAGCTCAGGCCAGCTGTCAGACCTCCACACATGGTCAGCATGATGGCAGCTATCAGCAGGGACGCTGTGGCTCCTGACAACGTCTTGATGCTGGAGATGGACTTGTACTCTGTCTCCTCGGAGTACACTGATGGTGGGGCTGCTACCCTGGAAAAGATGAAGAGGTGAAATTGGTCATGGGTTCTTAGCACAGATGACAGAAACAACAGGAGATATGGCAAGGAGGCGTGGTACATGCGAACTCATGTGGCCACGACGGGGCCATATGCCACTTTCAATAATAAGTCGAATGTCAACTTGCGACGTCTTCACTGCTCGTGATTTTTTACAAAATGCCGCGTTGTTCAGTGAATGTTTGTAAAAATAATAGCTGTATTGTGAATTGCACGAAAGATGGTACCTATCTCATTTCACACGTAAGTACTACAAAAATAATGTTTTTCATATTAAATTCATTAAAACATTACTTCGTGGTACGAGAAACATGATGAAAAACCAAATCAATTGTTTTCATTAGGAACAAAAACCATTGCTTGTTTAGTACAAATCGACCAGTGAATCGGCGGATCTAATAGCGCAATGGATAGGTGTTTTACTGATGCTCTCACTCACACAATATTTTCGAAAAGCTGCTGCTGTCAGTCTTTGTGAGCTAGAGATGTCTACTTGTGATGTTTGTAGTTGTCGATATTTTATACGATGATTCTGCGTAAACGTACGAATGATTATACATATTATGCATTATACAATTAATTACTCTACACAATTGTTACTGCAGTATAAGGCGTATTTTATGGCGTTACTGAGCGTTGCCGTAAATGGAGATAAGAAAAACCAATATTCTGTACTATGTATTTACTAATAAAATATAAAATTATTTTTAGTTTAAACAACAAATTATAAATATAGGTAGGTACTAATAACAACGTTTATATTATCACGCTTTCTTATTTTTGCAAGCAATACTAAAAATAGAAAGTGCTTTTTATTGCTTAATATTAACTGAATAAATAGTATTCATTGGTTGATCGAGTTATCTATCTATCTATCTATATACTTAAATAAAAAGAGAAGTCCTGACTGACTCACTGACTGACTGACTCATCAACGCCCAGCCCAAACCCTTGGACCTAGAAAGCTGAAATTTTGCACAGAGGTTCCCTTTATAATGTAGACAAGGAATAAAGAAGGATTTATTTTTTGAAATTCAACCCCTAAGGGACTTAAATAGGGAATGAAAGTTTGTATGGAAAATCGTCATTTTTGTAGTTAAACCGACATCCACGCGGGCGAAGCCATGGTCAAAAGCTAGTCTTTTATTAAATCAATAGCTAATGGGAATGCATGTAACTGGGAACTTCAGAATTCGGGCATTAAATAGCCGATGAAATGTAAAAAAGTATTGTGTAAAAAAAATTAAGCGTATACTTAAAGACATTGGTTTTTCTTTATTGGCGACTCACACACGGCTACACATCAAGCTACACATTTCTAGTATATGCTGATCTCGCATTGTATAGGATTTTCGTCGTACAATGCGTGGTCACTGTAAACTGAAAATGTTCCCATAGCTTGATGTGTAGCCGTGTGTACTCGTGCATGATTCTTCTTTCATTGCATCTTGCTTTTATTATTAACTAGCTGATGCCCGTGGCTTCACCCGCGTGGATGTCGTTCAAATTATATACTAAAACCTTCCTCTTGAATCACTCTATCTATTAAAAAAAAACCGCATCAAAATCTGTTGCAACACATCTGTGGTGTAAGTTAATATTACGATTTACTACAGACACAAATCAATATATTTTTTTTTTTAATCAACCTGTTTTGAATAAATGACTTTTTTTTATTTTGAATGATTTCTGGACATATTGTTTTTTATTTATAATATATTATTTTCAGGACCCCAAAAGAACTTTATTACAATATAATAATAAATAGAAGAATCGATAACTTTTCGATTTAGTCAATCACTAGCGTCGAAGTAAAACAAAATGTATTAAGTAAATTGTGCGGTGCATGGTAAATACACGCTGTGACTGAAGGGATAAGGTTTATAATTGATTGTGTAGTACGTAATGTTTTAAGAAATGCGGATGTGTTTGCGAATGCGTATATCTATTGTTTTTACTGTTCTGCGTGTGTGAACTGACGACACAGGTCCCCATACATTTTTGGCTAAAGGGCATATCTCCTGTTGTTTCTGTCATCTGTGGTTCTTAGCTACATAAAATAAGTTAAAATAACACCTGTAATCCACGAATCGTTGGGCTATATAGCCACATTATGTGACAGACACTTGAAGATAGTAGCCTGTTCACGTTTTGAAACTGGCGAGAATTGAGAGAATTCCATGAAAAAAAAATTGCCAAAAGAGACTCTGTTTCTTCAATGATATTACAAAAAACAGCTTCGTTGGGCGACCACTAGGTCGCTAGCGCTAGCGTTTAACATGACGTGATCCTTATAGGTTCGATTCTCAGATCAGGCAAAGTGTCAACAGTCACGGAATTGGGTTTGGGCCAGGTTGATGGTAATAGGTTCGTTTGCCCCATGTTCGCCCCCTATTCCACAAGACGTAAACTGATCGATCTACCGAAATGTGGCAGGTGTATATGGTTCTACATCCTTTGCCTAACCCTTCGTGGATTACAGGCGTGATAGACAAGCCCGCCACACTATTCCCAAACCACTGTAACTCCTGTTAGCCAGAATCAACAGTGGCGACCACAAGAAAAGCGCCGAGACAATGAAGCTCGACGAAGTCCCAGAGAAGCGATTTAACTGTCTTGGATCCCGCAACGAAATTAATCAGAAAAGAATAGCGGAGGAGTAGAAAAAAACATGATTTCCACTTGCAGGCGTGATGCTACGTGTTTACAAATTGTATCGGTATCAACTATCAAATGTCGCATCGAACCACGGAACAAAATAAAAGCGAACCAAACAATGGCCCATCTTGCTGTTCAGCGAAAAAATACGTCAGCCTATAATGACAGTCCGACTCGCATTTGGCCGGTTTTTATAGTCTTGTTTTCAATTCTGTGACATCTTCTGTGGCGCCAAAACATGCATCATACAATTCATACATAACATCATTATCATCACGCATGTAATCCCCGAAGGGTTAGGCAAAGGTGTAGTGTGTACCTTATACCTAGTACACCTACATTTCGCTAGTGAAGCATGTTCGTAACTGGCGAAATGTGGGGTGTGGGTGCCCTTTGTATTGTGAAACATCGCGCCATCGAACAATGCTACAGTGCTCCAACTGAGAAACTCGAAAACATCATTATTCTCCTGCCATTATCCCAATGTCCATTTGGTCATGTCTTCTTCTTCCATACTTCTCTATTAACCGTCATTTCAAAAACATTGTGAAAAAAATTTCTACGAATATGTTGGAAGCAAAAATGCGTCGCTTTTGACGGTGCGGTGGTTGCCTGCCTAACCCTTCGAGGATTACAGGCGTGATGTTATGTTACATTTGAAGTGGATATTAGTTGTACTTATACTACCACGGCTTTACGTTCCCCAAGTAATGTTCCCTGATAATCCCAAAATCATGTACGCGGCTACATAAGCGAAGCCGCGGGCACAATTAGATAGAAGTATACTAATATCGTATAGATAAACACATACCTCGGAACAATAACAGCAGTATTCTTATCCTTTCTCTGACTGTCTCTTCTCCGATCATAATCTCTCCTTTCTCTACTCATCTCCCTCTCAAGATCAAAACTGCGGTCCCGACTCTTGTCTCGAAAGCTCGTTACAAACACATCATGCCGATCAAATCCAGGCAATTTCTCATGCAGAACCTCAGGTAGACCGTAACTTAGCTTCTGCTGGGCTTTCGGAGATATCGGAGACGTCGGAGCACTAGTTCTTGAAGTCAGGTTAGCACAGGATTTAGAAGGAGTCACTCCATGTGTGGGAGTACTTGATATGAACTTCCTTGGAGTTTCAGAGTATTTGTTTTCGATCGATTTGTTTGGTGTGATTCTAACTGAGGGCTGGCTAGCGTAACTCTTTAATTTCCTAGGTGTTGATAGCAATTCGTGGAGCTTTTGTGTGGCTATCAAGTTTTTCTTTGACATAACCGGAGAAGTGAAAGTAACATTGCATTTTCTAGGTTCATCGTCTTCAGTAGGTATTATAGCGTATCTCAAAGTCCTTCCATTTACAGTTTTGACTATTTCCGTCGGTATTTCCTTCAGTTCGTTCTCGTCTGGACCGTCAACGTTGTATTCTTCTATTTCATTTGGTTTGGCTTGTACTATCCTTTTCTTTGTAGGTGAGTAATCGGCTATATCGTCTAAATCTTGGATGATTTCATATCTATGTTTTGTTCGACTGTCTTCTAAACCATCATCGCTGTCTCCACGTCTGTCATATCTGGATTGCCTCTGCTGCTTCAGCTGTGCCATTTCCAAGTCTTCACTCCTAGTCCTGCATCTTATAGACCGAGAAGGTTTGTAAACCATCGAAGACTGTCTCTGGAAGCTTCTATTTAGATACTTAGGAGGCTTCGGAGGCAATTCAGGAGGTTCGTCTCTAAATCTCTGGGCTCCCGCAGGGGACATCCTTAAAGGATTATCAGAGATATCTGTCCTTACAATTCTGTTGCCTATTTCTATCTTTCGAGGCGAATTGCCGCCTAAAGGAGGCATTCGTTGCCTCTCTGGTGACACAAGTTTTGTCATACATGTTTTTTGAGCGAATACAACCTCGCTCTGTGAGCAAAATGCTGGATTAGAATAGTATTTGTACACGATTTTTGGTGAATCCATTTTTTAAGCGTATTTTTTCCCCGGTGCAATCGTTAGTGCATGATTCCTTGTTATAACAAAAGGGTGAGCAGTAACTGGAACCGTTACAATTGAGTGATTTTCTTAGGCTTTAACTTAAGTTTTAACGTCTAGTTTTCTTATAGTATTATATTCACTTATAAAGTTTATAAAATTATCTTGATTTACACTTAAATTACGTTTTAGCAAAGTTAGTCTCCAAAGTGATTCCTTATTAACATTTTAAACCATTTAAACTTGGTATTTTTTTTTTAATTTTCGTTCACTTTTAGACACTTTGCACTTATCCACACCAGAATCTACACTTAGTTTAATATTAAAATCTATTTTAATTATTATTTTCACACACACGTCTATCCAGTACAACGTCTAACCGTCAACTGTGAAACGATTCCTTTTTCAAAAAAACACCGGGATCGGAAACGGCGCTTGCGCACCCCTGCATGGGCACGCGCTGTTTAAATTCCAAGTTCGACAAAGTTCACATACGCAAATAGTAACCTTATTTCTATAATCACAAAGTTGAAAACTCTATTGAGTGTTAGTTTGAATTGAATTTTAAACAATAGATAAATGTGAGTCACTGTAATTTGTACCTTATTTTATAGGAGAAAGGGTTGTTAATCAAATGTTTTTTTGGTTTTTATAGTAAAACTGGTATTATACCTTGTGCAAATTATTGAATGAGCTTTCGGGAAAGGTTCCCTTTTGTCGGGGCCTCAGGCAGGGGTCGCGTTAGTCGGCGTTAGGGCTCCCCCTGTTTTGAGCAGTCGCTAGGTGAATACTGGTTATCTACTACTTAAATATCTTGTCTGGACCGTTATGTTTATGTAATCTCGGTTATATACAGACACCAACAAATCAATCTATTCTAAACCGTCACATATTCCCAATCAAGTTTGAACCTTTTACTTTAGCAATAAAGTAGAAAATCTGGTTTGTACTACCTTGATGTGCTGGCGTCGCGTCGCGTCTATTACTAAACGTATTTCTTAAATTCTTAATTTTCATCATCAACCTACAGTAGGCTATCAACAGCAAGCTAGACAGAGTCTTCCTCAATCACCCGAAATCCTTGGGCACTCGCTGTCATCCAACAGAAATTATATGCTGTTCGGCTAAATGTAGACAACTACAACAACAGAGGTATGTCATATAAAGATGTTAGCTATGACAGAAATGCTCAAAACATTATCCCGTACAGTAAAATTACGTATTCTTGAGTTTACCGCGACTCGAGATAGCATCAGCTGAAAGATTGCTATTTTCGAAACGTTTAAAATATCTGTCTACCTGTCTTCTTATTAGCGTGTCGATAGCAATCTAAATTGTTTTGGCCCAGAACTGAGTCACAAGATTGGCACCTTCAGGAACACCCTCAGTTCCTGTAAAATCAACGGACCACGCTGCACTGGCTGCGCTGCTGGCTGCATTGGGACTGGATTGGTCTTTAATTAATATCACTGGTCAATGAACAGCATCTCGTCACCTCCAAAACCACCCTCCGAGTACATTCGAAAGTCCAACACATACATGTGTACCTCTCTGTCTACCCCGCTTTCTATATAATAATAATAATGATTGTTATTATGCAGGGGTCGCACGTGCCGTCGAGTGTAACGGTCGATGGCAGCTGCCGGTTCAGACAGCTGCGAGGTGGGGCGCGCAACATTTTGTTGGTGTATATAAGGGAGTTTGGGAAACATTATAATAGCTGCTAATAACTGGATTGCTTGCGGTGCAAGCCGTTGCTCCCGGTTGTCATTAAAATTTGTAGATCTTCGACAGTCATTAGGTTAGGTACCTTACTCATTATTGGCCAGAAAATCTTACATCCAGTCTTACCAGCCATTACCAGGTGGTATCGTACACACGGCTACACATCAAGCTATACAAAACCAGTATAATCTGATCGTTCATTGTGCGAAAAGATCTAGTAAAGTGAGGCCAAGATTAACTGGTTTTGTATAGCTTGATGTGTAGCCGTGTGTACCTAGGCTATTACCCAGTACTAACTGAAAAATACTGGTATTATTTGACGTTAGTTTTTACCACGTCTAGGTCCTGTGTTCCTGTGATTTGTGTGAAAAAAATCAATGCTACGATACCATCGTTTTCATTTTGATAGATTCCATTTTACATTTTTTCGGCGCATTAAACACCCTGACCTAAAAACTCATCCTCCCGAGAATAGATAAATATTCCCGTGTATTAGGCAGATACTAAAGTTTAGGCTTAATTTTTAACCGACTTCAAAAAGGAGGAGGTTCTCGATTCGATCAGTATTTTTTTTTTATAATCCATATTAAAAGAAAGTCGTGTTTGTTAAACTATTAATAACTCAACAACGGCTGGACGGATTTAGCTGAAAATTGGTAGAGGTAGCTAAGAACCAGGAGAAGGATATACTTTTTATGATATTTTTTTTTGCCTCTAAGGCGGAGGCGGAACAAAGTTCGCCGGGTCAGCTAGTTTCATATAAGAATGTTTCACTATAAAATCTATATTACCATCATTCTCTTATCCTTATTCAGTCGGCGCCGCATGTCTTCTTCCATAGGTACTTCTCTATTACTCGTACTAGTACTACACTATAAAAACCAGCCAATTCAAAAGAAAACAGAAATAGTAGATTATTAACCAAGGGGATAAAGCAGTGTCTTCTGTCGCGGGTGTAGATTTAAATCGCGAGCGTAACGAAGAACCCGAGGTTTACTCCCGAGCGTAGCGAGGGTGTTAAAAACTTAAATCACGAGCGAAGCGAGGGATTTAAGACGAGTCCTGAGTGTAGCGAGGGATATAAGTTCACTTAAGACTAATACAGCTTTATCACCGAGGAAAATACTCTACTTTTCGTACCATTTGCGAAAAAATTAAACAATAATAATATGAGATAAGCATTTATTAAAAATAATGACAATTAAAAGTAAAAGTTAACATTCGAAACATTGGTCCAATTATTGATAGAAATCACATTCTCCCCGTAGAGGATCATGAATGAAATTCAGTACAATTTTCTTTTTCCTTTAGATCACATTCTCCTCCTAGAGGATGAATGAAATTCAGTACAATTTTCTTTCCGTTTTTAACAGATTAAAAATGACTATTGTTATGTTCGCTTTTTGTGGCTTAAAATGTCACTTTTTTGAGCAAGTGGTACGAAATAGTAGATTGTACACCAAGTGCGTAAAACGCACCATTTTGCGCTAGACGTTTATCCATCCGATGCGAGCTTGCGAGCGAGGATGGATATAAAGTAGAGAGCAAAATGGGTTTTATGGACGAGTTTTACACTCTAATTTTCACTTCGATTGCGAGGAAATGAAACAGCAACTTGTAAATATTGTAAAAATAATTAAGGTTCCCGCCAATTAACTTTTTTTTTCAGTAGGAAACTTATGTCGTTACTCATACTGCTCAGTTATAAAAACATTTTGAGCAAGCCTATTGCCATCAACCAATGTAATTAGGAGTAAGCCTATTGCCATCAACCAATGTAATTAGGAGCAAGCCTATTGCCATCAACCAATGTAATTAGGAGCAAGCCTATTGCCATCAATTGATGTAATTTGGACCAAGCCTATTGCCATCAACCAATGTAATTAGGAGCAAGCCTATTGCCATCAACTGATGTAATTAGGGACAAGCCTATTGCCATCAACCGATGTCATTAGGAAAAGCCTATTGCCATCAACCAATCTTATTAGGAGCAAGCCTATTGCCATCAATCAATGTAATTAAGAGTAAGCCTATTCCCAACAAATGATGTAATTAGGAGCAAGCCTATTGCCATCAAACAACCTAATTAAGAGCAAGCCTATTGCCATCAAGCGATTTAGGTATTTGGAGGAAGCATATTCCCATCAACTTTCCTTGTATTCGTAATGAAAAGCAGTAATCCCTTGTTCTTAGAATACTAACGAAACGAATTAAAGAGGTTATTCTATGAAGTTGAAGTGGTTCGTGTGGCTGTTGGGACGATTACCTGTGCCGATTACCTTGGTCTTCGACGAAGATTTTACTTTATGCTCTAGAGCATAAAACGCAACTTTATGTCGCCAAAGACGAATTTTAGAGCGAGAGAAGTGAAAATGTTTTTTTTTTTTGTGACAAAATGTTGTTACTACCTGGATGCGTGCGCGCCCCAGCGCAGCACCCGTATCGTATTGACATTACAATGTGATCCGCGCCAAAATCGATAATATTGACCTTCAGACGTTATGTTATGTCATTTATTACAGTACGTAACCGTAATCATGTATCTGGGTATATTGTGTGGGGTAGTACAAAGATCAGCTGTTGAAATGCCTTTGGCGCCATGCCATGTAGTCAGCAAGAGCAGCGGTGGCCCAGTGGTGGCGGCCCAAACTTACGAACCAGTAGTCGTAGGTTCGAACCCAGGCAGGCGCATTATTTTGTGTCATCGAGATATAAGTTAGTACTTATATCTCGATGTTTTGTGTACTTAATTTATTTCATCACCGCTGCTCTCTAAACGGTGAAGGAAAATATCGTGAGGAAACCGGCAGAACCAAAAAATTCGAAGACATGTGACATCTACCAATCCGCACTATGCCCGCGTGGTGGATTATGGCCCATACCCCTCCTAGAGAGCGAGGCCTGAGTCCCTGCCTGATGACAGTCATTCACCTTGTTTTGGTTCGGAAGACGCGACTTGCCATCGCTTCGGATTATTCAAAGGCATTGTGTTGTTGAACGGCTCGAGCTGATTCTGCATCGCTAAGTTTGGTTACTGACTCCGATTAGGTGAACGTGGGGAGGGGGACCTAGGTGTGTGGTATTCAGGTTCTTCACAGATTTATTGGGTATTTCATTTGTTTAAAAAGGGATTTCTTATCAACAGCCACTCGGGTAGATCTTTAGGTTAAGTGGTGCTTGCCCATGTTAGAATAGAATAGAATACTCTTTATTATGTACACCAAATTACAAAATCCGTGAATGGGAGACAATAGTGACAGCATAAAGAGTTTTTTCCTTGCTTCGGAAAGCAAGTAAGTACGTAAAGTGCTCGGTCGGTACTGGCCGCAAGTTCGCTATTTCAACGTTGCTGTTGCAAGTACAGCCAGTAGCCGCACTCCACGGCTGATCTTGTGGTCTCGCACTTGGAAATCTGTGTTGTACAAGTTTAGACAACAACTTACAACTGTGTTTCTTTGTCCAATCCAAGCCATTGGCACGGTAATATTATCATACAGTAGTTCGACTTCATACAAACGGACGAAGCGCGAGCTATGCCTACGCGCCTCGATTATGGGATGCGCCTGGTATGCAGACAGTCGCGACTGTGCCGCAGTGACGAACGGACGGTGTGTTGTTTTTTAACAATAAATGCGCGATGTTTTCTCTAAAAATAAGACAAGTACATATTTAATATGGCGAGTGGGATATATTGTGTTGTTTTTGGTTTTATGAATTCGTTAATAACGTTTCCAGAGATAACTTTCTTTTAATTACCTGGAAACTTTGAAAGATAAGACTATAAAATAATTTCACTTACTAGTAGGTAGGCATATAATGTGTGTCTTTTTAATGGATAAGTATTTCTTTATAATGTCCCGAAAAAAAAAATGTTTTTTTTAATTAAATATATCAATCAAAAAACAACACGCATGTTTATTTAACACTTTCTATTCAATTCACAAAGTATTATATTTGTTTTAAAAAGTATATTTTACGATCACAAAACTTAATGGAAACACAAAGTAGGCACATGTAATTAAAATACTGGAGGCGGGCAGCCCTTTCGCATGTTTACGTACCGCGCGGCTGTAGGCATTTATTTCAAGGACACGGCCGAGTCACACTACTGTAGATATTTATACTGTGCCATTGGATTGGACAAAGATCTACAAATGGCAGTCAATGGCCTGAAACTCTAACAAGCATTCTTACGGTCTTACCAAAGGGTATACCCAGTACCTAGGCCAGTACTTACAGGGTTGCGGTGGTTGGTTGGTTGGCTGTCAGATAGGCAGTCGCTCCATGTAAAATACTGGTATTCAGCTGCATCCGGTTAGACTGGAAGCCGACCCCAATATCGTTGGGAAAAGGCTAGGCAGATGATTATGATGAAATAGGAATTTAGCAACATGAAGACTGAACCTTGCCACCCTCTGTATCGTGGGCAAAATGTGAGTGTATGTGTTACCGGCCAAACCCGATTTCAGGACAAACTAGTTTTGCATAGGCACGCTAGTATTATAATAATATTATCTGTGCCTAGGCCGCTAGTATTATATTATCTGTGCCTAGGCTAAACCGCTAAACTGTTATTCGTTTCCGACAACAGGTTGCTTAAATGCATGTACCTACGTGTGCTAAATACACTCTGGACCTCTGCTAACCTACTCTGTTAATTAAAAACTGTTAAAAAAAAATAGGCTTGACGTTATGTAATGAAGACTGTTTGCAGGTTCATTCCAATTTTTTGCCCAGCTGATAACCGGAGATAATAATGTGATAACCTAATCCAAAATAAATATATAATATTTCTTACGAGTATTTCGGCTTTAAAAAGCATTGATAAGATAAATAAACTTTTTCAATATTTCCGGTTGCGTTATCAAATAAAACTTGGAAAAGTCAATATTGGGAAGTACCTACCTAAGTATTGGATCGGGGAGTGCATGTTTAATTTTAAATACCAACTAGCTGAGCCCCTAAGATCTTCGTCCGCGTGAAAAAAAAAACTAATAAGTTTCTAGAATTCAATCATGATTTGAAAGACATGTGGCGCCATCTATTATCATCATCAGTCTATAATGTTCCCACTGCAGGGACTCAGGCACTCAGGCCTCTTCTCAAGGAGAGGGATGGGCTATAGTCATGCTATCTATAGTCGACCACGCGGGCCCAGTGCGGGTTGTTGGTCGATGTCACATGTCTTCGAAGTTTTGGTTCTAATACTTCTAATACATGCTAGTTTCCTCACGATGTTTTCCTTCACCGTTTTGAGAGCAGTGGTGATGAAATAAATTACACAAAGTAATGTGCCTGCCTGGGTTCGAACCCACGACTCACTGTTCGTAAAGTCGGGGCTGCCACCACTGGGCCACCACTGATCTCATCTATCTATTATCTTAAGAATGTTATTGTTGTTTTCCTCGGGAACAGTTGTCCTGACAACTTATATGCGAAAACATGGCAGCCCTGAACCCCATATCATCTCTCTGTCCGTCCCATGTAACTTGGGGTCGGCGCCACACATTTTTCTTTCATATAAGGCACAAATTAATGCCGATAGGCGAACAATCCGCAGCCCCGACGGAGCCTCTGCCTAACCCTTCGGGGAGTACAGGCGTGATGTTACGTTATGTTGTCATTGGTGGCCTTATTCCACTGAATGTATCTGATCTGATTATCAAAGATAGCTTGCGTCGCTGATGAGCCCTGTCGGCTAAGACTAAAGCCCAGATGGCAGATTCACAGACCACACTTTACTTTACAGCAAAGTAGTCTTCACAAAGTAAGCTTTGTAAGTTTGTATTACCGAAGTTTACTTTCAAATTATTCATTTTATTCAATTACTAAGTAAAGTATGATTTTTGGAAAGTAAAGAAGAGCTTGAAAGGACTAAGAAATATATTTTTGCGTGAAAGTAGATCTTTCCATCAAAGTAAAGTCAAAGTGTGGTCTGTGAATCTGGGCATAAGGCCCAGATTCAGAGACCACACTTTGACTTTACTTTGATGGAAAGATCTACTTCAAGCTGTTCTTTACTTAGTAAAGGCGAAGTAGTCGATAATCATGACTTTGGCCTCAAAGTAAACTTTGCATTAGTATGCGTTTAAATAATGTAGTCCTTCGTGTTAAACTAATTTCCTACAAAAGAAAAGTGTAGTAAAGTCAAAGTGCGGTCTCTGAATCTGGGCCTAAGAGTCCTGACGGCAAACGTGTCTAGTCGAAGAAAAGTCCCATCGAAGTAAAGTCTTGTCGGTGTTTAGTCTGTCGGCGTAGTGTCTGTCGGCGTACACTCATTTCCGTCACTAAAAGATTCCCAGGAATGATACAGAAGGAACCAAAAAAAAACACAACAGTACGTAGAACCAGTGCCTTTCAGTCTCGTTTACACTCTTGTTAAACCTCTTTTTTTCAAAATAAACTTTTCTGCAACTGTTCTACCCACGAATCATGTTTTACGTTTTGACGTCCATTAAAGAAACAAGAATCCCTTGCAGCCCTGACAAGGGCTTTGTCAATAAATACCTACCTACACAGTTTACAGCCACCACTAGGCACGCTCACCGCGCACTCTCCTCGCCAGCTGGATATCCTTGGGCATGATAGTGACCCGCTTGGCATGGATCGCGCACAGGTTCGTGTCCTCAAACAGCCCCACTAAGTACGCCTCGCTGGCCTCCTGCAGCGCCATGACCGCGGAGCTCTGGAACCGGAGGTCAGTCTTGAAGTCCTGCGCGATCTCCCTCACGAGCCGCTGGAACGGCAGCTTGCGGATGAGCAGCTCCGTGCTCTTCTGATAGCGGCGGATCTCTCGCAGCGCCACAGTGCCGGGCCGGTAGCGATGGGGCTTCTTCACGCCGCCCGTGGCTGGCGCGCTCTTCCGCGCTGCCTTGGTCGCCAGCTGCTTGCGTGGGGCTTTGCCCCCGGTGGACTTGCGGGCTGTCTGTTTTGTGCGCGCCATCTTATGTTCTTTCCTTCTACGTTGGTGGCTGTGTCTGTAATGTGACGAGGAGCGATTCTGGTCTAAGTATTCTGCTCTTTGATCGACTCGAGTGAGCGATGCGATGCCTTTTATAGTTTTTCGGTTCCCACTGTTCCACAGCTTGAGAGTTTGAAGGTAGTCTTTAATTGTTAAAAGTGTGAATTACCCGCTGTATACAATAAAGTAAACTTGTAAGTTGTAGGAATATTCCACTATAATACTAGTGGAATATTCTAAAACATTTTTGAGATTGTTGATCAGTTGTTGGATGGATTTTGTGAGGTATGATATTTTGTGAGGTATGATATTTTGTGAGGTATGATATTTTGTGAGGTATGATATTTTGTGAGGTGTGATATTTTGTGAGGTATGATATTCATGAACGAAAAACCTAGAAATAAATGATAGCGTGATGATTGACATGAATGAAAGTAAAAAGGGTAGTGCCGAGTGCCGACCCCAAATAAAATGGGACAAAGGTAGGAAGATAATGATTTTTGATAATTGCGCTTTGATCATCTGCTATTCATCAACTGTATTCTCTAGCCATTATCTGATTACTAGATTACGGACTTCTGATACTGTTTCATAATTTCATTTTTTTTTTAAAACAGTTCCCCACACTGGGAATTTCTCATGTATCGTGGGTGCGTTCACAAACATTTAAACTCACATACATATTAATTCTTAGTACTGTTGTTAGTGTACCAAATGAAATAAATAGGTAAGCTAGAGAGTTCTTTTCTAAATTAACTTAACAAACTATCACGTATGTAACTCCCGAAGGGATAGGCAGAGTGTATACCTAATAGCTGTTCATCCATATTTTGCCAGTTATGTTACAACATGACATGCAAGCCTGTTGTCATCACAAGCTATCAATATCCAAACTACAGGGCTGAGGAGTTCCTGATGATTTTTTTATGCGGAACTCTAGACCATCGAGGCAGTAGAGAATGTAGGGATGTGATAAGTAGTTTAATTTAATATTTAAAATGACTGGTATACGCACTGCGATTATAAATGTCTCTAAATAAATAAAATAAAATAAAACTGAGACTGTCTGACGTTTGTCTAGTGGTTGAAAGAGCGCGACTGCTGTGTATGCGGTCCGGGTTCCATTCCCGGGTCGGGCAAAGTGTTTAGGGCTTTTCCTTCAGGAATTTCTCGGTACTAGCCACGGAGTCTGGAGTAATGTGCGTGTACTATCAGGTAGGTACACTTATGCCGAACCCTTCGGGGGTTATAGGCGTGCTGTTATCTATCTATCTATTTAGATAAAAAAAGAGAAGTCCTGACTGACTGACTGACTGACTCATCAACGCCCAGCCCAAACCCTTAAAGCTGAAATTTTGCACAGAGGTTCCCTTTATAATGTAGACAATTGGAATAAGGAAGGATTTTTTGAAATTCAACCCTTAAGGGAGTTAAATAGGGGATGAAAGGTTGTATAGAAAATCGTCATTTTCACGCGGGCGAAGCCGCTGGCAAAAGCTAGTGTTTACATGTTAAAATAAACAGTCAATCATATAAAATCATTTATTCATCAATCAACAATCAATAATTTAAAGTCAAATAATTACAATCGTTCCTATTCTACACTATCATTTTCTCTCTTCCGTCATCATCAATCCATGGTCTTCACACTTTAGAGGCTGCATCTCTTTCATGACTCTTATGAAAACTATTGATGGCTTTAACAGCTTCTATATTGGAGTGCGTGGCCAGTTCTCCAGGAATGACAAGTTTGACAGCAGCTTGGACTTCCCTGCTACTCATTGTCGACTTCTTGCTGTAGACCGCCAATCTACCGGCTTCTACAGCAATCTTTTCTATAGTGTCGTTGAGAAAGTTGTTCATGATCAGCATTGATTTTCTTGAAATTCCTAGATTCTCCGGTGCCACCATTCGAAGTAACTTGTAGAGGTAGATTGAGAAGGACTGATAATTCTTCTTTTTTATCTTCTTCGATTTTATGATTGCGCGGGAAATAGGGCTGTCTTTAGATGGTGTGACTGATTTTAGAGCCTTCTTTGGTACTTTAACGGGCGCCATTTTGTGATTTTGACGTTTTTGATTTTTTTAAATGAATCTTCTGTCAAACTTGTTTTGGTGGTACGGTTTATGTGAATTTGCGTTGTTTGCAAGTAGTGGGTGGTTGTGTGAGGTAATGAAGTCAACGACCAATCAGAGCCGTTGATTTGGCTAAAAGATTCATGTCGTTTTTTAACCGAACGTGATTCCAAAAGGAGGAGGTTATCTTTTCGTCTTTTTTTTGTTTGTTGTGTGTACCTATGTTCAGCGATATTTTCGCTAATTGTGAATCGATGTCTATGATTCTATTTACTTTTCGAAGAATATTATTCAGCTGAGGTTCGGGGTTTTTGGTGAAGATCTGGCGCTGATCTTATATTCAATGGAACCCTTCAACAACACACAACGAAGTTGACACACACGTTTGTTTACATACATTAACATAACGCCGGTACGTAGGTATGCTCAGAGGGGGTACGCAGATGCATACAGTACATTTCGACAGTTAGTATTAATTTTGTGTACTAGTTTTACATACCTGGGCAGGGCATAAACCCAGACCACACGTGGAGTTTTTAGAAAAAACGTCGCTCACACTAGGAATTTCTCCTGTACCTATCGTACACCCAGACTCGGAACAACTATCTGTAGGCCATACAAATATTTTTTCCGTGCGGGGATCGAACCCGTGACACGCAGCGCAGCAGTCAATTGCTTGAGCCATACTGCGCTAACCGTGCGGTAACCGTTTTACATGGGACACTCAAACTTATCTTAGCGAAATGTGGGTGTAACTGTAGCTGTACACCCACATTTCGTCAAGGCACTCCTGCCTGATCCGTTATCACAGAGGCGTGAATCGGCGTGATATTATGTTACTTAAAGAAAAGAATAGAATTTAATTTATTTATTCTCAAGCGCTTTCAGCAGCGCGATTATCTTATACTCTAGCTAGGCTTTTCTTAGGAAATTCGACAATTGGAATACTTTGATAATAATTTAGTAGAGCAGCTATAATTTGCTTTCGCAAGTTGTACAAATGTATGCTGCATGCCCTGAGTCCCTGACACCTACGCACTTGACGATGTTATGACTACCTATTCAATTTTGGGCCATATTTAATGAAAATTCGCCATCGATCGCCTTCTTCTAAAATTTACTTTTAAGAACGGCGGGTCACAGTAAAATGTTTGTAACATTGTAAATGTGCAACCACCCGCAACTCTAACAATATTCTTACGCCTTACTTATAAATACTCCTCCCTCAGGTGCATGACCGCATTCCACATCTTACCATCGTCATAATCACTTTGAGAAAAAAAAAGCTAAACGTCAACCTCAAAATGACAGGTCGCGGCAAAGGCGGGAAAGGATTGGGCAAAGGAGGCGCCAAACGCCACAGAAAAGTGCTTCGAGACAACATCCAGGGAATCACGAAGCCCGCTATTAGAAGATTAGCACGAAGAGGAGGCGTGAAGAGGATATCAGGATTAATTTACGAAGAAACTCGTGGCGTGCTCAAAGTGTTTCTAGAAAATGTCATCCGCGATGCCGTGACGTATACAGAACACGCCAAAAGAAAAACTGTGACAGCTATGGACGTTGTCTATGCTTTGAAGAGACAAGGAAGAACGCTGTACGGTTTTGGCGGGTGATGATTTGAGGTTATAAAGAAGAATTTGAAGATTATAGGAATCATTTAATTTATTACACACATTTGATTTGACAAGGCCCTTTTCAGGGCCGCAGTTTTTTCTATTTCTTGATGGAAGTCGCAAAACGTTGGGTACCTATTTAACTTTGAATCTTTTTTTTATCTACATGGTCCGTCCGATAAGGTTCGATCAGACTGGTCCTAACCGGCTGATTCAGGACTCTTGACAGATTCTGATGTTTAGATACCAATATCTGTGTCCCGTCCCGACCTCCCGGGACCGCGTCAATAAGTTGTCCGTTCAGCGCAATGATATTCTAGTCAGCGTTATGTCCGTACTCCGTACCATTGGTCCCCAGTCCCCACATCAATGCGTTTTTACTCGACGTTTGATGTCATCAATTTTATTCATCATCTGCCTAGCCTTTTCCCAACTAATATGTTGAGGGTCGGCTTCCATTCTAACTGGATGCAGCTCAATACCAGTATTTCAGAGCGGCTGCCTATCTGACCTCCACAACCCAGTTCGCAACTAAATAATATGATACTCCTTGGTTGTCAGACTAATGAGGCTGTAGGTCAGGATAGTAATTATTTGTATTCTTAATTATAACAAATCTTGTTTTAGTATTTAATTATTCAGTAAAGTAAGTGGGTAAACCAAACAAAGTTGTTATCTTGGAAACGTATTTTATTGGTACAAAAAATATAAATATCTTAGTGGGTAGAAGAACTAACTAAGCTTAGGTAATTACGGCTATAACAAACAAACACATTATTGATCATTGAAGGCAACGTACTTGGAGACAATCATTTCTTCATACCATGCTATTAGTAACTTTGCTATCTGAATAAAAACACCAAAAAGTTTACACCATTCCATTAGTACAGAACTACAGACACCAGCACATTCAGTTACCCGAAACTGTCAAAATTTTCCCATTCCACGTTGAACCTTAAATGCTTATATGATAAAGTTGATAATCTATTAAAATTTTACACATTGTAACAGCTTGATGTGTTGGCATCTAAACTTAGAGAAAATATTTCTCCATACCGTGAAGTAAACATGTACGTGTACCTACAAAAGTAAACATGTTTACGTTTTTTGAAAAATTCTCTGTAGCAGCAAGTCGTTCCAGCACATGATTTGGGCCTTGCGTGGCGTGTGAGAAAGAAAACTGTTTTAGGTTTAATATCCTCTTCTTTTTTATAGTGTGTGTGTGTGTGTGTGTGTGTTTTTATACCAACCATGGGCCTCTGACTTAGTTTTACATGCCGTCGAGAAATATCTCTCAGGCATGCTGGTTGGTTGTTCATTTAATAAACTCCTAAGTTACTCAACATATGCGTGAGTATGATCTGATGCACATCTCTGAACACAGTCCGCACGTTGTCAGTGTCCGTGGCGGTGGTGAAGTGGAAGTAGCACTCGCGTGGTCTTCGGGCCTCTGATACCACGAACCGCTCTGCTGACGTGTTCAGTGCGCGCTGGTGGCGTTTCTTTGTTATTAGCTCCTGGAAAATAAAAAAGAGCAGTGTTTTTTACAAGAAGATTTGCTAATCTTAAGTGGCAGGGGCACATTGCTCGCTTATCGGATGGCCAATGCCAATGGGGCCGAAAGTTTCTGGAGTGGCTACCGCGAACTGGAAGACGTTGCGATGGAAGGCCTCCCACTAGGTGGACCGATGACCTGGTAAAGGTTGCGGGGATCCACAGGATGCGAAACGCATTTCGGTCGATTTGGCGACACTATAAGGGGGCCTATATCCAGCAGTGGACATCTTTCAACTGAAATGATGATGATGAATGTATTTTTGTTGGATCATGTCATACGTACTCTTTGACAGTCGTCAAATGTAAGTGTTATATTATGTTATAATGAAGTAAATACGTACCACAAACAAACTCTTGATAAACATCTTAGTCCTGGTGTATTCATCCCCTGCTGCTTGAAACTCATTGTACTTAGGAAAGTAGGGGGCGATACTGCGACCCTGAGACACCTTGGTTTCCAGGATGTCTTGTTTGTTTAGGAACAGTATCAGACCTGCTTCGAGTAGGAACCTGCGGGAATATGACAGTTAGAAGTGTTTGAGGATTGCGATGAAGGAAATATTAGGCGCTGTATGGCATGATTTAATTTGAAGTTTAATGGAGATACAACTATGGAGTCCGGTTGTTGGCAATAGGCTCGCCCCCTATTATATAGGACGTAAACATAACTGGCGAAATGTGGGTGTACTATTATACCTTTCTAACTCTTAGCCCTTCGGGTTTACATCTGATAATGATTATTTTTTTAATTGGTTCAGGCTCTGTGGCTGCTTCTGAGAAATCACTAATAGAAAAACCTAATAACACTTTGCCCGACCCAAGACTCGAACCTAGGACGTCATGCTCAGCAGTCGCTCGATTTTATAGATACAACACAAAAAAAACAACGTGTCACCTGCTTTGCCAGACATCTTCGAACAGCACGAGTGCTTCTTTGAGTCTGTTCTGCGTCCCATCTTCTCGCAATGTCTGGTCGAAGTCACTGCACGCTACCAGGAACCATATTGCGTGGATACCTTCGAAAACCTGGAGGGCACATGCAAGTACAGGTTTAGGTAGGTACCTACATTACAGTAAGGCAGGACCCATTCCAAGATTTAATAATTTTATATTTATTTGATAGTTTTAAAATGTTCATGAACTAGAACTACCAGTAGTTTCATTTATTGTCGTATTGTCGGCACCATCCTGTAGATACCTACCTACGAACTTCTGTAACTCGACAATCTATCTATCTATATAAATAAAAAGAGAAGTCCTGACTGACTGACCGACTGACTGACTGACTGACTGACTCATCAACGCCCAGCCCAAACTCTTGGTCCTAGAAAGCTGAAATTTTGCACAGAGGTTCCCTTTATAGTGTAGACAAGGAATAAGGAAGGATTTTTCGAAATTCAACCCCTAAGGGATTTAAATAGGGGATGAAAGTTTGTATGGAAAATCGTCATATTCACGCGGGCGAAGCCGCTGGCAAAAGCTAGTTCTGAAATAATTATAGTAGATACCTATTAGTAAAATTAAAATGATGTGGGTGTACCACTGTACCTGAATCCATTTTTTTCTTTCCCCTCTTTGCCCGCCTACGTCAAACATCCAAAAATCTTGAATACCACCGTGCATTGATTTTGGAACCTAAAAAGTTAGGTGAGCAGTAAGCCAAGCACATCATTTATTTCATGTAACCCACGGGTTAAGACAAAACTGTTCATCCTAGCCTAGTCATAATACACAAAATATTCACGAAGGTATGGGGCTATGTGCCGATGCAGGCCCAGGTTGCAAAAAAAAGATATTAGGAAAATTACCTTAACTTTGAATTCAATTTTCTGTATCCCACTGGTTTTTTGTCGACACCGCAGTATGTCCGCGTCTGATGGTATATAATCGTGTTTCTCAACGAGATCAATTCTATCTAGAAAACTAAAAAGATGTAAGAAAAGAAAAAATATTTTATTAACTTCGGGACTGAGTAACTTCGGGATCATATTACATTTGTTTATAAAAGCGCCATCTATTATCAAAAATTGGACTAATTTTAGTTACGCTATTTGATACTGCATATTGGTTATGCTACTCGACACTAGATGGCGGTATTTTAAATTTGGAAAACCATGTTGCAGTAAAAGTTTAAATTCAGACATTATTAGAATTTCTGTGTAGTTTTGCTATTGCCCAACAGATGGCGTCATCTTAAACTTTTAAATATTTGTACGTACTATTCAGCACTATCTATTAGTTGATATTCATTAGATCTTTTAAAACATTCTCTGACTCCACCATCTCGCCATAATGCTCTTACATGGTCATAGTATTCCTGGAAACAAGAAAATCAAACATTTTATCATTTCATGCTAGCTTACTCGTTTTCAAGTTAAAATCACTCACTTCTGTATATTCTTTAGGCCCGTCATCGCTAAGATTTAGAATATATTCTCTCGATCGACTATTCTTTGGATTTTGTAGTGTTAATTTTAACAGTTCCATACTGTCTACAATATCGTGAATAGATTCATGGATATTGTGCCGAATTTGCTTCGCTTTTTCTGTTCGTTCACTAAAAAGTGTAAAAAACACATTATTAGACGTCTTCTTCTTCAAAGTAGATTCTCATTTGGTAAAGGAGGAGGCAAATCTGTTAAATAATTAAATTTACCTTGCAGAAAACCCTTGAACGTGTAAAATCTTCATTTGTTTTATAATAGTTGTTTTCCCGCTCTCCCCTGTGCCTAGTAGTAACAATTTTATAGCCTGTAAACATTTTAACTTCAATTATTCTTTTAGCATTATGCAGCACAATAATTAATTGCGCAAAGTAAAAATTAAGGCGCGATTCCACTGTCGTGAATGATAGGTAGGTACACGTTTTATTCAAAGTCCACTAGTGCTTATTGTATTTTGGTTGATCAAAAAGTGGTTATAAATACCTAACGTGAATAAATGACTTTTGATTTTAAAACGATTCTCGTGTTTACTTACTTCATTATATGACTTGATCCATTGTTTAATTTCTCTGTCGATCTGTTTGGAATGCTCCTCCACCTCATCTTGAGCTCCCATACAAGGAATCCAACCCATTGTTATTTACATTAAATAAACCTGGATAGGTGACCGAGAACACAGTTAGTTAATAGTTCTTTATGCAATACTACCTAGGTGTTAAATATTTTATAATCCTGTGAATTCGTCATCATCATTATTCTGCCCTTATCCCAAAATGTTTAGGGACGACGCGTCTAGAATTCTTCTTCCATACCTATTACTCGTCATCTCATCAGGCACCTCCTTTCTAGCCATTTCATCTATATAGAGTCACAGTCATACAGTTCATCCAAAACTTTTCTTACGACTATTTCTTCCATTCTTCTCTTCACGTGCCCATACCTTCCAAACTTCTTCTTAAGTAATAATTTCTTATTTTAGTTGTTCGCGTAATTCTATCGGCACTTACCTATTAATTACTTTATTCATAGGTACTTGAAGTGTTTCTTTATCTCAACCAGTTAATAGTTGCCGACTGCGCACTATTAAATTGCTACTAGTTACATGAGGTCATTCTCATTGAATACCTATTAGGCTTATTATGAAATCAATAAAAAAATATCTTGATTTCGCGAGCTAACCAGATACTGCTAAAACATTTTCAATGTTTTGTTTATTATCTTTATATCCTTAGACAGATAAACGCTAATCCTAAGAGCGGTGTCGCAAAGGAAGTGAATGGACCGTTAGTTTATATATCTAATTACTTAGAAATTATTTTTTCCTGTAGTAGGTACAGTCACCAACACATCAAACTAGCCGAAACTGTCAAAATTTTGTAATCAACCTTGAACCTTATACTTATGCAATAAAGCAAGTTATACCAAAACGGTTATGCGGATCTCTCATTGTACAGGAAATCTATACAAAGCGAAGCCATATTATACTGGATGCTAGTTAGCTTTTTTTATGGTGGGTGGAAAATCATCAAATAACCCCCCCCTCCCCCCCCCCGCTCTTGGGCAGAGCCGAAGGGGGTGTCAGACTTCTACTGATTAAAAACCACCCATGTTCCTTCTTCGCCCTTGTGCCGAGGCCGCGGTATCTCTTTCGACAATCCGCAGCACGGACGGGATGCTAGTTAGGTAGTATCTTGATGTGTCGCCGTATATTATATACTTTCTACTCATGAAACAAATGCATGAAAAAAATCTATATAAGATTTTTAGTTAGACATTTTTATTACTTAAAAATCGAAAACAATGTTGTGTTTTTGTAGGTCAGTTGTTGTGCAGGATATTATGATACATAATGATAAGAAATCAAATGCTTAATTTCATAGATAACTAGCGGTTAAATAACATATTTCTAATTAATAGTAAAATTCCGGCATTTTTAGCAATCGCTCCCTTTTACATACTTAAACATAATCGGCTAAATGTGGGTGTGCTATGAGGTACCTACATCTGTGGTCTGCCTAGCCCTTCGGGAATTACAGGCGTGATATTATATCATCTTCCTGCCCTTGTTATTTAGCACGTTTTAGGTAAATAAATATACTTTAACTATAAAAGTTACTTGTGGGCAACACATTATTTTATCCACTTTAATACATTCATTCTCCTTTCATTCACATCATTCCTCATACAATTCATTCATCATTTTTGTGACCTTCCTAGACTTACATCTCGACCTTCATCAACATCATTTTATTCACATCATCATCATCATTAATCACTATTTAAATCACATACATTTTTAGCCCATGCCAAGATATTTTTAAGAATTCTATTTCTATTTAAATAAAAAATTACAAACCTCTTCACAATATTATTAAAATGTCACCACAACGAAATCACTGTCTAAATGAGTATTATCAAAATATATCAGTTTATTGATATCGCGTTATTATCAGATATTCAATGCTAATCTTTATTGATTAAATTACTAACGTAACATTTTTATTGGTGGGATAAGTATCATTCTTACAATTTGCATGATATTGTTTGCCTAAAGAATAAGAAGGATAGTTCCCCTCACTGTTTTTGTGCCTGGATGATGGTAATAGACTTGCCTCCTATTACATGGGAGTTAAACTTATCTAGAGAAATGTGTGTGTACTATTAAAGAACACCTCTGCCTAACCCTTCGGGGATTACAGGCGTGGTATTATGTTATGTACACCAAGATAGAAGTGGAACTATAAAATAATGAAAGCCTGATGGCGTCTGACCGATTCGATGTCTACTGAGTTTCATGGGCCAAAAAATACAAAAAAAAATTGAAAACAATTGTTTAATAAAATATTAATTACATTTCAAAGCCATATTACATGTTTCTATTGTTAAAAAAGCGAAATACAAAATTTAAAAACACAAAAAGAGAACGCCCCCGGGTGGGCTTGAACCACCAACCTTTCGGTTAACAGCCGAACGCGCTAACCAATTGCGCCACGGAGGCCTTGGTAGCTTGCGTGAAATTGTTAATAGTTATACACAACGACGTATTTATATGCACATAACCCGATATACAGAGAGAAACATTTTTAGCAACTTTCGTATAAAGACGTGTGAAACTAAAGAAAAAGTAAATCGATGTTACAGTGTAGGTATCGGTGCTAGTGCTAAGAGCTAACAACGTTTTTTATTAAACTACTGACTAAAGTAGATGCATAATTTCTTCATACTTATAGAATTGATACATAATATTACGGTTATATACCTACCTAGGGGGTAGGTAAAAACTTAAGAAGCGTGAAAAAAAATGTAATAATATCATTCAATCATGATTCGATCGACACGTGGCGCCATCTATTATCATAAGAACGTAATTGTTGTTTTCATCGAGAACAATACTTACTTTTTTTCGGGGTCTATGGTATCGTACGCCGTTTTGACATTCATACGTCATGCCCTTAAAATGTGAGGGCAACATTTTTAGCGCTTTGCACATATATATGGTTCATAATATGCATCATAACATGGATCATAATATGAATCGCTCTGTTCCTCACGTATCTCTTATTTAACGCAATTCATATTATGATCTGCAAAAGTGGCAGACCCCAGGAGGTAGCAGCTGAGCAGTCTTTACCTATAGTGCAGGGTGTGCGTTGCACCCGGGCGCAGCGGTCCAAGGGGGCGGCGATCGCCGCTCGCTATCCATAGTCTCTAGTTCCACAAACTGGTATTTGGAAAATCCAACTTCTAAAAAGGTGTTGACCCAAAATGAACCTTAATATGGATCATAATATGTATGTATCATATTATGAATGGATCATAATATGTATGTATCATATTATGGATGGATCATAATATAGATTTTACTATGAATTATAATATGAATCATAATATGGATCATAATGTGGTTCATAATATGAGTCATAATATGAATCTGAATATGAATCATAATATGATAATTTCATTGTCGCTATCGCCAACGTCCATACTACGTTGAATACACCGGTTCTCGTCCGATCACCAAAGTTAAGCAACATCGGGCGCGGTCAGTACTTGGATGGGTGACCGCCTGGGAACACCGCATGACTACGGCTTTTTGCTTCCAGGAACACACTGTTTTATATTTTACTTTAGCAACTTTAGACATAAATATAATCGAAATAAAAAACTTGTTACAATCAAACCATTTATTAAAAAAATAAAATATGAAAATTAACAGCAAAAGAATTGCACTTAAAATTATTACATTTGGGAGAAGCCAAACTAAATACAATCGTACACATCATTAGGGAATACTAATTAATAATTTTGGTAACAGAACTAACATTATAACATCTTTTGGATTATTTGAAACGAAAAAAAATATGTATAAGTTTGTGTTTTAAAACACGTTTCTAGCCATTTTACAAGCTTTTATTTAGTTTCACCTGTCCCAATTTCTCTGTGTAATAGAATTTAACGAGTTAAAAGGGATAAAACCGATGTGGCATATCAACCTGCCCGCCATTTTGATTTTGTATCGAAATTGCGGCCCATGATGGAAGTGGTGTGTATAGGTAGTGGACATATAGACGAACAAGAAATGTCCAGTAACATGGTACCCCAAAGTGTCACGTTACCGAGATATTTGAATGTAAAAACCGACAAATGAGTACAACTTTTTATTTCAATTTCCCGCGTGCAACAACCCATACTAGTGAACACTCATACTTTAGATAAATGTGCATCTAAATATCCGGTCCCTACTTAAAAAATTAAAAACATGTTTTTTTTTATACATGTATCGTACAATTTGTAACTTTGACTCAAGTCAATGACGTCATATTCCATGCATATATATAATTATACAATCTAGTCTAGTAGGAAGTTACTCCATCAGTATAGAGTCATCCAGCTGCAGTACCATGTGGTTGGTGTTGACCAGCACGCCGCCGTCACGGAGTAGCAGCTGCACGTTCAGGTCTGATAGCTCCTGCAAATAACAGATATTTATTTATTTACAGAAATACATTTTAACTTCTTCTTATCGTGTGGGCAGTAAGGTCTAACGACCCCACACACCCTAGTGTCAGAGTTTCTAAACCGCCGCAAGGGCCTCTGACATGGTTTGACGACCGCCATTTGGCGGCCGGGACCACCGGCTTATACGTGCCTTCCGAAGCACGGAACCATCATAATTGATATTATTGTCTGATGACAATCAGGTGATTCAAGCCTGCAATGTCCTAACCAAACTGGAAACAACTTCACAAAGTATGTTTCCCGTGGGAATCGAACCCACGACCACCGGGTCACAAGGCAACGCCTAAACCACTCGACCACGGAGGCAGTTAATTTTATTTTTCACATTTTAACTCACAGTTCTGTATTGTTAGATTTTAAGCGTTTTGGTGAACGCTTAAAATCTAACAATAATCATATTACAATGTCAAATTACATCTTATCATCTTCAGAAAGTAAAATCCTTACTAATGTTATAAATGCGAAAGCAACTCTGTCTGTCTGTCGCGCTTTCACGCCGAAACAACGGAACCGATTTAAATGAAATTTGGAACACAGATAGTCTAGAGCCTGCTAAATAAGAGAATATAGGATACTCTTTAATTCGAAAAAAGGTTGAAACCGATATCCCCGCGGGTGAAGCCACAAGTAAAAAATATCTGTCAAATGGTGTCTTATAAATTAAAATAAAATCGGTAATTCCAAATATTTCAAGAAATAATATTAGCAATGTCCAGTCAGATTGGCAGCCGACCGAAAAGGGCAGTCGAAGATGAGAAGATATATGCTCCGCAAACGCCAAATGAATTGGGATAGTAGGGGCAAGAGAATTATAATAATATAAAATTAATAGTGAGAGATAAAAAAAAAATCAAAATGTAAAAAGCCAACGTCACGTGGTGTTCTCAGGCGGTCACCCATCCAAGTACTGACCGCGCCCGATGTTGCTTAACTTCGGTGATCGGACGAGAACCGGTGTATTCAACGCAGTATGGATGGACGTTGGCGATTCTTAACTATCCTGATACAACTCTATAATTTCGTTGTTGCTATCGCCAACGTCCATACTACGTTGAATACACCGGTTCTCGTCCGATCACCGAAGTTAAGCAACATCGGGCGCGGTCAGTACTTGGATGGGTGACCGCCTGGGAACACCACGTGACGTTGGCGTTTTGATTTCTGACGCACTTTTTGTTGTGTTGGAGTATTATTTATGCAATTATCATCGAGGAATTTATTCGGTCAAAATGTATGGAAGAGCCGATTTTTTTTTAAACCAATGAAGAAATTCTATGACGGGGAATGATCAGGAATTCAGGATGCTCAGAGTAACCGTCTTCCATAGTTGAACCTCGTATAGGACCAATTTCATCATCATCAGCCTATAATGTTCCCACTGCAGGGACAATTGTTGATTTTGACAACACTTTTGTCAAAATCAACAATAGGGGATCGGACAAAAAAAAACTAATTAGTCCGTCAGATAGATTTCCAAAAATTATTGGACACGTATTTTTTCTTTTTTCACGTAAACTTAAAATGAAGACGATACATTGCTTCGAAAACTCGTGTGACGTCATATGATAGTACATTTTGACGACACAAGTGACGTTTCAAGCCCCACTCCAAGATTTTTGACACGTTTTTATTGATATGATAAAACAAAAAACACGTATTCAATATTTTTCGATAATCTAACTCACGGACTAAACATGCAGAATTCTATTTTTTTGAGTCAGTCCGATCCCCTATTATGAGATCAATGATAGACCATTCTGACACTATTGAATAGCAGACTCGTGGCCCAGGCCTCCTCTCTAGGAGAGGGATGGGCTATAATCCACCACGCGGGCCCAGTGCGGGCTGGTAGATGTCACACGTCTTCGAATTTTTTATACTAAGACATGTCCGTATCCGTTTTCGTTCACAGTTTTGATCAATTTAGTTTAATGTAATGTCTTAATTTTTATTTTTCTTGTTTTCTTTTTGTATAAAATCATTTTACTGTTACCTAGCTTATGTCCGCGGCTGCGCCCGCGTGGGTGTCGGTTATCGCGACCAAAAGTAATCTTTTCCCCTCTTTTCAACCGTTTACAACCATTTTTTCGCATTAACAGACCGAGTTACTTTCGCATTTATAATATTAGTAAAGATTTAATCAATTTGTTCTGTTCAGTGCGAGTCAAAACACTTTTCCTTTCCTTCACAAAAATATTAGTAAAAATACGCTTACCTCTCCCACAACGATGGGATAGGCAGAGTTGTCCTGTGTGTCGTCCTCCCCTCGCTGTAATATCTTGGGTCGGCGCGGGTTCTTAGCGATGCCGCGACCTCGACGGGCCGGTTGGATTTCTTCCACTGAAATCGGCAAGAGAAAAATAATGTCCAAGTTCTAAAAATTACATTTTGACCATGTAGCTATTGCACTTTTGGAAGAAACAATAGGGGATCGGGGATCAGCCTGACTCAAAAAAATATATGATTCTTTCGCCCAAATACTCAAACGTCACTCAATTTTAAGTTGCACTTAAATCTCGTGCTGTTTTTGTTACTTTAACGCAGAGTCACAGAGATAGCACGAGTTTTGAGGGAGTGACGTTTGAGTATTTGGGCGATAGTGATTATGAATTTGAGAACTTGAAGTTGCGATCACGGCTGGATATGGCTTCCGGCCACCGTAGACGGGTCTGTGGACGGTGAGTGTTGGGCTAGCTCGCCGTCCGGCCGTCTCATGTCGGCTACAGACCGTGTGCCGGCGCCGGACTGTTCCGCGCGCGACACTAACAGATGTCAGCAAGGAGGGGCCGCAAGGGACGACGCCTGTCGGGGCTGTGGATTGTCGAAAGAGATAACGCGGCCTCGGCACAAGGGCGAAGAAGAAACATGGGTGGTTTTTAGTCAGTAGAAGTCTGACACTCCCTTTCGCTCTGCCCAAGAGCGGGGAGAGGGGTTATTTGATGATTTTCCAACCACCAAAAAAAAAGGGGGTTGTGTTATAGTTACAGGTATTTTTTAGTAGTTTTTAGTGTGTCGCCTGCTTAATCGGTTTCCTGCGAATGCCTTGAATTTAAGGCCTCCAGCCCGGGCAAACAAACATACAAACTAAGCGACTACACGCTAAGGGCATCCAGTCCCTGTGGGGTACGCCTTATAGCATCGCTGGGGAGTATGAAGTAACAGATATACATACACATACGCGTAGGCTCAGGTTTGATGCACGCGACGTGTGTGCGCGGTACGTTGTTCAGCGCTGATAGTGAACGAGCTGACGATGGGATCAAACTTGTGGAGCCCTGGAATGGAAATTAAAGGTTATCAGCGTCTTCCTGCCCTTATCCTAATTCAGTGAGAGTTCATAGTCAGTGCAGCATATTGTCTTCTACAGGGGGGTGTAAACGGAATCTAGCACGAAACCGTCAACCAAGCATTTTGTACATCCAACTAAGAACCTCTACACAACAATAGGGGATCGGACTGGGTCAAAATATATGATTCTGTTTAGTCCGTAAGTTAGATTATCGAAAAATATTGAATACGTGTTTTTTGTTTTATCAAATCAATAAAAAATGACGAAGATAAAACGCGTCAAAGATCTTGGAGTGGGGCTTGAAACGTCACTTGTGTCGTCAAAATGTACTATCATATGACGTCACACGAGTTTTCGAAGCACTGTATCGTCTTCACTTTAAGTTTACGTGAAAAAAGAAAAAATACGTGTCCAATAATTTTTGGAAATCTATCTGACGGACTAATTAGTTTTTTTTTGTCCGATCCCCTATTGGGTATTTGGCTACTGTTAAAAATTCATGAAAATTTTATGTAAATTTCATGAAAAATGTAATAAAATCGATCACAAAATGGCTTAGTTTTATCTGATTTTAAATGACGAGCTAGACAAAGACAGCGATACAGAAATTTCAAACAAACACAACAAATCAACAAATCACATATTACGGTAGGACTCAAACATGCCATCTACACCTCACATGAAAGGACCTACGACGACTACCATGTGTAAACATATAACGAAAATATGTCGATGTTTAAATCTTAAAATACAAATATCCTTTAACATCATTCTCCTGCCCTAATCCCACTTTATTTGGGGTCAAATTTATCCTATAGAATTTTAGTTAAATTGTTGCAAAAAGCACAATTAGCATCCCAAGATGTAAGAAAGATGACGGGACGGTTGGCGCAGTGGCTCAAGCAGTTGACTGCTGCGCTACGTGTCGCAAGTTCGATCCCCGCACGGAACAAATATTTTTATAGCCTACAGATAGTTGTTTCGGGTCTGGGTATTTGTGTATGTGGGTTTAAATGTTTGTGAACGCAACCACGATACAGGAGAAATTCCTAGTGTGGGGTAACGTTTAAAAAAAAGATCTTTAAATTCTGAAAATAATATGTGTGAAACGAGTACTTTTAATGACATGATATAGACGTACCTTGGCGAAGGACATCTTAGTAATATCTATAAGTTTGTCGTGTGGTACGTTTTGTACTGCGAGCACGTTTAGTACTTCTTCAGACGTCGGGTTTAGGCCTTCCATCTGAAAATCATAGACACCGAATAATTATCTCAGACGAGCACATTAGCTTTATAATAACTGCCGCTCGTGTCGGACTTTAGGATAAGTCGTGGTTGTCTAAGTGGCCGCGGATTACGTGGACCTATAATACATAGTTTCCTCGGAAAGCACGTTAAGTCGTTGGGCCCGGCTGTCATTTGTCAAAGTCTGGCAACCAGTCTTACCAAAGGGTATCATATTACGAAATACTAAGTTGTGTAGGTCAGATAGGCAGTCGCTCAATGTAAAAAAGTGGTATTTCAGTAGCATCCGATTAGACTGAAAGCCGGCTCGAATATCTATCTACAGAACAACCTAGAAGATTGATCCGAGCGGCTGAGATTATATCTAGTCACGACATCCCCTTTATTAGCGTGTCGATCACTATTCAAATTGAGTCAGCCCAAAAATTGGCGACGAGTTGGGCATTTTCCTCCTTGAGCTCCTCATCATCTGCCTAGCCTTTTCCCAACTATATTGGGGTCGGCTTCCAGTCTAACCGGACGCAGCTGAATACCAGAATTTTACATGGAGCGACTGCCTATCTGACCTCCACAACCCAGTTAATACTAGGTAATACAATACCCTTTGGTAAGACTGGATGTCAGAATTTCAGGTCACTGACTACCTGTAACGACTGCCAAAGATCTATATATTTGGCAGCCGGGACCAACAGCTTAACGTGCTTTCCCAGGCACGGAGGAAACTCGGTATGTCGGGCGGTCACCCATCCACATTCCGACCTAGGCTAGCACAGCTTTACCTAAAGATCGACCCGAGTGGCAGTTCTAATTAAGCCACGAGCTCCTCCTTGAGCTCTTGTGATATAGAAATAACGAGGACTGTTTGTGGGATAACACCACATTTACATTTTCCATCCTATTTAAGGTGAAACACAGAAAATGAAGAAAGAACATGATCTTACCTCAACAACAACAATAGTAGCGGGATGTTTGAGCCGCAGATGCGTGCGCAGGTCAGAGCGGATACGGAAGCGCTTGGGACAGCGCCCGCACGCCCACGCGCGCACGCCCGAGTGGATGAGGCGGTGGTTGCGCATGGCTGTCGATCTGACGGAGTTATTTGCAAATATAGAATTTATGGGAGTGTAGTCTTTGGCAAAATGAACGTAATATTATGTTAAATAGTGTACAGGTTACATCCGGAGTTATTTACTATACGGACCTTGTAGAAACTAGAACAAATTTCCGTGCGTTCAAGCAATTTTGTCATACCTATTATTGGAATCAAATATAACAGCTCACAACTTAGGACCCAGTAATATTAATGACAATAACATCCGTGGTGCTAGGCAACTGGGCTTATCTCAGTTGTATACGTCCCTGTGTGCCTATTGGCCTTGTTCTGTTCTGTCTCCTGCTGATATGGAGGGAAGTGGAAACTATGTTTTTTTTTCCTACTCCTCCGCTATTCTTTTCTGATTAATTTCGTTGCGGGATCCAAGACAGTTAAATCATTTCTCTGGGACTTCGTCGAGCTTCATTGTCTCGGCGCTTTTCTTGTGGTCGCCACTGTTGATTCTGGCTAACAGGAGTTGCAGTAGTTTGGAAATAGTGTGGCGGGCTTGTCCCATAAAAAAAAAAAATATAGCTTTAGAAAGTGCTTACAGAAATATATGAGTTTTTAAACTGACATGGTCACTGTAGTGTATCGAGGTGTATCTATTTAATAGATATAGCAACACCGTCTCACAGACACAAGAGTCAGGGAGCTGTCACAAGGGACACCTGTCAACCACCACAGATGGCGGGGTGTGTGTGTGTAAGCGACCGTGATTGATAACTTGATGATCTGGGGGTCTAAAACGGCCACTTTGGCAGATCATAATATGAATTGCGTTAAAAATCGTAAAATAGTCACAGACGCAATTACTATTATGAATGGTTCATTTTACGATTTTTAACGCAATTCATATTATGATCTGCTAAAGTGGCCGTTTTAGATGCCCTGGTGAGCCGGTGAATAACTAAGTAAATATACCGGGTATCACAGTACACAACAGCCACTAACACTGAAATCGGGATAATTATCTACCTTGTTTACTGTATGTTTCGAGTTCCCGATGAAAGTAAACATGGTAAATATCCCGTTTTCAGTGTTGATAGTGCTCACAGAAATGTTCTGCAATAGCCCGGAAATAACTCGGAAACGCGACATTTTAAGACACCATAATATCATCGCTGTTTTTATTTCTATAAATTCAGCTATTAGATCTCTTGTTTTTTTAAGCTATTGCATAGCTTCTATCGCGGGCCTTGAGCGTGGAGAGCGAATCCAGAAATTCCGTAACGAAAATATTCATGATTCAGTATTCAACCAGGTTGCTATGGTTACGGAAAATAACAAGGTTGTCAACTGAGGTTGTCAAATTAAATAATTTATAACCTCACGTGTAAAGGTGTAAAGTTTTTCTGTTTTGTCTCTCTGCTTTCTCCTTCTAAAATATTCTTACTCGTATAATTTGTGTACAAAGTCACGAAAAATTAATCTACCAAATCTATTTCAACACCACTGCTCTCAAAACGGTGAACGAAAACATCGTGAGGAAACCGGTATGTCCTAAAACCAAAAATTCAAAGACATGTGACATCTACCAACCCGCACTGGGCCCGCGTGGTGCACATCCCTCTCATAGAGAGACCAATGTCCCAGCAACGTTATAAAAAATAATGCTTATTATTGTTAATTTAAACCATTTTTACCTGTATAAATACCTTTTCATTATTTCCTAAACCAGCAACTCGCACTCACCTCCTAAAAGCGACTCCACAGACATCACAAGGAAAGGGTTCTCTCTCAAGTATGTACCCTCAAAACCCGCATCAAAATCCGTTGCGTAGTTTTAAAGATCTAAGCATACATAAGGACAGACAGCGGGGAGCGACTTTGTTTTATACTATGTAGTGATTTAAGCATTTTTTTGTAGTGTCCTGTGTCCTTTCTTTCCTAAACCACTAAGTCCCACTCACCTCCTAAAAGCGACTCCACAAACATCACAAGGAAAGGGTCTCTCTCCAGTATGTACCCTTAAATGTTCATTCCGCATGGACAGTGTCCGGAAGGCGTGCCCGCACACCGGACAGGCGTGCGGACGGCGCGGACACGTCCCTTCTCCGGTGGGCTTGTTACAGGATTGGCAGGAGTCGTCATCTTTGCCGTGGACCTCTCTAGGATGGGGGGTGAAAAGATTGATTATCATCATGAGATTCTGGATGTGTTTTCGAACCGCTACGTCCCTGTTGGCCTGTTGGCTCGAGCCAGCCCGCGGTGCTGAGCCAGTAGTTTTAAACCAGCCCCTAAATAATGATATCACCCAGATCCAGACTGACCCTTTGCTGCCCTCCCAAGTGAGGCCCGTACCCTGCAGGGACTTAGCGCGCTGTATATAAGTTTTTACGCCCTGGCTTTACACTCAAAGGCTAGTACGGTTAAGCAGAAGCCAGCCTTACAAATTGACTTCCGAGTTTTTTTTTTTTTTTTTATTTTGATGTACCTAGTCGTTAATAAACGGTTACTCATACAATTACAATCTAGACCTTGAGGCTAATAAGTAATTTAAATTTAACTTAATTTGCTAAAGCTTACAAAATTAAGAATGTGTCCATTGGCACTTTTCTTATAGTCTCTATTAAGTTGAAAGACACTTTGAGATGACATGCAGACAAAAAAAGTGTTTTTGTGGTTAGCGCCGAAAGTTGAAAAGCCAACTGTCTTGGTCTTTTACGCGCTTTCAAGCGTCAATGCTCGCCATTACCCGTAGGTAGGTGATACATATATTTGTAACGTGCGGGCACAGATATTATAATACTTCGTACAGATACCCAATCCCATACAAAGAAATGACACCTCCCTAAGTCATCTTATTGCTCGTTTTATATTCTTTCCTCCATTATTTCAACAGATGGCAGCACTAGCGTCGCACTAATTGCCACAGACTGGAGTTTTACAACGCCATCTAGGAGTTCACGTTTCGTGTTGTAGTTCCGGAACTTTCGGGTTCAGTAAAATGAGAAAAATATGTAATTATTTCGCTTAGAAATGTTAAAAGATGTGTTAATATTTCTATAAACAGTAATACATATGCTTTTTAATGGTTAAATTTAATTAAAATTATACAACAGTTACGATTATTGTATGTGGCAAATTGAGTAAAACGCCATCTATTGCAAACAGCTCTAGAGAAAATGATTTACAGATGGCTTACTTTTGACAACTTTATCAATCTATGGGTACGAATTGAAGTAAAAGTCCTCCTTTAACCTTTTTTGTTGAAATAACGTGATAAATGAGTGTAAATAGATAAATAAACGTTAAACATGGAATTTTTGATTTTTGCAAATCTTATTTCGGCCGAAATCTACCGTATAACGCATTTAAGCGATTGTTAATTTCATTACTGCTACCTATGCTGCCATCTATTGTGTTTTTTTTTCAAGATTAATTATAATTTGTTCGAGTTGTGACCCCATGGTGCGGGGATCGAGACACGCAGTGCAGAACAGTGTTGCCAACTTAGTGGATTTTCCACTAAATCTGGTGGTTTTGACTTACCTTTTAGCGGACAAATATCGGTTTTAGTGGCTAGTGGATTTTCTAGTGGAATTAATTGGTACCAAAGAGTCGTATCAATCGGAGATTAACCATGATGATACAAACGGGAACGACTTATCTGAATATAACTTAATAATATAATTTGATTGACATCTTTTTTAAACAGGTATTTTTAAGTATTTTGTTCTTCCACAAAAGCCATTAATTAATAGAGAGTTGAAGTTGATGTAATTTGTTACCTAATATGTATTTTTAATGTTATTGTTTTAATAAACTTTCCCAAAAAATATTGTTTTCTTCTTGCAAAGGCCACAAATCTGCCAGAAATAAAGTTAGTGGAAAATTTTAGCGATTTTTTAGGACGTGCGATTATTTTTAGTGGAATTCTGGTGGTTTTAGACGTCGATTCTGGTGGGGAGCTTGATACTTCGTTGGCAACACTGGTGCAGAAACTGCCAAACGTTCAGCCAGTGCACCAATGGCTATAGGCGCTGATGGACGCTATCGAAAGCAATAAACTTGTAGCTCAGTTCTGTGCCAACATAATTTACGCTAAAATCCTAAAATAGAGAAGAAAACTACACTCCGGTTCACTTACTTGGCATGTTTGTGCAGGTCCGTAGCGTGCGTGAAGGTCGCGTGACAATGAGAACACGCGCCGCCTGTGGACTCCGACTCTGCGCTCGTATACATGCCTGTTGAAGACAGACATTTATATGAACGCCATTCTTCTTCGTAGCGTGTCGATGGAAAATTTATATTAAATCGTTTTGGCCCAAAATTCAGCTATGCGAATTCCACTCGCTGATGCAGTCCAGGAATGTGAGGCCTGGTTTTAGTGGAATCCAGATGGGTCTCTTGAACGCATGCTGGTTTTGTTGTTTTGTCAGCCAAAGCCTTGAGAAGTCCAGTCGACTACGACTGGACTTCTCAAGGCTTTGGCCCTTGTATTTGCCATCGTGATTAAAGGATTAGCCAATCGACAGAAGTCGATTGCCCAGGGTGCGCCGGACGTATCAGAATGTAGTAGAATACGTCGCTCGATGAGGCTCCTTTCTTGAAGCCATGGTATGATATTGTTTTAGTTTACTAGTATGTAAATATAGCGACCGGAGCGGTATGTGAACCGGTGTAAGTGCTGTGCACACCTTTAAGTGACGAATTCACCGCAAAACTGTTAAACAGAAGATATGAATGTAAGGATTTAGTGAGTCCCGTCGGGGCTGTGGTTTGTCGAAAGATTAACGCGGCTCCGACACAAGGGCGAAGAAGGAACATGGGTTTGGTTTTTAGTCAGTAGAAGTCTGACACTCCCCTTCGCTCTGCCCAAGAGCGGGGGGGGGGGGGGGTTATTCGATGATTTTCCACCCACCAAAAAAAAAAAAAAAAGGATTTAGTGAGTAAGTCGTTGGTGTGTCATATCTGCCTAGCCAAACATGTAATAAAATTATGATAGGCTTTTACATATAAGTCTGAATGCAGCAGTAGGTATTATTTATAGATAGATATAGACAGACTGATAATTTCGTGATAGCTATCGCCAACGTCCATACTACGTTGAATACACCGGTTCTCGTCCGATCACCGAAGTTAAGCAACATCGGGCGCGGTCAGTACTTGGATGGGTGACCGCTTGGGAACACCGCGTGACTACGGCTTTTTGATTTTTGACACACTTTTAGTAATGTGGGAGTATTTATTTGTACGACTTCATGCAATTTCGAGTTTTTATAAATGTTTATTTATTTAGATCTCCAACAAGGTATACACCGGTATGTGTACGAACATAGGTCACAGTTAAACAAAAGATGCTGTGAAGCATGTTCCTTCAATTACATGAGACCACAGTATGCACATACGCTGTTTTTGTCTAGCAAGTCATTTTAAATCGGTTAAAATTAAGCCATTTTTTAGATAAGATAAGATAAGTCTTTATTTGCTTTAAACATGGTATAATGGTGTTACAGTCTTATACAATGTCCACATGTTTAGCTATACAGAATATCAATTGCATGCAAAATAATAATCATGTCAAAACAACAGTAAATATCAATTAAATCATTCAAATTATTAGATGGATATAATGTTATAAAATGTCAAAAAAATCTTTAATGTCATAGAAATTATGTCCAATCAGCCACTTATACAGCTTATTTTTAAATGAATTATAATTATTTATACATTTCAGTTCTTTCGGAATTTTGTTGAAAATGCGTACACACATCACAAGACAGCTTTTAGCATACTTGGCTGATTTAGGATTATCTTTCGTTACAAGTCTGTGTGGATCTTTTGTTGGACGAGAGATTATTTCACAAGCTTTTCTGAACAATCCCTTATTACTGTAGACAAAGTTACAGATTGCGTATATGTAAAGTGCAGGAAGTGGTAACAGACCAAGCTTTTTAAAAAATGGCTTACAAGATTCATCAGAACGAAGTCCGCAAATGGCCCTGATGCACCTTTTTTGTGCAATGAATGCTCTGTCTTCGTACTGTTCCCCCATAAGATAAGCCCGTAACTTAAAATAGATTCAATATATGCATGGTATGTAGTAATTGCCGTTTTAACGGTTGTTACGTTCTTTACTTGTCTGAGGGCGTAAGTAAATTTATTAATCCTATTGCATAAATCATCTAAATGTCCTTTCCAATTCACAACATTTCAAAACTGACACCACCTTAAAATAAAAATACCATTTCTCTATTTTCGTATCCTGAGTTCAAATATGCATTTTTTATATTTTTTGATTTCTTCATTTCTGAGAAAAAAAATGAAAACCAAAAAACATGTGCTGACGTCACATACATGGTTGAATGATGTAGTTACCTTTGCCTAAGCATTCCAATGTTTTTGATGAAAACATTAATGTCAAACAACACGTCAAATTGTCAATGTTTTATGTCACCGAAGATTATAATTTTTTCTTAAAATTGTACAATTTATTTTTCCTATCAACTCGACACGCTTACTGTTAGTATTATCAACATTTGATCGATATTTCGCCAATAAAATGGATCCCAATGAAACTTAAACGCCATTAAAGGAAGCTGCCAAAGTGACAACGACAAGACAAGTGTGACACTTATCAATTTTTTTTGTCGGGTCACAGTAAAGCAAAGGTTATATCGCCATTCCGCCATGTGAATGACGTCATTTGGCGCTTACGTCTTTTTAGAACACGCCGAATTTGAAACTTAAAATTATGAATTAAAAGTACATAATTTCGAAAAACAGAAAAATACGGGTGCCCTAGTTTTGGATTTACTTTACTATAACGTAATAATACACACAAGTTAAAAATATGAAATGTTGTCAATTTAAGTCTTGGTCTATGAGCACACCTAGGAATTTGGTTTGCGTTACTTCTTTTAGTCTGTCAATATTAAGTTTAAAATTGTATTTGGCATGTTTCGACTTATTAAATTGAATAAAATTCGATTTCTCTAAGTTAATTTTTAATTTATTAGTCTGTAGCCATTGTAAAATTTTGTCAATAGTATTATTAATGTCTATTTCATGATCAGAAGGTGATTTTTTGTCAGATGATACGATAATTGAAATGTCATCTGCGAATAATATAATTTTATGATGAGTCACCAGTGGTATGTCATTTATATATAGCAAGAATAATATGGGACCTAATACACTTCCTTGAGGGACGCCACATTTATTTACCCTAGATACTGAACAGGAGGAAGTGAGTACGTTTTCATTTACTTTATCTATAACAACGTATTGTTTTCGATCACTTAAATAAGACGAAATCCACTGCAGTGCAACTCCTCTTATTCCCAGTATTTCCAACTTTTTCAATAATACGTCATGTGCTACGAAGTCAAAAGCTTGTGATAAGTCGAAAAAAAGACCTGTTGTTAATTTATTATTGTTTAAGTTACTCAGGATATTGCCCACCAGAGTAAATATTGCTTGTGTTGTTGACTTTTGCTTTTGGAATCCAAACTGTTCCTTTGCTATAATATTAAATTTGCTACAGAAGTCTACAAGTCTCTTAAGCATACATTTCTCGAAAACCTTTGACAAAATAGGAATCAGAGTAATCGGGCGATAGTTTTTGACGTCCTTTTTATCGTGCTTTTTGTACAGTGGCTCCACGACAGCTAATTTTAGGGCATAAGGAAATGTACCTGACGAAAATGAGAGGTTAATTAAATATGTCAAGATGGGTATTAATTCTGTACTGCACGCTTTAACTATTTTTGTAATGATTCCATCATAACCTTCAGAGTTAGTATTATTTAACGCCATTATTTCTTTTTTAACTTCATTTTCAGTCATAGCGCTAAGGAAAATGGAGTTAGGAATTGACTTAATATTATTGTCATTATAATAATGTCGATTATTAGATGTCAAGGTATTAGTCGAGTCAATAAAATAATTATTAAAAGCATTCGCTATGTCAGGGGGATTTGTCAGAACTTTCTTACCTAATTGTATTTCAGAAATATTATTAGTACATGATTTCGCATTCCCAAATTCATGATTTATAACTGACCACGTTGCTCTGCATTTGTTCTTGCTATTATTTATAAAATTTATGTTAGAATTCATTTTCGATTTAACAATACACTTTTTCAATATATTTGAGTATTGTTTATATCTTATTTTGTGTGATAATGTTTTATTCTTGTAATAGTGATATCGCAAGAATCGTTTGGTTTTGCAACTGTTTCTAAGACCCTTACTTATCTGCTTAAATGCATTAGAGTTTTTAATCTTTATTTTTATTTTTGGAAAGCACAAATTATATAACAAACAGAAAAAATCATGGAATGTATTGAAAGCTTTATTTGTGTCAGATTCTAAGTAGACATCTAACCAAGAAATACTTGTGAGACATGCTTTAAATTTTTTTATATTTTCGTTGCAGTAATCTTTCTTATAAATAAAGTATGATTTAAACTTTGAACTTTTCTCTTTTACCGGAAACTCTAACAGTTGTGCTGTATCATGGTCAGATAAGTGAAGAGGCAAAACTTTAGAAGATGTAGTCTTTATGTTACTTACTATGTGGTCTATACAAGAGTCCTTACGGGTTGGGACATTAATGTGAAGTTGCAGCTTGTACGTATTACATAGATCTGTTAGATAGGTAGTAACTTTCCCTGGTTTTAGAGTATTTATATTAAAGTCACCAGCTATAACTACTTTTACACTTGACCCATATTTTTTGAGTACTTCACCCAACAATAGGTCCATCTTATTCAGGAATACGTTAGGGTCAGGGTTTAAGATATTACACAAGTTTTTTACCCGACTGCGGCGAAGCCCAAAAGGATAACCCTCCGTGTTTGACGTGTATGTATGTAAGTATGTATGTATGTACGACCAACGAAATAACTAACACAAAAGAACTAGAAAAGTTGGAAATAAAAAAAGTAGTTAAAAAACTAAAAAACCCGACTGAAAAAACTGAAAATCACTTATACTTATATATACTTTTACCTATCTTTTCATTACTGTTTCTGTATCTTTTCATTATTCAGGCTGTGGATGATAATGACGAAAGTGTTGTAAATTCCTACCTGTTTTAGTATACGCCCGTGTCGTCCCATCGCTGTGTTCTTTCTTCCGATGCTTGTACAAGGCTGTTTTATTCGGTAGCAATTCGCTACAATCTCGACATGGTATCCTAAATAAAACTAGGTATAGTACTCGGCACGTAAGTTGAAACAAAATGGCGGTCGTCCGCATAGGTAAAATGACAAAAATAGAGTGAGATTTGAACGAAAATATGCAACTGAGCATTCAAGATCGTAATTCAACTTACGGGATGCAATCTGTATTACATTATCGGGTCTCAGTCGACTTGTTTTCATGATTGTAGCTTCGCCAACGACCACCATTTTGTTTCAATTTACGTGCCGAGTGCTATATTATGCCTTTTTATTACTTGATGCTTCTTCATAATCGTGTGTCGATGGCAATCTAAATTGTGTCGGCCCAGAACTGAGCTACTACTAATTTGGCGCTTTCGGTAGCGTCCATCAGTTCCTGTAGTGAACAACCAACAGGACACGCAGGACACGATATTAAGAGCTCCATCCATTGTTTGGGGAAAAGCACCACATTCACAATCCAGTTATTAATCTCCATACTATTTTCCAGTTTTGATGGAACTTATGAAGCAGAGTCAGGCAGGTAGGTGTAAAAGAACCTTTTCAGGAAGCCAGCACCCAAGCAGGTTTCCGAGGTATGGTCGAGACCAAAAAACTGTCTTTTTACACCTATTATTATCAGCTCCGGTCGATTCTGCGTTTTATGGGATTAGTGGGGTCAATACTTAAAACTGCAGTCAAATCGATTTGGAGGGTTACGTTAAGAAATTTAATATGTAGAATAGTAAAATATGAAGGATACCTATAATCATCCCTGTTAGTCTTGTTAGCTGTTCCAGGGTCGTCGACTCCGGTCTTACCGTGCACCTTCTTACGATGGTACGCTAGGCCCCAACTGTTTGAACATAAAAAAGAACAACTTTGAGGCGAGAAAATAAGTCAACGGAGTGCGTATTCTTGAATTCGCACGTCTTTTCTTCATAACGAGCAACTTCAGTCACCATCATCATCATCAGCCTGTAATGTTCCCACTGCAGGGACTCAGGCCTCCTCTCTAGGAGAGGGATGGGCTATAATCCACCACGCGGGCCCAGTGCGGGTTGGTAGATGTCACATGTCTTCGAATTTTTTGGTTCTAAGACATGCCGGTTTCCTCACGATGTTTTCCTTCACCGTTTTGAGAGCAGCGGTGATGAAATAAATTACACACAGTAATGCGCCTGCCTGGGTTCGAACCCACGACCTACTGTTCGTAAGTCGGGGCCGACACCACGATATAAAGCGCTGTTGTGCAATAAATCATGACTATGACTTGTCTATTATTTTGTGGGACTGGAAAGCGTCTGACTCATGGAACGTTACAGTAACACAAACAAAAAAAAAACATACAAACTAATTGAGCACCTCCTCATTTTTGAAAGTCGGATAAAAATAAGTACTTGTTTACAAAAATTTTTGCATCTCGTGGCGGTGAGTATAAGAACATTGACCGCCTTATTACAAAACGTAGTTAAACCTGGTTTAACTTAGACTTGGTTTATCTCGCATGACGTCTCACTTCAATAATATTCAAAAGAAAGTGACAGCATGCGAGATAAACCAGGTCTAAGTTAAACCAGGTTTAACTACCTTTTGTAATAAGGCGGTGAAAGTCTTGATGATATCTTCAAAACTATGCATTTTTGGACCACACATTCTAGGAGTTTTATGGCTATAAGAGTAGAGGAAGACCGAAGAAGCGATGGATGAACTGTGTGAAGGATGATATGGCTAGAAAGGAGGTGACTGCTGAGATGACGAGAAATAGATAATTAGGGAAGAATAAGACATGCTGCGCCGACCACAAATAAATTGGGATAAGGACAGGAGAATCATGATGATAAATTTCTAGGAATTTTAAGCTATTGCATAGCTTCTATCGCGGGCCTTGAGCGTGGAGAGCGAATCCAGAAATTCCCTAACGAAAATATTCAAGATTCAGTATTCAACCAGGTTGCTATGGTTACGGAAAATAACAAGGTTGTCAACTGAGGTTGTCAAATTAAATAATTAATTATTTCCTGTTGATAAAAAATGCTATGCAATAGCTTTACCGCGGCAGTCTCCGAGTGCCACATTTAGTTTTTGTTTTATTTTTACATATAGAATACTAGCTTTTGCCAGCGGCTTCGCCCGCGTGAAAATGACGATTTTCCATACAAACTTTCATCCCCTATTTAACTCCCTTAGGGGTTGAATTTCGAAAAATCCTTCCTTATTCCTTGTCTACATTATAAAGGGAACCTCTGTGCAAAATTTCAGCTTTCTATGTCCAAGGGTTTGGGCTGGGCGTTGATGAGTCAGTCAGTCAGTCAGTCAGGACCTCTCTTTATTTATTTATTTCCTTAGCCTACACTGTCCCACTGCTGGGCAAAGGCCTCCCCCATGGCTTTCCAAGTTTTTTTTACAATTTGTCTTCTCCGTCCAATCCGTTGCAAATGAGTCCAGATCCTCACGCCAGCGTTTCTTGGGCCTGCCTCGGTACGTCGGCCGTCTTCAGGTACCCACTGTGTTACTATCTTCGCCCATCTGTCCGGTTTCATCCTTGAAACGTGACCCGCCCAGTCCCATTTTAACATGGCAGATTTAATTTCTCTTTATTTATATAAAGATATATAACGTTATGGGTTATAAAAGAAACACAGTAATTATAGGTTTATTTACCTGTTCGGAAAGGTAAGTTCGCACTGGTTACAGTTGTACAGAAAGTTCTCATTTGCGTGTTTCATGCGCCTGTGCACTTGTAGGTACGTCCAGTGCAGGTATGAGCGGCCGCAGTCCTGAAATATGGGCAAACATTACAATAAAAGCATGTTCTTCAAGTAGACAATTATAGGAACTTTTCCATGTAAAAGAAAAAAGAAAAAAGTCCCAGTCACAAAGCATAATATTTTGTGAAAGTACTGTATTTGCCCATTCCTAAGTTCTGTTATAATCGGTGCAGCCGTTTCGGAAATTAGCCGGACCAACAGACAGAAAAAAGTTACAAGTTGTTACTTTGACATTACAAACAGACACTTCATTTTATTTATTTTTATAGGGATTTATTTATTTAAGTTATCCCAATTTTATCGAGAGGAGTTCCATTCTTTTCTTTTAATTGATAGAATAAAATAATACCACTGTGCCTATAGTTCCCACAAGTTACAATGGCTTTAGTTCAAAATACTTGGAAATGTCTTTTTATTTTTTTTACGGTGGGTGGAAAATCATCAATAAGGGGTTTATTCCCGCTCTTGGGCAGAGCGAAAGGGAGTGTCAGACTTCTACTGACTAAAACCCACCCATGTTCCTTCTTAGCCCTTTATGTCGAGGAAGCGGTATCTTTGTAACCAACCCGCAGCCCGACGGGAACTTGGAAATGCTTTAGCTAATATTACCTCGCATAGAAAGTGTTTGACAACAGGAAAGTCGCCGTATCCCAGTATGTTAGTAGCAGAGCGTGTCGAGTCGGCGTCGGGCTGTGCGTGTCCGTCGGCTTGCTTCTTAGCGTCGGCTAGCGAGCGCTTGTAGAAGATAATATTACCTCGCATAGAAAGTGTTTGACAACAGGAAAGTCGCCGTATCCCAGTATGTTAGTAGCAGAGCGTGTCGAGTCGGCGTCGGGCTGTGCGTGTCCGTCGGCTTGCTTCTTAGCGTCGGCTAGCGAGCGCTTGTAGAAGATAATATTACCTCGCATAGAAAGTGTTTGACAACAGGAAAGTCGCCGTATCCCAGTATGTTAGTAGCAGAGCGTGTCGAGTCGGCGTCGGGCTGTGCGTGTCCGTCGGCTTGCTTCTTAGCGTCGGCTAGCGAGCGCTTGTAGAAGATAATATTACCTCGCATAGAAAGTGTTTGACAACAGGAAAGTCGCCGTATCCCAGTATGTTAGTAGCAGAGCGTGTCGAGTCGGCGTCGGGCTGTGCGTGTCCGTCGGCTTGCTTCTTAGCGTCGGCTAGCGAGCGCTTGTAGAAGATAATATTACCTCGCATAGAAAGTGTTTGACAACAGGAAAGTCGCCGTATCCCAGTATGTTAGTAGCAGAGCGTGTCGAGTCGGCGTCGGGCTGTGCGTGTCCGTCGGCTTGCTTCTTAGCGTCGGCTAGCGAGCGCTTGTAGAAGATAATATTACCTCGCATAGAAAGTGTTTGACAACAGGAAAGTCGCCGTATCCCAGTATGTTAGTAGCAGAGCGTGTCGAGTCGGCGTCGGGCTGTGCGTGTCCGTCGGCTTGCTTCTTAGCGTCGGCTAGCGAGCGCTTGTAGAAGATAATATTACCTCGCATAGAAAGTGTTTGACAACAGGAAAGTCGCCGTATCCCAGTATGTTAGTAGCAGAGCGTGTCGAGTCGGCGTCGGGCTGTGCGTGTCCGTCGGCTTGCTTCTTAGCGTCGGCTAGCGAGCGCTTGTAGAAGATAATATTACCTCGCATAGAAAGTGTTTGACAACAGGAAAGTCGCCGTATCCCAGTATGTTAGTAGCAGAGCGTGTCGAGTCGGCGTCGGGCTGTGCGTGTCCGTCGGCTTGCTTCTTAGCGTCGGCTAGCGAGCGCTTGTAGAAGATAACATTATCTCGCATAGAAAGTGTTTGACAACAGGAAAGTCGCCGTATCCCAGTATGTTAGTAGCAGAGCGTGTCGAGTCGGCGTCGGGCTGTGCGTGTCCGTCGGCTTGCTTCTTAGCGTCGGCTAGCGAGCGCTTGTAGAAGATAATATTACCTCGCATAGAAAGTGTTTGACAACAGGAAAGTCGCCGTATCCCAGTATGTTAGTAGCAGAGCGTGTCGAGTCGGCGTCGGGCTGTGCGTGTCCGTCGGCTTGCTTCTTAGCGTCGGCTAGCGAGCGCTTGTAGAAGATAATATTACCTCGCATAGAAAGTGTTTGACAACAGGAAAGTCGCCGTATCCCAGTATGTTAGTAGCAGAGCGTGTCGAGTCGGCGTCGGGCTGTGCGTGTCCGTCGGCTTGCTTCTTAGCGTCGGCTAGCGAGCGCTTGTAGAAGATAATATTACCTCGCATAGAAAGTGTTTGACAACAGGAAAGTCGCCGTATCCCAGTATGTTAGTAGCAGAGCGTGTCGAGTCGGCGTCGGGCTGTGCGTGTCCGTCGGCTTGCTTCTTAGCGTCGGCTAGCGAGCGCTTGTAGAAGATAATATTACCTCGCATAGAAAGTGTTTGACAACAGGAAAGTCGCCGTATCCCAGTATGTTAGTAGCAGAGCGTGTCGAGTCGGCGTCGGGCTGTGCGTGTCCGTCGGCTTGCTTCTTAGCGTCGGCTAGCGAGCGCTTGTAAAAGCCGTGGGTTGTTTTGTGGGTTGTGCACCTGGAGGTGGAAATAGGAAGTTTTTTTTATGGCTAACATGACGAGGAGGGTCAAAACTTTAGATTTGGAGATTCCTTACGCTTATTCGTAACCTAACGTTCAAAAGAAAAACGACAGTCATCGCGGACCTCCTGCAAAACTGTACTAAGTCAAAATCAAAATCTATCTATATAAATAAAAAGAGAAGTCCTGACTGACTGACTGACTCATCAACGCTCAGCCCAAACTCTTGGACCTAGAAAGCTGAAATTTTGCACAGAGGTACCCTTTATAATGTAGACAAGGAATAAGGAAGGATTTTTCGAAATTCAACCCTTATGGGAGTTAAATAGGGGATGAAAGTTTGTATGAAAAATCGTCATTTTTTATATTTTCCGACATCCACGCGGGCGAAGCCGCTGGCAAAAGCTAGTTTTTTATATTACACAGGCCTACATCATCATTCTCCTGGCCTTATCCCAATTTATTTGTGGTCGGCGCAACATGTCTTCTTTCATACTTGCCATCTCTCGTCTTGTCAGCAGTCACCTCCTCTCTAGCCATATCATCCTTCACACAGTTCATCCATCGTTTCTTTGGTGTTCCTCTACTCTTATAGCCATCTACATTCATACTCAACATTTTCCACACAACATTCACTTCCAGAGGCGTCTCTATATCCATGTAGCGCCCGTGTGAAAAGTAACCCTTTTTATCATTCAATAAAATTGTATTTAACTAACTTTTAGTATGTGTAATGCGTTAGGCATTGAAGAATTCGACTATTAGGAAAACCTGGCGAGAGCGAAAGAAGCGAGCTAGAACATTTTAGAAGACGAGTTATGAATACATATTACGATCCATATTATGATCTATCTTATGATCCATATTATGATTCATATTATGATTAACATTATGATCCACATAACTCGTCTTCACACGTCTTGAGTCGCGCTTTTCGAAAGTAAACTAGCCTACGCAACAAGCTAAAATATTCATATTATGATTCATATTATGATCCACATTATGATCCATATTATAATTCATATCATGATCCACATTATTCTGGCAAATAACATACCTGGAGTAAGTAGCGAAGCTAACTTTACAGATGTGGCAAGTGAAAGGATTCTTGACGCCCTTGTGTATCACGCGGTGGGCGTTCAGACGTTCCTCCAAGTAAAACACACTGGAACAAAACAAAATGTTGTGAAATGTGTTTTTATTCAAACTAGAATTTCCTGGTAAAATTGCGTCTAAAGTTATCCACTTCTTGATTGATGATACCTGTCTTAGTGCTAAATACACCGTCAAATTAGGAGGAGATCGTCGCTTAATAAGAACTGCCACTCGGGTCGATCTTTAGGTAAAGCTGTGCTTGCCTAGGTCGGTCTGTGGATGGGTGACCGCCCGACATACCGAGTTTCCTTCGTGCCTAGGAAAGCACGTTAAGCTGTTATATAGATCTTTGGCAGTCGTTACAGGTAGTCAGTGACCTGAAATTCTGACATCCAGTCTTACCAAAGGGTATTGTATTACCTAGTATTAACTGGGTTGTAGAGGTCAGATAGGCAGTCGCTCCATGTAAAATACTGGTATTCAGCAGCATCCGGTTAGACTGGAAGTCGACCCCAATATCGTTGGGAAAAGGCTAGGCAGATGATGACACCGTCAAATTAGCTAGAGAAACTCCACAGATGTCGTTGGAACGATCGTACTTAGTGTATGAGTTTTTCTTTGTCTTATAATCTTAGCATTTTCGCAAACTAATTTAATTTGCGTTTGTATAGTAATACTGCCTCCTTGGTCTAGAGGTCACAATCGCGACTGCTAAGCAAGAGGCCCTGAGTCCAAATTCCGGGTTGGGTAAAGCGCTATTGCGTTTTTCCATCAGGAATTTCAAAGTAGCAGCCACGGAGTCTGGATTTGTGTCCGGTTGATGGCAATAGACTCGCCCCCTATTACATGGGACTTAAACATAACTGACGAAATGTGTGTGTACTATTAGGTACACCTCTGCCTAACCCTTCGGGGATTACAGGCGTGATGTTATTTTATACTAGTTATTGACAGCGGCTTCACCCGCTACAAATCGAAAGTTATCCCACGGGAAGGTAAAATCGGGATAAAAACTATACTACGACTGTGTTAATCCATGTTATAAACTATCTGTGTAGTTTTGCGTGAAAGAATAAAAAAGCGTGAAAAAAAAGAAAAAGAAAAGCGTGAAAAAAGAGTAACAAACATCCATCCATCCATCCATACATACTAACAAACTTTCGCGTTTATAATATTTGTAGGATAAGTAATAATTAGTATAATAAAAAATACTAACTCTTCACAATATTCGCATCGGAACGCCTTCTCAATCTCGACCACTCTGATGATAGCGCGCGCTTCATCTGCCAACTGAGACAGCAGTGGGGAGGCTACCTCTGCTGATACCTGCCGCTTTATTGGCTTTGATAGTTTTGGGGATTCTGGAGATAAAATAAGACACGGTAAAGTTAACTATTAGACCAAGATCTCGACCACTCTGATGATAGCGCGCGCTTCATCTGCCAACTGAGACAGCAGTGGGGAGGCTACCTCTGCTGATACCTGCCGCTTTATTGGCTTTGATAGTTTTGGGGATTCTGGAGATAAAATAAGACACGGTAAAGTTAACTATTAGACCAAGATCTCGACCACTCTGATGATAGCGCGCGCTTCATCTGCCAACTGAGACAGCAGTGGGGAGGCTACCTCTGCTGATACCTGCCGCTTTATTGGCTTTGATAGTTTTGGGGATTCTGGAGATAAAATAAGACACGGTAAAGTTAACTATTAGACCAAGATCTCGACCACTCTGATGATAGCGCGCGCTTCATCTGCCAACTGAGACAGCAGTGGGGAGGCTACCTCTGCTGATACCTGCCGCTTTATTGGCTTTGATAGTTTTGGGGATTCTGGAGATAAAATAAGACACGGTAAAGTTAACTATTAGACCAAGATCTCGACCACTCTGATGATAGCGCGCGCTTCATCTGCCAACTGAGACAGCAGTGGGGAGGCTACCTCTGCTGATACCTGCCGCTTTATTGGCTTTGATAGTTTTGGGGATTCTGGAGATAAAATAAGACACGGTAAAGTTAACTATTAGACCAAGATCTCGACCACTCTGATGATAGCGCGCGCTTCATCTGCCAACTGAGACAGCAGTGGGGAGGCTACCTCTGCTGATACCTGCCGCTTTATTGGCTTTGATAGTTTTGGGGATTCTGGAGATAAAATATATAAGACACGGTAAAGTTAACTATTGGACCAAGATCTCGACCACTCTGATGATAGCGCGCGCTTCATCTGCCAACTGAGACAGCAGTGGGGAGGCTACCTCTGCTGATACCTGCCGCTTTATTGGCTTTGATAGTTTTGGGGATTCTGGAGATAAAATAAGACACGGTAAAGTTAACTATTAGACCAAGATCTCGACCACTCTGATGATAGCGCGCGCTTCATCTGCCAACTGAGACAGCAGTGGGGAGGCTACCTCTGCTGATACCTGCCGCTTTATTGGCTTTGATAGTTTTGGGGATTCTGGAGATAAAATAAGACACGGTAAAGTTAACTATTAGACCAAGATCTCGACCACTCTGATGATAGCGCGCGCTTCATCTGCCAACTGAGACAGCAGTGGGGAGGCTACCTCTGCTGATACCTGCCGCTTTATTGGCTTTGATAGTTTTGGGGATTCTGGAGATAAAATATATAAGACACGGTAAAGTTAACTATTGGACCAAGATCTCGACCACTCTGATGATAGCGCGCGCTTCATCTGCCAACTGAGACAGCAGTGGGGAGGCTACCTCTGCTGATACCTGCCGCTTTATTGGCTTTGATAGTTTTGGGGATTCTGGAGATAAAATAAGACACGGTAAAGTTAACTATTAGACCAAGATCTCGACCACTCTGATGATAGCGCGCGCTTCATCTGCCAACTGAGACAGCAGTGGGGAGGCTACCTCTGCTGATACCTGCCGCTTTATTGGCTTTGATAGTTTTGGGGATTCTGGAGATAAAATATATAAGACACGGTAAAGTTAACTATTGGACCAAGATCTCGACCACTCTGATGATAGCGCGCGCTTCATCTGCCAACTGAGACAGCAGTGGGGAGGCTACCTCTGCTGATACCTGCCGCTTTATTGGCTTTGATAGTTTTGGGGATTCTGGAGATAAAATATATAAGACACGGTAAAGTTAACTATTGGACCAAGATCTCGACCACTCTGATGATAGCGCGCGCTTCATCTGCCAACTGAGACAGCAGTGGGGAGGCTACCTCTGCTGATACCTGCCGCTTTATTGGCTTTGATAGTTTTGGGGATTCTGGAGATAAAATATATAAGACACGGTAAAGTTAACTATTGGACCAAGATCTCGACCACTCTGATGATAGCGCGCGCTTCATCTGCCAACTGAGACAGCAGTGGGGAGGCTACCTCTGCTGATACCTGCCGCTTTATTGGCTTTGATAGTTTTGGGGATTCTGGAGGTAAAATATATAAGACACGGTAAAGTTAACTATTGGACCAAGATCTCGACCACTCTGATGATAGCGCGCGCTTCATCTGCCAACTGAGACAGCAGTGGGGAGGCTACCTCTGCTGATACCTGCCGCTTTATTGGCTTTGATAGTTTTGGGGATTCTGGAGATAAAATATATAAGACACGGTAAAGTTAACTATTGGACCAAGATCTCGACCACTCTGATGATAGCGCGCGCTTCATCTGCCAACTGAGACAGCAGTGGGGAGGCTACCTCTGCTGATACCTGCCGCTTTATTGGCTTTGATAGTTTTGGGGATTCTGGAGATAAAATAAGACACGGTAAAGTTAACTATTAGACCAAGATCTCGACCACTCTGATGATAGCGCGCGCTTCATCTGCCAACTGAGACAGCAGTGGGGAGGCTACCTCTGCTGATACCTGCCGCTTTATTGGCTTTGATAGTTTTGGGGATTCTGGAGATAAAATATATAAGACACGGTAAAGTTAACTATTGGACCAAGATCTCGACCACTCTGATGATAGCGCGCGCTTCATCTGCCAACTGAGACAGCAGTGGGGAGGCTACCTCTGCTGATACCTGCCGCTTTATTGGCTTTGATAGTTTTGGGGATTCTGGAGATAAAATATATAAGACACGGTAAAGTTAACTATTGGACCAAGATCTCGACCACTCTGATGATAGCGCGCGCTTCATCTGCCAACTGAGACAGCAGTGGGGAGGCTACCTCTGCTGATACCTGCCGCTTTATTGGCTTTGATAGTTTTGGGGATTCTGGAGATAAAATATATAAGACACGGTAAAGTTAACTATTGGACCAAGATCTCGACCACTCTGATGATAGCGCGCGCTTCATCTGCCAACTGAGACAGCAGTGGGGAGGCTACCTCTGCTGATACCTGCCGCTTTATTGGCTTTGATAGTTTTGGGGATTCTGGAGGTAAAATATATAAGACACGGTAAAGTTAACTATTGGACCAAGATCTCGACCACTCTGATGATAGCGCGCGCTTCATCTGCCAACTGAGACAGCAGTGGGGAGGCTACCTCTGCTGATACCTGCCGCTTTATTGGCTTCGATAGTTTTGGGGATTCTGGAGATAAAATATATAAGACACGGTAAAGATAACTTTAACAGAGCTGGCGATTTCTGCTGGGAACTATTACATACACCTGTACCTTCCCTTGGGAATTTACGGGGTCGATGTTATGTGAAAGTAAGGTAAACTCACCAACAATCTCCACGGCGTGTCTCACAAGGCCACTGGTGGGAGACAACTGTACGGACTCTTCCGCCTCTTCTTTCAACTCGTTGGCAAACGCTTCGATGCATTCCGTCGATTTTGTCGCGTGCTCCTAATGTGAACAAATTGATAAAATTTTAAATACATAGATTATTTATTATTATATAAGGTCCCATTAAAATAGGTGGAAAATTTTTAACACAGCGTTCAGTAGGTCTAACCAAACATATCTCAACAAAAAAAACATTAAAAATTTAAATTGCCGGCACTCTACAACAAACTCATCCTTTATGAGTAGGTACTTAAATGCGTTTTTCTTTTTTTTTTTACCATCGTCCTTATTTTGGTGGTCTGAATGATTTCTGAAATTTTGTCCACCTATTTTAATGGGACCTTATATTTTTTGTCAATCAGCCATATGTAGCGTGAAAACTTTAAGAAAAGACTTTTCCGCTAATTAAATGTATAATTTAAGGAAAAAATAAATACAAAAAATACATACGAATTTTGTGGATATAAAAGAACACAAAATAATAAAAAAAAATACAAAGTTTCCAAGTAGGCAAAGGGCAGGTAATTTTCTGTTATAGAAGAATCAATATCATTTTGCCATTTTCTTACTAAGGGGTATCATACTATCTAGTACTGACTGGGTTGTGGAGATCAAATAGGCAGTCGCTCTATGTAAAATATTTGTACTCAACTGCCGTAGGGCTGGAAGCCGATCCCAATATGGTTGGAACAAGTCTAAAAACTAAAACCCGAGTACAAACGGAGGACTAAAATTATAATAAAGAAGCTAAGCCGTCGCCAAGACCTTTCATTTGATATCAAACATGTTATGATTTATGATTATCTAAATTTAATTTTTGGCTAGAATCTGACATTTAAATTCCGTCATAACAAAAATTGATAAAATTTATATAGCCTATGTTACCCGCACTATTCTCACGAATCTATTGACATCTCATTTATTAAAATCCGTTCGGTAGTTTAGGCGCTACGATGGAACATACAAATATACATACATAGACTGCCAAAATCATTACCCTTCCTTTTGGCTTCGCCGTAGTCGGGTAAAAAGGTTAGGCAGAGGCTAGAATCTGTCGTGCCGCGTTTTAACACAGGTGATTCAAAGTTATCGATGTCTGCTAAAGATAAAAAAGTGTGATTGCAAAACGATAGCCTGTATAAAACTAGCTCCAAATAGGATTGAAATGTACTGCGATGTACCTCAGACGGAAAAATGGGACCCTTTTTCTCAGGAACGCGTGGTTTTATCAAGCTGAAATTTATATCAAATACTCAGATCTACTCAGAAATACTCAGACCTGTGCATGCCGATGGTCTCTGAAGGCCCTCGTGCAGACGGCACACACGAACACCAGCTCCTCCTAGTATAACTAACAACTAACCTGTGCATGCCGATGGTCTCTGAAGGCCCTCGTGCAGACGGCACACACGAACACAAGGCGAGGTGTTAGTTCTTCTTCGTGGGCTCGTATGTGCATACGCAGGCGAGAGCGACGGGTTAGCTGCTTCAGGCATATGTGGCATTGGAAGGGTTTGATCTGAGGGGAAGACGTTATTTATTAATATCAAAGGGAAAGTAGTAAAGATAAATATTATACTATGCTATCAAAGTCATCAACGCTGTCTTGTATGGATCAGAATGTTGAGTCACAACAATTATGACTGAAAGGCATTTGCATGTGGCTGAGATGAGATGCTAATAAATCCTAATCCTAACTAATATTATAAATGCGAAAGTAACTCTGTCTGTCTGTCTTTGCTTCACGCCTAAACTACTGAACCGATTTGTGTGAAATTTGGTACAGACATAGTTTGGAACTTGAGAAAGGACATAGGATAGTTTTTTTTTTTTTTCGCGAGATAAACCAAAAATCTGCCGGAAGTCACTATTCCACGCGAACGAAGTCGCGGGCCAAAGCTAGTAAATAATAATACGAAGCTTTAAAGTGAACGCCGGTGACTCAGAAGTTATCGGGTACGTATTATGGTATGGGCATGTGTTTCGGGGAAAAGAGTAAAATGATTGATGAAAGATTTGACTATAAATTCTTATACTCATCCACATTCATAATCGAGAGGAAGGCTAAAGAAACAGCGGACGGACTGTGTGAACAATGATATCGGTTTACCCACGGAACAGAAAGAACAGGGGTTTACCCTTGTTTCGCCGAACAACTTTTGATATAATGTAACTTGTTCGAACAACGTTTAAGAAAATAATCATTTTGTATAATATCGGTTAACATTATTTTCATTTCATCAAATATTTATTTGCGATAACAACGTTTGCGCTATTGATCAAAATGTATAATGTTCATTTGGGTTCACCCTTGTTTCGCCGAACAACTTTTGATATAATGTTACTTGTTCGAAATTTGCGATAACAACATTTGCGCTATAGATCAAAAGGTATATAAGGATAGAATTGGTTTAGTTAAATTAGGTTAGGTTCCCGCTAAGTTTTTTCTTCGTGTTCCTATAGTAGGACCGTCTCGCGACAGTATCCTTTATGGGCGGCATGGGCACCGGGCCGTAGGCCGACGAAGGAGGCCGGCGGAGGCCCGGCACTTCGGGGACAGAAGATATTAGTGTTATTTAATATGCGAGCGAAGCGAGCGCGCGTCATGGAGTACATGCGTTGCATGTATGAGTGACGTCATTATTATTATTATTACTAGACATTGGGGTGATTCATCCACTTAGCGGACATGCAACGCATGTACTCCATGACGCGCGCTCGCTTCGCTCGCATATTAAATAACACTAATAATATCTTCTGTCCCCGAAGTGCTGGGCCTCCGCCGGCCTGCTTCGTCGGCCTACGGCCTGCTTCGTCGGCCTACGGCCCGGTGCCCATGGCGCCCATAAAGGATACTGTCGCGAGACGGTCGTATTATAGGAACACGAAGAAAAAACTTAGCGGACGACTAGCAACAGCCATTCGAAGTGTCTAGTCGTCCGATTAACAGATGAATAAAATGGTTAGGTTAGGTTAGGTAAAAGAAAACATTGTAAATATGTATTTGCATTTTTTTTATTTTGAAAAAGTAATCACTTAGACTAATCTTAAATTAAATGCGATCGCTTTGAGTAAATCTAATTCTGTGTACCTAACTGTCATTTGAAAATTCGGTCAAATTATATTATTTCAAATAAAATTAGTGCATTTGAAAATTCGGTCAAATGATATTATGTATTTCAAATAAATAACTATGCTAAATAAAAATCGACCAATTAATTATTCGGTCAAATGAATAATTATGCGAACTGACTTTATGCTAACTGAAATTAGTCGAAGTGATTTTCGACGAAACGTTGTTATGCCAAACAAGGGTAAATCATCCGATATCATCCTTCACATAGTCCTTCCATCGTGTCTTAATCTCATCGTTTAGAAAGGAGGTGACTGAATTGAGATGACGAGTAAAAGAGTTTGGAAGAAGAACACTAATACTATTTACCTGTAAATGCGTGACTCCATGCTCATCCAGTGTCTGTTTGTCTAAGAACCGTTTGTTACACGTTACACACACGTATCTTCGTGTGTCTGTGTGCGTACGACTGTGTTTCGTAAGGGTGGCCCTGCGGGAAAAAAAAATGGTCGAAATTGAATTAAAAACTAACGCATGAACACAATATAACAACAGGTCTGTAATAAAAGCATTAGGCAGATAAATGTGGTGTTAGACGCTAGAATAGAATAGAATAATGTTTATTTGTTTGAAAACATGGTATAAAAAGATGGTAAATAAAATACAAAATAACAAGTTTCGTAATTATATTATGTTTGATAGACCAGTCCTTGTTACCTGAGGAAGAAAGTCTTCCCGCAGCCCTCGACGGGACACTGCCACCTCTTCTGCTTGTCATGCTGGAAGTGCACGTGGTCGAACAGCTCCGTCTCCGTAGCGAAGGTCACGTCGTCACACTCCGAGCAAGAGTAGCGGCCGTCTGTTCGGGATTGGTTCGATGTTTCGTGGAACTGCCTGGGAAGTGGAAAGTATTGGAATCATCATCAAAGCCAAAGAAACTAGTGTCGTCTTAATTATTACGTCGTAATTTTCAACTAGTTAACTTTGTACAATAGGGTAATTGACTGACTAAAAAAAATATGGTTCTGTTTAGTCCGTTAGTTAGATTATCGAAAAATATTGGATACATGTTTTTTGTTTTATCAAATAAATAAAAATTTACGAAAACAAAACGGGTCCAACATCATGAGTGGGCTTGTGACGTCACTTTATATCGCGTCAAAAAATTAGTGTCCAATATTTTTTGGCGGCGCAGCGGTGGCCCAGTGGTGTCGGCCCCCGACTTACGAACAGTAGGTCGTGGGTTCGAACCTAGGCTGCATTACTTTGTGTAATTTATTTCATCACCGCTGCTATCAAAACGGTGAAGGAAAACATCGTGAGGAAACCGGCATGTCTTAGAACCAAAAAATTCGAAGACATGTGACATCTACCATGCCGCACTGGGCCCGCGTGGTGGATTATAAGCCCATCCCTCTCCTAGAGAGGAGGCCTGAGTCCCTGCAGTGGGAACATTATAGGCTGATGATGATGATGATGATGAATCTTTTTTGGAAATCTATCTGACGGACTAATTAGATTTTTTTGTCAACTACCCTACTATGTTCACTGGTTAGGTCGCCTCAGTGAGCAGAAATGCGGGCACAACTAGTATGAAAAATACTTACATATGGAACTTGAGTCTAACTTTGGATGTGAATGACTTATTACAGTTGTGGCAGGTGACCACCTGAGGGTCAGAGGTCGGTTCCCGGTTGCGACGCTTTCGGGGAAGCTGAAATGTAAATAGAACCAGTATTTTTATCATCATCTGCCGAGCCTTTCCCAACCATGTTTTTTGTTTTTTTTTTGGAGCGAACGAAATCATCGAATGACTCCTCCCGCTCTGGGCAGAGCGATAGGGAGTATCAGACTTCTACTGACTAAAAACCACCCATGTTCCTTCTAAGCCCTTTGCGTCGAGGCCGCGGTATCTCTTTCGAACAACCCGCAACCCCGGCTCATAACCTTTCCCTACCTAGCCTCTTCTGGTTATACCGACGAGATATTATTATTATTAAGGTTCCGTACCTCAAAAGGAAAAAATGGAACCCTTATAGGATCACTCGCGTGTCTGTCTGTCTGACCATTCCCCCACCCCTTATCTCCGAGACTAAAATTTTGAAAAAAAAAATACAGAAATTAGTTCAACACTTATAGATTACAGGAAAACCTACAAGGAGTCTATGGTGCTAAAATAACATGGAAAATCTCTCAATATCTACTACTATGGTACGGAACCCTTCAAGTGCAAGTCCAACTTGCACTTGGCCAGCTTTTTATTTTATTTTTTTATTTGGTATATTATGCGATGTCTACTTACCGTAACAAGAAGATCATTGTCTGTAGATATATCAGGCGGTCGGGGGCGTCCCTGAGCTCTCTGTAACCAAATAATACTTTTATAAATATCAACCAACATAGATACAAATCATATGATCATCATCATCTGTAGACCCTCTTCTTAACTACGTAGCGGTCGTGGCGTGCCTAGGGGCCGACAATCATCATCATCAGTCTACAATGTTCCCACTCAGGCCTCGTCCTCTCCAGGAAAAGGATGGGCTATAATCCACCACGCGGGCCCAGTGCGGTTTGGTAGATGTCACATGTCTTCGCATTTTTTGGTTCTAAGACATGTCGGTTTCCTCACGATGTTTTCCTTCACCGTTTTGAGAGCAGTGGTGACTGGGTTCGAATCCATGACTCACCACTGCTCCAAGGAAGTGTATTGTTGATATATAAGGTCCCATTAATAAAATATAAGGTGGACAAAATTTCAGAAATCATTCAGACCACCAAAATTAGGACGATGGTAAAAAAAATAAGAAAATTGCATTTAAGTACTACTCATAAAGGATGAGTTTGTTCTAGAGTGCCGGCAATTTATTATTTTAAGTAAAAAAAAATCACATTATTTAATGTTTTTTTTTGTTTAGATGTGTTTGGTTAGACCTACTGAACGCTGTGTTAAAATTTGTCCACCTATTTTAATGGGACCTTATATAATTAGCGTCACTATCGCCCACTGACTTAATGCTATCGCCCAAATACTCAAACGTCACTCAATTTTAAGTAACCCTCAAAACTCCTGCTATCTCTGTCACTCTGCGTTAAAGTAACAAAGACAGCACGAGATTTAAGTGCAACTTAAAATTGAGTGACGTTTAAGTATTTGGGCGTAAGTCTCAGAGAATAGGTAAGATTAAAAAAAGAGGTACCTTCAAGAAGTCTTCTTCAGTAGGTATACAAATGAGGTTGCCCAGGTCTTTAGACTTCCGTTTCCGTCGTTTACAGCGATGGTTTGACAGGCCCTCTAAGTTGGCGAATACTTGACTGTGTGCCAGAAATTTAAAGGTTAAACTCATAAGTGATTAGCCAAACTATAACATCACGCTTCTATTTTCCGAAGGATTAGGCAGAGATGTACCTACACAGTACACCCACATTTTGCTAGTTACGTTTAAAACAGACTCTGTGGCTGCAACTGAGAAATTCCTGAAGAAAAACCTCAATAGCACTGTGTCCGGCTCGGGAATCGAACCCAGCACCGCATTCTCAGCAGTCTGGCACTAGACCAACGAGGCAGACAAAGAACTATATCGAGGCAGTCAGTGAAAAGACGAAACGGGGTTGGGAAAGTACGTGAACCTTTTTGTTTTTCTAAAAGGGTTTATAGATATTTACATACCTGCAATTAAAACATTTGTGTGTCTTCTCAGTTCCACTATCCTGCCCGTTTTCTTTAACCTGAAATTAAGGGTTAATTGAAGGAAAATAAAATATAATTAAATACACTCGAGAGCAATGAATCCGGGTCACTTAAAGAATGTTAAAAATCTCGGAAACTAAAAATGATAGGTTAATGCAATAAATTGTATTTAATAGACAATGTAATACTCCTTAAATGAAGGTATTAAAACTTCTTAGTTATTGTAAAATTATATCATAAAAAAATCAAATTTGAAAAAGGGCCACTTTCGAAGATGGAACTACGTAATTACAGCATTTGGTTTTGCTTTTGTTTGTAATCTGTCATTTATGTGGGTACATAAACCATGTTGATAGTGCTCTATATTCATTATTCAAGCTGAAATTATGTCGCTTACGCCTGAAGAATGCACCAGAATACTTACAATGCTGGAAACCGGCCGGAGTCAGCACGATACAGCCAGGACTGTCGGTGTGTCGCTGTCAACAGTACAAAGAGTTCTCCATTGAGGTATATGTACTTCGTACTAGAGAAGCTATTTCAAACAAAATAATGTGCGCGCACTTGATGACAGCGGGGCGGGCGGGGGGTGTCATGTTCTCATAGATTACTAAATTACTATCAATACGTACAGATGCGACATAATGTTATTATTCGGCCTACTTGATATAATATTGTACGTATGTACTTAGAAAATAAATAAAAATGTACTTAAACTGTAACAATAATTTTTATTTTTTCTGTGATTGAATGTTGATGGCTGATTCGAGTGCGATACATCATTAAGAAAGTTACAATGTCGAATCACACGGCGCCGAATGTTTGCGACAACGAATACTGTGAGTACGATAGCACGCACCGACGCATACCGTTACAACTGTTGGAAATAACTAATACGAGATAAAGTTTAACAACGGTTTATTATCCGGTAAAGGTTTTGCAGAACAGCGAAACACAATGCACGAGACTTCGAATCACGGAACAACGAATTCACGTTACCACAAAAATCGTTACACCGAAGTCTCGTGCATTCGTTGTAACGGTACGCGTCGCTGCGTGCTTTCGTGTTCACAGTATTCGTTGTCGCAAATATTCGGCGCCGTGTGATTCGACATTGTAACTTTCGTAATGACGTATTGCACTCGGCTGATTCAGTGAATGTTGATTCAAATTTACAAATACTTCTTTCCTAATTAAATGCTTTAGGGTGTGACATATAACTAAAATCACATTTCGAGGCAAGACTTCCACCACATTGCCGTATTAAATTACGTATGATAGATGTTTGAAGTGGAAGTTTATAGTATAGTCAAACTTTCAATACAATCTTCACATTTAAACTTTTTTGTTAATTGTCTTGATACATATGCAAATATTATCTAACCTACTATCAATTTTGACTTACATGTAGAGGATTCGTGGCCAAGCATTGAATACGTCGATAGTGTCAGGTCTGTGCATGCTAATGTTTTATTCTTTGACTTTCACGTAAATATGGCCGCCACGATGACACATTGCAATTGAAAAAATATTATTAAATCAAATGTGTTTTAAAGATAATAGTTATATTTTAATTACTTGTGATTTTTACTTGTATTTCTTGAATTATTTGTACAGTATCTCAATGCACACGAAGGCATATTTTAGAACAAAAAACTTCACTCAAATATGTCACGTCGCAGCAACCGCTCGGCATAGACTAAATGAGGTTCAGTGCACGCACCGAAACGTGTGTTACAAAAAATCGAGTTGAGGTGTCTCCTCTAGTACGAAGTACATTATACCTCAATGGAGTTCTCCGACGTTACGAAGAAACTGGTTCTAACCTACGCAGACCAGGAACGGGCAGAACCAGGTGTACCACAGCACGAGAAGACCGATACTTGGTGAACACCATGCTTCGAAATCGCTTTCTCACAGGAACTGAACTCGGAGGAAGTAACCCAAGTGCATGGACAGTAAGACGTCGGCTTGCTGAATCTAACTTAAAACCCCTTAGACCTGCAAACGGCCCTAAACTGGAGCGTGGGCATCGTATTTCAAGACTAAGATATGCCCAGAGCCACGTAAATTGGAGTATTGAAGATTGGTCAAAAGTTATGTTCTCGGACGAATCAAAATTTATGCTCTACAAGCACGATGGAAGACACAGAGTGTATCGAAGACCAGGGGAAAGATTCAAGCAAGCATGCATCGAAGAAAAAGTAGCCTACGGTGGTGGGTCTGTACTTGTGTGGGCCGGAATTTCTTCTGAAAGTCGCACAGAGCTGGTGATCATAGAAAACGGCTCTTTAACTAGCGAAAGATATGTGGAAGAAATCCTCAATGATCACGTTGGTCCATTTATGGTCAATTTAGGTGAGGATGCTATATTTATGCATGACAATGCCCGACCTCATACAGGTAGGATTGTGAATGACTACCTGCAAGAGATGAACATTACTCGTATGGAGTGGCCAGCGCGCAGCCCGGATATCAACCCGATCGAGCATGCTTGGGACGAGCTAGGCAGATGCGTAAAACAACGAAACCCTCCCCCAATCACGCTTCGTGAGCTCAAAATTGCTCTCACAGAGGAATGGGAGAATATTCCCCAAAATCGTATAAGGAACTTGGTGTACGCAGTAATGGAAGCACGAGGAGGCAATACGAAGTATTAAAATTCAAGAAAATCGTAATAAAGTTCAAAAATTTCATGTTTCCTATTTTTGTTTTAAGGAGAGATCAGCAGTTTTTTTCTTTATGTAATTTTGTGTTAATAAAATGTATGGTGACTCATATTTTTTTTACTTTCATTTAAGGAGTATTACATTGTCTATTAAATACAATTTATTGCATTAACCTATCATTTTTAGTTTCCGAGATTTTTAACATTCTTTAAGTGACCCGGATTCATTGCTCTCGAGTGTATTTTTCAAACAAACTATAATTCAAATGAAAAAAAAGACAAACTTAGGTTAATCAATCAACATTAAACAAAGTTTCATCATACCGTTGAGGAGTTCTCTCGTGAGGAGACTTTTTTTTTTGAAGGTTGGGAAATCATCAATATTCATCTCTGGGCAGAGCTATAGGAAGTGTCAGACTTCTACTGACTAAAAACCACCCATGTTCCTTCTTAGCCCTTTTTGTCGAGGCCGCGGTATCTCTTGCGAACAACCCGCAGCCTCGACGGGAGGCTTACTAGCTTGGGATCGAAGCTAGTTTTGTCTACACAATGCCAGAATAACCCTTATTTAAACTAACTTGCAATCCTAACTTGAAAAACTAGCCTCGTGTATCCCGGCCATAACTTCCGAGCCGCCATAAACTTTGAACTGAACTATCTGACCGCAAAACACGTAGTTTCTTACCTTTGCACTACACAGCAGATTCTCCAACTCCTGAGTAGCTTCAGCATCAGCAGTCTGAACGATCCAGATCTCATCCTCGCTGCTGTCCAGACATTCTTGCTTTACCTCCGTTTTTATGATGGTTGGCTCCGGCTATTGTGGAGGGAAAGTATGGTTGGAAGATTTTTTTTATGAAGCTTGACCTGTCTTGTTTCAGCCATTTTAATTTATTTTTAAAGCCGCGGCCACGCATTTAACATGTATTAATTAATACCTAGTATCATCTAGTAAATATCGACGACACGGTTGACGCAGTGGCTAAGCGGTTCGATCCCCGCACGGAACAAATATTTGTAAGGCCTACAGATAGTTGTTCCGGGTCTGGGTGTTAGTGTATGTGAGTTTAAATGTTTGTAAACGCACCCACGATACAGGAGAAATTCCTAGTGTGGGGCAACGTATTAAAAAAAAAATACAAACAGTTTGAGACAAAATCTTCTAAAGCGTCACATTTTCATTCTTAAATTATAAGCTATAGTTGTACAAATGAATGTGATTTCACCCTTTAAGGCCCGGTTTCCACCAAAGCGAAGACGATCAGAGCGGAGAGGAGATGTGCCAAATTCGACCAATCACAGCAAGGGCGAAAGATGTAAACTAATATGATTGGTCGATTGAAAGACCAGATGTAATGTGATTGGTCGATTGAAAGAGCAGATGTAAATTTTAACTAATGTGATTGGTCGATTGAAACAGCAATGTAAATTTTAACTAATGTGATTGGTCGATTGAAAGACCAGATGTAAATTTTAACTAATGTGATTGGTCGATTGAAAGAGCAGATGTAAATTTTAACTAATGTGATTGGTCGATTGAAAGAGCAGATATAAATTTTAACTAATGTGATTGGTCGATTTTCGCACATCTCTCATCTCTGCTCCTCTCCGCTTTAGTGGAAACCGGTCTTGAGTAGGAAGTTTTACTTTTAATGAAGTTTACTACAAATCTGATACACTATTATTTTAAATATCGACAAATTAATTTGTATGTTTAAAATATGTATGGCTAATAATGAAACAATAAATTTCAAATGTAGGAAAAAATGGTGATTTCTAATGATATATTACTAAAAGGCACATAATTTGAAGATGTAAACGAACCAGAGCTTCGGTATTGGAATCAGCCTTTATTTCGTCTGATTTCTCATTCTCTAAAATAATAATCAAATTAATTAATAAAGAATTCTAACGGCCACTAGTCAAAGTGTCCGTTGTACAGACAAGGTGTACAGTCGAACAAGCTAATAAGTATGCAGGCAGAAATCATTATAATTCTAGTATGTATACTGAAAATATTGATTGCAATTTTATTTTATAAAGCGTTTTGTAGTAAGCGACTAATGTCAAACGTTGTATTGATTGACATCAGTCTCTAAATGTATCTGTTTAATCTTAAAAGTAAATATAAGTTAGCTTGATTGTTTTAATCTTATTAGAGTGTGGAAAAGAGATGGAGCTACACACTCTATAGTTCTATACCTTCGTCGCTTTCTCTCAATGGAAACCGAAAAAGATTAAACAATACCTGCTTTATGACGTCATAGTAACCCCAGTGGTCAAAATTACGCTTTTTAAGGCATTTTAGGGTCCGTTCACACAGTCCGGTTCGGAGAGGAGAGCAGATTTTTATCACGTTTAAAACAGAGTTTTGAATCATTGTAATAAGATTAATTTTTACAAGTAACTTCTTTTGTTTTTGAGAGTATTTGTTCTTGTGCTCTTGAGCGTAGTGATGGTGACATGTAAAAATAAAACTTATTATAATGATTCAAAACTCTGTTTTAAACGTGATAAAAATCTGCTCTCCTCTCCGAGCCGGTCTGTGCGAACCATTATGGGGAGAGCGCTTTTGTTTAGCGCTCCCGCCAAACGTCAGACTTTTTGTCGGGCCGATTTTTTGTTCGTTATTTCTGACCAAAAAAAATAGCACTCCGGGAGTGCCGGCAGAAGTGAAAACTTCAATATTAACTTTCAAACTCGCGTCAGGGTCACGTGATGCTGATCGAAAAATCGTAACATCACGTGACCCTGACGCGAGTTTGAAAGTTTTTACCCATACAAAAAAAGTGCTCAGCGCCGCTAAAGAAGTTTTCACTTCAAAAATCGGTTACCTATTTTTTACGAACAAAGGGGTTTGAACTTTTTTGTATGGAAGCTGAGAGCTGACATAACGACCCACCGCCATTTTGGTATTTTTTTTCATACCGCAGCCCACGATGAAAGTGGTATGTATGGATAGAGGATATTTAGACGAACAAAAAATGTACTGAAAAATGGTACCCCAAAGTGTCAGCAAAAATAGACGTTTTACGTGTCTACAGGGGTTGAATAATATTATTACGGTTTATTGAAAGAGAGTACACACATTACATACTACTAGGAGCACGAGAAAACTATTATAATTAACCTGGGAACTATTATTTGGATACAATTTAACGCCTATAAACGTAATAAGTCTATTTTTAATGATTGTCGTTGTTCTCAATTGTCGATCTTTACCTTCAAATATCTCAGTAACGTGACACTTTGGGTACCATGTTACTGGACATTTTTTATTCGTCTATATGTACTCTATCTATACATACCACTTTCATTGTGGGCCGCGATTTCGGAAAAAAAATAAAATGGCGGCTAGGTTGATATGCCACATCGGTTCTATCCCCTTTAAATCGGCCCGACAAAAAGTCTGACGTGGGCGGGCAGCCTAGGACATTAAGTTAGCTTTTGACTTGTGAAAGAAACAACGGGAATAACTACCTTTTTTATCACCATCATCTTTTTTACTGGAACTTCTAGTGCGAGTAGCGATAGGTGATGATGCTTTAGCAAGTGTTTCTTCATCATCTGGAGACATAAAACCATAATAAATGACCAACAACGATAACGTGACGTAACGTGCCTCGGAAAGCACGTTAAGCTGTTGGTCCCGGCTGTCATTTATAGATCTTTGTCAGTCGTTACAGGTAGTCAGTGACCTGGAAATCTGACAACCAGTCTTACCAAAGGGTATCGTATTACCCAGTATAAACTGGGTTGTGGAGGTCAGATAGGCAGTCGCTCCATGTAAAATACTGGTATTCAGCTGCATCCGGTTAGACTGGAAGCCGACCCCAACATAGTTGGGGAAAGGCTAGGCAGATGATGATGAACGATAACGTGACGACTAACAGGGCAGAGTGGAAGGAAAAAACGTGTTGCGGCGACCCCAAATGACATGGGGTAAGGGCAGGAAGACGATGATGATGATGATGATGAACAGACATCGAAATTACTTCTTTATAGCTATAGCTAGCTGTGATATTAAGCAAAGGAGTACTAGTTCACCAGGGCCTGGGCCTGCAGTCTCTACACTAATAACGACAAAATCGCTAACTTTCGATTGCTAATTACCAACGAATAAATTCGGTTGCAATAATGATGCTTGCGAGAAACGCATCTTGGATGTAGAGACTTGCTTTACTTGCAAGCATCATTATTGCAACCGAATTTATAACAGGGGCTGCAGTCTCTACACTAATAACGATGCTACGAATGTCGCTAAGTCGTAAAATCGTAAACTTTCTTTAATAGATTTTCAGCTTTATTTCAACAGCATAAATAAGATTGAAAATATAATAAAGAAAGTTTACGATTTTACGACTTAGCGACATTCGTAGCGTCGTTATTAGTGTAGAGACTGCAGCCCCTGTTATGTTAACACACATAACATAACATCACGCCTGTAATCCCCGAAGGGTTAGGCAGAGGTGTATCTAATAGTACACCCACATTTCGCCAGTTAAGTAATACGGGGCGAGTCTATTGCCAGTAACTAGTTACAAATCCAGACTTCGTGGCTGCTACTGAGGAATTCCTGATAGAAGAAATTTCTGGTCGGGCAAATTGTCATTGGGTTTTTAATTACAATTTGCCTGACCTGGGATTAAAACACAAGACCACATTGTCAGCAGTCGATTGCGAAGACCACTAGACCATTATACATTCAGTGAAATATCTCCCCGGTGCCCATAAAGACAACGTCTTGAAGCGTTTAAAATGAACAGTCTGCGCGACCGTCGACTGACGCAGGATCTAATGTTCTTGTACAAATTAGTTAATAATAAATGAGACTGCAGTGAATTAGTTGAGCGTATCGGACTAAAAGTACCATACAATATGCCTAGGTATCCTATGACGAACTTATTCAACACTGAAGGATCTAACACAAATATTGAGGTAAACTCGCCACTTAACACTCTGTAGAGAAATGAATTCTTTTGTCAAATCCTCACCTGATGTTGACATTTACCATGACTCTACAAAAATCTTTAGAACCCAATTACTGGATTCCCGAAAATTGCAACACAATATTTTACTAGTTTAGTAAGAGTAAGAATAATTCTTTTAGATTTAGTTTATAATTTTTTTTTTGTTGGTCTTCGTATGATCTCAGTTTCGATCTCATTTTTATAGATTTTTATTGATTTAGCAGTAATACTTAATTATGTTGTTTATGTTTTTTTTTTCGTGATTTAGTCATAATTAGTGCGTAAATGTATAGCGCTTTTCTTTCTACGTTTTTACGTTACCTATGTCTTGTAAACGGGTGCGCCAAAGTTCACCTAAAATTTCAACTCCGATAATTGGAAATCCGAAAATGTTCTTCCTAACATTTTTCATCCTAACAATCGCAATTCCTAACTTCTCTGTCTCTAATGTTTTAATTCCGAAGCATTCGACTTCATAATGTCTGTAGCAATAAACATCTATTACACTATTATTTGTTTTCCTATATTTTCTCAACTAACCATCTTTTACACTATTATTCAAAGTCATATTTTTTTTTTTGTTTATATTACTTTTTATTCATAATAATCAGTATTATAAAAGGTCCCATTAAAATAGGTGGACAAAATTTTAGAAATCATTCAGACCGCTAAAATAAGGACAATAGCAAAAAAAAATATAAGAATAAGAAATAAAATACCTACTTTTATAGGATGAGTTTGTTCTAGAGTGCAAAATAAAATCACTTTATATATAGTGTTTTTTTTTTTGTTTAGATGTCTTTAGTTAGGCTTACTAAACGCTGTGTTAAAATTTGTCCACCTATTTTAATGGGACCTTATATACTATGCAAAGATATCCATAGGTTAGGTTAGGTTAGAACTGTGACCAACTACGCGCGAGCCGAGCGAGCGAAGCGAGCGGTGCCGCGGCAGCGGCCGGCGAGCGCTACCTCGAAATTGGTCGCGAAATTTTTCTAAGTATTTTTTTCATAGTGCCCCCAAGACGACACTCTGACCTGAATTTCATTCATTTATTTTATTTCAAGACAAAAATCAGTGAAACGACCTTTAATCATTCTAAACAGTTGTATGAGTGAAAATATTATGGTAATTATGTTTAGGAATAAAAGCGTTAGGATAAAAAACAGTAGGAGTTTAAATATATTTACACTAATGATATTATGAATTCCAATTTTCGGAAACATGAGTGTTATGAACATCGTCGGTAGGACTACAAATAGTATGAATGAAAACTTTAGGATGAAAAATTTTAGGAAGAGTGATCATTCGGATTACAAATCGTTAGGAAGAACAATTTCGGATAAAGAACTTTAGGTGAGCCAATATGGACCCCTTGTAAACTCATAAATGTAAGAAGTTACTACTTATTGTACCTAGTTAATTTTCTAGAGCCACTTTTTAATTTTAAACTTTGTTTTTTTTTGTGTTATCACTTACTTTTGTCAACGATGGTTAACCAGTAATTGGCGACTGTGTAAGTCCAAGACTGTAAACCTATATAATATTACTAGCTGACCCACGCAACTTCGTCTGCGTCATATAAATATAGCTATAACCTTTCTCGATATACCTATCGACTATCCGACATTAATTAAGCTAAATCGTAACAAACAAAAATCTTATCTTTCCTCTTTATTAAAATAGTTTAGATGGTTTAGATTTTAGATTAGCTTGGATTATATTAAAGTGTGAATTACTATAGGTATCTTTTACCTACTGTTTTATATACTATAACACTCTATACTTGTAAACATTATGATGCAGTTAAATATTTTGACTTTGAATTTCCCGGAGGCCAGCCAGAATCCCCCGTAGGCCGTACCTACATTGCGACGCGCGAATTATTTTGCCGCGCGGATGTTTTTACATTGCGATATCTTCTAAGATATTTGTTTAAACTGTATAGAGTAAAGGGCACAAATATTCTATATTAAATTTCCGTTCTAACAAACACATTTATTTAGATATAGATTAATACCATATGGGTTAAATAAGCTTTGCAAAAAATAATTCTTTTTAACCTAACAGTTTAACAGTAAAAAAAGATTACAGTGAGTCAATCTTAAAAGATAGATATATGCTGTCGCGGACTTTTTTTTAGAACTTTTAAAGAGGAACAATTCCTTCATAGATGATATTTGCGTAACTTGAACCGTTTTCGCAGCGCACGCAGCGGAAGCTCTCAAAAAGGAAATACCCTTTCCCGTTTTTGTAACATTTTTCATTTATGCTCCGCTCCTATTAGCCGTAGCGTGATGTTATATAGCCTATAGCCTTCCTCGATAAATGGACTATCCATCATAAAAAGAATTTTTCAATTCCAACCAGCAGTTCCTGAGTTTACCGCGTTCAAACAAACAAACAAACAAACAAACAAACAAACAAACAAACAAACAAACTCTTCAGCTTTATAATATTAGTATAGATAAGATATGTTGTACACAGAAGCTGTTGGTAAACCTAATAATAAATAATAATAATAGACCAGCGGGGCGTGAGAATCAATACTAATATTATTATTTTACCTTTATTCTCTTCTTTCACAGCGTCATTTTCTTCTTTCAATCCTTTTTGGGTTTTAGTTTTCTCGTGGGCTGCCTTTACATGGGCTTTCAGCCATTTTAAATTTGCATAACCTAAAACAATAATTAATTACGAAAGATTGACCAGTATATAGGCACATTACTCGCAGAACGGATGACCGATAGGGCCGAAAAGTTCGGGGACCCGTTGGATGCCGCACGGGACCGGTCAATGTGGCGACACCTACGGGAGGCCTATGTCCAGCAGTGGACGTGTTTTGGCTGAAATGATGATGATGATGATGACCAGTACCTATATAGTGTGGATCGGACACCCACAGTAAATTAATTAATATTTGTTTTGACCAGAACTTGAGTCGCATCGAAGGCGTTGGTAGTTGCTTCGGACAGGTCCCGACCCGGTTCAGTGCAGGTGGAGTTGCATAAAGAGCAGGTCAGGAGGTAGGCCATGATTTGGGAGAAGACTCCGCAGTCGCTCTCCGGAACAAGTTGTATCTGCAGTGGCTGATCTTTCTTCGAAGTCGCTTTAGAGCCTTCCAGGTGGGCCACTGCGATTGGTGACCCTTTGGGAGCTTGCTCTGCAGGCTCAGCATAGTGAGCCAATTCATACATTTATTCTTCTAGTGTAGCCTCGCACGGGTGCAAAAACACACAAACACTAAAACCTTCCTCTTGAATCACTCTATCTATTAAAAAAACCCGCATCAAAATCCGTTGCGCAGTTTTAAAGATCTAAGCATACATAGGGACAGACAGCGGGAAGCGACTTTGTTTTATACTATGTAGTGATAGTGATAGTGATGATAGTGATGTAGTGATAGTGACTATAATTTAATTCGATACCAGACAAGAACAGAGCTAGAATATACGTACCATAATTACACAGTGGACACGGAAACACATCGCCATCCTCCATGTCATGTTTGTGGGTCTCACAGTGATCAGCCACAGCCGGCAGATCTGGAAATATTTGTTCACAGAACCTGCAAAGTAATTGCATGTCAGTTTGTTCATGAAGGTTTTACTTATATGCCCGTCGGGGCTGCGTGTTGGTCAAAAGAGATACCGCGGCCTCGGCACAAGGGCTAAGAAGGAACATCGGTGGTAGTCAGGAGAAGTCTGACACTCCATTTCCAACCCCCCCCAAAAAAAAAGGTTTTACTTATATCTTCAGATGGAGGTTCATGGACGGTTCAGATCTCAAGTGCGGCGTATCTCCACAGACAATTGGCCACCTTCCATCTTGCGCTGCATGCCCTGACACCTGCACACTTGACGATCTAATGACTGCATCAGCCAGCGGAGTTCGCATAGCTGAATATTGGACCAAAGGGGTTTGAACTTTTTTGTATGGAGCTGGTATATCGACCCACCGCCATTTTTATTTTTTTATTAAATCACGGCCCACGATGAAATTGGTATGTATGGGTAGAGGACACCTAGACGAACAAAAATGTCATGTAACATGGTACCCCAAAGTGTCACGTTATCGAGATATTTGAACGTAAAGCCATATCGGTTCTATCCCCTTTATTTAATGAAGATTTGCCCACGACACGCTAAGAAGCAGAAGAAGAATGCGAATTCCTTTGGCTGATGCAGTCATAAGATCGTCAAGTGGGCAGGTGTCAGGGCATGCAGCGCAAGTGGAAGGTGGGCCCAGTCATCCCCTCGGTTATCAACTATGCTGTCCGACAGAAAAGCTGATGCAATTTTTGCACATAAGCCAGTCCTTATGTGCAAAAATTGCATCAGCTTTTCTCGTAGAAAACAGATGTCGTTTTTAAAGTCCCAATTATGAATCGTGATAATTGATATTTTGTTATATGTTTTGTTTTTTGGGACTGGCCCGCCACACTATTCCCAAACCACTGTAACGCCTGTAAGCCAGAATCAACAGTGGCGACCCCAAAAAAAGCGCCGAGACAATGAAGTCCGACGAAGTACCTGAGAAACGATTTTAACTGTCTTGGATCCCGCAACGAAATTAATCAGAAAATAATGGCGGAGGAATAGAAAAACTTAATTTCCACTTCCCTCCATATCAGCAGAAGACAGAACAGAACAAAGGAAATATAATAATTATGGATATTTACCTGCATTTCAATTCAGTAACTTCATTATCATCAACTTGATATTTCCCCAGAAACTCTTTGACCTCCTCATCAGCCTCCTCCAAATTGTCTATGATATTATCTATTTCCGGTTCCGGCTCCACAATCTCTACGTCGCTCGAACTACCCTCTTTATTTTCATCTCTAATTATTATGACGTCATCAGATCTATTGTCTATGGGTTTGGTGATAATTTCTCCGTCAGAACCAATTTCGACTTTAACAAACTCGTCTTTGTCTATCTTGTTTATGGTCTCTTTAGGTTTCCCTAAATGCGTGAAATTGAAGTTTTTAACTTTTTGGAAGATGTATTGCTGATTATTTCTAATTACAAGATATTCATCAGGATTTAAGAATTGGTTAGCGCTTTTCATTCGACAAGGAGTGAAATTTTCGTTGAGACAGCATTCGCAGATAATTTTCAATTGAGTCGACATTTTCTTCTGCGGGGAACACCTGTGTAACCTTTGGTCTTCGTTATCAAATAGATACAATTTATCCACGTTATTATTCACATGTTTTCCGCAAATAAAACAGATTTGGCTCTCACTTTCTCCGATCAAAACTCCGTCCATATCGATATAGGAAAATGGCTTGCTCCAGTTCTTATGAACTAGTCTAGAAGGGTCAGTTTTCCGTACATGTCTCCTCTCGCTATAACCCTGGTCATAAGGCAATGACGTCATCGGGGAGTCTTTAAACATGTTCAATATCTCCTCCCGAGTGTAAGACAAATTGTCGTTCCTCTGATAATTATCATCATAGTTCTTAAAATTGTCCTTTATCAAACTTTTAGGAGATTTATTTCTGGTTGTAACAGGGTTCAAAGTCGCGTAAGTTTTCGTGTTATTAGCTTCTAAATATTTCGTGAACTGAGCTTCGAAGCCGGACGTATTATTGCAAACTAGTTTGAATGGTAAGGAATTGACGAAGCTACATTTAGGACTAGAGTTTTTACTTGACCATCTAGACACGGGACTTTCACATATATTTATCTTTTCTGTTTCATGTACACCGATATCATCAAAATCTACATCAGTGATATCATCAGCGTATTTAACAAAAGGTATTTTTTCTGCTGTAAGATCTACCAAAGGGTCATCGTTGTCAAAATGAATTTGGGATGCCCGGATTTGAGTGCCATCGTCTAGGATGTAGACCAAGTCGTTGGCTCCATCATTGGCGTCCAACATTGGATCAAAGCTTTGTGTGAGGTCGTCAGGTAGGTTCTGTTCAGCGTTGATAAGGAATTCGTAGATATTTTCTGACAGTGAGACGTGTTGGTTATTGGTTATCGAGTTTATGTCTACTTCGTAACCTAGCAGGGTTCTGAAATGGTGAAATGATTGTTGGATAGGTATAAATGTTATTTGTATGATGTACACTTACAGTCACGGGCACTAATATGTACGTACACAGTTACACACTAAGTAGCGGTGGCGGCTCCGACTTACAAACAGTAAGTCGTGGGTTCGAAGTTTGAACCCAGGCAGGCGCATTACTTTGTGTTATTTTTTATTTCATCACTGCTCACAAAACAGTGAAGAAAAACATCGTGAGGAAACTGGTATATCTTAGAACCAAAAAATTCGAAGACATGTGACATGTACCAACCAAGCCGCACTGAGCCCGCGTTGTGGATCATAGCACATCCTTCTCCTAGAGAGGAGGCCTGAGTCCCTGCAGAGGGAACATTAAAGGCTGATGATGAAAGGTGATAGCCGGCAGTACGTCTGGACTCCCGAAGCTGCATTACATCCGTCCACGCCACTCAATCCATTGTTACTACCCAAAAAAACTTACCTGGCCTTATCCAGAAACATCTGGAAATTATCATCTGGTTCTATTTTGAGTGACACCTCCTCACCCGTCGCATTATCCATGTACAGGATCAAAGGTGCTTGCGCCTCCGTCATTATTGACTAAACTGAAACAAAATAATTTGTCATCTTCCCGCCATTTTTTATTTAGGGTGTGGGAATCATCAAATGACTCCTCCCGCTCTGGGCGGAGCAGAAGGGTGTGTTAGACTTCTACTGAATAAAAAGAAAAACCGTAGTCACACGTTATAGGTACCAACCTAAACACTTTAATACCGTGTGACTACGGCTTTTCTTTTTGTTCTATCCTGAAAATCTTGTTTCATACTTTTTCAGCGTCGTTTTTTTTGTCGTAGTCGGGTTTTAGTTTTTTACTTTTTTTATTTAAACAATTTTGGTGTTAAATATTTTTTTGACTCTTGACTTTTTGTCCGCTAGAGGGCGTGATTTTAAATTTGAGCAATATTTTGGAAATGTACAAGTGAGGCCCTTTTAAATGATACCAAACACGGCGTGTTTATCTCCATTTTTATTTTTTAAGCCTTACTTTTTGACCGCTAGAGGGCGCCAAATCACTTTTTGTGACATGTCACGTAGCCTATGTTCAGCGGAAAATGAAGACGGTTCTAACGATACCTCATATGTCGAGTTCCGATAAGTAGATTAGAAGCTATGAGGGAACAGATGAAGATACACACATACATACATACATACATACATACATAGCCAGTCAAAATCATAACCCTCCTTTGGCTTTGCCGTAGTCGGGTAAAAAACCACCCATGTTCCTTCTTTCTTTCTTCGCAACGCGCTTTTATCTTCCATTCTGTCCTGTGAGTCGTCATGGCATCATTTACCACGATACAGGAGAAATTCCTAGTGTGGGGCAATTGAAAGAAGACATGCTATGATTTACTTCTTTCTCTTTCTTCTTTCCTTGTCATTCCTCACACAATCAATCAAAATACCGGTTACAGCAGCCAACCTCAATGGAGATTAGCTGGGTATACTAATATTATAAAGCTGAAGAGTTTGTTTGTTTGTTTGAACGCGGTAAACTCAGGAACTACAGGTTGGAATTGAAAAATTCTTTTTGTGTTGGATAGTCCATTTATCGAGGAAGGCTTTAGGCTATATAACATCACGCTACGACTAATAAGAGCGGAGCATAAATGAAAAATGTTGCAAAAACGGGAAAAAGCTATCGCAATATAAAAATATCTGCGCGGCACAAAAAATACGCGTGCAGGTCGCAATGTAGGTACGGGGGATTCTGGCTGGCCTCCGGGAAATTCAAATTCAAAACATTTACTGCACCGTAATGTTTACAAACACAGAAGTACTCAATAATATAAAATTCCCTTCCGACCACAGACTTTTAAGAGCCTCACTCGATTTAAAACAGCCAAAGAAAGATAGAAAAAACTACAAACCTTCAGCTACAATACTATTAATATCATAAACGGGATATTTACCATGTTTGATTGTTGTTTCGAGTTCCCGATATTTCGGCGCTGTTACAAGCACCATGATCACGGATAAACTGAACTGCTTGTAACAGCGCCGAAATATCGGGAACTCGAAACAACAATCAAACATGGTAAATATCCCGTTTATGATATTAATAGTGGTGTCAGTGACCATGTCAGTTTAAAAACTTATACTTCAGCTACAAGTCTAAAAACTGACAATGAAATTAAAAGTTACGTGAAAAGCCTGCAATCACGTCTAGAAACCAATTTTAAAGAGACCCTGAGCATCCAAAACTACTACAACACTTTAGAAGAATCCGTGATGCACAGTTTAAGCACAAGTAACCAAGAGAGAAAACAACAAAAAATATTTAGTAAAGAAACTGAAGAACTAATAGAGAAACGCACACAACTAATAAAAACAAAACCCAAAGATAATATCATAAGAAAGGAGCTAAGTGAAGTATTCAAGGTAACCAACAAATCTATCAACCAAGACTATAAAAAGCATAGACAGGACATAATCACAAGAAACCTTACAAATCATAGAAGTACAAAAAGAGCCTTTAGAGACTTGAAATTACAAAAAACATGGATACAGAAGTTGGAAAACAATAAAAGAGAAACAAAAACGAGAAAAGATATCATTAACCATGCTACAAATTTTTACAGAGAAATGTACAAGAGAAAGATACATAACGATACCCCACAAACACAAGATCATAGTGATTCTAGAACAACAGTAAACCCAATAACTGAAAGAGAAATATATGACCACATTAGAAAGCTAAAAGATGAGAAAAGCCCAGGACCCGACGGTATAACCAACGAAGCCATTAAATTAGGAGCACCTTGTCTACTCCACCATTTTACCAAGCTCTTCAACATGATATTAGATGCTGAGATAGTGCCACAACAATGGTGCACTTCAGAAATAACACTAATTTATAAAAAAGGCAATCCATTAGATATAGGCAACTACAGACCAATTAGTCTGATGACAAGTACATACAAATTGTTCGCATCTATCATCCTAAGCAGAATAGCACCTACAATTGATGACTCACAACCAATAGAACAAGCAGGTTTCCGTTCGGGTTTTAGTACAACTGACCACCTACAGGCACTGGAACAAACAATGGAGAAGTACAAAGAATTTAACAAGCCTTTATATCTAGCATACATTGATTACAGTAAGGCTTTCGATACAATTAGTCATAACTCAATCTGGGAAGCACTGAAACTCTCCAACGTCGATGGAAAATACATAAACATTCTGAAGAACATATATGCTAACAGCACCAGTAAGGTAAAACTAGAAACAAGAGGGGACCCAATCAAGATTGAAAGAGGCGTGAGACAAGGAGACCCCATCTCACCAAAACTCTTCATAGCTGTTTTGGAAACTATCTTTAGGAAGCTAGACTGGACTCACAAAGGTATTAAAATAGGCAAGAGATACCTTAACCATCTAAGGTTCGCAGACGATATCGTTATACTGGCCGAAACCGCACACACTCTAGAGGAAATGATATGTTCATTAGCCACGGAAAGCTCCGAGGCAGGTCTGGAAATGAATGCAAACAAGACTAGAGTAATGACGAATAGCTATGAAAAACCAATATGGGTCAAGGGAAATCGCATAGAATATGTAAAAACGTATACATACCTAGGAAAACAAGTGACATTCAGCAAAACAAATAACGAAGAGGAAATACAAACGAGAGTAAACATCACATGGCAAAAATATTGGTCACTAAAAGAAATCCTAAAAGGCCACTACTCCTTGAATCTCAAGAGAGTAGTAATGGACACTTGTATACTACCCTGCCTATTATACGGCTGCCAAACATGGGTTCACACCGACAGAACCAAGAAAAAAATTACAACCACCCAGAGGGCAATGGAGAGGAGCATGCTAGGAATTAGAAAGATTCACAAGGTACGAAGTACAAAAATTAGGGCAAAGACTATGCTGACAGATGCTCTAACACAAGCACTAGCACTAAAGTGGCGGTGGGCAGGACATATCGCAAGGCTCACTGACGACAGATGGACAATACGAGCCACTAACTGGAAAGGACCGCCAGGGAAAAGAAAGGTTGGAAGACCATACAAATGATGGGCAGACGACATAGCCCAGACTGCTGGCACAAGCTGGCGAACCCTTGCCAAAGATCGGGAGAATTGGAAGCGGATGGAGGAGGCCTTTACCCGATATGGGACTACATCTCCAAAAGATATCCAAACAAATAATACTACTAACTAGAATAAGACAAACACTAACACAACTGTTTAATGAGATACTATACAGTGAATATATCCCAGATCAATGGACGAAGTCCACTATAGTTCTACTCCATAAAAAAGGAGACAAAGATAAAATAGACAATTATAGACCAATTAGCTTGATGTCCAATATTTACAAACTTTTTTCTAAAATTATACTAACCAGACTCACTCAAAGACTAGACGAAGAACAGCCTAGGGAACAGGCAGGCTTCCGAGCCAATTTCTCTACAGTGGATCATATGCATGTCGTAAAACAAATAGTAGAGAAATACAATGAGTACAACAAAACATATTACATTTGTTTTGTAGACTACAACAAGGCATTTGATTCCTTATCACATAACTATATATATAAAGCCTTGGAGAATCAAGGCATCGAAAATAAATATATAAGAATTATAAAGGAAATATATAGTAATTCTACATCAAAAGTGCAACTGGAAACAACTGGAGAAGAGTTCCAGATACAGAAAGGGGTTAGACAGGGTGACCCACTGTCTCCAAAACTCTTCTCTGCTGTATTAGAAGAAGTCTTCAGGCATTTGGAATGGGACAGGAAGGGATTAAACATCAATGGAAGCATGCTATCCCATCTACGGTTTGCAGATGACATTGTGCTGTTTGCAGAGTGTCCCGGGGTTTTACAGGAAATGCTAGAACAACTCGCATTGGAGAGCAGAAAAGCTGGCCTGACACTGAATATCTCCAAAACAAAGGCAATGACTAATAGTCAGAATAAACAAGCTCTACAAATACACAACCAACAAGTAGAATATGTGGACGAATATATTTATTTAGGCCAGATCATAGCACCACAATCACAGACAGACAAAGAAATAAGACGAAGAGTCAATAACAGCTGGGCTCGGTACTGGTCTCTAAAAGAGATAATGAAAAATAAATCTATACCTATGTCCGAAAAATGCAAGGTGTACAACACATGCATCTTACCGGTGCTCACATATGGATGCCAGACCTGGGGCTTGACAAAGTCACTCAGCCAGAAATTGAAAGTGTGCCAACAAGGGATGGAACGTAGCATGCTACACATTAGGCTGAGAGACAAATGGAGATTAACCAGAATAAGAAAGGCCACCAGAGTGATTGATGTCTCTAGAAAAATTAAGAAATTAAAATGGCGCTGGACAGGACATACAATTAGATCCTCTAGGGACAAGTGGACTAAGGAAATGCTATTCTGGTACCCGAGAGATGGAAAAAGGAGAAGGGGAAGGCAACCTAAAAGGTGGGAGGATGACCTACCACAAGGATGGCGTAGATTAGCCAGGGATCGAACCCAATGGCGCCTTCTGGAGGAGGCCTATGTCCGAGGACAACCTGGTCACGATTCAGATGCTGACTGATGTTATTAATAAGTTAATTTTACGTAAATAATAGATTGTAAGCATTAGAATAGGATTTATACATGTAGACCAGTGAACAAAGGCTAATTTAATTTAATTTAATTAATTTTAACACAACTAACACTTATTGCATTTAAAATTTAAATATTGTGAGATTAGAAATAAAAGGCTTATTATTATTTCCTTTATTTAGCTTTACACAAACTTATTACATTTTTAAATATTTCTCATAAAAACAATAAAAAAAAACATTTAAAAATATAAAAAATTGTAGCCCACCGGTATCGGGAACAGGGTCCAAGCTACCGGCGGTCAGGGCTCCAGAGAAAGGAACCTCCTAACAATACGAGCCGTATCCAGGAGTACCGCTCTCTGTATCAAGCCCTTGATCCAGCTGCCTAACGAGAGCCTCCTTAGATGTTGTTCGAGGCTCTTGGCAATTAAGCCATTGGCTGTAACGACTATCGGCACAATGATTGCTGAGTTCACATCCCACATGTCGACAACCTCGCGAGCTAAGTCAAGATACTTGATTTGTTTATCTTTCTCAGCTTTCACGAGGTTCTCGTCATGCGGAACCGTTATGTCAACAATCATTGCGCGCCGCTCTGATCGATCCACCACCACTATATCAGGCTTATTGGCTACAATAGTCCTGTCAGTGATGATGGATTGATCCCAGTACAATGTGATACTGCCATTTTCGAGAACTGGGTCGGGCACATACCTGTAGTACGGCACCTCCGATTCCACAAGGTTGTATTTCAGAGCAAGTTGCTGATGGATAATCCTGGCTACAAGGTTGTGTCTATGCAAGTATTCTCCGTTAGCCAGACGAGAACACCCGGAGATAATGTGACGGATTGATTCGCCCGGACGGTGGCATGCCCGACATATGTCAACCGTACCGTCCTTCACAATAAATCTCCGGTAGTTATTCGTCATCATAACTTCGTCCATAATTGCACAGACAAAACCTTCGGTTTCTCCGAAGAGTTCCCCGGAACGTAGCCAGGCTACGGACGCCAAGAAGTCTACATCGGGCCCGTGCAGGGCCCGGAAAAAGCGTCCGTGGAGCTCCTTGCTCTGCCATACCTCCATGCGGTCGTTAGTGTCAAGCACTACAGGTTTGCGCCAGTTCTCTTTAGCCAAGGAGAGCGGGGTGAGGCCCGTGTCCACCGCGACAACATCTCGATGCATCCCCACGTCGGCTTCCAGGAAATATTCCCTGAGACTGCATATCTCACGATTGTGGAGAGTCTTAGCATTTAAAAAGCCTCGACCCCCACACTTCCGCGGGATATACAGCCTCATAACCGAAGAACGTGGGTGATGCATTCGATATGTCGTCAACAATGAACGAACCCGCCTATCCAGGGCGTCTAGCTCTGTTTGAGTCCATTTGAGTATGCCGAAAGAGTACATCAAAACCGGCATGACCCAACCGTTGAAGGCACGCACCTTATTTCCGCCTGATAAAAGACTATTAAATACCTTTCTCAGGCGGCCAAAGAAGCGCTCCCTCAACGATTGCTTCATGTCGGCAACGTTGATGCCCAGCGCTTCCGACATACCCAAATACTTATAGGTTTCGGTTGCTGAGAGGGATCTAAGATTTATGGAATCCGTGAGCTGGGTTCCCACGGATTCCACAATCCCCCCTCGTTTTACATGCATGACCGCACACTTCTCCACCCCGAATTCCATCCTGATGGCGCTACTGAAAGCTTCAGTAACCTTCAGTAGCTCCATCAGTTGCAAATCGTTGGGGGCAAAAAGTTTTAGGTCATCCATGTAAAGGAGGTGAGATATAACCTGACCATCTCTCTTCAACCGATAGCCTACACCTGAATCCTCCAGCAGCGTGCTAAGAGGATTCAAGGCTAAGCAGAACCAAAGAGGACTCAAACTGTCACCCTGAAATATACCTCGCTCTATCCTTATCGGCTCGCTATTCCTCTGGATTTGTCGACACCCTGGATAGCGAAGAATTGTCCTCCATTGCCCCATACACGACATCAGGAAGGTGCGCAGGGTTGTATCAATTTTATACAACTCTAGCACCCTCATGAGCCATGTATGTGGCACCGAGTCATAGGCCTTCTTATAGTCTATCCAGCATGTCGACAAATCCTTTCGGGAACGGCGAACCTGCTGGCTAATGGCCATATCAATAAGGAGTAGCTCTTTCGTACCACGGGACCCGTTCCTACATCCATTTTGAGAAGTAGACATGATAGAATTGTCATCAATGTGTTTGTTAATTTTGGTTCTCAAAATGGATGTAAGAACTTTATAGACTGTCGGAAGACAAGTAATCGGTCTATAATTTTTGGGTTCCGCGGTACTACCTGATTTATAGAGCAGGTGGGTTATACCTGTTGTCAGGAATTCGGGCAGCGACCCTGACTCTAGGGCTGACTGGAAAAGGGTTGCCAGGCGAGCGTGCGACCTTGTTATCCACTTGATCCAGAAATTGTGCAGTCCGTCCGGCCCTGGAGATTTCCAGTTAGGCAACGGACGGACTGCACGAGCAACGTCTTGGGGGCTGATAGTGATTGCCCCCATTTCTGATACTGGATCACACGCTCGCTCGACATCTCGAGTCCATTCACCCTCAGTATGGCTGACAGGCACCGACCAGATGCTGCGCCAGAACGAACACATGGCGTCATCATCCGGCAGGAGCGTGTCAGCCACACCTTGGTCCAGTCGCTCCCAAGCCCTATAAACCCACCTTTCATCCCTTTGGAATGTGCGATTCTGAGTGTATCGCTCCACCCTTCGCTTATACCTACGGATACGGCTTGCCCATGCACACACTTTCTGCTTCCAGAAGTCAATGCGTTCTGTGATACGGAACATGTAGTCTCGAGGACTGATATCAGTCCCCGCAAATGCCCGCCTCACAAAACGCATCACTCGAGGGCGACTGTTGCCCTCCTGGAAGCAGATGAGTTTGCCGATGAATGCTCTGGCCTCAGTAATGCGTCGTTCAATCCTGCACTGCCACGCTGGTACAGCTGCTTTCGGTCGTGTAGCTCTGTCATCTGGAAATTTGACATGAGCTACACGACATGCCGTTACAGCCGCGCAATACAGGATTGAATGAGCATCAGTAAGGTTTTCGCAATTGTCAAAATAGCTTGACAACTGCGAATCCAGAACAGCCACCAGCGCCCTATTTTTATTGTGCATGGGCAAACGAGGTAAACGCGGTCTAAGTTCGGGATTCATGAAGCGATATTCCCGAACCGCACCCTCCAAAGTACTCCTTATTTCCTCATTGCACTGGGTACTTACATCAGTAACCATGCCATTACTCACGTCGTTTTCGTGGTTAGATGTTGTTGTTGTTGTAGACTGTGGAGGTACCACAGCCTGCGACGGTGTAGCAATGACATGGCTACTCTGCATTTCAGTTCGCAGGCGACCAAGCACAGTGTCATCCAACATACGATTACGCTGGATGACCCGTACCTGATCCGACAATCGTTGCGCCGACACGTTGACAACTGGCTCAAGCACCTGAAACAGAGAGAGCATCCGAACACGGTACGCGGTCAGGTTGTTTCCTCCCTCTGTAGCCCCATAATATGCGCGCATGACGTTCTCATTTATGGACTGAGTCCATCTCATGCGCGACACATTTCCACCGGCAGCGGGGACCCTGTTCGGGGCCGGTTGGCCTCGAGGTCCCAGGCCCGCTGGTGGCCGTCCTCTTCCTCGTCGTCCGCGCCGCGGTGGTGATGGTGATGGCGGCGGTGATGGTATCGACGACGACGGGGAGAAAAACTCATCGCTCGAGCTCGACGCAACTGCAGCTACCGGTGACACGGCGCTCACGGATGTGGCGCGTCCCGGCGGCTGCGAGGCGGAGCTGAGCGACGAGCCCGGAGATGGTGGGTGTGCCTGCTGCAGTCTTGCTCGGCGTCTGGTCAGCATTGGTGACTTTATTTCGACATTATTTTCTGTTGTGTCTGTTTCATTTTCGGTGGTATATTTTCAGTCCAGTAAAACGGTTTTTTTTTTCTTTCTCATTGTTTGCTGATGGATGAGTGGTTTCCAGGATTGATGGGCCGGTTTTATTGAGGAAATTCGTTAAATTTTAATATTAAAATCGGACACAGAAAAAAATTTGACTTGTCACTTTGACACTCGAGCCACAGATATTATTATATTATTATTATTATTATAATGTTTACAAGTACAGGGTGTTATCGTATATTTAAAAGTAAGAGATACCTATAGTAATTTTCACTTTAATATAATCTAAGCTAATCTAATTATAGAGAGGGAAGATAAGATTATTTGTTAGTTACGATTTACCTTAATTTATGTTGGATAGTTGATTTATTGAGAAAGGTTATAACTATAAGCTATATTTATGTGACGCAGACGAAGTTGCGCGGGTCTGCTAGTGATATATAATCCACAAGTGAGTGCATATAAACTAGAATGCACACTCTTTTCCGTTACTCTTTTTGTCACATGAACCGCAGTCTGACACAATCGGTGTAACATCAGAGGCAATGGGTGAACATGCTTTTTGAGGCACTGTGATAAATTTGTCCTTTCTATAAAACTAGTATTCTGGTTTTATTAAGTATGTTTTGTATAAAATCAACCACCGCTATAAAAATGTATAACTAGTTTCAAGATTTAAGTTTTGTCTAAGTTAAATCTTGGTTTCTAGTAAACATGTTTGAGAACAGCAAGAGTATAGATAGATAGATAGATAGAATACTCTTTATTATGTACACCAAATTTCCAAAAAAACAATAGTAAAACATTTTACAAGGGGTGACACAATGGGCGGTCTTATCGCTTAAAGCGATCTTTTAAAGACAACCTTTGGATGGATATATGGAAGAAGGAGAAACAATACTGCAGGTAGCCTGTGGTGTACCATTTACATAATTATATACAATAAATACATACATATACATACATAAATACATATTACACTTATATAAATTTACATTATAGACAAGTGCGAAGAACTAAATTAAAATAGCTAACAAAAATTTAAGCCTACGGAGACAGATACAGTTTCTTTATCATGCTTTTAAAAATTGGCAGAGATTGAGCCCGCCTTATAGACACAAAAACCATAAAGTAAGAGTAAGTTATAAAATAACTCATATTATCAAGAAATCAAGAGTAAAACTATCCAGAATTATCAAAAAATGATCAGTAAGAGTGAGAGTAGTGCTCACTTAGTCATTTCAGCTGAAAGACGTCCACTGCTGGACATAGGCTCACTTAGTAGTGAAGTATAACAGAACTATATATTATATCTGACCAGGTGTAAAATTACTGGAATGTGTGTGTGTGAAAATAAACCTGGATAATTGTTAGGTAGTAGGTAAGTAAGTGCCAAGTTTAGATTTAAAACCAATTTCAGAATATTCTCACTTTCCTGAAGTTTCAAGAAAATGGTTAATAAAGTCTAATAAAAGGTTTTAATAAGACAAAACAAGTTCGATAGAATCCATTTTATCAAATTCCTGTAACAAAACAAATCAAAGTTTCAGGCAGGAAATAAAAATGGGACATTAAAATTTGAAACAATTAAAGTTTTCGTGGTTTTCGTAAAGTAGTTTAATTATTCTATACTTTACTCTAAATAATCATTTCCAGCCTAGCCATTAAAAAACCAAAGCGGGCTTATGAAGTCTGACACTGGCCACCAAATAAAATAAATTTAAACGGCCAGTGACAATTTATTACCGGCACATATTTTTGGCCACCACAAAAACGCGGTAAAATTGAACAAATATACAGTAAACGAGGAATATCTTACCAGCTCTTCTTTTTCCACACAAATATCGCCACTTTCTTAGAACCACTGGCACTTCTTTAGAAAAAAAAACAAATGAAACAATGTTTTTATCGCCATTTGTGTCAAATTTCAAAACAAAAACACTGAATCTGAAACATTCCAATACACCATAGACTTAGTACTATTTTTTTAATAATTTTACTTTTTACTGTGCATTACTGTACGCATCAGACATTGATGATACCGCAATGTATGCAAAAGTCTAATATTGTTATAATCAAAAGAATCAATGAGAAATAATTAAGTACAGCTTGGCAAAAAAGAGTAGAAAATCCGGGGGGCGCCACTGTGCTGTTCATATGGCAACCCGTTGTGACCGTATCGCGTAACAAGCTATCGTCTTGATACTTTTATTACTATTTTTTTATACTTATTTATATAATGAACCAGAATTTATTCTCCTCATGTAACTACCTAAAAATAAATATATGTTAGTAGCACTGTTTTTTAAATTTTCTGGGATTAAAAAAAGGCGTAGAAATAATTATTGTAATTTATTCTAATAAATCTTCCAACTCTTTTTTGGGACGACCTTTTCTATGTTTTCCGGGTGTAGAAAATACGCCTTTGTTTCGATCTCCTTCCAGGACGACTCTTCTTATGGTGCTTACTGATTTACCTAAAGTGAATAAATAAATATACATAAAAAAAATGCATTTTGCTTTAATAAATAACAAATTAAAAATAATACATTTTTGGTACATTTGTAATTCTAATGATATAACAAACAGTTATCACCTTGAAATCACATTCAACAATAAAGTTATGTAGAAATCGAATTTAAATTCACATAGTGCACAGTACGCCACTCAAGTATCAACATTAATCTGACACGCTATACCAAGGTAATGTCAGACAAAATGTAAACATAACCTATGTGCTCGATGATTGTTGTTCAAAATTCCACTTATTTCGTATGCAAGCAAGTCAAAACAGAATGGGGTTCATAAATTAACACTTAATTCATCTAAAAACAATAAAACAAACAGTTACATACCTGTCATTTCAGCGGTTCTTATGTAAACATCGTTGAGATCGGAGAGAATGGTTTTGGCCTCTTTTTCTGCCAAACATCGCCTATATACCTTATAAATTATCGCTCTGCCAGCACTTCGGATGGTTTTATTCATTTTGTATTACTCTACGTTGCTTTAATCACGTTTTTAGGGCACAATTATAAATTTAATAAACTTTCGAACTTTGTTTACACCAAACGTCATAAGTTTTTAATTGTTGCCAGCAAACAAAAAAATTAGTTCCATTTCTAGACTTTTTTGCCAAGCTTTTCTTGCGCACGGATTACATTGTTATCGGGCATGTCAGGAAAAGCCAATGACTAATAAAAAGTATGGACACGAAATACCTACAGAAAAAAGGTGCATACCTACGGAACATAAAATGGCTGCCAATGCTAGGGTTGTGGCAATCATGAAACATAGTACTACTGTAACGAGTATCGATACTATTATTACGAGTATTATTAGATATCACGGTTGAATTAAAATGAACAGTCCGTTGTAAAGTTGTAACAGAAAAATATGAGTAAATTTACTTACCTACAACCACTTTGAATAAAAAAAATTCTCAGGTATCGGATACCTGAGAATAAAATTTATTCAAAGTGGTTTTTCTGAATACAATAAATAAAGAATACTTTTTACCCGACTACGGAAAAGCCAAAAGGAAGGGTAATGATTTTGGCAGTGTATGTATTATGTTTGTATGTTCCAGCATAGCGCCTAAACTACTGAACACTTGTTCTCCCCACCACTGCGATATTTTTTTTTTGTTCTAGACCATACCTAGGAACCCCCTAGTTACGGAGATATTGGTCAAAGTTCCAAATATTTCAGTTGTTTTTGTAAATACTAGTTTTTCACGTTATAACTTTACTAAATTGCCTCCATCACCCGTTTACTATTCATAGCATCCACTAGCCCAATGTGTTGCTACATTGAGTTTTACCGTAAAATATGATATTTGACCCCAATAAAAAATCGTTTCCCAGCAAAAAAATTGCGTAGGGGGGTACTTAGTTTGATGTTTCTGTACATCAAACTAAGTACCACCCTTGCTTGGTTGACGGCTGTGTTATGGGTTAATTTACACCCTGTATACGTATAGATTGCGGTCAAACAGTTGTCGCGGTTAAGTCTTTGTTATTTACTCGTATTATATAACAAACCAACATTAAATTAGAATGTAACTAAAACTCAACTACGAATTAAATCGCAAACTAATAAGATCCTAGTGAAGAACAAATCTTCTAATAGTAAGAAGATTGTTTCTATTATGATTGACTGACTGACAGGCGGAGTAAAATAAAAGGGGACTTTGTTTCTTGTCGCCAAAATTTGTATTCGTTACCAAGTTGTATCACATAGATCTATCGCCACGAAATATTTTCGTTCTCAGATAAACAAAAAGTGTTCAAAGATATGAATGATCAAATTAATGTTAATATAATAATGTGTAAAATATGAGATGGATCACCAATAAAATTGTAGTGCAATATAAAATTGTAGGGTTTGTCAAACCCTATTATTCTACTGACTAAAAACCACCCATGTTCCTTCTTCGCTCTTGTGCCAAGGCCGCGTTATCTCTTTCGATAATCCTCAGGGCGGTCCCGCGCCCTGACCGGACCTGGCACGGTCACTCGAACAGATATCGTTTCAGCGCAGCGAAGGAACTAGTATCGGAAACTATTACGCAACGGTACAACACTATCCATGTTTGTAAACAAACGAATCAAATGATGAAATAACAAAAAGGTCTCTGGGACGGAAATAAACCCAATTATTAACACTTTAGCAATAAATTAATGATCACTTAGCATTTTTTCATCGAAAATGTATTACTCCTAGATACTATTGCATGAAAACGACTACTAACCTATGCAAAGTCAATTGAGGTTGATTTTCAGTCCTTCTTGCACCACACTTCACAATACAACACGCAGGCATATTGAATTGCTGTTTCCTAACATATACACGCAGTTTAAGAGATAATCTCGTCGTAATTTTCTCACAAATCGCAATTTAACAAAAAGTAAACAACTATTTGACAGCACAACTACCACGAAACTCATCGCCATCTTGTATCACAATATGTCGAAAACGGCACCCTACCTACTATTCTGTGACTCGCATATCCAAATGTTGCCATTGTGAGAAACAACTGAAATATTGTTGTCTCTTTCATCAAATACAATTACTGCATTAGAAAGAACGAACCAAAACTATATTTTACATTCTGTCTCCTATTTCACTCATATTTGTATAAGCAAGTGTGTATATAGAACATCGCGGCGCCTCCATAGGATCCTATCTCAATGGGAAAAGCACCACCTTTACCACGAATAGAGGAAATACATATATAGCCTAATATTTTGTTTAATCTACAGTCTATCAACTCGTAGATTATTTAAAAACTCTGACAGCAGGTTAGGTAAAAAAAAGAAGGAACTCGCAAGTTTCGTAAATATTTAATTAAATTCTTTAATTTAATTTAATCTGTTTTTTTTTTGTTTCAGGAAATGCCCTTTGTGTTGCACTTTGAAGGAGAAGTAATTTGCAAGAAAAGGACAGATGTATGCATATTTATTTGTCATAGTAATTATTGGACCACTTTAAATTTATATAGGGCAAAAAGATACTTTTCTGTGTAATAAACCATGTAAGAATCAATGATTATAATGTTAAATATCAAAGGCTTTCAATACTTACTATCTCAAATAAACCGGGGTGTGAAAGGGACAGAAATATTTTGATTTGTTGATTGACAAGTGAACTGTCATTCATTCGCAATATGGCCGATAGTTTATAATACGGAACATATTATTAGTGCGCGAATATATAATTTGCTATTCCAATGATAATTTGTTTGATGACTTAGTGAGTGTAGTGACGCGGCATGTTTCCCCTTACTCCACCAGTGGTGAAACGGCTGTTAGGGTGGAAAAAGGGCCCTGAAGGTTCTTCTGCAGCCGAAGATAAATGGTCCGAGAAGGCAGTGAAGAGTTTAGTTAAAAAATTAAAGAAAAGCGGAGCTCTAGAAGAATTAGAAAAGGCAATATCTAGCCAGAACAGTCATACTAAATGCGTAACAATTCCCAGGTCAGTTAATTATTGATTTATTTTTTTCGTGATAACAATCATTTGGGAATGACGTTTCCGGTGGCTATTAAATCCTTGCAATATTTTTGGACCTTATTGTGAATGGAATAGAACTGGTTTTCGTTAACCATTTTTATTGCAGAAATTGTTGAGCTAATCAAAGAAACGTTCGTAAATCTTACACAGAAATTGCTACCACATTATGTCTTGAATTTTACCAAACTATCAATTATGAATCTAATAACTCATCACTGGAATTCTTATTAAAATTCTGTTAAATTATTTTACGAAAGAATATTTTTTCCGTAGTCGGGTTATTTCTGTGGGTTATTACCCGGCGAAGTTCGATGGTCGTTCACTGTCATTGACCCGGTAGATCGCGACGACCACCGCATTTTGGTTGCCTAATAGCATATAGGACGCAAAATCTGAAAGGTCAAGACACCGTCAAAACAAATCGAATCCTCATGTCAATATGGCGGACATGTTTTGAACCTTGCAATTTTTTAATTGCAAATATTTCTTTATCGGATAAAGCCAAACGTGTGTTTTTTTGTTATCTCTGTGTTCAGTGTACGTTTTGAAGGACATCCGTATATCCTTTCGTCCTTGAAGGTAAATACGTCACACATACTTCCTCTGTGTTTAAGAATTAGTTTTAACATTACTAATTTATGCGAAAATTACGGTTTCTGGGTGTAAATACGCATTTCGCGTGGTTATTTTGTGAGTGTACAGATATTTTACTTGTATAGGATACCATTATTCATAATTAAATACTCATTGCTACCAAGAATCATATAGGATTTCAACAACATTGGATGTAGGCAAATGTTATTATTATTAGATTAAACAATGCGTGAGGAGTTGATGACAATCATCTGAAGTATTTTGCCGCCAAATTGATACTCATTGACATTTTTCTTTGAAATAACATTGATTTTTTATTATTTACCAATCTGTAGAATTGTTTTTCAGGTCATACTTTTTTGTTTAGTTTTTGGGTTGTGATGACTGATAGAGGAAATTATGGAATCATACTTAGTAATAAAAAGATTCAGAGTAACAAACGTCTATTTATTTAATACGAGAAAATTATACTTTTAGCAAGATCATTGACACACACGTCAAGAGCATATTTTTATTCTTATAAATATATATATCCTACAGATAAACTTGTGCCAGCATTATGATCATCCAACACCTTCTCCTAATGTGCACAGTGGCTGAACCGTCACTATCCACACATGAGTGTTGCACAGTGTCTTGCAAATTTCACCTTAGACAGTGGCTTCGTCATAATATCAGCTAACTGAGTCTCTGTTGGGCAGTAGCTGACATTAACCAATCCTTTCACGAATTGTTCGTGGATAAAATGATATCGCACATCTATGTGCTTCGATCTCTTGTTAAAGGAGCCAGACTTAATTAGTTGTATTGAACTTTGGTTGTCAACATATAAGTGTATTTTCAAGTCCAAGTCTGTAATTTCCTTTAGCAGGGAATTGAGGTACATTGCCTCTTTGCAGCAGTCTGCAGCCGCTATGTACTCCGCCTCGGTCGATGACAGAGCAACAATTGGCTGTCTTTTGGATCCCCATGTTATAGGTCCATTAGCTATCATAAGAACGCTGCCAGATGTGCTTCGTCTTGTCAGAGGATCTCCAGCATAATCAGAGTCAGTGTAAGCATCGATTCTTTCAATGCGGCTATTTCTTTTGAAGAGTATACCTTTATCTTTAGTGCCAATCAAATATTTAAATATTTTCTTCACTTTCGTGACATCTTCTTTGCTGGGATTTTCTACTTTTCTGCTGACTTGATTAACAGCTTGGGCGATGTCTGGTCTTGTTCGAGTGGACAAATACAGTAAACTTCCCACTGCTTCCCTATAAGGGTATTCCTTCTCCTGGGGAGTTTCCTGTGTCACCTTTGCATCGTTACTTCCAGGCGTCTCACAAGGTTTAGCGTTTTCCATACTATATTTTTTCAGCATGTCATTTATATAATTCTTTTGAGTCAACTTGATTCCTTCTTTAGAATTATTTATTTCTATACCCAGATAAGTTTTTGGGTTTTCATTTTTTTTTATTTCGAATTTTGTTTCAAGTTTTGACAGTATATGCTCTATCTCTTTCTTGTCTTTACCGATGACTAGTCCATCATCAACGAATACAGCAATAATAATGGTCTTATCTTTGTTAATAAAAACGCATCTGTCAGTCTTGATTGTCTTGAAACCTAGGTCAAACATTGCACGAGTAAAAGTTTTATTCCATGTGAATGGTGCTTGTTTTAAACCATATAACGACTTTTTCAGTCGGCATACTTTATTAGTACTATCACAGTTAGTTTTGTAGCCAACAGGTACTTTCATGTAAACTTTATCTGTCAGTTTGCCGTACAAGAAAGCGGTTTTGACGTCAAAAGTACAGAAATGATAATTTTTAGATGCGGCAATTGCTAACAAGGTCTTAAGAACAGACTGACTTACAACTGGACTATATATTTCTTCAAAATCCAAGTTGCCTTTCTGCTCACAGCCGCGTACGACTAATCTGGCCTTGTAAGTTCCGTCATCTTTTATTCTAAATACCCATTTATTAGACAATACTTTGTGTCCTTTGGCTTCTTCTTTATCGACTAGTATCCAAGTATTATTTTTCTCGAGCGATTTCATTTCAGATTGTGTTGCCTTCTCCCAATTTTCTTTATCCTTGCCTGATACAGCTTCTTGAAAAGTAAGTAAACAGTCATTACTGTTCTCAGATATCAGCATATTTACACAACTGTTTACAGCTCCTAGCTCATAGTCTTTAGTCCAAGCTGGTAACCTTCTTTCTCTTATTTGCCTTTCACTTGTTGTGGACAATTCAGTTTCAATTTGCATGGGCTGTAACGAGTCTGAAGTAGACGGAGTTGGTTCCTGAAAAGTTAAATTATCGTCGATTGTTTTTTCTTGTAATTCAATTTCTATTTGTTCTTTTTCTTCAGGATCTAGTTGTTCCGGTTGGAAATCTTTGTATTCGACCGCAGGATTCTTGTCAAAATGCATCTTTTCAATTATTTTTACATCTCTGCTAATGATTACATCTTTCTTTTCCGGTACGTAAATTCTGAAGGCTTTTGCGTTTATTGCGTAGCCCATAAATACACCTTCCGTAGCTTTCGGAGACAGTTTTCCTTTACGCCTTTTGTTGAGAAAGAATGCTTTACTACCAAAAACATGTAGGTGGTTTCCACATGGTGTTTTCCAACCCACTTTTCGTATGGTGTGCTACCATTTAGCGCCTTTGCTGGGCTTCTGTTAATAAGGTAGTTTGCAGTGTTCACTGCTTCTGCCCATAAGCTTGGAGGAGCGTTGGAGTCGATCATTAAGCATCTCGCTTTATCCATTAACGATCTGTTCTTTCTTTCGCTAACTCCGTTTTGCTGCGGTGTATATGGTGCTGTCAGTCTTCGTTTTACGCCATTTTCTTTTAGGAACTTATCGAACTCTTTGTTCCTGTACTCACCACCATTATCGGACTGCAGGTTTTGTATTTTCTTTTTTAAAAACATTTCCACTCTGGATTTATATTCTTTGAACTTTTCAAATACGTCATTTTTATTTTTAATAAAATAAATACAGCAATATCTCGTATAATCATCGACGAATGTCACATAATAGCGTGATCCGGCCAGTGATTCTACTTCGAATGGCCCACATACATCACTGTGTATGATTTCCAATGGCTCACTTGAGATACGACCATGGCTTGTAAATGGTAGGGCTGCCATTTTGCCTTTTATGCATGTTTCGCACGTATCCAACTTCACTTGTTTTAATACTAGCCCTCGCATCATCTGATTATCAACCATCATCTTCAGATCCTTTTCGTTAATGTGGCCTAATTTTCGGTGCCATGTCATAGTCTTATTTTCATGTGTAGGAGCCCAATTTGCTGTCTCGCATTGTTCAAAATCCAGGTAGTATAGTCCGTTTTTTCTTTCTGCACTAAGAACAGTTTTTTTCTTTTCCATGATGTAGGCTTTTTCTTTTGTGAATAATACATCGAAGCCATTATCAGTTATTTTGCTGACCGACATGAGATTTGTCGATATTTCTGGTACATATAGTGCATCATTTAGCTTATAATCTTGGTTCTCCTTGCAGACTACTACTTTCCCTTTTCCTTTAACTTGGGTAGTATATTTGTCTGAAGCCAATTTTAGTGTTTCTGATGTGGAATTTATGTTTAAAAACATACTTTTTTCCGCCGTCATATGAGAGGTGCAGCCACTATCCAAACACCACATTCCATCTTTTATATTGGAGTTGTCTAATGTTAAACATACATTAAAATTCTTTTCTTGCTTCTTGTTGTTTGAAGAATTCTGTTTCTTCTTTGACCAACATGCTTCAGTGGAATGACCCTTTTTGTTGCAATTTTTGCATGATAAAGAATTATTAAACTTCTTTTTCTGCTTGACATACAATGCCTCTGAACTTTGTTCACTTTGACCTTGCTGTCTTGCGTCATTTTCTTCGGTAATTTTTATCTTTAAATCTTCGGGACTTGGCAGAATATCTCTCGACTCTATTGCTATACGGAAACTTTCGAAGGTAGTTGGCAAACTGTAAAGCATCATTATGCTAAGCAGCTCTGAATTTATTTTTACATCCATGTCTTCCAACTTTCCTACCACATCCATAAAATGGTTCAAATGGTCTCTTACATCTTCCTGTGGACTCATTTTTTTTAATACCAATTGCTTCAACAATGTAGCTTTTCTGGCAGGTCCAGTACTTTGATGTATTGATTTTAGTTTGTTCCAAACCTCTTTCGACGTGTTACATCCTTTTATCTGTTTGAGTTCAGCAGGAGACATCAGAAGAAGTAACTCAGATCTGGCCTTCAAATCTTGCTTTTTGAAAAAAAATATCTCTTCAGCAGTGGCGGTCGCCGCCAGCTTAGTGTCACCGCTTGCGTAATCCCATAGCTCACATTTAATGAGAACAGCCTGTGCTTGTAGGCTCCAGGTGTCGTAATTACTTTTTGTTAGCAGTTCTATGCATCGAGATGTCGATGCCATTTTTTTTTCTTTTCGTCACTTCGCGTTTTTTCTCCGGCAAATTTTATGAACTACATTTATTATTTTATCACTAATTTAATTGCTCTGCTACCACTGATAGAGGAAATTATGGAATCATACTTAGTAATAAAAAGATTCAGAGTAACAAACGTCTATTTATTTAATACGAGAAAATTATACTTTTAGCAAGATCATTGACACACACGTCAAGAGCATATTTTTATTCTTATAAATATATATATCCTACAGATAAACTTGTGCCAGCATTATGATCATCCAACAATGACCATTCACTTATTGGATACTTGAATAGAGCATGACATCAGTTTTGGTGCTCAAGATTGGCCTTTCACAGTGCTTAATAATAAAAAGATCTATTGTTCAAGAGAGCAATAAACAAGCTGAATATCACTAACTTCTACATAGAACTCCCTTTGTCATGGAGACTAGTCTCCTTCGTCCAAAGAATCTTTATTTATTCTAAAAGAACATACATTGTTCACTTAATAAATATATATTAAATACATATATAAGGTAAAAAATAAATAGGAAGTAAGGCATCTATACAATGGGCTGTGGGTTGTTCGAGGGCTGCAGGTTTTCAAAAGAGATACCAAGGCCCTGGTCACAAAGGGCTAATAAGGAACATGGGTGGTTTTATAGTCAGTAGAAATAATAATATTCCACAACTATCACACAACGCCATCTAGTCCCAAGCTAAGCAGAGCTTGTGTTATGGGTACTAGACAACTGATAAACATACTTATATATTTCTAAATACATACATATTATAGATAAATTACACCCAGACACAGAACAAATGATCGTGCTCATCACACAAACATTTGTCCTGGGTGGGAATCGAACCCACGACCTCCGGCATAGCAGTTAGGGTCACTAACCACTAGACCAGCAGGCCAGTCGAAAATGTGACACTCCCTTCCGCTTCGCCCAGAGCAGGAGGAGTCATTTGATGATTTCCAACTCTTCAAAAACAAAAGGTATCTGTACAATAGATAAAGTAATAAAAAGTTGAGAATTAAATCTATATAGATTATCAGTTTTTAAGGAATTAATCACATTTTATTTATATTATTGACATAGTCACAAGTAGCACTAATCGCTGAGTATAAAATGTCAGACAATCTGATTGAATCAATTAATTCAACCTCTAATATTATTGTTTCTATTGCCTGCCTGCCTCATCAGTCCAGTGATCAGAAGCTTTGCAGCTGGGGTAGTCTATCACTACTACTATTTATTGGATGATTAATTTAATTTTAGAGGTACAGTACCTCGATTACCCGGACTTACTGTTCACGGCTCTAATTACCGTTATTTGTATAACCCATTGTCTAATTGCATATGTGAAACACTAAATAAAAAAATAAAAAGTTATTGATTTATTGTTTGATTTTACTTAGAAATTGATTATCTGGATTTTCGATTATCCGGAATACCCCTAGTTTTAATTGATCTGGATAAACTAATGTCATCATGATCATCAGCCTATAATATTCCCACTTCAGGGACTCAGGCCTCCTCTCTAGGAGAGGGATGGGCTATAATCCACCACGCGGGCCCAGTGCGGATTGGTAGATGTCGTAGATGTCTTCGAATTTTATGGTTCTAAGACATGCCGATGTTTCCTCACGATGTTTTCCTTCACCGTTTTGAGAGCAGCGGTGATGAAATAAATTACACAAAGTAATGTGCCTGACTGGGATTCGAACCCACGACTCACTGTTCGTAAGTCGGGGCCACCACCACTGGGCCACTACTGCTCTCCAATAAACTAATGTGATTGGCCAATTTCCGCACATCTCCTCTCTAGGGGCCATATGGATTGACTAAAAGATTTTTTTTTATTAAAAAGATTTGATTATTGCTTTTGATATTTCGAGGGCAGCATACAGCTTATTCTAAAAGATCTGGGTGCCTGAAATGGTCACTTTAAATGAGAAACATTATATCCATGTTTCTACATACATTCACAATCCCCAAATGGTTAGGCCACTGTGTATCCCTAACCTTAAGTTAACAAATGTTCAAAACACCTTCCATATTTGTATAATCTTTTTGTTGTCCCACAGAGTGAAACCTAATGAGAACGTGATAAATGGTCAATACCGCAAAGGATTGCCGCATGTTGTCTACTGCAGGCTGTGGCGCTGGCCGCAGCTACAGGTATGTTGGACATTCACCCAGTCAAATGGTGATTTTCCACCAGAGATGTGCTATGCAGCTATGCTGCGAAAATGTCATAGCTAAACTGTGAAACTATGTGACCGTTTCCACCTGATGCTAAGCTATGTAGCTGTGCAAGTAAGATGTGCTATGAAGATACGCAGCTCGAGCTATGCTATGTTTCGATAGTAGAGAAGCGGCGACACACACCACTCGCGACGACTATATTTATTTATTTATTTAAACTTCATGTACAAGAGTGGTACATAGGCGGACTTAATACCACAAGGCATTCTCTACCAGTCAACCTTTAGGGTTAAATAGGACAGTACTGTGATAGAGTACAAAAAAATAAATAATAATAAGGATAATACCATTTTGCAAACATATTACCTATAGCACGCATTCATCTAAATTAAAGGCGGATGGAGTTTCTTGCCCGTTCTTCTCCATAGGGATCTACGCTAGGGAATGGGCAACTACAGTATGCTCAGTATGTATTATGCCTTGTGACTGGGACTGTAGCTTCTTTTATTTTGTATTTGTTTGACTTAACTGCCTCGTTGGTCTAGTGGTCGTAAGCGCGACTGCAGAGCGTGAGGTCCTGGGTTCGATTCCCGGGTCGGCCAAAAAAGTGCTATTGGGTTTTTCATTAGAAATTTCCCAGTACCTAGTAGCCTGGAGTTTGGAAGTTGGTGGTATAATACCCCCGTGCCTCGGAAAGCACGTTAAGCCGTTGGTCCTGCGCCTGATCTCTCTCCGGTCGTGTCGGATTGCCGTCCCATCGGACTATGAGAGAAAAGGGAACAGAGAGTGCACCTGTGCCTGCGCACACACTTGTGCACTATAATATCTCCCGCGCAGATGGCTAATCTCCGCTGGGATTGACCGCCGTGGCCAAAAAAAAAACGGTCAGGAGCACTATTATTTGTTTGACTATTTGTGTAACTGGTACCTACTTGAAATAGGTAAATGTTTTGATTTGATTTATGTAAAAAAATATTATATGCTAAAATATTGATGAGGAGCTGGTATAATAACTGTCACTCGGGTTGATCTTTAGGTAAAGCCCTGCCTGCCTAGGTTGGTCTGTGGATGGATGACCACTCACCACTCATTACATACTGAGTTTCCTCTGTGCCTTATAAAGCACATTAAGCCGTTCATCCCCGACTGCTATATTGATCTTTGGCAGTCATTACAGATAGTCAGTGGCCAGAAAATCTGACAATCAGTCTCACCCCAAAGAGTATCATGTTACCCAGCATTAACTGGGTTTCGGAGGTCAAATAGGCAGTCCATGGCCATGTAGAATATACTGGTATTCAGCTGCATCCGGCAAGGTTGGAGGCCAACCTCGTTCAAGTTGGCAAAATGCTCGGCAATTTTTTGTTGTTGAGCAAAAGTTCCTTAAAATTCTAAATCTTCTTTATATATAATTCTATATACTGTACGTGTGTATGTCACTGAGCTCCTCCTAAACGGCTGGACCGATTTGGATAAAACTTTCTGGGGATATTTCAATGGGTTCTTGGATGGTTTGAAAACACTATAGACCCGGTAGGTGGCGCTGCTGTCCGGGCAGGACGACGTCTGCCAGGTCCGCTAGTTTAATATGAATCCCTGTTTTAACTTTAATAAATGTGTCATTTGATTGCAGAGCCAGCACGAACTAAAACCAGTCGACCACTGTGAATACTCCTACCAGTTGAAAAAGGACGAAGTGTGCATCAACCCCTACCATTATAATAAAATCGACTCACCTGGTGAGTTTACTTCCTTATTTTATTTCGCTTCGCCCGCGTGAAAATGACGATTTTCCATACAAACTTTCATCCCCTATTTAACTCCCTTAGGGGTTGAATTTCGAAAAATCCTTCCTTATTCCTTGTCTACATTATAAAGGGTACCTCTGTGCAAAATTTCAGCTTTCTAGGTCCAAGGGTTTGGGCTGGGCGATGATGAGTCAGTCAGTCAGGACTTCTCTTTTTATTTATATAGATTTGTCTTGACACTGGCTTGACTACCTCGTTGGTGTTGGTCTAGTGATCGCAAGTACGACTACTGTTCACGAAGTCCTGGATTTGAGTGTAAGCCTGTCTTTCCACTGAAGCGGAGAGAGGCTGCGGAGTAGAGAAACAGATATATTGACTAATAGGGCCTTATCACACTTTCGGTTTGGAAGCGGATGCGGGGCGGAGCGGACGCGCAGCGAATGCGTCGCGAACACGCCGCGGCTGCGCAGCGAAGACGTCGCGGACGCGTGGCGAATTCGTTACGTTTTCGTCGTGTGTGTGTAGCAAATTATCGCCGTATGATACACTACACACTACACATACACTGTTCGCGGCGATCCCGTTGCGCATCCGCAACGCTGCGCATCCGCAACGCTGCGCATGCGCGGCCTGTTCGTTGTGTGTCCGTAACGAATTCGTTGCGCGCCCGCTCCGCTTTGAAGACGTTCGCAATCCGCTAGTATGATAAGGCCCATAGGGTTGCATAAAATCTGTTCCAGTGTGCAGTCCTATTGGTTAATGTTTCTCCGCTCCGTAGCCTCGCTCCGCTTCAATGGACAGGCAGCCTTAGTGGGTTTTTATTTATTAATTAAACCTTTATGCACAAAAATCGTACAAAGGCCACATTCTGGATTTGTGACCGGTTGATGCCAATAGGCCTAAACCTGGTTGAGGCTGACACAAGTACTGGGCCCCGAGTCTGCTATTCAATAGTGTCAGAATGGTCTATCTAATTAGTTTTTCCTCTATCCCCTAATAGGGGATCGGACAAAAAAAAACTAATTAGTCCGTCAGATAGATTTCCAAAAATTATTGGACGTCTTTTTTCTTTTTTCACGTAAACTTAAAATGAAGACGATACAGTGCTTCGAAAACTCGTGTGACGTCATATGATAGTACATTTTGACGACACAAGTGACGTTTCAAGCCCCACTCCAAGATCTTTGACGCGTTTTATCTTCGTCATTTTTTATTGATTTGATAAAACACGTATTCAATATTTTTCGATAATCTAACTTACGGACTACAGAATTATATTATTTTGACCCTGTCCGATCCCCTATTGTTGATTGGTGACTACGTCGTCTACTTGTCAAAACCAACAATTATGAGATCAATGATAGACTATTCTGACACTATTGAATAGCAGACTCGGGGCCCTGGTCATTGGCACCAGAAAAGAGATGCCTTTAACCAGTAGTGGGTGAACTCAGGTTGTGGATGATGATGATGAAGTATACTCCGATACACTATAACAAGATACATATATTAACTATTTTTTTTGGCAAATTAGGAAATCTGCCTCCGTGCCTCCGTGGTCGAGTGGTTTAGGCGTTTGCCTTGTTAGGCGTTTGCCTTGTTAGGCGTTTGCCTTGTTAGGCGTTTGCCTTGTGACCTGCAGGGCTATTGCGTATCTTTTAATGACAGTGGATAACTTATAATGTCTATCAAATACCTGTCAAATGGTGAGTTTTTAAGAGAAAAATGTACCAAACCATAACCACTTTACAGTTAATCTATGGACATTTCTGATAGCCACTGACGTTAAAAAGATACGCAATAGGGGGGCTGATCGTGGGTTCGATTCCCACGGGAAACACACTTTGTAAAGTTGTTTCCAGTTTGGTTAGGAGATTGCAGGCTTGAATCACATGATTGTCTGATAAAAAATGGTTCCGTGCTTCGGAAGGCACGTATAAGCCGGTGGTCCCGGCCGCCAAATGGCGGTCGTCAAACCATGTCAGAGGCCTTTGCGGCGGTTTAGAAACTCTGACACAGGGTGTGTAGGGTCGTTAGACCTTACTACCCACACGATAAGAAGATCAAATGACTCCTCCCGCTCTGGGCAGAGCGGTAGGGAGTGTCAGACTTCTACTGACTAAAAACCACCCATGTTCCTTCTTTGCCCTTTGTGTAGAGGCCGCGGTATCTCTTTCGAACAACCAGCAGCCCCGACTGGATGAATACTCACCATCGCCACACCTCGGACACTCCATACAACGCCCGCAAAATAATTACCTATTACTACTACATAAACAAATAACGTTTGTGCACGACGTGCACGTGCAAATGTGTGCGTAAACTCTAGTAGCCTAAAAAATGGCGCAGAAAGTGCAACGGTCTGCGTCGCGAAAACCGAACGACGACTAATACGAGCGCGAGCCATTGCTCAAGTGTCGACGACGAATACCTCGAAGTGCGGGGTGAGGTGCGGTATTTAATATGAGCGCGGGGAAGGGAGTGTCCCTTCTGTACGTAGTACTATTATGTATTCTGTGCCATCGCTTCTGTTCCAGCGCTCCCACCAATCCTAGTCCCCCGGTGCGGCGACACGGAGCCCCGCGCGCCGCCCCCGTACTCGGACTACCACGCGGCGCACCAGACGCACGCGTCGCACGTGCAGCACCAGCCCCACCAGCCCCATCAGACGCATCAGGCCCATCACCAGCAACAGACGCATCAGCACCACGAGCATTCGGACGCGTGAGTTGTTGTGGTCATGTATTATGACGTTTTTGGTATACCTTTACTTAAAGTAATTAGACTTACTGCCGCACTCAAAGAGCTTTAATGATTACTTAGGCACTTAGTAAGGTTTTGACATTTTTAAACCGACTTTTAAAAAAAGAAGGAGGTTCTCAATTCGGATGTTTGCATTTTTTTTTATATTTGTTCGGGCATAACTCCGTCACTTGCTAACCGATTTGAAAAATTCTTTTTTTGTTGGAAAGGGTATACTTCCGGAATGGTCCCATAATTTTTTATCGAAATCGGACAAGCGGTTTTTGAAAAATCAACAAAACTCAAAAAAAAACTAGTGTCCACATTGACCCATGAACATGTGAACCACTAAAAAGTGAAAAATAAAAACTTTTTAACAAAAAATAAAACCGACTAAAGTTTTTATATATGAAAAAACTGTCAAAAAATTTACTAAGTGACGGCTTAAGTAATCATTAAATATCTGTGAGTACCTCAGTGAGAGTCTTAGCGTGTCGATGACAATTCAAATTGAGTCGGCTCAAAACTTGGCCTATAGTCTGGCTCTTTCCAGTAGCAATTATCTGCCACTGTTCAAATTTCTATGGCTTTCGTCTCCCTCTCCATCCATCAACTTTTTTCATCCATCTTCTTCACAGCCCAACATGACCTGATATTTGAATATGAATAAAGTAGTGGAATGTATTGTTGCAGTGTGATGCAGACGGTGGGCGTGGGCGCGCACAGCGCCATGTACCTGGAGGCCACGCTGGCCCAGCAGGTGCCAGGCAACACCACTGTGCATGTGTGAGTAAACCACTCATATAAATATTACTAGGTAACACGACAGCAGCTGCTTAACGGTTTAAAAACAGGCACAGTTTTGTCTACTATAAAACTGCAGGTCTCCAGATTGGCAGACAGGGATCTGGAGATCCAGGGCCCCGATCTGCTATTCAATAGTGTCAGAATGGTCTATCATTGATCTCATAATTGTTGATTTTGACAAGTACACGACAAGCCAAAAAGTACTTTAAGTCGACAGACTTAAGGTACTTTTTGGCTTGTCATCAATCAACAATTATGAGATCAATGATAGACCATTCTGACTATTGAATAGCAGACTCGGGGCCCAGGTGATGCCAAATATACAATGGTGGAAAAAAGCTCTCCCTCCCGTACACTATTTACCACCAAGTGAGCATCTTCCTGGAGGGTCTAATCTTCTGTGTTCCACCTAGAAATCTGAACAGTCTCTGGACTCAAGCGGGAAGAAGTAACTCCAACTTTGTTAGGTGGGGGTAACGCAATGAAACAGCAGCGGGGTGTGGTTGTTGAGCTACAAACTATGCTTCACCTCCTATCCTGCTCTCTTACCCCAAAAACATGCAGCCGAAGTGACTTTTGCGCCCTCTTCTCCATACTCTGTTTCTCGTCATCTCATGAGGCACCCTGGTCTCCTTTCTAGCCATATCATTCTTAGCAAAGTCCATCCATAGTTTCTTTGGTCTCTCTCTACTCTTATACCTCTCCTCATTCATACTCACTTTTCTCATTCCTCATTTCTTTGTACTGACATTATCCAGTTAAATATGGGAATACCATAAACAGAGCCCCAAAGTCATTTATTCAAACTAGGCTGATAATCAGCACTTTTCGAACGTCAAAATTTACTTAAGAGATAGTCCCTCAAAACGCACCCTGCGACACTTCCTAGTTTTTTAGCTGGAAAGAAGAAGTGGCGGAACAAACTCCCCAGCAACACATCTGTCTGTCTGCCTGTCTGTCAGTGTGTGTGTATTCGTGTGACCGCCCTCTTACAGCAGTTCAAAAACTACACAATTTCCCTCTACACCTCACAAGGCAGCTATAACAAACCCATCCATGTCGTATCCCCAGGAGTTCATCAACAGTGGAGACGCCGCCCCCGGGCTACATCAGCGAAGACGGAGACCCGATGGACCATAACGACAACATGAGTGAGTTTGTTGACAATTTTGTACCTTACCTTATTGTTTTTAGGGTTCCGTACCTCAAAAGGAAAAAACGGAACCCTTATAGGATCACTTTGTTGTCCGTCTGTCCGTCCGTCCGTCTGTCAAGACCCTTTTTCTCAGGAACGCGTGGAGGTATGAAGCTGAAATTTATATCAATTACTCAGGTCTACTGTCCCTTGAAGCTGTGAAAAAATCAAACTTCTAAGCCAACGCAATCAAAAGATACAGCCGTTTATGCCGCAAATTTTCGACACTTGCAAGGGAATCAAAACCTACAGGGTGCTTCCCGTGAACTCAGAATCTTGAAATTTGGTACGAAGCAACGTCTTATAGCATAGATAAAGGAAAAATTACGAAAACCATAAATTTTTAGTTACATCACATAATAAAAATATTCTAAGTAATTTTAAACTTTGTTTGTACGGAACCCTCGGTGCGCGAGTCCGACTCGCACTTGGCCGGTTTTTTTTAAACTGGATGCTGTTTGTTTGAATGAAATCTAGGAGAAATATGAGCTTGGGCGTTCCAATACGAAAGAGACACCACAGCCTCGGGCACAAGGTCTAAGAAAAAACATGGGTGGTTTTTAGTCAGAAGAAGTCTGACGATAATAATGTTGATGGATGGAGAGGGAGAGGAAGGCCAAAGAAAAGATGGATGGATTGTGTATTATATGAAGGAGAAAGAATGATGCCTACTTCAGCTTTGATAGAGATAACAGCGTTTGCCGTCGACACGTGGTCAGTAAACGCCGACCATCCTAGCCTTATTTCTTTATAAATGTATGACAGACATTGGTGACTTGGTCCCTTCATCTTGACACTAACAAGTTACCTCTGTCGACAGTTGAAGTTGGCTCTGACAGAAAAGGGTTTCTCGAAAAAAATATTTTTAGAACAAATGAAATTACACATAAAAATTATTAAATTGATAATTTAATCGACTGCTGTGCTGCGTGTCCGTGTCGCAGGTTAAATCCCCGCACGGAACAAATATTTGTATTACCTTCAGATAGTTTTTTCGAGTCTGAGTGTTTGTGTATGTGAAATTAAATATTTGTCAACGCACCCACAATACAGAACAATTTTAAAACTAATATTCTACACTCTCACTCCAATTATTTTCACCACTTCCCATCATTCATCTTACAAATCACCACCTCCCTTTACTTAATATATTGACTGCTAACCGTTTGTTGCAGACCTAACCCGCCTAACCCCATCCCCCCCAGGGCTGACCACAGAGGCTGCCCCCGTGCTGTACCACGAGCCTGCCTTCTGGTGCAGCATCAGCTACTACGAGCTCAACACGAGGGTGGGAGAGACCTTCCATGCCTCGCAGCCTTCTATTACCGTGGATGGGTTTACTGATCCTAGTAACAGTGAGAGGTAAGTGATTCCATCCATATTGCTAAATGTTGGGTAATATCGCCAACCAGCAGCGGCGTAGTTAAGTGTGGACGTAGCTGCCCCGCCTCGCCACGGCCTCGCACTTAACCTTTTGACCGCCACAGTCAAGTATAGACGACAAGCCAAAAAGTATCCAGAACGCCACTGTCACGACTACACGACAGAGTTTAGGTACTTTTTAACTTGTCGTCTATACTTGACTGTGGCGGTCAAAAGGTTAATGGGGCTCCATGTGCTTAGGGCAAGGTCTTGAATAAAATAACAACCTAATGTATTCAAAACATTGTGAGAAAAAAAAAAACTAATCTGAAATTCAACCAATTATGAGCTCGCTACGCTCGCTCTTGCATCTTGGATTCTTTGAGAAATACTGTTGCATCTGATGAAGCACTGCGATTTCTGCGTTGATCTTGGGAATAAGTACTGAAAGAAAAGTTCCTCTCTTATGCGACTTCGCCCACGTCTAGATTACTTTAAGCCCATTTAGTTTGGAAGGGGTCTGCAAGGGCCGATGCCTACCGAGGCTGCGGAACTGTTCGAAAGAGATACCCCAGAACACAAAGGGCTAAGAAGGAACATGGACGGGTCTCATCGTCTTCAGCCTATAATGTTCCCACGTGCGGGACTCAGGCCTCCTCTCTAGGAGAGGGATGGGCTATAATCCACCACGCGGGCCCAATGCGTGTTGGCAGATGTCACATGTCTTCGAATTTTTTGGTTCTAAGACATGCCGGTTTCCTCAGGATGTTTTCCTTCACCGTTTTGAGAGCAGCGGTGATGAAATAAATTACACAAAGTAATGCGCCTGCCTGGGTTCGAACCCACGACCTACTGTTCGTTAAGTCGGGGCCGACACCACTGGGCCACCGCTGCTCAGAACTCTGGCGTATCTCTGGGCGGGTCTGAGTCAGTACAAATTTGACTCTCCCTTCCTTTCCTTCCAGAGCGGGAAGGGAAATTTAATAATTTCCAACCCCCCAAAAAAAGGCCCATTTAGTAATAAAATAAATACGCCGCTGACAAAATACAGTTAGAAATATTGTCTATCAACGGACCAGTTACTATATACGCCAACATAAGGTCATAAAGCTAAGCCTATGTTTTGTGTTCCAGGTTCTGTCTGGGTCTCCTATCAAACGTGAATAGGAACGAGGTGGTCGAACAAACGCGTCGACACATCGGTAAAGGAGTTAGACTGTATTATATTGGTGGTAAGTTTTACGTACAGTTATTATGACTGTAAAGGCATGAAAATAAAGGTGCTTTTAAACGGGCAATATGTGGCTGCAACATTGCAAGCAATACCAGCCAAACTTTGCAATATTGCAGTGAAGTCCCAGCCTTATTGCATTGCCAAACGATCGCTTGACATGTGAAAATACTGACATATTGTATGGCTCTATTATTTATTCGTTTTCCGGTGTAACTGCATCCCTTTCTGACGCAACGTGAAGTTCTTCGACTTCGTTTTTTCCAGTTGATGTGTTTTTTTAGATATTTTGTACCCTAAAACAATGTTGTCTTATTCAACCCTAAGGTTGACTGGTAGAGAATGCCTTGTGGCATTAAGTTCGCCTATGTATCATTATTGTGCATGAAGTTTAAAGAAATAAATTAGTTGCTGTATTCTGTGATTTGTTATAATGGTGTATGGCGAGTGCCATTTCGTCAGCCACTGTTGCCGGATTGTGTAGCCTGTTCATAAATATTATGGTCCATATAGTTGCAGATATATTTCAATACATGACTCTGCCATAGATTGCTCAGCCTTAAGCTGCAATAAAATGTTTTCGAGATGTCCGCGCAATAGTTGCCATTAGTACAGCCAGAAAGCCACACATTGCCGGGAAAGTATAGCCCGTTTAGAAGCACCTTAATAAAAGAAAGACGTATGATTTTATTGCCACTGAAAGACGTATCCAAAAAACCTATAACCATGCTATAATGTATTGCAGGCGAGGTGTTCGCGGAGTGCCTGAGCGACTCGTCGATATTCGTGCAGAGTCCCAACTGCAACCAGCGCTACGGCTGGCATCCCGCCACCGTCTGCAAAATACCGCCGGGTGAGTTGTACTAACTTTACTATTTAAGGACGCGTTTACGGATTCTTGCGGTAATTTTTTTTTTTTTTAGTTTTCCTACTACAAATATTTTGTGTTCGTAGAGCTATGTTTCTCAACACGAGATCCTACTAATCCTACTAAACTACATAGAGTCCACCCACAACGGCGGCAGAGCGCAGATTGAGTTTTACATTTCAAGTTTTTGCGTAATTTATCATGACAGTGACCGCTAAAATGAACCTTAAGTCAAGCGCTTAAAGTTCACGCAATAACGATAAATTTATTTGCCGAAAAATTAGCTTTGATTGTTATTTTTTTTCTGGCTCTGCTTGTAATATTTTGATATCATTTAAAGAAATTATTGGAGTTAAACATGTCTACTTCCATAAAATATTTTTTGATAAATAAATTTATGACATTAAAGAGAGAGTAATGTACCTAAAGTCAACACGATATCGCTAATTTTTTGCGGAGAGGCACAGAAAACATTTTTTTACAATATTATTAACCAACATTTTCGAATAAAAAGAAGTAATTATTGATGATGAAGGAGTAATCTATATGTGTTAATTATTGGTTTCATTTGGTTTAGTTTCATTTGTCCACATAAAGTACCGAAAAACTGCTTATTTTCGTCAGATTTGTAAACACGTCCTTAAACTAACAAACTAACCGACCGTGTACGCAACACCACGCCACACAACACAAATTACTGACGTTGCTTTGTAGGGGCGTTTTTTGCCGGTGGTCTACAAAAGCTCCTCAGTCGGGGAAAAAGGTACAAGTGTGACTGAAAAACCTGCATTTTTATGCCAGCATCCTGCGAGCGCGTTACCCAATCAAATTTTGGTACACTGAGATCTGATACTTCATCATCTGCCTAACTTTTTTCTAAGTTAAGTCAAAAGTCAAAGTCAAAAATATTTATTTCAAGTAGGCCAGTAACAGGCACTTTTAAATAGTCGAATTAAACTAACTGCGGCACTCAGAGATATCCAACGATTGCTCAAGCCGCCACTCAGCAAAGGCCTGACATAGTTTTGTATGACAAAACTGCCAAAAACCCTTACCAAGCGACGGCCCAAGCAACCACTGAAGCTCTCCGAGTGCGGCAGTAAACTACTGAACTACTGAAGCTAAATAAACTAAGCTACAGTCCCAGTCACAAGGCATAATAACTCGTGAGTGTACTGTAGTTGCCCATTCCAAAGCGTTGGTCTCATGAGAAGAATGGCAAGAAACTTCATGGACACTCTTTTAAAATAAGTTGGGATTGACTTAAAGTCTAGCAGCTGAATTACCAGTATTTTACATGGGGCGACAGCTATCCGACATGCACAACCCTGTTAGTACAGGGTTATCATTTACATTACCCTTTGATGGAACTATCCATCAGACTTTCTGGCCTCTGCTACCTGTAGCCACTACCAAAGATCTTTATATGGCCGGATCTTTTTATTCCGGGACCAACGGCTTGTCGTGCTTTCCGAGGCACGGAGCTAAAGATCGACCCGACGGTTGTTATTATGAAGTCACAAATCATGAAATATCTCTCTGTTTCCAGGCTGCAATCTAAAAATCTTCAACAACCAAGAGTTCGCAGCGCTACTGTCGCAGTCAGTATCGCAGGGCTTCGAGGCGGTGTTCCAGCTCACTCGCATGTGTACCATACGGATGAGCTTCGTTAAGGGATGGGGCGCCGAGTACAGGTAAATAGAGATATGTCCTGGGTAAAAAAAATATGATTCCGTTTAGTCCGTCAGTTAGATTATCGAAAAATATTGGATATGTGTTTTTTTGTTTTATCAAATTAATAAAAATTGACGAAGATAAAGCGCGTCAAAGATCAGGAGAGGGGGCTTTTGAGGGCACTACGTGGTAAAAAAATGTAGTGCGATGTGACGTCACACGAGTTTTCGAAGCACTGTATCGTCTTCATTTTTGGTTTACGCGCAAATAAAAAAAATATGTGTCCAATATTTATTAGAAAACTATCTGACGGACTAATTAGATTTTTTTGTCAACTTTGTGGCAATATTATCTGACTAGCTTCAGGGCGCGGTTTCGGCTGGGTTGTTGCTCGGATGAAGAGTAGCTTATGTCTTTATCTGCAATATTGAAAACCTTAGAAATTGTAGAATAATTTTTCATATATGCGCCGTAGATTCCTCGCTGTATACATACAAACCCACAAAATTCGCACTCTCTCTCTCTCTCTCTCTCTTTACAATAGACACATAGAAGAATGGAAACGCTGATAGAACCTGAAATAAACAATACCGGGGCGAATCAATGTTTACATTGATAAAGAATAGCTGGTAATTAGAGAACGACACTTAAACACGTGATTGTACTCATGATAACAAACAACTTTTGCAAAGAAACATTATTTTTTTAAATACTTATTCACTGTTGTATTATCATCGGCACGATTCTTGAGCGCTGACGCAAAAGTGAGTTATTGGGTCCCTTTGGTGGTATGAAGTGAGACGCGGGGCGGGGAAAGTGCAGTGATTGGCCCGTAGCGCATCGCGTCATAGCCGTCACTCGAGATTTGTTCTTTACTCCTGCTGCACTTACCTCACGACCAATAAATAATAATCGGGTGTGCGCTTCGATCAATAATAGTACTAGATTAAGCATCAGGAACAAAACTAAGTCGCTCAAGTGGCCACGTTTGCACACACGTAAACATCTACGTATCATCTTAGAAAAAAGTTCAATATTATTAACAACTTCAGATGATTATAAACCTTAACACTTAAACATAACGTTTAATTATCATTGTAAAGTATATTTATTTAAGCCCTTTCATCGGAGAAAGATTGGAAGCAAAACATTTTAAATGTCGCTCCAAAATAAAAAGTCATCAGTACAAAAATATTCATTCTAAAATGAAACTTAATTTCTAAGCAATACGGTTAAAAGCATTTTGTGCACAATGTCGTGCTTATTCTATTGCGGAACTAGCGTTCCCTGTTCAAGAACATGATACAATAGTTGGTGCGTTGTAGCAAACATTGGCCAAACAATTATAATATTCGCTGATTTAGTTATATTTACAGTTTAATTATGTTTAAATATTATGAAAAAGCACATAATGATATTAAATTATTGAAAAAAAGATATTCCTTCCAAAACCTTGGTGTTACGGTGGTTATTTACACAGTTTTTGAACGCATACTGCGGTATTTTGACGTCTTACTGTTGGCTATGATTGGACCATACTAATTTGAAATAAGACCACAAATACTTTTGTGGTCTTAAGTTTCGGGCCGTTTTTGAAGCGCTTATCGGGAATCTAGTACATTATTGATCGAAGGGTGTGCGTTTTATTTGTCATAAAGTGTACGATGCGCACAGCCATCCCCACTCTTCCGCCGAGCGCTCAAGAACCGTGCCGGGTATTATACGGTACAGTAATAATGACACTGAAAGGGGGTTACGCAGCTAACAGCGATCACAATATAATTATAGTTTCTAGGTACCCTTCATGGGATGAAGGCGTCGATAGCATATATCTCTAAGGGCTTATCATAGTAGGATTGCGAGCGTATTCAAAGCGGAGCGGGCGCGCAACGAATCCGTTACGGACACACAACGAACAGGCCGCGCATGCGCAGCGAATTTCGTTGCGGACGCGCAACGGGTTCGCCGCGAACAGTGTATGTGTATTGTAGTGTGTAGTGTATCGTACGGCGATAATTTGCTACACACACACGACGAAACACACGACGAAAGTACCGTGTAGTGTCGGACGTAAAGAATAGCACCATCCCATATCTTCCCGTGGGTGTCGTAAGAGGCGACTAAGGGACTTACCAGAGAATGGGCAGCAGCGTTCTCTGTGTCTTTGTAACAACCATACTGCGATCGCCAACCCGCCTGCCAAGCGTGGCGATTATGGCAAACCCCCCCAAAAATGCCTGGGGAGGCCTATGTCCAGCAGTGGACGTCTTTTGGCTGAAATGATGATGATGATGATGATGACACGACGAAAACGTAACGAATTCGCCACGCGTCCGCGACGTCTTCGCTGCGCAGCCGCGGCGTGTTCGCGACGCATTCGCTGCGCGTCCGCTCCGCCCCGCATCCGCTTCCAAACCGCTAGTGTGATAAGGCCCTTAGCCCTGTATTTCTTTCTTTCACATTGTTGGCTACAAATATTAAATAGGTAACTCTCGTTTACTATCGACAGACGTCAAACAGTAACATCAACGCCATGCTGGATCGAACTTCACCTAAACGGTCCGCTGCAGTGGCTGGACCGAGTGCTCACACAGATGGGCTCGCCGCGACTGCCCTGCTCCTCTATGTCGTAATGTTATACGTAAGTAATACTTAAATACCTACAATACCAGCATTTTTCTGTCTCACTGCTGGGAAAAAGGCTCTTGTCATATACAGATGGTACGAATATTGATTACTAGCTTTTGCCAGCTGCTTTGCCCGAGGGGAAAAAAAAACGACTTTACATACAAACTTTCATCCCCTATTTAAATCTCTTAGGGGTTGAATTTCGAAAAATCCTTCGTTATTCCTTGTCTACATTATAAAGGGAACCTCTATGCAAAATTTCAGCTTTCTAGGTCCAAGGGTTTGGGCTGGGCGTTGATGAGTCAGTCAGTCAGGACTTCTCTTTTTATTTATAAACTAGCTTTTGCCAGCGGCTTCGCCCGCGTGAAAATGACGATTTTCCATACAAACTTTCATCCCCTATTTAACTCCCTTAGGGGTTGAATTTCGAAAAATCCTTCCTTATTCCTTGTCTACATTGTAAAGGGAACCTCTGTGCAAAATTTCAGCTTTCTAGGTCCAAGGGGTTGGGCTGGGCGTTGATGAGTCAGTCAGTCAGTCAGGACTTCTCTTTTTATTTATATAGATAGATTGGCTTGCTCAAGACGGGCTATGAAACTGTTGAACGCGGCCCCGGAACTGTTGACCCCGGAACACAAAGGTCTAAGGCGACGTCCTAATAGGGGATCGGACAAAAAAAAACTAATTAGTCCGTCAGATAGATTTCCAAAAAATATTGACCACATATTTTTTTTTTCACGTAAACAAAAAATGAAGACGATACAGTGCTTCGAAAACTCGTGTGACGTCATATGATAGTACATTGTTTTTTGGTGGGTGAAAAATCATCAAATGACCCCCCCGCTCTTGGGCAGAGTGAAGGGGAGTGTCAGACTTCTACTGACTAAAAACCGAACCCATGTTCCTTCTTTACCCTTGTGCCGAGGCCACGTCATCTCGTACTAAAATCCGCGACATTTTGTACCTTCAAGTGACGTTTCAATCCCCACTCTATGATCTTTGACGCGCTTTATCTTCGTAAATTTTTATTGATTTGATAAAACAAAAAACACGTATCCAATATTTTTCGATAATCTAACTGACGGACTAAACAGAGTTTTTTTGAGTCAGTCCGATCCCCTATTGGCAACGGTCGTACGATCAATCGAGGCACCTTATTCCGCGGGCACACGGACGCGGTCCACGTGTCAGTCGGCCTGTCCCGCATTCGCCTGTCAGCAGTAGTGCGTATGAGGGTCACGACGTAGGCAAGGGAACACCAACCTTATCAACTTAAACTGCGAAATGCGATTGACCATTTTTAGGGTTCCGTACCTTAAATGAAAAAAAACGGAACCCTTAAAGGATTACTCGTGTGACTGTCTGTCTGTCTGACCCAGCCGCCCTTATCTCTATCTAATAGAAGTATATGGTGCTAAAGTAACATGAAAAATCTCTCAATATCTACTGCAATGGTATGGAACCCAAAAAACTGGTCATGTGCAAGTCGTGCTTGCACATGACCAGTTAATTTTTAAATAGTTACCACCGCTTTAACATAATCTTTTGTCTCTTTCAGATCCCCTTGCAAAGAAAAAGCAGAAAGAAAACAAAAGAAGTTATACTCACACAACACAAATGTACAGAGATAGCTCAAAACAATGAATACCTCAATTTTTGAGTCTTAGTCTTAAACCCACAAGTTATTCTACCTCGAAAATAAACCTTAAAAACCTAAAAATAAAGGTTATTTCACTTCAGAGATAAAATAACAACGAAGGGTAGTAGTGTAGTGTACCGGAGTTCATAGGTCTTGGTGTTAAAAGTAGATTTTACACGACGTAGGAATTTGAACCTTATTGGTGTAGAGTTTTGTGCAGTCGCGGGAGGAATTGGTGAGTTGCTTTTAAGGTCTGTTTTTTGTTGGCTGATTGAAATTATAACAGCTAATCAAATACAAGGTGCAGTAGTGGCTGTTGGCTAGTTCAGATTCACCTTGCCACTTGCCCCTCAACCCAAGTGAGTACTCTGCTAGCATATAGTCGTGTTGTGTCCTGGTTGGAGGCCTTACACACCAGGAGGTCCGGTTGAGCAACCCAACAACCTAGGTTGTTCTGCGAAATGCCATTCACAAAAATAGTGGTATCGGCTTTTCAAAATCATGTTATTACCAACAAACACAGTTATCGAACGCAAGCATAATTTATTAAACTTTTGAACGCCATAGTCGAGTATAGCTGACAAATGAGAACGTGCCCAATAACGTTTTCTTGTCGTCTTTAAGCGCAGGCCACACATAAATGGCGTCGGGCGCGGACGGCACGGAATGTCGTGGCTCGGGCGTGTATATGACGCGCCATTTTAGTGCCCGCGTATCCTAAATAGCCGCCCGCGCCATGTCCGCGCCCGGCGCCATTTATGTGTGGCCTGCGCCTTAAGCGAAGACATTCATAGGTTGGCTACAGGCGACAAATGAACGGCATGGTGGGATATACCCGACCATGGTGTTCAAAAGGATAAATCACTACTGATCTGTGAAGAAAAATATTATGTAGAAACTGGCTAGTCCTAGCAACAAAGATTCGCGCGTAATTTGAAAGTTGGTCCTAAGAGTGTTTCACTAGTTCATCCCGCGACTGTACAATATAATATCGACCAAACATTAGAAGAAAGAAAACTATATAATATAATAAAAAAACAGATAACTAAGAATATAACTAATCAAAATACCTATAAATAATGTAAGCACATATTTGTATTTTTAAGATTTATACTAAAATCAAGATCTTTGAACACCGGTGACGTCACGCGTAATATTTGATAATAAAACAATACATATAAATGTTTTTGATAAAATTAGATTATTTTATTTGCGTCAAGAGTATTCGTTTCACGAAGAGTTACCTTTTTTGCCGGTAGATGGCGTTGTTCAATCTAAATAGTACTCATCATTATCTGTCCAGCCTTTTCTTAGCTGTTAGGATTGCCTTGAGTCTAACCAGATGCCAGCAACGTATTTTATACAACATGTTAATACTTTTAGGCCGCAGTCGTGTGTTCCGTTCTAGAGAGATTTAGAAGGATTTTTTTTAAAATATATGTAAGTCTATTTTATAGTACATCACAGCACACGTACATGGATCTCAACTACGAATCATTCATTAAAGTTGTGAATTTCAGCCAATCTAAGCGTGGCCGGGCTAGGACGGATACGGTGTAGCCTGGCCACTGAAAATGGTGTATAAGTCATGAAATAATGTGGTACTGTTATTTCTCTTTCTGGTACCAAAAGGTACATATACGTACAGTCTACTGCCGTAACCATGACATTGTTTGGCATCGTGGCCGGGCCAGAACGGAACACTCGCCGCAGTCGAGTAAAGAAAAAATATGGTCGGGCAAAGTGGTATAGGGTTTTCTTCATCAGGAATTTCTCAGTAACAGCCACAGTCTGGATTTGTGCCTAATTCATGGGTAATACTTTTGGGAGACAATAGGGTAGTTGACTACAAAAATCTAATTAGTCTGTCATATAGATTTCCAAAAAATATTGGACACATATTTTTTCTTTTTTCACGTAAAAAATCAATGAAGACGATACAGTGCTTCGAAAAGTCGCGCGACGTCATGGTTTGGTACATTTTTTACCAGAAAGTGACGTCACCAGCCCCCACTCACGATCTTTGACACGTTTTATATTCGACAATTTTTATTATATGAAACAAAAACACGTATTCAATATTTTTCGATAATCTAACAGACGGACTAAACAGAATCATTTTTTAAGTCAGTCAACTACCCTATTACTTTATGAACATGAGTACTATTATACACCTTTAAATAAGGTAGCTCTTCATTCAACTCAAGTATAGTATACTTTTTTGCACAAAATCAATATGGAAACTAGTCTGAGTTTTCATTTTGCATATTATTTACGACTTTCCCCATCTGCTAGCCTTTTCCCAACGATATTGGGGTCGGCTTCCAGTCTAACCGGATGCAGCTGAATACCAGTATTTTACATGGAGCGACTGCCTATCTGACCTCCACAACCTAGTTAATACTGGGTAATACGATAATCCTGGATTATATTGGCTCGCGAGAGTCGTCAATAATATGCAATATGAAAGAAACAGTCCCCTTTTGTATCTAAGAAAACAATTTTGTTTGTTACACATAAAAATAATAAATAAAACAAACTAATCTACACAAATTGCTGGACTATAATATGGAATATGCCAATGTGATGCGATAAGGTAGCCCGCGAAATTCGATTTTTCTTACGTTTTTTGCAATTTGCCGGTCATTGTCAGGCTGTATCTTTACTCTTTACTAATATTATAAAGAAGTAAAGTTTGTGTGTTTGTATATTTGTTAAATTGTAAGGGGTAATCTCGGGATCTACTGAACCGATTTTAAAAATTCTTTCACCAATAGAAAGCCACATTATTGCTGAGTGTCATAGGCTACTTTTTATCCCTGTATTCCCACGGGAACGGGATCTACTCGGGTGAAACCGCGGGACGTCCGCTAGTGTTAAATAAAATAGGATTCGCGTCTTTCAAATAGTCACTCAAGGAACCTTTGTGAACTGAGAGGGTTGTATTGGTGATTTTAATCATTATTACTCAGTAAAGTCACATTTGTTACGGTCGCGAATCCTATTTTATTTAACGTACAACCTTACACTGACCAGCAAATTGCAAGACACGTAAGAAAATTCTAATTTCGCGGGCTACCTTGTCGCATCAACCTTAAATAATAATTATTATAGTAACTGCCCAAGTTCGAGGTAGGCACGGTCATGTAACGTGAGAGCGAGATGTCATGATCATTATATTCACCGACCTACTCGCACTTTTTATGACCATAATTGCTAACAATCTGTTGAGTATTATAATTATTTGAAATAACATTCGTATGTTCTATATTATGCAATAAACTTGGCGTATTTGAACAAAGATTCGTACGTTATTTTGCTAACACACACTTTATGTTGTTAAATATAAAGTACATATTTTTATTTGTAAAATAACGCCTTTTGTACGTTATATTGCTGACACCAAAGGAACTTTATTTAAATGAATTTGAGGTCTTTTCTGTATTGGCAAAATATCGCCAATGTTTGATCAAATACGCAAAGTGTAGTACCAGCATTACGTTTAAAAATCACCAAAATAAAAAATGTTTATTTCAAAAACACGAAATACTTACTAATTGATTAGTTTTGCCATCGCATTCTGCATTTATCAATTTTATTTTGTTATTAGGAAAACCGATGTATTGTATACCATAGTTGTTTTTTTTTATTATTCGTCAACTGTAGTTGTGTGGTTAATGTGCACTTGTATGTTTTGTGGGAATCGGGGTTCGAGGCCCGGGTGGTGAATATTGGAATATACATTTTTGAGTTTGAGCTTGTTGATGTACTTTTGTCTATGATACAGAAGGGATGACCATTGAGACGATTTTTAATGGTTACTTTATAATCCAGCTATTAGTTATAATTTATTTATGTAATAAATAAAATCCAATACGTACCAATTTTTAATGTTGTTTATTAATAATATGTAAAAAGTAAATAAAAGCTTTTAAAAATTAACTAAAATTCTCACAAAACATACGAGGATAAGAGTAAAAAATAATGTAAATACTGTTTTGGTTAAACGTTTTTTTTTGTAATTCATTTTTTTTCTATAAAATATTATGTAATCGTAGTCTATATGGCAAGTTATTTATCTACAGATTTGTACAATCGTTTCGGTGTGTTATGGACAGATTTGACGATGTTTAAAAAGATAATTTTCTGGTGAAAAATGTCGAAGGAAAGTCATTATCATCATCATCATTTGAGCCCAGAACCCACTATACCCACTATTTTATTTTATTTTTTCAAATAGGAACAACAAACAGCTACATTATGGAACATTACAACATGAAAACAAATAACTTAAATAATAATGTAGCCCACAGCGCTGTTCACAGATTACCATTAATGACTAAAACTACACTATTGGGTATTTAGAGGCCTTTTTTTTGGGGTGGGTGGAAAATCATCAAATAACCCCTCCCGCTCTTGGGCAGAGCGAAAAGGAGTGTCAGACTTCTACTGACTAAAAACCACCCATGTTCCTTCTTAGCCCTTTATGTCGAGGCCGCGGTATCTTTGTGACCAACCCGCAGCCTCGGATTTGAAGATTTCCCAACCCAAAAAAAAAAAATTGCAGAAATCTTCAAAATCTATAAAACAACTGCTTTTAGCTCAATACTTCGGAATATATAGACTATTTTGTGATATTGAAGTGATTTAATAGAAAAACAGTAAGTACACAAATAATAAAATTGATCTCGTCACCATCGTCGAATCTGTCCGCAATTTATTTGTAAGAAGTACGCGACAGGGATTCGCAAACACTAACCCTGGCACGTAGAAAGTAATGGCACATAATATATTTAATTAATATTGACTTTAAAAAGCTAAAAGAGAGGTTATTTTCGACATGTTTTAAGATGTACACAAGGCAAAATTGATTGGTGTGTAGGTGACTGACGTAAATTCTTAGTATAATATAGACATAACCTAACCTGAACGATTTAGAGTGCAAGTTAGTATTTTTGATAAGCAATTCGTATTTTTCCGTTTTACCAACCACATTTTTGGTATTAGTTCTATAAATAAAAAAAAGGTAATCTCGTTTTGTTTGCTTTTTTAGTTATTTTTCAAGGACATGTTTAGTTAATCGATTGGTTTTTTTGCACTGCATTCGTTTTTGTGGTATGCATTCAGTTTATTAGTGGAGTTATACCTAGTGTGCTGAAAAATTATACAGATCTACATTTAAAAATATCCCTAAAATAAATAAAAAATCTGCTTTTTAATGTTGTGGTAAAAATATTAGCTAATCAATAAGGTGGTAGCAAGCTTTTGATACGCTGGACGTAATGTAAAAAGTAAAGCTACTCGTGGAAACTATAATTAATTGAAAAACATCTATTGGTTAAAAGCGAGTGTCACAAAGCTGTAATATTGATATAGAAACAGCTCTACAAGTATACAATAGGGTAGTTGACCAAAAAAATCTAATTAGTCCGTCAGATAGATTTCCAAAAAATATTGGACACATATTTTTTTCTGTTTGCACGTAAACAAACAATGAAGACGATACAGTGCTTAGAAAACTTGTGTGACGTCATATTGAAAGACATTAGGATGACATTTTTTACCGGCGTGTGACGTCACAAGCCCCCACTCAAATCTTTGACGCGTTTTATCTTCGTCATTTTTTATCGATTTGATAAAACATAAAAACATATGTATCCAATATTTTTCGATAATCTTACAGACGGCCTATTTAGAATCATATTTTTTTAGTCAGGAAACATCTCTATTAAATTTTGACGATTCAAATGAGTTTGATAGTCAGTGACCTCTATACTTATCAATTTTGTCGCGTGTACCAAAAGTAATGGAATTTAATATAGATTGGTAGAATGACTATGAAAGACGGTGGCTTTGAATATTAAAATATAGGATAGATTGGACATTGGTGCTGAAACGGTTAGCACGTACATATCCATACTAATATTATAAATGCGAAAGTAACTCTGTCTGTCTGTCTGTTACTCTTTCACGCCTAAACGGCTGAACGGATTTTGATGAAATTTGGTACAGACATAGTTTGGAACTTGAGAAAGGACATAGGATAGTTTTTTTTTTTTTTTCGCGAGATAAACCAAAAATCTGCCGGAAGTCACTATTCCACGCGAACGAAGTCGCGGGCAAAAGCTAGTTCTGATATATGTCATCAGTAATTATTTTAAATTCTGCTGTCCCATTTTTACATTTAAATGCAAAATGTTTAGAATTTTATATACAAGCAGACGTCACGCGGTCTCACCCGCGTAGTTTCCGTTCCCGTGGGAATTCAGGGATAAAAGCCTATGTCACCCGGTGATAGTGTAGCTTCTCAACAGTGAAAGAATTTTATACAAATCGGTCCTGTAGTTTTTGAGTTTATACGTTACATACAAAAATATAATAAATATTTACCTCCGTGGTCTTCGGTATTATCCCGCGGGATAAAAGTATCCTATGTGTTAATCCAGGTTATAAACTACCTTATGCCAAATTACATCGAAATCCGATCAGTAGTTTTTGTGTGAAAGAGTAACAAACATCCATCCATCCATCCTCCAAACTTTCGCAATTATAATATTAGTTATTTAGTTATCATTATCACTACATAGTATAAAACAAAGTCGCTTCCCGCTGTCTGTCCCTATGTATGCTTAGATCTCTAAAACTAGATAGAGTGATTCAAGAGGAAGGTTTATGTATAGAATAATTGCTTCCGTGCGAAGCCGGGTCGGGTCGCTAGTAATAATATAAAGAACACCTCTTCTTAAAGGTACCAGTTGGTAGCCGACATCACGCAGCAGCAGCAGACGACATGTCGTCACGACACGTCGTCGCGTCATGTCGCTGCAGTCATGATTTCGAAACCGACTGCAAATAACTATTAGTCAATAACTCTAAACACGCTCGACGTGTCGTTGCTCCGGCATCAGTGGCACTACTGATCTACGGTCGGACGACGGGACGACACGTGCGTCTGCCGCTCGACGACTCGTCGCTAGCTTCATGTCGCTAACTACGGAGGAAATTTCATAGAAATACGTAGAAACTAGTCGTGTCGCCGCGACACGTCGCCTGCTGCTGCTGCGTGCAGTCTGCTACCAACTTGTACCTTTATCGTGTGGATAATGTCTAAACTGATGTCGGAGTTCGTATGCGTCCCATGGATCTCTGACTTGGCTTTACATGCCCTCGAGAAATATCTCTCAGGCATGATGGTTTTATTCACGATATTTGTATGTATGGAGCAGCAATGAGGTTCACAATAATGTTTATTTATTCATTGATTAGCACATACATTTGTTGTAACAGGTAAGACCCAAGCTAACAAAAGTAGTCATCCATTGTTAATAGTTCAGTCCCAAGTAACGGGTCTTAGAAGTACAAGTTACACAGTGGACCACACACTCAGTGTCACCCTCTGGAATTCCGCCAAAGAACAAGTAAATATGTCCAAACGCCGAGACACACTATTTAGTATTCTCATTGCACGAATCACAGGCGCAAACTTTTTAATAAGTTTGTACGCGTTGCCGAAACTCTAAACAGCCCCTCCCTCGGCCCCAACCGTAGCCTCCTGTCTGGAACGAGTATAGTCCATCCAACAAAGAGATTGTAGAGTGCGTGAGCAAGGCCCTAAGCAATTACTTCAGAAAATTGTTCAGGGTGCTTAGAGAGTTAACATACTAAAAGTCCTGACATCTAGGGGGTGAGGCGGAGTGGGGGGAGGGGGTTAAAGTTCCCATTTTTCAGTTTTTCGCTAATATCTTTTAAACGGTGCGTCATGGAGATAAGAAGTCTTCTACGCAATGAAAGCTTATAAAATTATGTACAACTTTTATCTTAAACACTTTTCACATTCTTACCTATTTTCGAACTACACATTCCGGAAAAGTGAAAATTGAAAAAATCTGCTTGAATTGAACACTACCTTTTGTATACTACTTCCTTCACGTTATCTGGGGATAAAAAGTATCTTATATCTTAAATCAACTCCTACTATATCAATTTACTCAATTTTATCCAAATCTGTACAGCCGTTAGGATATCAAAACTTTTATCTACCCTTGTCTTATACACTTTCCAAATTTTCACCAGCGTACTGGTAATTAATCACTGGTATCGGTACTTATTGAGGGAGGTCAGTCTTGCTGGTGCGCCATACCATTTGAGGAAGCACATCTTCCCAGCCTCTTCAACCTCACTGTGCGTGGAAGTGGGCTTGTAAAAGATCGCAGAATATTATTTTTTAAGATATAAGATACTTTTTATCCCCAAATAACGTGAAGGAAGTAGTATACAAAAGATAGTGTTCAATTCAAGTAGTTTTTTTTTCAATTTTCACTTTTCCGGAATGTGTAGTTCGAAAATAGGTAAGAATGTGAAAAAGTGTGTAAGATAAAAGTTGTACATAATTTCATAAGCTTTCATTGCGTAGAAGACTTCTTATCTCCATGACGCACCGTTTAAAAGATATTAGCGAAAAACTAAAAAATGGGAACTTTAACCCCCTCCCCCCACTCCGCCTCAACCCCTAGATGTCAGGACTTTTAGTATGTTAACTCTCTAAGCACCCTGAACAATTTTCTGAAGAAATCACTTAGGGCCTAACTCACGCACTCTACAACTCCTTATGGGTGATTTATTGGGTGGACTAGTAATGCCAACGATTCCAATATTTAGCATACCAAGAAAAACCATAAAAACATATTTTGCGAGCGTTGCGCCTTACTTCCAACTTATAGAATATATAGTAAATAAATAGTGAATATATACTGAATATATAGTAAGTAGTTCTAAATATATAGTAACCATTTTAGAGTCAGTGTATCCTTTCCACCTTGTATATTTTCATGCATATGGTCCTCAAAAGGTTGCACTCAAAATATGAATACGGCTTGAAAGACTCGATTGTCCTATATTGATAAAATCTTCAAAGCTACCGTCATTTCATTTAGAAAGTATAGTGAGAATGTATATCTTTAGAATTTTTATAATATTATTGTTTTTAATCAGTTACGGACGAAATCATGTGTTTAAAATATGATTTTATGAATTTATTGTTATGTATCGTGTCTTCCATAAAAATTAACGGAAACAGTATTGCATTACTTGGGGTTGTAATAAGGAGAAAAGCAAATACAGATATTTTAGGGTAAAATTACATTTACCTACTTGAAAAGGGCAAAGTTTTAGCCAAACTACTCCCTTTTCTAAAATCAAAAATCAAAATCAATAGTCATTTATTCAAACTAGGCTGATAATCAGCACTTTTCAAACGTCAAAAATTTACTTTACTCTACTTTACTTTACATTTTTATAAGACAGTCCCCCAAAACGCCCACTTATCGACACTTCCTAGTGTTAAGCTGGAAAGAAGAAGTGGCGGAACAAACTTCCCAGCACACATCTGTCTGTTATGTTGGTTAGAAGAACCAGACTCGATACAATAGCAAGGTGTCAGTTAAATTTAAGATTTACTAAAGACACAATCAGTAATAAACAAAAGTATATAACAATGTAAACATAAAATAATAAATACATAACAGTAAACTAATTTCGGAGAAAGAACATAAATAACAAACATTGTCTTGTGTTCAACTCAGCGACCAACTATTCTTATCATCTAAGTAGTCGTTAATAGAATAGTAAGCTTTTAAACAAAGATTAGATTTAACTTTGGCTTTAAACGCATTAAATGGCAAGTCTAGAAAAGAAGATGGCAGTTTATTATAAAATGTTATCCCGAGCCCTACGAATGAACTTTGTGAAGCCGGTGAAAAGGAGCGGCGTAGTTTATGTTTATTTCTAGTGTTGAAGTTGTGGATATCACTGTTTTTAGTGTACAGGTGGATATTTTGTCTAATATATAAAATGTTGGCAAAGATGTACTGAGAAGCAACCGTCTCCTTAAAAAAATCTCTAAGGGAAACTCGGGCCGGTTGATGGCAATAGGCTCGCCCCCTATGACATGCGACTTGAAATGTGGGTGTTTTTATGTACACCTCTGCTTTGCCCTTCGAGAATTACAGGCGTGTTATGTATCCAGTGATGCAATACTCTTTTTGATCATTGTACATTTTGTACCAAAAAAAAACTTTTATCATGTATCAAATTATTGTTTTAAATAAAAAATACATTCTCAAAGTAAGGGTAAATATCTTGGTACGGTGCTAGATGGTCGGTTAGATGAGAATAGAAGTGAGATCGCTTCCTGTGACAGACGGACTTACATGCTGTAAGCTCAGTTTTGTATACTTATTGCAACATTTTTTGGGATTTGTTAGGACAGTGGTATTCAACCTAGAGAAAAATAAATAATTTTGTATGAAAAAATGTTAATAACCCTCCTTTTGGGCTTCGCCGCAGTCGGGTAAAAAGAAACCATTTTGAAAATTAAGAAAAAGCGGCAATTTGATTGTCTATGTTGTCTAAGAAACTCTTTTGAAAAAAGGTTGAATATCTCTACCGTCAGTGGTTGAAAACCTATTGTTATAAAAAAATACAATTTTAATTATTTTGTTTAATTTTAAAGTATAATAAACGAAGAAATTAAGTTACGTGTTATTTTTAAAGTATATTTCTATTATTTTTGACTTTAAACGTACAGTCTGCGTTTTTTTTGATAAAAAAAGGATTTTATAAGTGACAAACTGTTGTTTTTTCAACGAAATTGCTTGTTATTTTTCAATGTTACATAATAATATTAAATTATGCTATGTTACGATATTTTGCAGTTGAAACAGTTACTAGCAATGACTGCAAAATTGCGGGCAGTTTTTAGCAGTTTTTGCAAACTTATGATTTTTTTTCCGGATAGGAAATATTCACCTTGAAACATAATAGGGGATCGGACAAAAAAAAACTAATTAGTCCGTCAGATAGATTTCCAAAAATTATTGGACACGTATTTTTTCTTTTTTCACGTAAACTTAAAATGAAGACGATACAGTGCTTCGAAAACTCGTGTGACGTCATAATGATAGTACATTTTGTACCTACAAGTGACGTTTCAAGCCCCACTCCATAATCTTTAACGCGTTTTATCTTCGTAATTTTTTATTGATTTGATAAAACAAAAAACACGTATTCAATATTTTTCGATTATCTAACTTACGGACTAAATAGAATCATATTATTTTGACCCAGTCCGATCCCCTATTGTATCTGATTCATAAATGTTTTGCCAGAAAATTAAACCATGTCTTATCTGAGGGTGATGAAACATGAAACCAGTAGTAGTATGCTTGATTTAACCTCTGTTGATGGTCGAACCCGTAGCAGCTACATTACTAGTCCAACTTACAACCGATAAGCTATTGTGATTAATAAAAGTAACTGCAAAATATTGTTGCATGTGTTCAGCGTTGAAATATTTATAAATACTGGCCCTTTTTATTATTATTGTAGTTACAAAATGTCGGTTGTCTATTACAAAATTGGTCACTTTTATACCTGGTTTCATATTATGTTTTTATTTGAATTTAAAAGCGAATAGAAAAGACTTGTGAAACTGTTATCGCTGTGTGAAAAATTCGCAAAACTTTTCATGTTGTAGGTAAATCCAAATACTGTTTTAATTCACAGTGTTGCTCTTTGTAAATATATTTGCAGAGTGGCAACATTTTACGTTGTAGTGCCTTCTCTTTCTTTCTTTGCACCTTAATTGTTTATATTATGTCAAAATGGGTCATACTTGTATTGTGAAATAGATAACCAACATTTACGGTGGGACTCCACCAAAGCGGAGATGTGCCAAATTTGACCAATAACAGGAAGGGCGAAAGACCAGATGTAGGTAATTGGTCTAATTTGGCACATCTCTCCGCTTGGCACATCTCCGCTTTGGTGGAGTCCCGCCCTTATGCCTGTATCCACTAACAGTCTTCAGTGAATGCCCAAATAAAAGCGTTCTATTGGAATTTCCAACTTATGTCTCACCGCTTAAAGTTGAATATAAGGGCTATTCAGTGACAACAGGTAATAGTATATTTAGTTATAAGTTTACGTTATCATAACTGTAAGTTGTAACATATTTATATTATTATGTTTTCTGTAACACTCTCCTCTGGCTTCCAGAAGTTTCTTTGCGGCGATCTCACTGCGTGGGATGTGTTAGAAATATTATTATATAAAAATAATAACTACAATAAACATGTGTGGTTTTTTTATATATAATTGTTTTATTTTATTAAAAATTTGCTCCCTCCCTGTGTAGCCGATAATATCTACGTGTTTTGTAACTCTGCATCCATTGCCGGTGATATGAATTGATTAGGTATTTACGCCTATTTTGGGCTTAATTCAGACCGGAAAACAGTAGCCGATAGCAGCGCGGCGACCATTTTGTGTGAAATCATTTTATGTGGCTCTGGTTGGCTGGACAAAATTTCAAAAAGGCTCGCATTTACAATAGGGCAATAGGGCACTTTATGTGACGGCTAAACACCCTTATTTTAGAATAGATGACGCTACAGAATCTTAGATAATCGATCGAAAGCGTGTCCAGCCAGCTTGAAAAACCACTTTTCGCTGGTCTCTCAATCTCGGTAACGGAAGTGATTTTGACGACTTTTTGCATATCAACGGGCGTCACATAAATATGTGACAGGCATCAAGCTAAAAGTTTTGTGATACGTACAGTGGTTTAGTAGAAAAATGCAAAAAACTGTGTCCAGCCATCTTGAATTTACGTAAAAAACTTTTGGCTGGCACTTCCGAATCCCGCATAACGGGAGCGTTTTCGAATATGGTTCCTTTACTAATACTTGGTGACGCAATGTGTGACAGTAATAACGTTTGATTTATGGCGTCACATGTAAGAGTTTACGAGATATCAATGAAAACTTAATGTATACTTGTGTCCAGCCATCTTGAACTCAGGCTGGCTGGACACATGTATCTCCGCTGCCTGATGATCTACGACCTTCAAAATGTTATCAAAATGTTGTGACGGGGGCGATAATGATAACCTGAATTAGTGACGGAGAAACTTTGGGTAGTTTCAAAGATATTGATCATTTAAATTTTCCCATACAAACACTGTAGTAGGGTTACCAATATTGTAGGTTTTATGTAGGACAAAGTATATTTTAAGGTGTTTTCTTTAATGGACGAAAATCCGCGTATTGGTGATACTAATACGAACAACAGGTAGATATTTAAATCAATAGAAGACAAAAGTGTAGAGGGGGGGGGGGGGGTTAATGTTATTGATTATTTACGTGCAGATACCTATCTACTCTTTTTAGATAAGTATTGGTGTTTTTTATGATAAGTACGTATGTAGATATTGTGTCAGGATAACAGACTAATGCTCTAAGGTATTTAAATGAAAAAATAATGTAATTCACGTTACTTACCAAGGACCTCGTTAAATGAAAACGCACTTAGCAAATATTGCACGTATTCCTTACAAATCGACGGAAGGCTCTAAATACCATTATGTACAGCCTGTCTATAAAGTCATGAAAATAAATGAGGGCGCTGCGGTCGTGAAGACTCGTGCACATAGCAACCCTGTATAGTGTGACTAAAATGGTTTTGATACTAGCACATTATTTTGTACTAGAAGCAAACCTGGTTTTAATTAAAATCTGTTATCTTATTAAAAAAAAAATACAGAAACCATAAACAAAGATGCGACCTTCATTATAAATGATAATACCAGCCTATTACTGTCCCACTGCTGGGCAAAGGCCTCTTCTCAACAGAGACGGCACGAGCACTGATCACCACGCATGCTCAAGACGGGTTGGCGATTTCAGACTTATCTATATATCTATATACTTATAATAAATCTGTAGAGAGGTCAATTCTGTACATGATATATATTTTCAAAATAACTATCAGGGGGTAATTAGTGATCGATACTGATGCCAAAAATGCAATCAGTAAAATTTTTGTCTGTCTGTCTGTCTGTCTGTCTGTCCTCCTGTCTGTATGTTCCTTATAGAAACAAAAACTACTCGACGGATTTTAACGAAACTTGGTACAATTATTCTTCATACTCCTGGGGAGGTTATAGTATACTTTTCATCACGCTACAATCAATAGGAGCAGAGCAGTGAAGAGAAATGTTGGGAAAACGGGAGAAGTTGCTCCATTTTTTAAGCTTCCGTCGCGTGTGCAGCCTTAATGGTTAAAGCTACATAGAAATCATTTATGACGGAAATGTTCTACATAAAATTATCTAAAAAATATTGCACAACAGCATATGTCTATCTTTTATGGTTGACTCACAATAACACGTGTAACTCCCGATAGCTTAGCAGTTCGGAGCTTTCTGATTATATTTGTTTACTCTTACGTTTATAATAATACTCTCACTCATCCCTAATTAAAATAAGTTAATATTATTACCTATTCAATAAAAAAATAATCATACGCTATAATAAACTACGCTAATAAGCCATTGCGCGGCGTCTGAATCATGCCATAAGGATCATTTTTGTGTAACGGTTGCCGCGCTCGACGCGGGTAGTGGCTGTTGATGCGTTCAGAGCGTTCGACCTTATTGACAGACAATAATTGATTTTAACAAACAATGCTTATCAGCGCGACTTTTAGTCTTTAAATAGTTTATTTGAATTTCTTTTGTTATTTTATAAAATAGGTATTAGTTGTTTTGGTAGTGTTTCAATATTCGTTCAAATAACAAATTATTAATAGTTTGCATTTTATTTCCTTTTAGGTGAAGTAGTAGTAGAAGTAGAACGCATAGATTTTAAGATACCGATAGGTAAGTTTTGGCTAATTTATGTTCAATTTTATTTTTGTATTATGTAGGTAAAAGCGTAGATACTTTTATTAGCCCGTCGGGGCCGCGGATTTTAGTACTAGAACTACTAGATGACGTGGCCTCGGCACAAGGGCAAAGAAGGAACATGGGTTCGGTTTTTAGTCAGTAGAAGTCTGACACTCCCCTTCGCTCTGCCCAAGAGCGGGGGGGGGGTTTAAAAGTTTTTTTTTTTTTTGGTTGGTGGAAAATCATCAAAGACCCCCCCGTCTTTGATGATTTTCCACCAACCAAAAAAAAAAAAAAACTTTTATTAATTATAGTAGTTATAGGTAGTAGTAGTTGTAAGTGAAGTAGGTATAGGTAGATGGTATTGCACAGGCGTTTCAGCTTTATTTTCATTTCTTTTTTTGTTGTAAGTTGTACATATTTCTGGGTATAATTCTATTAGAATATTTTAGTTTAAATAGGCACTTAGATTTTAACTGTAAGGTAGCTATAGTTAGGACCTCTATCGTAGGTTATTTTGTTACCAAGGTAACTGACAGCCTTTCCGTTACCGTCGATTAAAAATAAAATACACAATGCCACCTAAAAAACGCCACTGAACCGTGAAGAAGGACATAAGGTACCTACTTTTTTACGAAAAACGACGGAAACGCGGACGAAGTCGCGGGCAAAAGCTAGTAATAATAATAAGTCCAGATTTCCTCACGATGTTTTCCTTCCGACCTTCATTGAAATAAAAATGAGTAAATAAAAGAAAAAATTTCGTACATTTTTTTTATTAATGTTATATTTTAACTTTTGTACCACTGTATGCCCATTTTCTCTTGCCCGTTTTGCTGCAATATGTTGTTCGATTAGAGCCTTTCTGTTATTTTGATCTTCTTGTAAGAAAATCCAATCGATTTCAAAATTTTACGCAGGACTTCTAGGCTACATTTAAAATCCAGATCTGTTTTAGCGTTTTATGTTGAAGTACTATTGTTTTTTTTGTAATTTGGTGTACATAATAAAGAGTATTCTATCTATCTATCTATCATCCATTTCTTTCTTAGGACGGCCTGATCTGTGTTTGCCTTCATCTTCAATACGCCTCACTGTACTCTCAGATTTTCCTGAAAGAAAGATTTAAAAAAAGATGTAATATCTAACAGAAAATACATAGCACTGTTTTTATTTCAAACATGTTAAAACTTATTCATATTTAAAATCACCGGTAAATTTTATTACCCAAAAGTATCAAACGTTAACGTCGCACTACAATATGAGCTACTTACATTTGCAATCTAACCTATAAATGCGCAATGTAAACAATGCTTATTTTAGTCTTAAAATCGTATATTTAGTAAATTTGTGACTTCTGGTAGATAAAAAACAAACAATAACACGATTACATACCTGTTATAGCTGCTGTTCGAGTATAAATATCATCCAAATATGATAAAATTTGGTCAGCTTGGTGTTCTAACAAACATCGCTGATATACTTTGAAATAATTTCCCGAGCTCCACTTCTATTTGTTTTCCTCATATTTAACACGTTTTTTCGAAGTTTTGTCGACGTAGATTTGAAAAATATTAAAAAATGCAAAAGATATCAAGATAAATAACAAGTTGATGACAGCCGATGACATTTGATGTACCATGATTTAGTGTTGCCTTACTTTTGAATAATGTTAGTTCCTCAAACATTAATTTCATGACTTTATAGACAAGCTGTATACTTTACTCTAAACGATTAAACGAAAACGGTTTACGCTGTCACAGCACTCACAGCCTCTGTGTACAAAACAAACTCAGTATCAGTGCATCAGTGTTGCCAACAAGACCGATATAAAATCTGCTAAATGAATCTGATAAATATGCCAATTGCTTTATGGAAATGCTAAAAAATCTGCTAACATTTTTCAGTGTCAAATGAAACGTAACATAGTTTTAACTTTTTTTATTATTTAACAAAATATACATACTGTTTTAATCGACTATGATCTCAAATACTCTTTCCATTATCATCAGCATTAGCATCAGGAGCGCCAACAATATACTTAGTAAAGGGATTTTTTTTTCTACATGGAAATACATAATTGCTTACGCATTAATGTATTTTATTTTAAAATAATTTTATATGCTAAAAAATATGCTTTATGCTAAACAACTAATAAGTTTGCTAAACAACATGAAAAAATGCTATTCTTATTATTCTTATTCTTTATTGCACACATAAAATAACAAATATAAACACAAATTACAATAATAAAGCTTACTTATGCTAAATTGGCATCACTGAGTGCAATGCACTTTGTTTTTTTTGTTAGTGTTTTTAATTATTATTTAGAAACACATACTTCCCCTTTATCTGCAGGAAAACCTTTTATTCCCACGGAGACATCAAATACAAAGCTGGCGTGGCTTGGCTGCTACCGGCCGATTAGTCGATTAAAAAGAAATCCTATAATTATGTAAAAAATATGGTCACCTCACAATATTAATGGATGTTTGTATGGGAAAATTTAAATGATCAATATCTTTGAAACTACCCAAAGTTTCTCCGTCACAAATTCAGGTTATCATTATCGTCCCCGTCACAACATTTTGATAACATTTTGAAGGTCGTAGATCATCAGGCAGCGGAGATACACGTGTCCAGCCAGCCTGAGTTCAAGATGGCTGGACACAAGTATACATTAAGTTTTCATTGATATCTCGTAAACCCTTACATGTGACGCTATAAATCAAACGTTATTACTGTCACACATTGCGTCACCAAGTATTAGTAAAGGAACCATATTCGAAAACGCTCCCGTTATGTGGGATTCGGAAGTGCCAGCCAAAAGTTTTTTACGTAAATTCAACATGGCTGGACACAGTTTTTTGCATTTTTCTACTAAACCACTGTACGTATCACAAAACTTTTAGCTTGATGCCTGTCACATATTTATGTGACGCCCGTTGATATGCAAAAATTCGTCAAAATCACTTCCGTTACCGAGATTGAGAGACCAGCGAAAAGTGGTTTTTCAAGCTGGCTGGACACGCTTTCGATCGATCATCTAAGATTCTGTAGCGTCACCTATTCTGAAATAAGGGTGTTTAGCCGTCACATAAAGTGCTCTATTGCCCTATTGTAAATGCGAGCCGTTTTGAAGTTTTGTCCAGCCAACCAGAGCCACATATCATTTTAATCTTAGCGGCGTGCGTGTCTGACCAGTTGTATGAATGTGGACGAGGCAAAAGGAGTATGTAAAGGCTGCTATGTTTGTAAATTTTTCTTTTCTTTTTAAGTATGTCTCAACAATGTAGAGAGAAAGTAATCAATGGGAAGTTGCGAGGTAACCCCATCACAAGTATGTTTATAACTTATCGGGGCTTGCCTCAATTTTGTGCTGTAAAACAATTGTAAGAGAATCAATAAAAACTTTTATTATTTAATATTATTTATGCTATACACGTTACGATAAATCGTTACGACTGGACGGTACACTTCAAACTGCAACGATAAATCAACATCAACATGTACGAGAAAAACTGTACAGTTTGTCCGATTTTGGCACTACGAAAACTGTACCGTCCGATCGTTATGATTTATCGTAACGTGTGTAGCAGGCATAAAAGAAAAGCTGTACAGGGTTTTCTTATACACACAGTCATGTAGATTTATCCAAAAAAAAAACATTTATCTAGAAACAAAGAACTTGTCAAGAGGAATCATATGAGCCCAAACTCGGTGGGGTTATATCGTTTTATAACGGAGTTCCTATGGTCACCTTCGAGCTCCATTATCAGGTCAGCACCATCTCATCAGAATATTGCATTGTCATGTGATATTCATGCGTGTTACAAGTTAAATAAAAGTTTGTAATAATAAAAAGCTTGTCGCGAGATTGAGTCCCTATAATGCCCGTCACAGTAATGCACATACCAGCAATGCACGACACTGGAATGTACAACACAGGAGTGTACGACACAGTAATTGGCGACATCGCGATGTCGCCAATTACTGGGGTGTACCTTGCTGGTCCGGCCCAAGAATGTACGACACAATAATCGGCGACATCGCGCGCGCGATTGGTTGGCAGACTAGTTGGGCAACTCGAAATTTTGGGACTTGGATACTAGGTAATTGAGCTAGGTAGTGCTGCCGAATTAAATTGTACTCCATGACGTGCGCTCGCTACGCTCGCATATTTAAAAACACTAATATCTTCTGTCCCCGAAGTGCCGGGCCTCCGCCGGCCTCCTTCGTCGGCCTACGGCCTCCTTCGTCGGCCTACGGCCCGGTGCCCATGCCGCCCTTATAGGATAGTTACTGTCGCGAGACGGTCGTATTATAGGAACACGAAGAAAAAAAGAAGGAACCACGGAATTTTCCAGTATTTTATTGTATCACCCGTCCCTATTGTCACATGGCTTTTTACTTTTTTAATGTGACGTCACTGTTTGTTTTGATTCCAATTCTCGTGCTGTACACACGGCTACAAATCAAGCTATACAAAACCAGTATAATCTGATCGTTCATTGTGCGAAAAGATCTAGTAAAGTGAGGCCAAGATTAACTGGTTTTGTATAGCTTGATGTGTAAACAGATTAATGTAAAAACTACTTGTCTGATTGATTTTAAATTCTTCAATCCTGGTAAATACAAGTAGGTACCTACCTACTTAAATCTCACGACAAGCTTTTACATCATATAAATTGTGTGATGACGTTATAAATATTATTATGTTGATAGTAAAAGTTTTAAAGAAAAAGTTATTTTTAGCGCATTTAAATAAAAGCTTGGTTTTGAAAAGATTTTTAATTAAATTTATTGCCATTTATTTGCACAACACAATACGGTTTAGTGGCTTTAGTTACCTACTTGGATCTCATCAAAATGATGAATAAGTTTACAAAGTCCTATAATTAAGTATACTTAGTAAAAAAATTTTTGGTGGTTTGGAAATCGTCAAATGGCTCCTCCCGCTCTAGGCGGAGCGGAAGGAAGTGTCAGATTTTCTTTTTTTATTTCCTAGCCTTTCTTGTCCCACTGCTAGGCAAAGGCCTCCATTTCCTTCCATCTGTCCCGATGTTCTGCTTTTGTTAATATTATTTTGTAATAATATTATGGCCTTCGCGAGTGCTAGTGATTCGAAATAAAACTTCTCGAAATTAGATCGGAAACTTGGTAAACCATCCCTTTCGAGGCACGACGCTAGTTCATCATGTTTTTCATACAAGGGCTCGATTCTCTCCATCCGTAACTGCAACTCGATGAGTTGCGAACTAGAAATACGGTCAAGGTTTCGGTGGATTTCGTTAGCAAAATTGTAGAATCTTCGAGCCTGGTCGAGCAAGCCATCAGCTGTCTTCCTTAATTGGCTTATATCGTACTTTTCATAAGCCATAACGTCACGTTTGATGTCTGTCAGACCTGAAAATAGAAAATAATTATATGGTTTTATTATGTAAGAAGCTGGCACATATTATAATAGGCTCAGTTATTAGGCATCTCGTACATAGTCACCTGAGGCAAAGGATTACCTAGTTCAGGTACCTACACACAAATCGTGGGTGAACGAAAACAAGACAAAATCAAGAAACCCTAAGGCCGCAAATTCGGAGAGGCGGGGCGTGCAGCGTGCAGGCTGCAGCGGGGAGTTGAATGGAATTCCATTCAACTCCCCGCTGCACGCTGTAAAAAACGCGTCTCCGAATTTGCGGCCTAATCATGAATTAACGTTTATACCTGACACAAGTAATTTGTATAACCGCATAAGTAGGTACAAAATAATAATTCTATGTAGGTAGGTAGATATCTATCTATAAATTGTATACAAAATAATGTAACTTTTGTAGGTACCTACAAAAGTACTAGACTACATAGAGGTATGTGTTCACCGTGAACACTGAACACATACCTAGGTACCTCCCTATAATCCACGAGAAAGTTTTTGTAAACAAAGAACTTCTATTATGTAACATAGCGACATTGAGCGACAACTTAATCAATAACAAATAATTTCAAATTCTATCAACTCAAAGTAACATACGTTTAATACGAAAATAACGAGCAATTTCACTTGGTTGGATTATAATTTAACGATTTAAAGCGCTGTCGTCTACTGTTTCGTGGTACTGGAACGTTCCATGAGTCGGAGTAGTCAGACGCGTACGCGTTACAGTACCACTACCACAACACAATAAGCGCTCCCGCCCACTACAGACCTTTTGTCGGGTCGATTTAAATGTGCTCGTTATTTCTGACCAAAACAAAATAGGTCACCGTCACCGACAAGTTGACAAAACAACTGAAAGTTGACTGGTCAAAACAGTTAACGTAAACAGTTTTCTAATGAGCGACCCAATAGCAAGCACTCACAAGTTACGGGTAGATGTTAACGGCTAAAATGATAACGTTCAAAATATTATTCATATACCTACATCTTAAATAATATTTCTTTGTAGTGATTAAGCAGTGTTGTTTAAAGCAAAATGTATTATTATCTCTGAACTGTTAGCTACTGGACTAAATGTTACCTTATTTATTCGATAAGTGAACAATGTACCTACCTATGTTCTTTTAGAATAAATAAAGAATCTTTAAACCCCTAAACGAATATAAATTTCAGTAGACCTACCTACCTAATGTGAATGAATTTTGTCTTGCCTTGTTGTAAAGTCAATGCAGATTTTGAAAAAAACAATATCAAACACTACAAATAAGTACTCTACAATATTATCAATCCATAGTTCACTGTAATAAATCTTGAAGTCATTGGAAAAATTATTATAGACTAGGTACCTTTCTAAGATATTGATTCATGAACGCAAAGTTAATAAAAGTGCACGGATTGCAGTTACTCACTTTTAGTAATGTCTTGATAAAGTATTTCCTTAAAATATTCTAAGAAAAGTAATTAATATTTGCAACGGTACACCGCATACGTATGTAGCAATAACGGTCACTTTTAATAGACGCACAGATTATGGAATATACGTGGAATAGACGGAATGAAATGAATATCTGTCCGACTTTTTAGATAATGGGAGGGACCTTCGTGACTGTGGGACCAAACTACCAAAGACCACAGATAAAAAAAACCACGACGGTAAAAATCCAATTGAAAAAGAATAAAATAACTTTAATGAATATCGATGTTTACAACTTTTCCTAACGTGTCTCACACAAACATCTCTCACCCTAAACGCATATACCTGCTCCGTTCCGTCGTAGGTAAAAATCACTCAGAGAACGTACGGGAAAAGCATGGAACTAATAGTTACTACACTCAAGTAAAATTGCATAAAATAATCCGGTCTCCTGTTTGTCTTTGTTGAGGTTACAAAAGCTTCAATCCCCCTTTCCGATGTTGGAAACGAATAGAGCCTCAATAAGAAATTTTAAATAATATATGTTTAACGATAATAAATGTCTAATTTTGAATAATAAACTGTAAGAAATAAACCTCTATAATTTGTGTGATAGTGTCTTTATAACCCCCGACGCAACAACGACGGGGTGTTATAAGTTTGACGTGTCTGTGTGTGTGTCTGTGTATCTGTCTGTGGCATCGTAGCTCCCGAACGCATGATCCGATTTTGATTTAGTTTTTTTTGTTTGAAAGGTGAATTAGTCGAGAGTGTTCTTAGCTATGTTTGAAAAACATCGATCCAAGATGGCCGCCGCCACAAAATGGCGGAGTCCATATTTGTTCACAACTCCTATCAATATGGGTATCAAATGAAAGGGCTTGATTAGTAGAATACTATAAACTATAACAAATTTCAAATCCAAGATGGCCGCCACCACAAAATGGCGATTTACATATTATTTTTTCACAACTCCATCAATATGGGTATCAAATGAAAGGGCTTGATTGGGAGAATACTATACAGATACTATAACAAAATTCAAATCCAAGATGGCCGCCATCACAAAATGGCGTATTACTTATTTTTTACAATTCCGTCAATATGGGTATCAAATGAAAGGGCTTGATTATTAGAATACACAAATTTCAAATCCAAGATGGCCGCCATTACAAAATGGCGTACTTATTATGTACATATTTTTCACAACACATCACTAAGGGTATCAAATGAAAGGGCTTGATTAGTAGAAGACTATACACTATAACAAATTTCAAATCCAGGATGGCCGCTATCACAAAATGACGAATTACGTTTGTTTTTACAACTCCCTCAATATGGGTAGCAAAAAAAATAAAGGGATTGATTTGTAGAATAATGGTCACTATATTGAAAGGGAATAAGGAATATAAAGTAATGAAATTAAAACAAAAAAGCTTGGAAATTGTTTTTTGACTTTTACTCCCTATAAACTTGGTCAAACTTTGATTTAAAGGGAGTAAAAGTGGAGCACCAATGTTTTATTTTTATTGAGTTGGGGGTTTTTTAAATTTTTAATTTAATTACTTTGTGTTTGTCTCTGTTCATCCCTGTTGCTGACTACTTATAAATTCGAATATTATATTTTTGAATGCTATGCGCACTTGTTGGCTTAATGAATATGGGTGGTTTATGTATTCCTATCGGTTTCTTTTGTTTTTTTTTATCATTTATCTTCTCACTTAACCCGCGTACTCGCGTCTCCTTTTATTTCATGAACAGTCGCGCGAGGGTCGAAAAGACCCAGATTTTGAATGTATTGTTTCTAATAACTTAATTAAATTTCGGAATTATTTGTTAATTATTTAGAAAGAGGGTAACAAAACAAACTTAAAAATAATAAATGTTCATTTAGATAAAAACAGTAATATAAATCACCAAATTTAAGAGATCACCGCTAAATCTTACTTTTTACGACATATGAACTAAAAAAACAACTTTAACTTTTTTTATTTAATCTAAAAACATTAAAAAATCATTTTAATTATCATAAATATCAACAATCTTCTAAATAGTGAAATAATTCAGACTGTCAGAATGGTGAAAATAAACCCCTTGAGGACAATGAAGTATCTGAGCCTAAAAATTTATCAATATCCAGATTTTCTTCAATTTCTGCCGAAATTTCACGTTCAATGTCTTCCACTTCTAATATATCTGCTATTCTATTGTAATTCAAACGATTTGACGACATATCAACAAAATATAAAATCAAAATAATATTTTTGTAATAAAAAATACAGTAGCGCTACGTCGCACAAGGGTCGGAACGACCCATACTCACTTTAAACGTCCGTAATTTCCAAATGCCGCACGGGGACTGGCTGAGGTGGGGTGTGCAGATAGCCTGTGAGGCTACTTGAAGGTACAAGAGCGACGACACGTATGAACTAATACAAAAACAGATACGGCACAAAAACTAGAGTACTGGGTATTTTTGACCCAGGCGCGAGCACCCGCGGGTTAATCCAACCTAATACTTACGTGTTTCCTAACTTCTTACTTACCTCACCTATTCTCAAGCCAAAGTCCATTTTTTTCCTATATCTTCTTTTATTTCACCTATAGGTGACACCGAGTAATCCGGGTATTGTCATTACGGAACGTTAAAACTTTTCAATAGCAAATAACAAATAAATAGATTTGGAAGGATTTTTTTAAATATAAATCTATTTATGTATATAAAAGAAAATCGTGTTAGTTACTCCATTATAACTCAAGAACGGCTGGACGGATTTAGCTGAAAATTGGTAGGGAAGTAGCTAAGAACCAGGAGAAGGTCATAGGATACTTTTTTTTTTTTTTTTTTAGGTAGGGTAGTAGGTAGGGTAGTAGGTATAGGGTAGTAGGTAGGATAGTAGGTAGGGTAGTAGGTAGGTAGGTAAGAAAAACGCATTGCAACGCATGCGCGGGTTCAGCTAGTATATTTATATATTATAAGTAGTCTATTTTATAGTTCGTCACACGTACATGGATCACAGACATGAATTATCCATTAAAGTTGTGAATAGATTTAGAAGGATTTTTTAAAATATAATGTAGGTCTTTTTTCTAGTACATCACACGTACATGGATCTCAGACGTATGAATCATCCATTAAAGTTGTGGGTTTCAGCCAATCTAAGCGTGGCCGTGCTAGGAAGGATACGGTGTAGCCCGGCCACTGAAAATGGTGTAAGTATAAGTCATGAAATAATGTGTTTTTTTTCTCTTTCTGGTACCTTAAAGTACATATCCGTACAGTCTACTGCCATATCCACGACCTTTTGGCATCGTGGCCGGGCCAGAACGGAACACACAGATTTAAGGTCGCGGCGCTCATGACGGCATGGCACGGTAGGTTGTGCTGCGGCATCCCGTGGCATGCTGTGGCGTCCCGTGGCATGTCGTTGCCATGCTCAGTCAGTGTGAGAGACAAAAACCACTCGCGCGCCAGTGCATCTTCTCCCTCCCTTGCCCTCGCAAACCGACCGGACTGCGCCCCGAAATGACCGCTCCACAAGTTTCGACCTTAATTCAACCAATTTAGCAATCATAATTCCTCGACTCAAAGTGACCCATACGTCTTGCGGGATGCAATGGACGCCACGGTAGTCCGTGGCATTCCACGGGTTACCGCGGCACGCCATTGCAACCCGCGGCATCCAGCGGCACGTCGCGTCTTTTTGCGGCATTGTGTTGTGGACAATGTGGTATCGAAACAAAGTAACATGATCTAAACTCATTGAAATAGGATTCAAAATAACTTGTTTAGTAATTAATATAAAATCCTTTGCCATGACACGCCACGCCGTGCCGTGCCGGCAGTGAGAGCCTTTAGGCTATGCCCAATGATATTCAAATAAACTTTCTTCTTTATATAAACTTCTTTCAAATAAATTTACTAGAATATCATTGGCTATGCCACTTTAATTCACTTTATGCATGCGTCTGGATTGAGGGCCGTTATTTAATCATTACAGTTGTTTTAATACACGTTTAAGAAATTCATGGCCCTTTGCTTTAAGTTTTAACTTTAACTTATTTCCCTATACATCGTATTTCGTTACGCAAGGGTTCAATCCCGTCGGGGCCGCGGATTTTAGTACGAGATGACGTGGCCTCGGCACAAGGGCAAAGAAGGAACATGGGTTCGGTTTTTAGTCAGTAGAAGTCTGACACTCCCCTTCGCTCTGCCCAAGAGCGAGGGAGGTCATTTGATGATTTTCCACCCACCAAAAAAAAAGGGTTCAAAAAATGGCCCTCGATCCAAATGCACATAAATTAAGATAATTACTTGTTACCGCCAAAAGTGTCCTCTTTTATCTTTAATCAGTAATTCTCTTAATTGAGGATAACTAAAATGAAACCAACCAACTGGACTTTTCACATATATTGACAAAAAACAATGCCACTTCACATAGCACGGACTACACGCGTATAATTTTTGTTCCGGGCTCCCATTTATAACTGAGACCGCTCCTGACTTTCTGAACAATATTCGTTACCTTCGAAGGTTTCTTCACAGTTTCCATTGACGTATAATATACTATATTAGTAGAGGGATCGCAACTCAAACTCTCCTCGGACCTCCTTCGAGAAAAGTCTGAATAAGATTCCAGGGATGTGGTAGACCTCCTTATTCCTGATCTGGACCTGTCGATGCTCTGAACATTGATCTTGCCATCTTCGGAGACCATGTCGACTCGGTTTTGTGACCTGTGGTTGAGGATTCCAGCACAACTGTGGAATTTCGAGAATTTATCGTGGACACGATGTTCTAGGTCCACGTGGAGACTCAACTGGCGTCTGGAAAAGAGAAGATGTGATTCGCTTTTGAAGGAGTATATTGTCGTCGAAAAATGAGTTCTACGAAGATCTTTCTTCGGGAATACTTCCCTTTTTATTTTTCATTAACCTCTGAAAAACCTCACCGTCCGGGGAGATGGTTTGGTTATATGGGGCTAACACGCACCGTGAGGGCCGCAAGAACTGCTGCACGCATGACATTTGCGACCCATTCAGCGAGCTTTTTTTTTTTTTTTTATAAACGTTGCCCCACACGAGGAATTTCTCCTGTATCGTGGGTGCGTTCACAAACATTTAAACTCACATACACAAATACCCAGACCCGGAACAACTATCTGTAGGTCTTACAAATATTTGTTCCGTGCGGGGATCGAACCCGCGACACGCAGCGCGGCAGTCCATTGCTTGAGCCACTGCGCCAACCGTGTAGCGTAGCTGGCTAGCCTATATTATGTCCTGGGGTCGGCTTCAATTCTAACTGGATGTAGCTAAGTACCAACCAGAATTGAACATGGAGCGACTGTCTATTCCACCTTCACAACCTATTAAAATTAACTGGGTAGGAATCATCATCATTTTAACCGAAAGACGTCCACTGCTGGACATAGGCCTCCCCTAAGTATCTCCAAATTGACGGGTGGGTCCCTTAAGTCTGTGCGTGTGGCGTGGGTAGGAATAAAGTTGGACTAAAAAACTGCTCTGAATCATAATTCCTGCAAGTGGTATATGCTAAAGCGACTAGATTCTTACTTTGCTGCCGAAAACACGAGTCTTACCTGTAATTGAAATTTTCTCCACAAATATGACATATAATAGGCGACCCATACTGAGTGACTCTCGTAACCGTCTCCGAATCAGCAGACGAGAAGCCTCCCTTCTTCTCAATCTTCCGTGGAAGGTTGACGCAGCTGACAGTCCTCTTATCCGAAGAATCTGACGACTCAGTCACTGTTTCAATCTCCGTCTTAGACCGTTGCAAGTTACATTCGGAATACCCATTCTTCTTGATCTCCGAAAACATTTGCTCCGGATCGTTCATTTTATCGAAAAACGACACTATTTTCTTTAGTTTGTCTTCAGGAACTTCGCATTTCAATGTGTCTGGCTCTGTCTGCGTGTTACAGGCTGTTCTCCTTGTGGTTGAAGGGGCGGATATGTTGGTTCCTTCTAGTTTAGAAATGCCGATATGTTCGTTCTCGTGGACAAATTTATCGTATTGGCCTTCGAATCCTTCGTGGCAGTAGTGACAGACGAACTTCTTGCCGGGGAAGTGGCAGAGGTTCAAATGGTCGTTATAGTTGATTATTCCTGAAACGGTAAAGAGCCGTCGGTTAGAATTTGATGGATAAAATTCTGCAAACGTACCGTCTACCGTGAAGCTGATAGTACTCCCGTTGGCAAAACTGTTGAAATTAATAATGTTTCCATATGGCTTAGTCTAGTATGAGCAAAAACAACTTGTTTGCAGAACACAGAAAATTCGCGGCAGCTGTGTCTCGAAGCGGCAGTGATAATTCGTTCGGCAGGGATCGCTATTCAAAGCAGTCATTTATATAATAGTGCGAATACTGGGACACGCGCGCTTAGGTTGAAAGGAAAACGTTTACAATAACACCTCCAACCTCCTCCTTAATGAGGAGTCGTGCTCTGTTGACTTGTCAAAAGTATTAACTTACCATAGGAAATCATAACGCATCCCACAATGGGACAATGCCGCGGAGTGGTATCCGCCAAACAGCTCCTTTGCACCGACTGCACGTAGGTCAAGATCACAGGACTATTCAGATCCCTCAGAGCTATCTCCGATTGAATCTTCTTTGGCCGACGCAGTCTACGAAACCTCATACCTCTTCGCCGATGTTTCTCACAGTAACTATCCGAAATATTATTGTCACTAGCCGCGTAAATATGGCCATTCGGCAGTACGTAATTCTTGTACGATCTCTCCCGACGGATCCCGAAGATTCGTTGGAGGAAGCATTGGAACCTTGTTGGTTTCACCCGCGGTCTTTTCTCATTGAACATAAGATAGGGTAATGGGTGAGGTTCACTTGTCTGGGTGAACTCGCATTCTTGCCGATCACCTTCTGCTGACATATTATTGTTTCGCTCCAACATCAAGTTGTCTCTAGAGTCTTGAGTGGCAGCGTATTTGTACTCTTTCGATGCTTGAGACTCCATCTGCGTTGATGTTGACAGACACGTCTTGATTTTCAGATCTCTGATAACAGCTGTTGCTATGGAGTCCTTGTCCTCATCTGAGTGGTTGGAAACGTCTCCGCTTGACTGTTCCGTCGTCCCAGCACAAGCATCAGTCTTCGTGCGATGCGAGCGTTTTTTCCTCTTGCTAGTCGACTTCGCATCGTCCTCTGTATAGACTTCTGGGCCATAGCTTTCTGGCAGAATCCCTATGACGCTTGCATCGTAGATTTGGAACAGTTTTTTCAAACATTTATACTTAGCTTTGAGCACCTCATGTTTTTTCTTTGGAACCCATTTATTAATGGCCTGTTCGTCCTCAGTTTCATTTCGTTCCGGTATACTCGTTAAGGTCGGTTGTTTCTTATACATACCGCGATACCAGAGAGTCAAACTACAGAAAATTTTGATTACGAGAAAGAATATAACACTAGCGAAAACTTCGCAATTTCGATGTGGTATCATAACTGTACCGATTTACAGTTAATAAAAATATATTTTTCAAATAATGATGTCTTGTTTGTGTCATGTGCATAGTGTAGTGACATCTTGCTGATGGCATCGTGTTCGAAAACGAAAAAGCGGTTGAAAAAATAGTTTTTTCTTCTTATTCTAGAAAGATGCAGTTTCGTTCAGCCAGGTTTATTAAAATCGGTTGAATTAAGTAGGCGTGTTTGTTAATTTATTCTACCTTCTTCGTGCTTTGTAATTTAAGAACTCCCTGACTATTAATAGAGACCCTCAATGGTTCTGAGAGCTCGTTAGGACCGATGTCCTGTCATCCTGTGCCTTAAAAATGCCTATGGTTTCACAGTACGGTACTCAGGCTGGGTGTACTTAAGTCTTCCGTAGGGACCAATGCTGTTTCTGGTGGGTTGCTGTCCGGGTGTTGTCGTATTGTGAGTTTGATACTTACATCCTAATCTCTCAGAAACTCGGCTTGGGCGATGTAAGATTTGTCATGAAGTTAGAATATGTGATACGTACCGGGGCTGCGGTACTGTCTGATACCGCTCCGCCTAGAGCGGGAGGGGTCATTTGATGAATACCCTCCCACCAAACAAAAAATGAGGTTTGAAGTTTGTATGTCGAGATGTACATCGCCACATTCCACGTACAGCGGATGTTTCTTTTACTATACAGAATGTTTGGTGCATCGTGTGCCAAATTGAGATGGTCGACTTGAGGAGTCATCTACTATCCTTTTAGACCCTGTGGATTTTTTCATTTTTATTCAAACTAGATGGCTAATGTCACTTATTTTTAATGTATAATTTAGGTATTTTTAATAAAACAATAAAAAATCCACAGGGCATAAGAAGTGTTTAGGGGTCTGAAGGGGTTAGCAGATGACCCCAGTTGACAATTTAAACTTGGCACACGATGCACAAAACACCCTGTTAAGATTTCTACAGTCGCCAGCACATCGAATTTCTGTAATAGATTTTGAACTTAAACCGCCTTATTATTAAAAATAGTTAAACCTGGTTTATCTCGCATGCCGTCACTTTCTTTTGAATATTTTTGAAGTGAGAGATAAACCATCAATCATAAGTTAAACCAGGTTTAACTATTTTTATTAATAAGGCGGTTAAGTTCAAGGTTCATTGGTATTTTACAGTTTCGGGTATAGCATGATGAGCAGAGAGTCTAATATTGCTACTTTAGCAGATCACAATAGGAAAATAATATGAATTGCGTTAAAATGCATAAAATGGTCATACGATCACGGATGATGGTCTCAGGGATCGCATCCGAAATGAGGTGATCCGACAGAGGACCAGAGTTGTCGACATAGCTCACAGAATAAGTAAGCTGAAGTGGGCCGGCCATATTAGTCGCAGAACCGATGACCGTTGGAGTAGACGTGTTCTTGAGTGGAGACCGCGAATCGGCAAGCGTAAGGTGGGACGCCCGCAGGCTCGGTGGAGCGATGATCTTCGCAGAGTGGCTGGTAACAATTGGATGAGAGTTGCCAAAAATCGAGTTGAGTGGCGTAAGATTAAAGAGGCCTATATCCAGCAGTGGATTGCAATAGGCTGATGATGATGATGATATGATGATGGTCATAGACGCAGTTTCTATTATGAACGGTTGATTTTACGAATTTTAACGCAATTCATAATTATGATCTGCTAATTTAGAACCCCTGGTGTAAAGTGTGAATACAAAAAAATAAAAACAAAAAAATGTTACGAAAGTCTTTTATTTAATAAATTATAACAATTGTATACAATTAAGTAGGCCTATTTTAAATTAAAATTATATCTAATAAATATCACTTTTATCATATGAAGGCGTCATCAGGCATCAGTAGACCTGCGAACAAAAATAAAAAATCGTTAGAAATTACGATAAGTGGTGGTCTTCTAAGACCAAAGAAAAGACTGGCTCATTGGTCTAGTGGTTGAAATCGTGACTGCTGAAATTCCCTGGTGGTGCAAAGTGTCATCGGGATTTTCCATCAGGAATTTATCAGTCTGTATACCTACTGTGCCCGGCTGATAGCAAGGGGCTCGACCCCTATTACATTAGGGCAAACATAATAGAGGATCGGACTGACTCAAAAAAAATATGATTCTGATTAGTCCGTCTGTTAGATTATCGAAAAATATTGGATACGTGTTTTTGTTTTATCAAATCAATAAAAATTGACGAAGATAAAGCGCGTCAAAGATGAGTATGAATGATGTTGAGTATGAATGTAGATGGCTATAAAAGGAGAGGAAGGCCAAAGAAACGATGGATGGACTGTGTGAAGGATGATATGGCTAGAAAGGAGGTGACTGCTGAGATGACGAGAAATAGGGAAGTATGGAAGAAGAAGACATGTTGCGCCGACCCCAAATGAATTGGGATAAGGGCAGGAGAATGATGAAAGCGCGTCAAAGATCATGGAGTGGGGCTTGAAACGTCACTTGAAGGTACAAAATGTACTAGCATATGACGTCACACGAGTTTTCGAAGCACTGTATCGTCTTCATTTTTTGTTGGCGAAATGTGGATGTTAGTACTATTAGGTAGTACCTATACTTTTGCCTAACCCTTCGGGGTTGTAACCCTCATGCCCCCCCGACTTACCGACCATGGACCACTTTCCACCCTTCGTTGTTGAAGTTATAACATCACAAAAGTTCATTTTTGGCGGTTTCGCGATTTTGATTTTGAATTGTTTCTTTTACTCTTCTGTTAAGAGCCTATACTACCTCAAATTAGCAACTCTATTTGTGGTGGTTCAAACTTCGTTTGAAATACTGTTAGAATAAAGTTCTAATCAGCTTGCACTACAAAGCGGTTGTGTCTTTCACTGCGGCCGAATAGTGCGAAATTTGTGGTATTTTGCGATTTCCAAAAAAAACTATTGATTGGACTAAAAAAGTAAAACACTACGATTTTAGTATGTTGCTTGTAGAATTATTTGGCAAAAAAATCAGAACGATGACATGTATTTTAGTATGGTTTTTACTCGTTAACAGATTTTTTTAGAGGTATCTTCGTGATTTTTTTTCTATCGAGCAAAGTTAGTAGTATTATGTTTTCACAACACTTTGTTACTAGCATATATCCTGAAGAAAATCATATATTTTTCTGATTTTGTTTACTGCAGTGAATCATATACTTTTACGCAATAAAAAACTTGTGTTTTACGTCTGTTGGCCGCTTAAGTTGCTACCCTATTGTTGTAGTTAGTGCAACCCGGAGCACCTTTAGTTGTACTGTACGCTCAAGCTATACAATTTCAGATTATTATGCGGGTCACTCATTGTATTGGAAAACGATAAAAATCGAGGCCATGTGCAATGATGTGAGTATAACTTACTGTGTCGCAATGTGCACAATCGTGGTGCTATCACACTAATATTATTATATTATAAAGAGGAAAGATTTATATTTTTGTGTGTATATTGTTTGAATGTTTGTAATGAATAAACTCAAAAACTACTGCGCCGTTTTCAAAAATTCTTTCACCTTTAGAAAGCTACATTCGCCCTGAGTAACATAGACTACTTTTTATCCCTGTTTTTCTACGGGAACGGGAACTACGCGGGTGAAACCGCGTGACGTCCGCTAGTGTGATATAAAGAGATGGTTTTATTGAACCTACCTGCTATACACGCAGTCATGAAACAAATACCGCATCCCGCGAAGAATGCTCTCACAGCTATCTGTAAACAAAAGTTTAAAATACCAATAAATACCGTACTTCGAATCGTGGCATTGGCAAGGGTGGGAATTGAACCCTGGTCCTCATACCTCACACGGGGGACATTGACGCAATTTACCAGCTACTTGTAAGAGAGGCAGAATTAGGGCGCTTTTCCACCAGAAATGTGCTGTGCTACATTGCTATGGATGCGTTCGTTATCCACCAATCATATTCATTGGTGCACATAGCTTAGCACTGGTGGAAACGGACTCAGCTAAGCTATGTTTTTTACCCGACTGCGGCGAAGCCCAAAAGGAGGGTTGTGTTTGACGTGTATGTATGTCCGTTTCTTTGTTCCCTCATAACTCCTAAATGGATGAAGGCATTTGAATAAAATATACGTCGTTAGATTCGTATTGATGGCGCGAGTGTTATGGACTAAATTAAAATGAAGAAAAAACAAAGAAAAATTGCGGATTTTGGGGGCCAAATAGAGGAGTTAAAAAAAAAAAATCCTATACCATCGAGTAGGGTAGGTATCAAAATAAAGAGTTTTAAAAGGAGATTACAAAAATACATATATAAGTAACACTTTTATGATTAAAAGAAATTCAAAGTGACAAATCCTATATAAACAAACACAAAAGAACTGAAAAGTTGGAAATAAAAAAAGTAGTTAAAAATCTAAAAAAACCCGACTAAAAAAACGGAAAAACTTTTTAGCTACTATTTTTATATGCAAAGATGCGTGCTATGGATGTGTGCTATGGATGCGTGCTATGTTTTGCTATGCTATCTTCCCTACTATCGAAACATAGCATAGCATCAGTGGAAAGTGGAAACGGTCACAAAGTTTCACAGCTTAGCTATTACATCTTCGCAGCATAGCTGCATAGCACATCTTTGGTGGAAAAGCACCGCGCCCTTAAGCAGGCAGACCACAAACAGCTGGCCATGCTTCTGTTTACACTCTCGGAGAATACAAGCGTGATGTTATGTTGCACACTGTGCATGTGGTAATCGGTTGTTGTCGTGGTATGCGGAGGAATGAGAAAGTTCTGAGGCTAGTTTTGAGTATGAATGTGGATAAGAGTAGAGAAACGATTGATGGACTGAGTAAAGTATGATACGTCAAGAAAGAAGTTGTCTGATGAGATGACGAGTAAGGCCTCGTTTACGGACACGCGGGGCTTCGCGCGGCGCGTTTATCGTTTTTAATTCAAACACATGGCGATCTATGGAAACTTAAACGATTTCAAACGAGATTTTACGAGAAGCGATTTTTCGCTCGTTAGTTTAAAATGCAGCGCTCGTTGCAGCGGACCCGCCTCTCAGTAAATTAATAAAAAAGCATGCGACAAGCCTTCTGCACTCCGCGCGACGGCACGCGGCTCCGTAAACGAGTCCTGAGGGAGGGACTCCACCAAAGCGGAGATGTGCCAAGCGGAGTGGAGTTTTTTAAACAACCAATAGAATTGTGTTATTGACACATCTCCTTCTCCTCCCCGCTCAGCTTCAGTGGAGATCGCTGTGCGGAGATGTGTAATATTTGTATGGCGCGATGGAAGCGGAGATGTGAGCTGTGCGCGGACGACGCGCATCAGTGGAAACGAGGGATGTGAGCACACCGCACACATCTCCACTTTGGTGGAGTCCCCCGAGCTGAAAAACATCTCTTCTCGCACAGCACACAGCACACCGCTCACATCTCCGCTTTGGTGAAGTCCCGCCCTCATAGAGAAGTATCGATGACGAAGTCATGCTGGGCTGACCCCAAATGAATTGGGATAAGAGCAAGAGGGTGATGATGTTTTGTTGCATACTTACACTGGACAGAACTTCTCTCTGGTTAGGCGCCATGGCCGCGATGGCTCCAATCATGATACCGGCTGAGGCGGGGTTCGTAAACCCACATAGAGAGTATGTTGCTATCAGCTCGGACCGTGGCTGGAAACAGAAATAATATATGATGATGAAGAAAAATATAGGCTTTGAGACCAATATACTTGTAACATGTTTGTTCAGCACTTTTGTGACGTCTTCCATAATATCAGAATGAAGAATCTGGCTAAGTGCGAGTCGGACTCGCACATGAAGGATTCTGTCCCAAAACGGCAACAAAATCACGTTTGTGGTATATGGAAGCCGCATTTAAATATTTATTTTATTCTGTTTTTATCATTTGTTGTTTAGCAGCAACGGAAATACATCATCTGTGAAAATTTCAATTGTCTTTGTTGCTATCATCAGGGTTCATGATGAATCGCTGAACATGACTGACGGACCGACGGACAGTGAAGTATTAGTAATAAGTTCCCGTTTTTACTCTATGAACCCTAAAAATAATGCAATATTTACCGATAACAGTCCTTCTCTTTTCATCTCTCCCATTCTCTGGTAGGCCACGAACTCGTTGACGACTGTCTTCAAGCCTATCAGAGAGCCCACGAGCTCACACTCCTCCCATGGGACTCCTGGAATAAAACAATTAAGAAAGTTCGTAAGACTTCATCTATGACACAGAGATTCATCTATGACATAGATATGTGAACAACCCGCAGCGCAGGAGGGCAGATACCCTTGAGTGTAAAGGTGCTGCTGCCCCACAAGCGATGGGACACTTGTCCGTGTCCTGCCTGTCCTGTCATTTACACATCACAGGAGCTGATGGACGCTACTGAAAGTGCCAAACTTGTCGCCAAATTTTAGGCTGAATGAATGATTGAATTGTCATCGACACACTAACACCGGTATCTATAAACAAGTCATAGATAGTGATTACTTGAGTAAAAGTTATTGTATGATACGATTTTTTCTCTGTAGTTTAGTAATTCCTTGATGTTAGAACTGTCAAAGGTTAGAATTCTTAGGTTTGCTTTCATTGACGGTTCTAACTTTTTTTTAATTCTTCTCCATTGCATAAAATTATTGCATAATTATAAGTAATTACTTAAGTTCAATTAATTACTTTAACTTGACTATAGATACCTACGGATGTAAAAATAATGTTGGGAAGTCAGAGCAGACGAACCGGAATCGTCTAGGTCTTCTGTATTCGCCTTTGAGTGATAGTATACTCTTGGACATTATAAAACCAGCCATAACTTTAAAATAACCTCGAACACAACACCTACTTAAATATAGTTTTCAGTGGAAAACAATAAAATAAATTAGCTACACCTCAACGAAAGAATAAATTCTTACCTACCTATTGTTGTAGATATGGCACGGTTTTTACAGGTTGTAACAGTTATTTTAACGTGACTTTCATGTCCATTGTTAAATGGACTAAATACCTTGTCTCTTGGTACTAAACATACTGCCTGTTTTGTATAATCGTTTAGAAGTTAAACCTCATAAACTATTGTTATTAAGTTTACTTTACCTTTTTTAAGTATTAAAACGACAACGTGTCAAATTGTAATAGTTTCATGTTTTACGCGCATTATTATATTAAGACAGTATAACTTTGCCTACAATGGATTCTTTAGCCACGGTAAGTGCTTTAGCGATGATGTTATTATTGCGACTTTACTGCGGGTCGGGTACTTCTAAATCATCATTATCTTCCTGCAGTCCTTGCCCGCAACACGTTCTATTCTTCTCTTATCATCATCATCAGCCATAACCATAAGACGTCCACTGCTGGCTGCCGTTTGCATCCACCGGTTGCCCGCGACTCTCACGATGACGACATCGTGAGAGTCGCGGGCCACCAGGTCCACCTGGTGGGAGGCCTACCAACGCTGCGTCTTCCGGTTTGTGCTCGCCACCACTCGAGAACCTTCCTTTCCTATCGGTTGTCGGTTCTTCGAGCGATGTGGCCTTCTCTAGTTACTCCTTTTTCTTTCATATCATTCCTCATTCCTCACACAATCCATCCACCGTTTTTTGGTCCCTCCCTCTCTCCATCCGTCACGTTATATTCATTACTATTTTAGTTACACGCATTTACAAAACATGAGGGTGTGTCTGTGTATGTGAGTTTAAATGTTTGTAAACGCACCCACGATACAGGAGAAATTCCTAGTGTGGGGCAACGTTTAAAAAAAAAAAAAAAAAATGATCATCCCTCTCACCATGATAAATAGATATTTTTGACCCTATCTCTTTTAACATACGGCGAGATCGGACAGAATAGAGAGGTATGGAATGAGAAAGAGGAAGCTTTGCTCAGCAGTGGGACACCATGTAGGTTAGTAAAACCCCGTTTTCGTCAATACGCCCCCACAAATTATTTCAGGAACTCATTTTATATTACGTTTTATGTTTATTGATAAGAGGAGAAGCTCGTGGCTTAATAATAAACGCCACTCGGGTCGATTTTTAGGTTAAGCCGCGTTTGCTTAGGTTGATCTGTGGATGGGTGACTACCTGTTCATGCCTAGTTTCCTCCGTACCTCGCAACTGCCTTAAATAGATCTTTGGCAGTCGTAACAGGTAGTCAGTGACATGAAAATCTGACAACCAGTCTTACAAAAGGGTATCGTAATACCAGCTGGGTTGTGGAGGTCAGATAGGCAGTCGCTCCATGTAAAATACTGGTATTCAGCTGCATTTGGTTAGACTGGAAGCCGACCCCAACATAGTTAGGAAAAGGTTAAGCCGATGATGTTTATTGAAATGTTACAGTAACTTGTACTCACCCATAACCCATGATAGAGGAATGAACACCTTTCCAAGGATCCATTCGAGATTGATGTCAGGGTTGTCCAGCATGCCTCCGAAGTACCCTAGCGCTCCGTTGATCCAGGCTATGAAAGCCACGAAGGCTATAATGTTGGCTATGATGTTTAGGATCAAGGCTATGCCGTTTGTAGCGCCTCTGGTGGCCGCGGAGAGAACTGACTGGTCCTCGCTGTGGATGGAAGAGAATTGGCTGGTTAGATTATGAAGCTAATTTGTTCTGGAGAAATAGGGATGTTAAATATTTATTCTTTCTTTCTTTTTCTTTTATGTTGACTGACTAATAAAAAAATGATTCTATGATTATAATAAGTCCGTCTGTTAGATTATCGATAAATTAATATTAGATCCGATACGTATTTTTAAACGGTTTTATTTGTTTTTTGTCAAATCAATAAAAATTGCTTGTGTTGTCACTCGCCGGTAAAATGTCATACTAAATGACGTCACACGAGTTTTCAAAACACTTTATCGTCTTCATTGTTTGTTTACGTGCAAAAATAAAGAAAATATTTGCAATTGGGCTCATAATTTTTTTGGAAATCTATCTAACAGACTAATTAGTTTTTTTTTTGTTAACTACTTACACTATTAAGCATATCATAATAGTTTAATCTTGAGAGGAGAGAAGCTCGTGAATTAATAATAACTGCCGCGCGGGTTGATGTTTGGGTTAAGGCGTGCTTGCCTAGGTTGGGCCGTGGATGGGTGACCACGCATTACATACCGAGTTCCCTCCGCGCCTCGGAAAGCACGTTAAGCCTTTGTTCTGTCCCGTCGCGGCTGCGGGTTGTTCGAAAGAGATACCGCAGCCTCGACACAAAGGGCTAAGAAGGAACATGGGTATTTTTTAGTCAGTAGTAGTCTGACACTCCTTACCGGTCTGCCCAGAGCGGGAGAAGAAATTTGATGATTTCCAACACTCCAAAAAAAAAATAAGCCGTTGGTCCCGACCTGTGGTCCCGACTGTTATTTGAAGATATTTGACAGTCGTCGTTACAGGTAGTCAGTGGCCTAAATGTCTGACAACCAGTCTTACCAAAGGTCATCGTATAACCCAGAAATAACTGGGTTATGCTTATGGACGTCAGATAGGCAGTCGCTCCATATAAAACACTGGTATTCAGGTTCATCTGGTTCGACTGGGAACCAACCCTAACATAGTTGGGAAAAGGCTAGTCAAATGATGATGGTGATGATGATGATGATGATGATGATGATGAATTTCCAACTTACCACACCACAGGCTGGATATTATCCACGGTAGTCAGCGACCTCTTCGTCTCCGGCATCAAGAGTTTCGAGTAGCAAATGGCAGCCGGGGCTGACATGACACTGGCCGTCACCAGATGAGCTGGTTCAGCGCCGAAGCCGATGTAGGAGGCCAGGATTGTACCTGTTGATGATGAGGGTAGAATGCTTTAGAACGAACCGAGATGTTATTGGATATGCATCGATGACTCTGTCCTACAGTGTAAAGGTGAGGTTGTTCCTCAATCGATAGAATACTTAAAAACCGGCCAAGTGCGTGTCGGACTCGCTCATGAAGGTTTCCGTACCATCCTTACATAGTATAAAACAAAGTCGCTATTTTTGTCTGTCTGTTTGTCTGTATGCTTAAATCTTTAAAACTACGCAACGGATTTTGATGCGGTTTTTTTTAATAGATAGAGTGATTCAAGAGGAAGGTTTTAGTATATAATTTGAACGACATCCACGCGGGTGAAGCCGCGGGCATCAGCTAGTAATCTATAAAAACGAAAAAATAATCATGTCTGCTGTACAATCATCGGCACGATTCTTGAGCGCTGACAATCACCTGCGCAAAATTGAGTTATTGGGTCCCTTTGATGGTAGTGAAGGCGGGAAAAGTGCAGTGATTGGCCCGTAGCGCATCGCGTCACAGCCGTCACTCGGGATTTGTTCTTTACTCCTGCTGCACGTACCTCACGACCAATAAATAACAAACGGGTGCACGTTTATTTGTCATAAAGTGTACGATGCGCACAGCGATCCCCACTCTTCCGCCGAGCGCTCAAAAACCGTGCCGGTATCTGTATAAATATTTTTTTTTATTTTGTTTTTAATTTTGTTTTTTGTGTTATAGCGGCAACAGAAATAAGTACGTAATTTGTGATAATTTCAACTGTCTAGCTAACGCGGTTCTGGAGATAAAGCCTGGTGACAGACAGACGGACGGACGGACAGACGGACGGACAGCGAAGTCTTTGTAATATGGTCCCCATTTTTTAGCCTTTGGGTACGGAACCCTAAAAAGAACTTTCTTTATTCAAAACCATAATGAGACGTTTTATAGACTTTGTATTTCAAAATCGACTTTTGTTGCTGACCGTATCGACAGCATTTTCAGAAACTTAAAAAAAAACACAAAATAATAATTATAGTTTAAAAAATTATAAAACGCGCTTTTGTATTCTTTACAGCAAACCCTTTCATTTGATATATATAACCCAATATCATCGGAATAGGTAGGTACATAAAAAATAACTAGTCCGCCTTATTTAGGAGTTCGCCATATTGAATTTTGAATGTCGTCACTTAGATATATATTGTAGTCTTTGACTTAGATAACCATGCATTGTCGATCAAACCAAACAGCGGAAAAAGAAAAATGGGTCAAATTTAGCTTTTTATATAGGTACCTACCTAGTTGATTAAAGCGTGGTACATTCCAGCGGACATCTAAGATAACAAAGTTAATTAAGACAACATTTTAAACCATTGTTTTCTAGTCCATTGTTTTCATTAATTAATTTTTCTCAAACATGCTTGGAAATTTGAGCATTATTTTGACAACCTTCTTCGAGATAAATCGAAATTGCTGTACTGGCCAGATACATGCGACCAGCGGCCGGCAAAAGTTGTATGAAAATCCATATCTGTCGTGTTTAGCGGCCAAATAAATTACATATTAAACTCATATCTGTCGTGTTATTTAAAAATGGAACGAACTTTTACTCTGAACCATAGCAACCAAGGAGGTGACTTATTAAAGGTTTTATTTAAATTTCGAATTGGCTGAACTCTTCAACGCGTGAAAAATTATTGTTGTATGTGATTTTGAAAAGTAAATTGTATTTAATTTCCTCGCATTATTTGAGAAAAGTACTATACAAGCCTTGGCCACAACTAGGCATTGATGGACTTACGTATGTGTGCCTCGGCTTCGCCTCGGCCCACATTTACACGTTCGTCCATCAATGCCTCTGTTGCTGGCCGCTGCAGTAATGTACTATACTTAGCATGTTTTCATTTGACAGCTGTCAAAGTCAAATGAAAACACAATGTCACCTTGAAAAAAAAATACAACATATTTTTTAGATTCAATTCATTGAGGTATAGTACTAGAGAAGCTATTTCAAACAAAAACTGTGCGCGCACTTGATAACAGCGGGGCAGGCGGGGGGTGTCATGTTCTCATAGATTACTATCAATACGTGCAGATGCGACATAATGTTATAATTCTGCCTACTTGATATTGTACGTATGTTCTTAGAAAATAAATAAAAATTTACTTAAACTGTAACAATAATTTTTATTTTATTTGTGATTGAATGTTGATGGCTGATTCAGTAAATGTTGATTCAAATTTGCAAATACTTCTTTCCTAATTAAATGCTTTACGGTGTTTACGGACATATAACTAAAATCACATTTCAAGACAAGACCACTTTGCCGTATTAAATTACGTACCTATGATAGATGTGTGAAGTGGAAGTTTAGTATAGTCAAACTATCAATGCAATCTTCACATTTTAACTTTTTTATTAATTGTCTTGATACATAAGCAAATATTATACAACCTACTATCAATTTTGACTCGCATGTAGAGGATTCGTGGCCAAGCATTGAATACGTCGATAGTGTCTGGTCTGAGCATTTTATTCTTTGACATTCACGTAAAAATGGCCGCCGCGATGACATATTGCAATGGAAAAAATATAATTAAATTATGTGTGTTTTAAAGATAATAGTTATAAATATTTACTGGTGAAAAGTCACTCCTTGACTTTTACTTATATTTATTGAATTATTTCTACAATATCTAAATGCACACGAAGGCATAATTTAGACAAGAAAACTTTACTTAAATATGTCATGTCGCAGCAACCGCTCGGCATAGACTAAATGAGGTTCAGTGCACGAACCGAAACGTGTGTTACAAAAAATCTAGTTGAGGCGTCTCCTCTAGTGCGTAGTACATTATACCTCAATGATTCAATTACAGATTAAGAACGGGGTCAATCTACGCATACTTTTATTGTTATTGCAGCTGTAATCTAAATTATTTATTTATGAGATAGGTATGTAAAGTACTTTATTATTTGCTATCAGAATGATAAATGAGTCGATAAAAGTTTTTAATCTTTTATAGGTATGTATATATTAGGTACGGGTTGCAACGAAAGTCTATTGGCACTGTTAAGCCGGCTTTTGACTATGGGATGTAATATATATTACATCACGCGATTGCTGTTCACACTGTAAGATATATATTACAGCACAGTGTGAAAACGGTCACGTACAAAATGTACGACGAGCGATAAAATATTTTATCTCAAAATGTCCCATAGTCAAAAGCAGGCTTTACTTTTTCATCTGCTAAGCATCTTCATGCCAGGCCTGGTAATCGGACCAGCAGGCCGGGCTAAGTGTTACTGGGTTTTTACATCCGAAATTGAACAGTAGCAGTCAGGGAATCTGGATCCGACACCTAGTTGACGACAGTAGACAAGACAGACCCACTATTACATGGAACTTAAACATACATAACACTGATTTAGAGAAAAAAAAATTATATTCTAGATGGAAAAACACATTGTCCGACCTTGGAATCGACCCCAGGACATCATTAACAGTCGCGTTTGAGATCATTAGAACAACGAGGCAGTGATAGGGGATCGGACAAAAAAAAACTAATTAGTCCTTCAGATAGATTTCCAAAAAATATTGACCACATGTTTTTCTTTTTTCACGTAAACAAAAAATGAAGACGATACAGTGCTTCGAAAACTCGTGTGACGTCATATTCTAAGACATTAGTATGACATTTCTAACCGGTGAGTGACGTCACAAACCCCAACTCAAATCTTTGACGCGTTTTATCTTCGTCAATTTTTATTGATTTGATAAAACAAAAAATACATATCCAATATTTTTCGATAATCTAACAGACGGACTAATTAAAACATATTTTTTTTAAATCAGCAAACACTCTATTACGGCTTCAAAAACAGAAATGTTAATTTACTTTTGTTGCTGACTGTATTTGAAATAGAAAAAGATAAATTAAGTCTGATTCGACATGTTGACTATGCTTTCTAGACTTATCTTGAAAAAGCTATATGTAGGTACGTACTGAACTACTACTATATGACAGCCAGGACCAACGGCTTAACGGTATTTCCGAGTCAAGGAGGATACTTGGTATGTAATGGGTGGTCACTAATATCACAGTATATAAGATCCCATTAAAATAGGTGGACAAATTTAAACACAGCATTCAGTGCGTCTAACCAAAGATATCAAAACAAAAAAAAACATTAAATAAACTGTTTTTTTTTACATAAAGCAATAAATTGCCGGCACTCTAGCTAGAACAAACTCCTCCTTTATGAATAGGTACTTTTAATATGCGTTTTTCTTATTTTTTTTTACCATCGTCCTTATTTTGGTGGTCTGAATGATTTATGAAAAGGAGATGGCTAAATTCAGATAGGACGACTGAACCAAGCATGTATAAACATGGCACCTAGCAAAATGCAACGCTGAATGGCTGAATATTAGTATTTCATATAAAAAACACTTTCGGAAGTTGATCATATGTTGAAAATCCTGAAAATAAAATCGTTTAGCTCCTACATCAATACGTATAAAACTGCAAACAAATGTCATTGCTATGAACTTTTACTTAGGCATTTAGATGTATCTGCATTGAAATTGATATAATTGTATTAAAGACTAAACGAGCCACCCCGAATTCGCATCGTGGTACTTTAGTAAATATACAAAAAGGGGTAATTGCACCTAAAAATGTAATACAACGGCCTTTCTGCAATCCGCGCAAAAATTACTCCCACCCGCGTGTTTACTCTTGTAAAACCTAACGGACTCATCCAAATGAGTAAAATAAAGACGGTTTTCACAGATAATGTTCATAGGTTGTGCTCAGTCTCTGTCGAGTAGCGAGAGGTCCGTAAGTAGGCGAGCGAGGGTCATTGAAAATCCAAAATAAAAAAGCACAACGAACATGCAAACGGCAAAGCGTTCAAACGACATCTGACAATTATGACGTTTGATTTTTTTAGTGATGGGATTGAAATTCAAGTGTAACAAAATCGATACAATAATAATCTAAAGGGCCGAAAAATAAAAAATATTTAAAATAAAACAACAAAAATGTGAATTATATTATTCTATTCTGTTATTCTTAAAAGAACATTATCTAAAAATGAAGCCGGAGCGGATAGCGTGTTCTGATGTCTCGCCCATCCCAGATACCAGATCACTGTCATTACATGACAGCAACAGCCCAGAGTTCTGTTCCCCACAATACAGCTGCAGTAATATGACAGTATGTCATCCAGAGGATTATTAATTGTAGTTTGGCTTTCATATCAAATATACACGTAGTATATTTTTTGAATAATATGACTTGATCTTATTCTTCTTATTCTTATTATTCTTATCTTATTCTTCTTCTTCTTATTCTTATTTCTAATCTTTATTTAAAAGAGCCATTTAGTTCATTGTATATTTTGACAAACACAGTAAACAACTGGAAGTCACATTTGTATGTTTCTTATATTGGTTAGTTCTAGAATAATTCTAACTGTAGATGACTTACCTCAATTGTTAACCATCGTGCTAGGATAGTGAGTAGAGCAGCAGGTAACGAAGTGATGATAATATGCCGCCGCAGTCTTTGCGTGGTTATACCGCAGTTTATGCATCGCATGATGAATAGTTTGCAAGTCAAGTCCGTGTCGAGAAGCAAAAGGTCCGTAGGTAGGCGAGCACACACAAGAAGTCCAATAAACGAGCGAGGGTCAAAGCGAGGGTCAAAGCGAGGGTCAAAGCGAAGGTCAAAGCGAGGGCAAAGCGAGGGTGGAAATCCAAAATATAGAAGGACAACGAACAAATAAACGGCAAAGCGTTCAAACGACGTCTGACATATTATGACGTGTGCTTATTTTTAGAGATGAGAAGATACAAGTGTAACAGAATCAATAAAATAATCGAAGTGATTAAAAGAAAAAAATAGAACTACTTTTTGCCGATCACTATTCATCAGTTCATATTTTTCGACGCAAAATATGTAGCACGATTAAACGAATAACCATAATTCGAAGCTGTCACTTATTTTATTCGATTTTGGTATAATTAAGTGTACCTAATTGGGTAGAATCGACTGTCACTTGAACACCACCCCATTTTCAAAACACAATAACCAGGAACTAAATAACACACTGAATTGCACGCCATAGATTCCCACCAAGAACTCTGATTACCACTTCTTAGTTTCAGAAAATAAATCGTTTTGATGACCTGTTATCAAAAATCGATATAATTACTGCTTCGATTTGACATTCTGAAAAGCGATATGGTACATTCTTAGCAGCTGTATTACGAGTATTTCACCATTTTATGTCAATCTAAAGAGAGAGATTTTGAGATTTAATTTTTGCTTTTTCTTAAGTTCACGCAACTTCTAGGAAATTATTTAACACTAAATAATTAATGTTTGATTGTTTAAATACTACGAGTCAGTGTGGGAATCCTATACATGCTGGAGGCAGTCATTTAGCCATCTCCTTTGTCCACCTATTTTAATGGCCCGTAAAGCTCAGGATTGGTGCCCTGAAACAGTTACACGAGGTCGTGGCAGACCACGTAGGAGATGGCGGGACGAACTGGATGTCTTCCTTGAGAATTGGAGAGACGTTGCACAGAATCGCGACCGTTGGAAGGAATGGAGGGAGGCCTTTGCTCAGCAGTGGGACAACATAGGCTAGCTATAATAATAATAATAAAAATTTTAATGGAACCTTATATACTGTGCTAATATCTATGTGCGATAAAATCCTTTACATATAGTTTCGAGTTCCCGATATTTCGGCGCTGTTACAAGCACCATGATCACGGATAAACTGAAGTCATTGCGGGTGGATGTTTATGAGCAGACAGATCGGTCTACCCTCTTTCTTGTTCGTTTTTTGCACACACAAAGTAAACAAGAAACAACAACAAGTACATTGTAAATATCCCGTTTTGAGTATTAACACTAGTGTCAGTGACCATGTCAGTTTAAAAACTTATATTTAACATCACTCCCAATAGAACACCCGCATTTCGCCAGTCAATTTTAAGTCCCATGTTACAGGGAGCGAGCCTATTGCCATTAACCTGGTACAATTTCTGACTCCGTAGCTACTGGAGTTAGGTTTTTCCATCAGAAATTTCTAAGTAGCAGCCACGTAGTCTGGTATGTACTCCATGGGTATGTACCTACCCTTTTTTTAGCGGGTGGGAAATTATCAAATAACCCCTCCCGCTCTTGGGCAGAGCGAAAGGAAGTGACAGAATTCTACTGATTAAAAACCACCCATGTTCCTTCTTAGCCCTTTATGTCGAGGCCGCGGTATCCTGTAAACAACTCGCAGCCCGACGGGAGTCTGGTATGTACCCGAGAACGTGTGACTTAAAAACACCTGGCGAATATTATAGTGGGTGTACTAATAAGGGCATCTCTGCCTAACCCTTTGGGGATTATAAGCTTGTAATGTATATGGTAGGTATTGCCTTACCCGAGACAGTAGCGAATCCTGAAGACATCACGACGTGCAGTTCGGAAGGTGTCTGCAGAGCGAGGTACGGTTTCACCAACAGTACTGACTCTGTCTGCAAAGACAAACAAAATTAAAATTACTTATTATTCTTTTTCAGGAAAAAAGCTATTTTTAAATGAAAAGAGTAATGACGCGTTATGTGTATTTATCAATATTAAAAGCGCATTCAAAATTGTGAGGATTTCTCTCGTGAGGCGGTCCTGGCTGCAGGCGCAGGGCATATCTGTCCATATATATAAATGTATTGTCACCAGAACCAAAGGTGTGCACCAAATGTCAGCTCATCCGGTTGGGGGGAACTGGTTATAAATTCGCAATATTTAAAGTTGCAAGATTTTACAACACATACTAATCAGCTCAACTAACAAGGAAAGTTAAATGGAACTTAGAAAAGCCACTCGTCGCTGCGTCTGTGGCTCCACTGGCTCTAAGATAATGTTTACCTGGGATATTCAAGCAGGTGAACCAAGTCTGGTCGAAAGCACCGTATTGCTCCGTTAGTTTCCTAGATGACCTGGTTAACTTTATAAGCCTTGTATTTTAAACTCACCATTCCTAAAAACACGTTCCCAACGGCGATGACGCTCTCGCACACAGTGGTGCCGGTTGCTGCCCTTAGGACCAGCCCCAACTTGAGACAGAACCACTGCAACGCCCCCCAGTAGAACAAGATCTCTACCAGCATGCTGAAGAAGAATATTACTGGTAGAGTCTGCAAGAGAAGAAGAAGAATTAAAAAGACTTGTTTGCGGTTTCAGAGCTTTTTGAGAGTGACTAAAATTACAGATCATAAAGGACATTGTGGCTGTTCTTTTGATTAATTGGTGAAATAAACAGAATACAGGTCGTAAACAGACTTTTCACGAAGCCGTGAACAAAACACATCAAATCAATAAATCATCAAGCTAAGTAACCTCCTATATCTCCTCAACTACTCGTAGAAGGTTCACAAGTATGGTCCAGAACAAAAAAAAACCTGAATTACAGGGAAAACAAACAAGTGCCTTTAGGCTTCATCTTCTTCTTAGCGTGTCGATGACAATTTAAATTGAGTCTGCCCAAAATTTAGCGACGAGTTTGGCATTTTCAGTTCCAATCATTAGCTCCTGTGATGTGCAAGTAGCTGGACAGGCAGGACTCGATGTCAAGTGTACCTATCATCGTCTGTGGGGTAACACCAATTTTGCAGTCCAGGGCAGAGTCATCTATGAATTTCCACTTGAACAAGTTTTCCTTGCTTCGACCGACCTGTGTCCGGAGTCTATTTAAGGACTTCCAGGTCAGCCATGGCAACTCGTGTCCAGGTGGGAGATGTTCAGCAAGTGGTACAAATGGGTTGGGTAGGAATTAAAACACTTTCGCGCCACAGTTTGAGTCTTTCTTTAGAGCTTCATTAAGGGCACTTTTACACCCTTTATACATTTTTTTGAGTTCTGATCGCCAAACTTTTGAAAGGCCTATTTCTATTCCGGTCTACTGACGGTTGAACATCTGTGCGTTGCACCCTTGACTTGAACCCTTCTAGCACACTTACGTTTAAATGTCGCTCAAAAGCTAATCGTCTTCATTAAATAATTTAACTACGTTTGTTATGACATGAAACCCATGTCATAAACTAGATATTAGAGAAATTATAATTATCCCACCTATAAATTATCCCACTGCAGAGCTAAGGCCGCCCTGAGCTCTTCCTACTTCACTCCACTCTTCTTTCGCAAATTGATCGAAGATTGCCCGACGCCAATCCTTTGGGAAAGAGTCCAGCTCATCCATCCATCTTCTACTGGGCCTGCTGCATTCGTTTAGTGCTTTTATGAAAGAAATAGTAAAGCTAAACTCACACTGAAAGCGAAGACACCCTCAGTCCTCACAAGCAGGTCTCCGAACGCAAACGCTGCACCTTCGACACCATACGACAGGAATGTCGCTACCTGAGGAAAGGAATAGAAGTCATTTTTGAGGGTTTGAAAATCGTGTAAAATGGCAACCGCCTGAATCTTAGATCTGTAAGCAGGGTAGGCTTCCTGCTGTCATTATATACGCCTGGATGTTTCGAAGATGATTTTCGACATCGATCGACAATAGGGTATTTCACCAAAAAAATCTAATTAGTCCGTCAGATAGATTACCAAAAAATAATGGACACATATTGTTTCTTTTTTCACGTAAACAAAAGATGAAGATGATACAGTGCTTCGAAAAGTCGTGTCAAGTCGTGTGACGTCACAATGTTAGTACTTTTTTATCCAGAAAGTGACGACACAAGCCCCTACTCATGATCTTTGACACGTTTTATTTTCGTCAATTTTTAATAATTTGATAAAACAAAAAACACGTCAATATTTTTACCCGACTACGGCAAAGCCAAAGGAGGGTTATGATTTTGACTGGCTATGTATTTCGATAATCTAACAGACAGACTAGTTAAAGGTAGATTTTTTCCCAGTCAATTGTTGGTGGTAACCTGCTTGTCGCAGTCACGACGTGCAAACTGTTAACTTCTTAGTTTTTTGTTTTGTTCTGCTGTAAAATTATAAATATTTGTTATTTATTCATTGTTTATAAAAGTAACTCCTTGCGACAGACAGAAACGGGAAGTTTGAAAGTAACTTGCAATGGTTTTGAGGTGTACCTTATCAGAGAAGCATTGCAACGCGATCCTCCCAGGTGTCCACCTGATAAATAGGACTCCGAACACGAACTGTATCAGCAGACCTGTGGACACTGACCGCCAGTTCACTCGGCCAGGATGGGCGGAGAATACGAAACCTGAGGACAAGAGGCATAGCATCAGGTACCTACTACAAGCATTCACTCTTTCTCGCAGAGGCAATGATTTAAGAATGAGTGGGCCTGCGATTAGGCCCAGTGGGAGCTGGGAGATGGACCAAGTTTTCATTTCATTCTAGTACCTACCAAAAATCTCGAAGACTTGGAGACATGCAAAGACCAACCCGCAATGGGACTGCAGGTTTGTTGCAAATTCTGGGCACTGCTCCGGACACCGGGTTCTAACAGTTTATTATTTATTTATATCGGGTGCTTAGTTCTTATCCTGGTATCAGACCGCCCATGGACTTTGACTTGGCTCTATACATGCCGTTTGGATATCCGCTGTTCTTATAACGTCGTCCAAACGGATCCAAGTCGATGAGGCAAGCAAGCGTATAACCGAATACAGTGGAAAACTCTAAGGAAGGCCTATACTGCTATATAAATAATATGTACTTAATGTACCAGATGAAGAGAAACTAGTGTAACATTATTAAATTAAGGCTGTAAATAAAGAAATGGGTAACCTTTTCGGTCCCCGATTCGTATCGCTTCCACCTAGTCTTAGGCCTATTAGCCTATACTTCCGACCTGCGGTTAACCACAGGAACAATTAAGTAGGTAGGTACTTAGTTATTATCAATAGGTACAAATGATACCACTCACCTAAAAGCAGTATAATACAGAGTCCAAGCAAAGAGATGAGTCTCCCAGGGTCATGTCTTGCATCCAGGAATAGGAAGAGTGCGATCACACCCAGAATTACTAAGCAGGTTACCAACCGGAACCATCTGTGAAACAAACAAGCTTATAGTACAAATATTTTTTTACATCGCCGTTTGAATATACGACGCTTCTTTCTTCTTTCTTTACGTGTCGATGAGCTCAAATCGTATTAGACCACTACGTAGCCACCTGCACAGCTCTATCATTTGCTTCTAGTAAGTCCTGAAATGTGCAAGGGTTGTGCAGGATGGACAGGATAGGAGGTGGCGCATATCCTGCAGAGGGGATCCACACTGACAGTTGGTTTGGGATGGATCGACGATACCCCATTTGGCCAGATTATATCTACAGCGGCCAACCTGGCCTCGCTGAAATACGACGCTGAAACGGGTACGTATTCAGTACATTATTCTTAACACCCCCACATATAAATTTTCCATCGCATGACTCCAGGATCATATTAGGATTTTCCTGATGGATCGACTTAGAAATCTAACCCAGGATGAGGTCCTACAATAGTGCGATCATTAGACCAAAAGGCAGTCAAAAAGACCGACAGTTTAGCAGTCATCATTCTCCTGCCTTTGAATCCAATCATCATGATCCTAATTTATTATCGGCGCAACATGTCTTCAGAATCAGAATGCTTCTTCCATGCTTCTTTATTACTCGTCACCTCATCATTCATCATCATTATTATTATTATTACAGCCGAAAGACGTCCAATGCTGGGCTCGGATCCCCGCAACCTTCTACTAGGTCAGCGGTCAACCTAGTGGGAGATATTCCAAGGCCAACGTCTTCCGCTTTGCTGTGTATGTGCCCTGCCAACTGACACTTCTTCGGGCTACGTCGGTAAACTTGGTTCTCTTGCAGAAGTCTTCATTTCTGATTCGATCTCAAAGGGAAACTACGAGCCCTCTCCATTGCCTTTTGGCCGACTTTGAACCTCGTGATTTCAGTTACCGACAATTTAACAATATCATTCGTTGAAACTTCAATTCATAAATGTGTTATTACTACATCAGTTACATCTACTTGATCTAAAGCGTCTATGCTATAGGCGAGCCCATCACGAGCCGAGCACGAACTGAGCACGAGCTGAACACAAGTCGTCTAGTGTGGACCGACTTACAAGCATCGAACGAGCGCGCTGCGAGGAATTTCGTTCGTACTCTGCTGTGCTCTACCAATTGTCTGTTTTTTGGCGAACACAAAAGGAATTGGTCTAGTCTAGAGGACAGGGATCGTTGTAGGTTCGTTGTACGTCCACACTTACGCCGCGAACGACGAAGCCGAGAACGGCTCCGCTCGTGCTCGGCTCATGCTCGGCTCGCCTAGCGTAGACCCAGATTAAGATCATCAATTATTGTTCGCAATACATCACATGAACAAAATTAAAATGAAGCCTGTAGTGATTGTCGTTGTCGGCAAACTTCAACAAAAAACATTCATTGGATCAATTAGTTCTCGGATGAGTATAATAATTACTTGAGTTAATGACCCCGTCAACGATTCTCGTTAACGATTGCGTTTGGGGACATAATGACTTGATACTTGTTTTTGTGATGTGATTATTTAGTAGTACTTTAGTAGTTGTTTTTGTAATGGCTTATTTTTCTCTAAATGGTAAATTTTTCGACAGTTTATTTATATTTAAATAGTTATCTAATTTTGCTACAGATTGCTCACTTTAGTTAATTTGGTAAAATTGGTAGGTACTGGAAAATCAGGGGCAAATTATGGAGCGCTTTAAGTATGTATAATAAACCCTCGTTTTGGGCTTCTCGGCAGACGCACGGGTAAAACTAATTATTTAGGAAAAAAAGTGATAGTTTCATTCAAAATTCCGTTCAAACTTGGAGCCCTAATGAAATAAATGTGTGCATAATGTAAGTGGCCCGGTAATTTCATTTGCCGTATTTAGCCTTAAAATGCTAACTTAAAATTGCTTTGACACCCCTGATTATTGCTTGAGGCATCCCGTGATGCTAAGCCAATAGATTTAAACCAGCCTCTAAATAATGATATCACTCAGATCCAGCCTATGCCTTTGCTGCCCTCTCGAGTGTTGCCCTAAACCGAGGCTCGTACCCACAAGGCCCTTGCAAATAGCGCACTGTCATTTATTCTAAAAGTTTTTACGCCCTTGCTGGAGATCTTACATTCAAGCATCCACAGGATAGTCCAGTTAAACAGAAAGCAGTCTCATAGGTTGACCTGCAGACACCAAGCAGAAAAGAGAAGCGACATCATCATCATCAGCCTATAATGTTCCCACTGCTGGGACTCAGGCCTCCTCTCTAGGAGAAGCATGGGCTATAATCCACCACGCGGGCCCAGTGCGGGTCGGTAGATGCCACATGTCTTTGATTTTTTTGGTTCTAAGTCTAGTCGGTTTCCTCACAATGTTTTCTATTTCTATCTACATTTTGAGAGCAGTGGTGTTGAAATAAATTACACAAAGAAACGCACCTGCCTGGTATCGAACGACTTACAGCTGCGATTTCTAATCCCATTCATTCTATCCTGCTAAACATCGCCGGTCTACTCACATCATAGTCCACATCTTCCCACAGAAGGATTCCACCTTACTCCAGATCACCTTCTCGAACCAGGCCGCACAATACCTCTTCACCACCAGAAAGTATATGATGAAGAAGTAGATGATGCTGAAGAACGCTATCAGGCTGCCGAAGCCGTGGCATAGCTCTAAGGGGTCAGTACCTGGGGAGAAAAAGATTTAAATGAGTATGAGTAACTGTAAGGCATCGTACACACCAAACGTATTGTCCGCCGCTGACTGTGAGCACGCGTTACGCAGTTTATCGCTTTTCAATACTTATTTAACTTCTTGTTCACACCGAACCGACTAATACGCTATTACGTAGATCCATAGAGACAGTGAGCATACTCACAGTCGGCTTTTATAAAATGCGACGGATTCGTAAAAATGTTTGTTTTAAAGTATTTCGACGATCATCTGCCTAGCTTTTTCCCAATATGTTGAGGTCAGCTTCCAATCTAACCGGATGCACCTGAACGATACCCCTTGTTTTGAAATTCAGTAAAATGTATATAGTGAATGTTATAAATGTGGAACCAGCATCAAAAATTGTACACCTTATAGGTATGTTGCAGCGATCCAATATATTGTAATCATAAGACCTAATACTTCACCTGTGACAAACAATAAATAAATTTGAATTTGTTAAGACTGGTTGTCAGACTTTGGAGCCACTAACTGAGTAACGACTGTTAACGATCTACAATTGACAGCCGGGACCTTCTGAGGTACGCAGGAAAGTTGGTATGCAATGGGTGGTCTACCTAGGCAAGTGTGAATTCGATCTGCTTTCGTATAAAACAATAATGACACTCACTGCTCCACCTTGAGTCGAACCCAAGACTTCTAGTTCAATAGTAGCGCTTACAAGACTGTTTCTCGATCGACATAGTCTTTGTTTAGTTTTTTCTGTTTGTTGGGGTAGATTTTCAATCGAAAGCGGCAAAGTTAGACAGACCGAAAATTGTGTTTTTTTGAGTGGGAAAATCCTCCGTTTGGGGCCCACACAAAACCCACTCCTAATACTCCTCCTGCTACCAATTGTCAGGGCTCGGGAGATACAAGTACATTCGAGTGCACCGCCGACTAATCAGCCAGCCCTTCCCGGTGGACACGATCAAGGTGAGCCACCTCTTTGGGCCTGGCTGGTCGGGCGCCAGCCGTAATTGATGTACGACCTGGGAATTGAACCCAAGAAAGAGTATGAAATCTTTCTTCTTAGCAGCCAGCAGTTGTGCTTGCAACCGATAGATCGCAGCATCATTTTCCTGCCCTTAACCCATGTTTCTTGGGGTCGGCGCAACACGTTTGTGAACCACATCAACGATACAAAATAATACTCACTATAAGTCAACCAATAATACAGGCAACCAAAGAAGAACCCCAGCACGAGCCCGTTGAACACAAACACGGACACAGTCTTCATGGTACTCCGGTTCTTCTTGAGGAAGTCGTCCGTGGAGTTGCCCACACTCATCAGGGTGGTCTCCAACCAACCTGTGGGTTGGTAGTCTAGGAACTCGTGGGTTATTGCCTGTAATCAAGGGGGTGTCGGTCAGGGGGTGTGTGTTTTTTGGTGGGTTACATACATCGATATGAATACATTACTTTTAGCGTGTTTAGCCATCATGTCTGTCGAGTCATTTAATTTAGTTTCGAATATTTTAATGAACTTTTTGATGGTAATCACCGAAAGTGGTTTATTTCATGAGACTCTGATGAAAAACTGTTATTTTTGTTATATTGATATATTTCACGTCTCTTGAGTTTCGCAAGTTAGTTAATTTAATTTTCGATGTTTCCATGATCAGTGTGTGCAAAATCAGCTGTTGTTGTCTAGTTATGCGAATGCAGACGTCATGGAATCGATCGAACCCAGGACCCGCAGCGCGGCAGCCAATCGCTCAGTCACTGCGCCAAACGTGGCATTTAAAGATAATAGTTCTACGGAACGATATTATTTTAGTGGCAAACGCATTTAGTGATTTGTGGTTTATAAGTTCTTCACAATAATGAATACAAAAAGTGAGAGGATTTTAGTTATTACAATTTTTAACTCGTTAAATTAATTAAAAATTAGATAAACTTACTTTTCCATTTTTCCCATTTTTATGGACATCATCCATTTCGACTTCATTGGTCTCGCTGGCTCGCTGTAAAGAAAGAAAAATTTTATTGTTAAAAATATAAAAAAAACTACTTATGTAGTAAAAAGTTAACAGTGAAATTAAATCACTCCTTTTTTGGGGTTGGGATATCCTCAAATGACTCCTCCCGCTCTGGGCAGAGGGGTAGAGAGTGTCAGACTTCTACTGACTAAAAACCACCCATGTTCCTTCTTAGCCCTTTGTGTCGAAACCGCGGTGTGTCTTTCGAACAACCTGCAACCCCGACGGGGACCCCTTATGTCAATAAGAAATGAATGACTTTAAAACAGGCGGTCCACCAGTCAGTGATCAAGGATAAGGATCTACATAAGGACACTCATCATCTGCCTAGACTTTCCCAACTATTTTGGAGTCGGCTTTTAGTCTAGCCGGATGGAGCTGAGTACCAGTAAATACTGGTACTCAGCTTATACATGGCGCTACAGCGCTACTGCCTATCTGGCCTTCAAACCCAGTTAATGCTGGGGGCTGGGTAATGCGAATAGTGTGTTAAAAAAAATGTTACAACAACTGTCAGATCACAGCGCTGAAGCTGGACTTACAATGAACACGGCAAAGACAAAGATTATGACTAACTCTTCACAGACGCATACCATCATAGTCAATTCAGAGAAGATAGAATATGTCGAAGAATACGTAGGTATACCTGGGACAACTCATAGCCGCTGAGGGCACTATGCATAAAGAAATTGAAAGACGGATAGCCAATACATGGAAGAGGTATTGGTCTCTCAGCGAAGTCACGAAAAACAAGGACATGCTTAACAAACAGAAAAGAAATGTGTTTAATATGTGTATTTTACCCATTGAGGTATAATGTACTACGATTTTACCATCTCATTTACCATGCTTAACTTATGGTTGCCAGACATGGGCATTGACAGATAACCTAATGAACAAAATAAAAGTATGTCAAAACGGAATGGAGATAAGCGTAATGGACGTCAAGAGGAAAGATAGAATATAAGATTAGATAAAATTAAAAATGCAACTAAATTTAAGGATGCAAAGAAAACGTGCAAAACTTTAAAATGGAGGTGGACTGGACTTAAGCTTAGAGAGACGAATGTCAAATGGACAAAAACCATAACAGAGTGGTATCCCAGGAATGGGAAAAGAAATAAAGGGCGTCAAACAAAAAGATGGGAAGATGACCTCAAAAAGGTAGCGGGTCCAGACTTCCAGAGTGGACGAGAATAGCGAGAGACAGGCTGAAATGGAAAACTTTAGAGGAAGCCTATGTCGAAAGACAAGCTGCGAATTGAAACCGATCGTGTAATAAGATGTGTATTGTAAAAATTGTAAAACAGCAATAAACACATTGATTGAGGCTTATTTTATTTTATTTTTATTTTAATACGAATAGTAGGATAGCTCTTGATGGTGGTACATGTCCGCACAGTAAAATGGTTTGCGTGTGCAATTTATGTGCATTACGTGTATTGAATGTGATTACCGTTTGTGTGTGGATGTCACTTCTATACCCCGTATAATATATTTATGATGGTAGAATTGATCAATGGATCTGCCGAGCCCTAATTAAAAGTTCTTTAATCCTTCTTCTTCTTTTTTATCGTGTAGAGTTTTTTTTATGCCGCTCACGGGCCTCTAACTTGACTTTAAAACATGCCATCAAGAAATATAAGGTCCAAATTTCAGAAATCATTCAGACCACCAAAATAAGGACGATGGTAAAAAAAATAATAAGAAAATCGCATTTAAGTACCTACTCATACAGGATGAGTTTGTTCTATAGTGCCGGCAATTTATTATTTTAAGTCATTGATATAATAAAACCCAAGATACACACTCCGCGTTTCAAAACCGTCCGCTTAAAATGAGTTCACAATGAACTCATTTCAAATAGTCTCGCGTTGCTCGCGTCTCTGCACGGTCGTACAAAATACTTTTTATATTGCTTTTTATAACTGCATTGTAAAAGGAATCTGCGTAAGGTTGAATTTGCCAAAAAAAAAATGTTTATAGTGACGATAACTACATGTAGTAGTGCGTGTATTGGTGAGTGTTTGTTTTGTTCGAGACTGTGCATCTAGGGTTTTATTATATCAATGTTTTAAATAAAAAAAAAAAACATTTTATTTAATGTTTTTTTTGTTTAGTGTTTGGTTAGACCTAAACTGAACGCCTGTGTTAAAATTTGTCCACCTATTTTAATGGGACCTTATATCTCTTAGGCATATCTACTGTTTCTTTGCCCGTCGGGGCTGCAGATTGTTCGAAAGACACACCGCGGTTTCGACACATAGGGCTAAGCATGGGTGGTTTTTAGTCAGTAGAAGTCTGACACTCCCTACCGCTCTGCCCAGAGCGGGAGGAGTCATTTGATGATTTCCAACCCTCCAAATAAGAGGCATACTGTTTTCTTACTATGTTTTCCTTTACCGAAGTGATACTTTACACAAATTAAATAATTATTGTATAATACCCGGCACGGTTCTTGAGCGCTCGGCGGAAGAGTGGGGATCGCTGCGCGCATCGTACACTTTATGACAAATAAAACACACACCCGTTTATTATTTATTGGTCGTGAGGTAAGTGCAGCAACAAATCCCGAGTGACGGCTATGACGCGATGCGCTACGGGCCAATCACTGCACTTTCCCCGCCCCGCGTCTCACTTCATACCACCAAAGGGACCCAATAACTCACTTTTGCGTCAGCGCTCAAGAATCGTGCCGATGATAATACCTGCTTATTACCTACTAAACGCTTCGAAATTGCTGATGGTAACTATCCGTTCATCCAAATGCAATTACCGACTAACCTTTAGAATTAATCACAGAACTGTTATTTAACTTAATTGTAATTATTATTTAGCTAACTGCACCGTACAATTTTAATGACTTTTTGATTCCGCGACATAGCTATACCTTTCATTTAACTTTCTAGTTGGTCACGCTAAACCTGTAGGTACAGGTACGGTAAATTGACGATAAATACTTGGTGTAGGAAATAATTGAGCAGGCTTACGCAATCAAAACCCGCTCTACCCTTGAGCCAAGCTACACGATAACTGATAAATTAATGGTCTTGACAGATCACGTCCACTCAAATCAGTGGGGTTCTTTCTAAAGATGACCATCTCATATACTAAATCTGCATAGTACTCATGTAAGTTGTCAAAGATCTATTTAAAATGATGACCAACGGCTAAACGTGCTTGCTGAGGAAACTGGGTATGGAATGGGTAATCCATCCACGGACCAAGCGAGGCAGGAGTCTGCTTAACCTGACAATCGACCCGAGCGGATGTTATTACTTCAAATGTGGTACCTTGAAATTGACACTGTATCGCAATTTCTGTTCCTCTCCCTTCGTACCAAATGGCAATTTAAACACACTTAACTAAATAATGTTAAATTCTAAAACTTGCTCCAATAGCAATGAAAACCTCCAATTTGAACGTATTTTCTTTCAATTTATTTAGTTTTATCACTATCACCAGTTCACCACACTAACAAAAACCATTAAAAGTACAACCAGCACATAGCCGAGAACGAACTCAAATGAAATACATATGTTTATTTTATTGTTTCAGTAGTTCTTTTTGTTATTGAAATATTACGTAATACGTTTGTCAATATAATTATGTAGGTACAGTTTATTGTTTTATATTAAAATAATATGCAACATACCGATGGCTCTTAATAAACTATTTAGTCATTGTGCAATGTGTTCGCGTATAGTTTTCAAGTTTGTAAACAGAGAGAAAACAATAAAACCTACATATAAAGTTCAGTTTGCGCTACTGCTTCAGACATTTTCGTCACTTTAACAATAGTTTCTTTCCTATTAATTTTAAATTAACATAATGTCCACTTTATCATGAGAATTCTCCTGCCCTTATCCCAATTCAGTTGGGGTCGGCTCATCAAGTCTTCTCCTTCAACACTTCTCTATTACTGTTCATCTTATCGCTATCACACAACTCCTTTCTAGCCATATCAGCATCCTTTACCCAATCCATCCATCGTTTCTTTGGTCTTCCTCTACTCTCTATATACTCATCCACATACATACTCAAAACTGAAAAAAAAAAAAAATGAAAAAAGGATAAAATAACATAAAACACCCACCCGCCTTAAAAAAACCCAAGAATGTCCGTCGGGGGCTGCCATTAAATGAACTAGTTTTGCAATGTTCAGGTCCCGACGGACATTCTTGGGTTTTTTATCCTTTTTTCAATTAATTTTTAACCGTCGTGGGATTTTTCAAAATTTTTAATTTTGCTTTTTATTTTAAACTTTTTACTTTTATTTTTTTTTATCTAAGAACTTACACCAATCAAACCTAAACCCATAACTGAAAACTGCATCAAAATCGGACTTGTAGTTTTGGAGAAAAATGGCAACTTTGATTTGCACAAAAAATGTTTGCTGTAGCGCCCCCTGGTCAGTTGTCACCGTAACACCTAGGTATCTAAGAACATGCACCAATTAAACTCGAACCCATAACTGAAAACTGCATCAAAATCGGACTAGTAGTTTTGGAGAAAAATGGCAACATGTATTTGCACAAACACACAAACAAACAAACAAACAAACACACAAACAAACAAACAACCTCTCACCCTAAACGCATATACCGTCTCCGTTCCGTCGTGGGTAAAAATGTTTTCCTCATAATTATTTAAACGCTTGCATTGCATCGTCGTAATAAATAATTCTTGCAGACAATACCAATTCGCCTTGGACCATTAAATTACCTGAGTTGTCATGGTATAGCAATTAGATGTTTACAAGTTGTGCTACTATTGGCTTTAACACAATGACTGTTGCCTTCAGATCGGCATAGCTAATGTATTATCTGAGTAAATAATAGGTAAAGTCTGTTGAAAACCTTGTTTCCATTTTTAACAGACTTCAAAAAAGGAGAAGTTTTTCAAAGTTGGTTAAAAAGTCTAAAATAACTTTTACTTCGGAAGTCAGTGACAAAAGAGTCAATAGAATAAAACTAGTGACAGTAGTGACCACAGTCTTAGAAATTGATTGTTAATCAAAAAATATTAACGAATCAAGACGAATTTGATTGCATTCGTTAAAACTGGCTTTTGTCGTAAAATAGTAAATTGTTTTAGTCGTTATTGAAATCGATATTAGTTTATTTTCATATGACTTTACTAGTTTTGCAGTTTTACTTTTTTCAATAATAAAAACCCCACTTGTACAAATAAAACTACAGTCACAGACACAATGTATAACTTGTGAAAGTACCTACTGTAGTTGCCCATTTGCCCAAAGTTAAGATCTCTATGAAGAAGAATGAGCAAGAGTTTCCATGGACACTCTTTTAAATCAAAATATTGATAAAATCCGGGTTTCATCATTTATGTTGAGATTTTGCAAAATGTGAGTACGATGTAGAAAAACGTGCTAGTTTTAAGAGCGAGCGCCCAGAGTAAAAAGATAGGTAATTATATCAAAAATAATTATAATATAAAATAGACTATGGCAGGTTACAAGAGATGATCACTATACTATGACCGGTCCCTACTGACAGCGTCCGTTCACGAACATGACGCATGGATCAGCGCCATTTATCATCTCATGATCATAAATCAGATATAAGTAATGAAAGGGTACTTAGATGAAAATTAGGACATTATTCGTCAACCAAAGGTACATCCCAGAAAGTGCAAAAAAACATTTCTTATCACTTTGTTTTTGTTGATAAATAACATGAAAAGAATCTGTGGAATTTAATCCAACTTAAAAATCTAGATTTTATCTGGTTAAGAATGCTAAAGACTTTTATTTTAAAGTAGATCAAAAGTAAATAACCTAATCGATTGTTATGGGTATTTATGTTATCTTTGAATAAATTTATGATTGGGGGACTTCTTAAATGCTATTAGTAATTACTGTGGACCGGATTATATGACCTGCAGATTTAGATTCAAATTCGTTTAGCATTAAGGTGGAAGCACCAAGTTATCCCGCGAAATTTTTGTCTTACGTTTGTGCGGTTGTAAGACTTTTAAGTTGATTAAATTGTGTTGTGGTTCGTTTCAGTACTTCCTTCCTTACATAGTATAAAACAAAGTCGCTATTTTTGTCTGTTTGTTTGTCTGTATGCTTAAATCTTTAAAACTACGCAACGGATTTTGATGCGGTTTTTTTAATAGATAGAGTGATTCAAGAGGAAGGTTTTAGTATATAATTTGAACGACATCCACGCGGGTGAAGCCGCGGGCTTCAGCTCGTAAAGTTATTGTTTGTTCTGGTGACCTGTAATACAGGTGTTTCACTACCTACCACAGGCACCAGTGATTCACGACCATGTAATTTACTTGTTTTGCCAATAAATAAAATTTATTATTATTATTATATTTTAAAATTATTAATATTAAAATTTATTTATTTATTTATCAACTTACATCTACCATTACAGGGTAACCCCCAATGCGATAAATGCGCCTTAATTATTTACCTAATTCTAACTTATAACTAATATCAATACAACCCTCTAAGTTCATTAAACGCCATCATCGTATTACCCAGTATTAATTGGGTTGTGGAACAGTGGAAGTCAGATAGGCAGTCGTTCCATGTAAAAAACTTTTTAACAAAAAATAAAACCGACTTAAAAAAAAACACAAAAAAGTGAAAAATAAACTTTAGAAGAAAAATCCGTTTTTGAAGTCGGTGACTTTTGTTTGTTTCATTTCATTTTTTTTGCCACCGACTTCAGAAACTGATTTTTCTTCTAAAGTTTATTTTTCACTTTTTTTGTGTTTTTTTTGAAGTCGGTTTTATTTTTAGTTTTTATTTTTCACTTTTTAGTGGCTCACATGTTCATGGATCATAATGTGGACAATGTAGTTTTTTTTCCGAATTGAGACCCTCCTTCTTTTTTTAGAAGTCGGTTTAAATACTGGTTAGACTGGAAGCCAACGCCAACATAGTTGGGAAAAGGCTAGGCAGTTGATGAGTTTTTCAATGGGATTAAATTAAATTGCAAAAACACGAGAAAAAAATATTATCGTGAGCTACTCTGGCGTTTTCAATCACCTTAAACGTATGTTAATGATTTATTTCTTTGGTGTAAATGGGCCTCAACAATAAAAAAAAACTTTCATATATAATATATAAAACTTACCGAGTTCAGCTTAGCTTCGGGATCGGAGTTATCCATTTTTAAAGTAGTTTTAAAAATATTGACTAGAACTAATATCACTTTGCACTGTTTTTATTATGATTAAAATTTATGTAAAATTGTTTAATTGTTTGTTTATAAGTGCACGTAGTTTCTGTGTGCCGCTGAGAAGTATTTTAACTTGGTGTGCACCATTTTATCTGGAAAAGAGAGAAAAATAGAATTAGAAGAAGCAGGAAGAGTAGATTTACAGAGTAAAAATAAATATAATAGACAGACCATCGATATCAAAACATAATTAAACAAGAAACCGGCCAAGTGCGAGTCGGCCTCGCGCATGAAGGGTTCCGTACCATAATTTTTTTAACGGCAGAAAAAAATACACATTTTATGTGAAACAGACATAAATTAAAAAAAATTGTTATCTTTCGTTTTTTCTTTGGTTCTTAACCTTGATCACGCCTGATGGACGATGAGTTCTATTAAGGAACGAACGTGCCCAGAAGATGACTGTTCACTCTTGCTATTGAAGGCAGACGGGTTCAATGTGGGAGGGAACACAGTGCAGATTAAAAGAGTAGATGTTATAACTATCAAAACCATTACAGAAAGCCGCATCAAAACCAGTCAAACCGTTCAAGAGATACATGGAAAAATATTAACTTTAGTAGCCCCTAGCGGATAAACACAACACACCATAACACTTATCTAAGAACTATCATTAATAAATAAAAAATCCATAACAGAAAACCGCATCTAAATCGGTCAAACCGTTCTGGAGATAAATGGAAACATTCGTTGACGCACAAACAAACGAACAAACTCTTTCACCGTAAACGCATATACCTTCTCCGTTCCATCGTGGGTAAAATTAAAAGAGAAATGTAAGTGACAAGTACCTACATACCGTATGCTATCAGGACACACACTACACTCAGTATTATTGTGAATACTGTGTATCAACTGAAGAATCTCGAGATATCAGTGAATATTAAATAAGATAACGAACTATGTACTTATGACGACTCATTAGATATACCTACGTATGTTAATTTGTGGGTATTATTGTTCTAGATAAGATTTACATACCGGAACAGCGTTATCACAAAGTATTAATTTGTATGAGCAACATCAGAGAATAGGGATGTTTACTGGCTAAAAAATATTATTCTAATTATTCCGTCTGTTAGATTATCGAAAAATATTGGGTACGTATTTTTTGTTTTATCAAATCAATAAAAATGTACGAAGATAAAACGCGTCAAACATTTGAGTGGGAGGTTGTGACGTCACTGCTCGCTAAGGAATGTCATAATAATGTCTTCGAATATGACGTCACACGAGTTTTCAAAGCACTGTATCGTCTTCATTGTTTGTTTACGTGAAAAAAGAAAAAATATGTGTCCAATATTTTTTGGAAATCTATCTGACGGACTAATTAGATTTTTTTTGTTAACATCCCTATTGCCAAACATAAGTGGCAGTGGGTATGGATGGCACATTGCTCGTAGAACGGATTGCCGATGGGGCCGGAAAGTTTTTGAGTGGCGACCACGAACCGGAAGACGTTGTGATGGAAGGCCTCCCACTAGGTGGACCCATGACCTGGTGAAGGTTGCGGGGACCCGCTGGATGCGAGACGCAGGGGACCGGTCAATGTGGCGACACCTGGGGGAGGCCTATGTCCAGCAGAGACGTCTTTTTGCGGAAAAGATGATGACATCAGAGGCTCTACGTTTGCCCAACTATGTTGGTCTAACCAGATGCAGCTGAATACCAAGTTGCAGTATATAACATGGAGCGAGTGCCCATCTGACCTACACAAAACATGGTAAAATAAAAAAGTTATTGCAAAAAAATTACTTTAAAAAAAAAGTCTAAAATAAGTTCACTTTCGGAACTTTTTTGTTTCATTGACTAACCCTAGCCTCCGAAAGTTAAGTCATTTTAGTCTTTTTTATTAGTATTTTTTATGTTAATATTTATTTACAATAAGTTTTTTATTTTATCCTTGTTAGCATCGAATTGGGAACCCCTCCTTCGGTTACGACAGCCCCAATTTTTTTGAGTAATTAAATCCTACTAATATAATAATTGCGGTGAGAATGGATGGATGTTTGTTACCCTTTCAAGATAAAACTACTGAACGGCTTTGGATGAAATCTAGCAAACAGAACAGTTGTTCAGTCATTTGACGACTTCCCACCCAAAAAAAAGAGTACCTACCTATCATAATCGGCTTTGTGACGAACTCTAACCACTAAGCCAATTCCAATTAGTGCATTTATGAACAAAATAAATAAACTGGATCAAACTGGAATTATTTATCATATTAGTTACCTACTTTATCAGATAAAAAAAGCTATGTTTTACTTGTGACTTCGCCCTTATGAATATTGGATTTGCTCGTATACCTACATAGAAAGAAAGAAAAATATTTATTCGGGACAAGCACAGGAACTACAAAAATAATATTAACAAAAAAGAATATAAAACTAAATAATAAAAGAGAAGACCTGTGCGAGGCCAAAAAGGCTCCTATCTCAGCATGATACTGCGATAAATGAAAACAAATACCGCAGCGCTGGTATTCTGATAGGGCCCACTGTGATGTCACGGTCACACCTATACGGACACAAAATACATTCACACACAAAAAAAATAAAAAATAAATAGATAAATATATTACTCACAAATAAAATAAACACTAAAGTCTATAGTATAAAATAAAGTATAAAAACAAAACTTATAATTATTATATATTATAATAATAATAACATTTATTTCTCCCACAAAGTACAAAAATACAATATAGAGGTGTAACAATATTATTGGAGGTACAGAGGATTGTGGGAGTCAGGAACCCAAACTAGGATACCCTGTGCTATGGACTCCTGGCCCCCCCCTCGCCGAGACTGACTTATCACTTCGACTGGCCTGTTGGTCTAGTGGTTAGTGACCCTAACTGCTATGCCGGAGGTCGTGGGTTCGATTCCCACCCAGGTGTCTGGGTGTAATTTATCTATAATATGTATGTATTTAGAAATATATAAGTATGTTTATCAGTTGTCTAGTACCCATAACACAAGCTCTGCTTAGCTTGGGACTAGATGGCGTTGTGTGATAGTTGTGGAATATATGTGGAATATATATCATTATTGTAGAACATGTAGGACTATTGTAAGAAAAAATAAAAAAATTAACGACAAAACAAGTTCTAACTAAACAAAAATAAAAAATTAAATTAAATGGATGTGTTTGTTAGTGCGTGAAGTGTGATTGTGTTGTGTGTGTATGTGTGTGCGTGAGTAATGTGTGTGTGTGTGTGTGTATGTGTGTGCGTGAGTAATGTGTGTGTAGTTACATTAGATGATGAATGTGATATAAATGTGTGGGTGAGGGGTTATGAAAACGCTAGACTAGGATAATACTTTAAGCAATTTTTCCGTTTCTTCATAGTCTAGTCCTAGAAGCCACTGTGTGAGCTTCCTCTTACATTCCAGCCTAGACAGATTAACAATTGCTAGAACTTTGTTAATCTTATTGTATAGTCTGCTTGCTCTGGAAATGAAGAAATTTGAGGCAAAAGACGTTTTTACAGGGGTTGTTTCACAGACTTCATAGTATCGCCTAGAATTAGCCTTTTGTTTAACCCTAGAAATGTCTATAGAGGAGTGTTTTTTCATAACTGCTAATAGTATATAAAGCTGTCTGATTGTTAGTACATTCGCATCGTTGTAAAGGGCTTTTGTGGCGTATAAACGTGGTTTAAAAAGAGCGACTTTTAGGAGAAGTCGTTGAGCTCTTTCAACGTTTAAGATATTCGTTTTATACGAGCCGCCCCAGGTGGAAATACCATACGATAGGATAGATTGACAAAGGGATTCGTACACAGTTTTAATCAGTTTCCAACTCGAAACATGCCTAAGGTTTTTAAAAACATGAACGAGCTTTCTTGTTCTCTGGACCAGATGAGAGATGTGATGTTTAAAAGATAAGTTTTTATCAATTATTATCCCTAAGTATTTTACTGATTCTGCTTTTGATATCACTGGGCATTTGTCACAGTTTGTGGTTAAAGGATTACATGTGTGTGCATATAAATTGAAATTAATAGGATTAGATGCTACATTATGTATTGTAAACTGTATGTATTTCGTTTTACTGGCATTTAAGGTCAGTTTGTTATGTGCAAGCCAACGAGTTACTATATTGAATCCTTCTTGGGCCGCAACAAAAGTTTCGTCCCATGCCCATGAGTAACGTTAAGGTAGTGTCATCGGCATAAGACATTACATGACAGTTTGTGATGTTTAGCTGGCATAAATCATTAATATAGCAACGGAAGAGGGGCGGGCCTAAGATACTGCCTTGTGGGATTCCAATGTTTATCGGTATTTCTTCACTCAGCGTATTACCTATCCGAACCGACTGATATCGATCTTGTAAATAGTTTTGAAATAGTTTCAATTGTGTGTCCCTTATTCCAATGTGTTCTAATTTGGATATAAATATGCGAGGGCACACTGTATCAAAAGCCTTCTGAAGGTCTAAAAAGATGGTCAAGCTTTTTTTTTACTATCTAATTTATTTACAATAAAATCAGTGAATGTATGAATACAGTCAGTTGTAGATTTTCCCCTTCTGAAGCCATACTGGTTAGGTGATAAAATATTTTTCTTTTCTAAAAATTTTTTTACGAATCTGCTATTTATAATCCTTTCAAATACCTTTGAAATAGAGGTGAGCAAAGAAATCGGTCGATAGTACCACTTCCGCCTTGCTACCGCTTTTAAAAATAGGGATTATAATTGATTTTTTAAGGGTTTCTGGAAAAATGCCCACCGCTAAACATCTATTTAGGATATACGTGAGGGGAGGGACTATATAGTTTTTCAAATTCTTAAGTACTGTTGACACTATATTGTCCCACCCTGCTCCACAATCCGGGCGAAGATTGCTGATGGCCCCTTCCACTTCCTCTTCAGATGCCTCCAAAAGCACAAAAGAGTTACAAGAGGATTTGACATTTACCGCATCCGCTGGGAGTGGAGGAAGACCAGTTGGGATTTTATTTTTCAACTCCATGCCTACGTTTGCAAAATATGAATTTATTGCTTTAACGGAATCTTGTGGGGATGTTTTAATGTGCAAAAGTTCCAACGGTGGTGCGTTTGAATTTTTGAGATTTGTAATAGTTTTAATAGCGGACCAAAGTTTTTTGTTATCACTTCCAGCCGAATCAAGCATATTTCTGTCATATTGTCTCTTACATTTTTTAATTATGTCATTACAAAAATTTCTAAAAATTTCAAAAATTTCCCATATCTTCCCGTGGGTGTCGTAAGAGGCGACTAAGGGACTTACCAGAGAATGGGCAGCAGCGTTCTCTGTGTCTTTGTAACAACCATACTGCGATCGCCAACCCGCCTGCCAAGCGTGGCGATTATGGCAAACCCCCCCAAAAATGCCTGGGGGAGGCCTATGTCCAGCAGTGGACGTCTTTTGGCTGAAATGATGATGATGAAAAATTTCTATACCTTTTGTAGGATATTGTCAAGATGTTATTGTCAGGATTGTGTTTTAGTTTGTAATGCATTCTGTCTCTTTTTCTTATGCACCTCAGGAGGCCAGGAGTAATCCAAGGTTTTATTGTTATTTTATTTCTTGGAATTCTAATATTTATTGTGTTGTTTATTATGATTTTTTGTAAGATGTGAATTAAATATGTCACTAGGTCATTAGGATTTGTGTTATTATCGTATATATTACTAAAATCAATATTTTTGCAGTCCTTGTTCAGATTCTCAAAGTTAATTTTGTTCACCGATTTTGCTTTGTGGTTTTGTCCACTTAAACGCAAACAGAAAAGGGCTACCCTTTTCTGTTTGCATTGCTCGTGATCGGTAATTGAAGATTGAAGAACAAATGTAAGAGAAGAAGCCTTGGTTTTAATTATCACATGGTCCAGACAACTAGATCCCCGTGTTTGTTCATAATGAGCAGGTATCATACCAAAGAAAGAAAGTAGGTCGAGGTATCTTGATGTAGTTACATTTGACTCTCTGATATTTATATTTATGTCTCCCATCAAAATTAGATTTTTGAAACCGGAGAGTTTTAATAACAGATTCTGTAGAGAGCGTAAAAAATTATCTAATGTATGAAAGCTTGGAGGTCTGTATATTGCAATTATGGCCGTATTTTTATTTATTGTAATGAGTAGGCAGTTCGCTTCTGAGATATCTGGTTCGTCTATATTAAAATTAATCTCGTTATTTATATAAACGACTACACCGTCGTTTTGGTTATAGCTGTGTGTAGTTGAGAAACTGGAATAGTGTATACATCATCATCGTCATCATTCTTCTGCCCTTATTGCAATTTATTTGGGGTCGTCGCAACATGTCTTTTCATACTTCTCTATTTCTAGCCACATCATCCTTCACACACTACAGTCCATCCACTATAAATTTTGAACGAGCCGCATGCGAGGTTGTTATGGAGCCGAAAACTGCTGTAACAAATACCCATGTATATCGACGATGTTTTGACGTGACAACGTCTTATAAATTGGTTTGCCGGGTGACACTTCAAGAAACTGCGTTACGCTCCGCTCACGTTATGCGCTCACAATGAGAGCGAGTGAGAGGCACGCGTCCCTTCTCCTTCTTCCTACTATACGAATGAATATTCACATTAAAATTATTTTACCACTCAAAGTCGTTGTCACGTAAAACTTTCGCCCGTATACCGACTTTACAGGCAACCAATTTTTTTTTTTTAATTCGAAGGAATAAAATAAGAAAATGATAAGTATTTTTTAATACAGTTGCTCAAAAAGTGGCGTATTGCAGGGACGTACCTATAGCGTTCGGGATGTGGGCTATTACATGCTCGTGCTTTTGCTTTACCTTTTCCGAACTCGTGCGTTCACTTTCCCAAGTTCTGTCAAAATAATGTCCTTCCATTAAAAAAAAAACAACCACGAAGTTTTTACAAAAAAAAAATCATGGAAGTTTTTATGATTCATGCAAATATTTCTAAAAAGTAAAAAGAAGCTACTAATTTGTTTCAATATCAGATTTAATTATTTGATTCAATGAGTTAGGTTAGGTTTCATTCCATTTCATCTCATTCATTTTCATTTCTTATCAATAAAAAAAATCTACTGAAGACTTGGCTGTATGAGCATAGTTCCCTTTGCCTACCTAGAATGGGTAAAGAAAACAAAAAAATCTCTGCTTAGATTCTTTTACGGTTGGCGCCATTTTCCAAAAATGTTCTTTATTAAACTGCTTCATTTTTTCGCAACTGTATTAAAATAGTTTTTTTTTTTCTCCTTATATGGTAACTGAGCCGGTTCCTTAAAAATAGTTGTTCAGTACACGTGCGGAACCGTCATTGCAACTTGTTCCGACTGTCAACCCTCACCTTCGGCTGCGCCCTGCGCCTCGGCTCGGGTAGACATTTGTCGGAACTCTTTGCAATGACAGGCTTTCCGCACTAATAATGAAATATACTATTTATCATTAATTACAAGGAAACTATGAATTAATTTCTCTTTTTTTCCGCGCTTTGTTTAAGCCGCTAGGCAGCCTTATTCGAAATATATGGAAAATCCAAATAAGTATATTTAAATTATAAACACTAAATATATAATAATACCTATAGGTATATATGTTAATCTAAGTCTGACATATCGATGCATTTTCTTAGACGTTCAAATAAGTTAAAGATTTTCGGTCTGCAACTCTACACGTAGGTATGCATATTTACGTAAATTACCTGCTTTATCAGTTAGTTCAGGTAACAACTTACCTAAATGTAATTTGTAAGAGGAAACAACAAAACAAAACTCAAAAATGCAGATTACAATTTAATCAAACATTTAAAAACATTTGATAAAACTCGATTGCTGCCGATTCGATTCACGTTTTTCTGATTGGTTATCAATTTAATATGACTGTTCATATCTGTAAGAGTTATAACCTATTTAAATTATAAACTTTAATCCTTTAAAACGTTGATTAGGTATAATAATATGATGACCTGACCCCCAAGGGCTTGAAACCTTACTTCAAACATATTTATACTGCGCTTCAAACCTAACCTAGTTCTGTTATATTTTTACCCGACTGCAAGGAAAGGGTTATGTTTTCCACATCTTTGTTTTTTTAATTTATTTAGTAAATAGTGGCTATTCAGATATTGTGAAGTATACGTATGAACTTCTTTTTTGTGGAGTGGAAAATCATTAAATGTTTCCTGCCGCTCCTGACTGTGACTTAGGTTAGACTTGACATGTTTATTATACTTACATATTGACAGCTACAGTTTGTTTATAAATTGACATTTCAATAAGAATGCACGAAGAATGGCAATACAGAAATCGGTTAACATTGATTACAATGACATAATAATTGTGACGTCTTAAGCATTGATTAAAGCAGAATGCAACTATGACGGTTCGACAAAGATGGCTAGAGTAGGAGACTACATAATATACGATTTCAAAATAACATCTTTTACTGGTTATTCAACCGACTTCCAAAAAGGAGGAGGTTCTCAACTTGTCTTTATATTTTATTTGTATTTTTTGACACTACGATAAAAGAACAAATGACCTAAGTCAAGTTTCTATTGATTTACAAAAGGAAGCATGTTTAGGTCATGTTTCGATTCCTTTTACTTACGTTTTGTTGATAATGTTATTCATATCTAATAATTATCAATCTAGTATTAAGTCAACCTTACAGATATTTAAAGAAGTATTTTCACTTTTTTGTATCTAAGTACATAATAATATGTAAGTAGGTACTTAATTACTTTCGAAATAAATCCATCCTACTTACAAAATGTAGGTAGATAAGAAAGTATTCAATGCAAGAGTTGCACAATGTGTTTGTTACGTTTTTAACCGACTTCAAAAAAAGGAGGAGGTTATCAATTCGACTGTTTTTTTTTTTTTTTTTTTTTTATGTTTGTTCGCTCATAACTTGCGACTGGGTGAACTGATTTTCTTGATTCTTTTTTCATTTGAAAGCAGGTGCTTCCCGTGTGGTCCCATTGTCACCATTTCAATATCTGATGATGGGATCTTGTAGAAATCGGGGGAACTCTTCAATAAATAACAGCAGATTAACCGCGATTGTTGCTATAGCATATCTAAGCATTGTTTACGCCATCACACAACATAATATCACGCCTGTACTCACTACAAAGGTTATAAAAACTATTTTGTGAAGATCTGATGAAGAACTTCGGAGATAGGCAACGGAACTCCTCAATAAATGATAGCAAATGGACTGGGATTGCTGAAATCTCATATTGTCTGTCTATTGTTTACACCAGTTCATAACATAACATCACGCCGGTACGTTGTGAAGGGGTAAGCACATGTGAACCACTAAAAAGTGAAAAATAAAAACTTTTTTACAAAAAATAAAACCGACTTCGACAAAAATAAAACACAAAAAAGTGAAAAATAAAAATCAGCTTCTGAAGTCGGTGGCAAAAACATGAAATCAAACAAACAAAAGTCACCGACTTCAGAAGCTGATTTTTATTTTTCACTTTTTTGTGTTTTATTTTTGTCGAAGTCGGTTTTTTATAGTTCAAGTGCCTTGGTGCAACTGAACACATTGTAACAAAGGTTTATGGGCAATTTTCTATGAAGTCTAGATGAAGACCAACAAAAAAAAATGAGACTTCTCGGCCTCCTCATGGGAACTACTAAGAAAACAACCCCTAAAAAGAAACTTAGTAAATAACTGATGCGAGACCGCTGCGTCTTCACCTGTCGGGGCGGCGGGTTTATCGAAAGATATACCGCGCCCAGGCACACAAAGGGCTAAGAAGGAACATGGGTGGTTTTTAGTCAGTAAAAGTCTGACAGTCTCTTCCCCTCCGTCCAGAGCAGGAGGAGTCATTTTATAATTCCTCACCCATAAAATAAAGGGGTCCTACTCGGCTTTGGGACGAAACTGGAATTATTTATAGTGCGTAAGATACACGCGGGTGAAGCCACGAGTAAAACATTAGCATTTTATCTGATAAAGTGCCTACCACGATAAAAGAGTTGCAGTTTAATCCGGTTTATTTACGTTTTGGTCCTAATTACACTAATTGGAATTATTGTTAGTGGCTATAAGTTCGACGTTAAGCCGTAGGTCCCGGCTGTCATTTGTAGATCTGTAACTAACAGTCATTACAGGTAGACAGTGGCATAACCCCCGCTCGCCCTAGGCGGAGGGTATATCCATGAGGATTAACCAACTCAAAAAAAAAAAAAATAAATGTGGCACTCGGAGACTGCCGCGGTAAAGCTATTGCATAGCATTTTTTATCAACAGCAAATTATTAATTATTTAATTTGACAACCTCAGTTGACAACCTTGTTATTTTCCGTAACCATAGCAACCTGGTTGAATACTGAATCTTGAATATTTTCGTTAGGGAATTTCTGGATTCGCTCTCCACGCTCAAGGCCCGCGATAGAAGCTATGCAATAGCTTAAAGAAAAGGTAGACAGTGGCCTGAAAGTCTGACAACCAGTGCAAGGGGTATCGTATTACGGATTAGGTATCAGTACTAATTGGGTTGTGGATTGTAAAGGTACCTATCATTTGCATTGGTGAAGGAAACATTGGGACTTAGGAGAAAGCCTGAGAGATATTTCTCGTCGGCATATAAAGCCAAGTCAGAGTTTTGGGGGGTGGGAAATCATTAAATTACTCCTCACACTTCTACAGACTAAAAACTACCCATGTGCCTGCCAATGATAAATAATAATAAGCAGGCACTGCCTGCTTATTATTATTTATCATTTATTTCGGCCTTAAAACATCCATAGATTGTTAGTAAACATAAAACTTAAAAAACTATGTTAGTAACACATTGTAGGTACTGTAGGTTTGACAGAGAATTTATAATCGGACAATCAAATTTGCCCGCAATGACACTCAAGAGACTATTCGAGCTGCCCCGGACCCTCTGCAGCAGCGACGCGGCACGCTTACGTCTGATCGCTGCAAAGCCATCAGTGTGCGCATCAGCAAACATTCCCGACGCACTGCAGAAGCGTGGCAGCCCCAGCAGCATCCTGATTAGCCCTTTGTGCCGAGGCCACGGTATCTCTTTCGAACAACCCGCAGCCCCGACGGGCTTCGGTCCTTGTTGCTGACATCTCTTTATAAGCATAACAGTCTGACACCAGGTTAAATAAATAAACCTATTCGGCTATTAAGTTTTCACGCTGAAAAATCCTCTAGGCTCCGCTTCCAAGTATATTATTATATAAAATTTTATCAACCCCAAAGATCGACCCGAGTGGCAGTTATTATTCAAAATCAAAAGTCATTATTCAAATTAGGCTGATAATCAGCACTTTTCGAAAGTCATTTCTAAAAAGACAGGCCCCCAAAACGCCCACCCTTTGACACTCCTAGTGTTTTAGCTGGGAAGAAGTGGCGGAACCAACTCCCCAGTAATATTAAGCCACGAGCTCCTCCAAGTAGGTAAACATTTAGTAGAGAACAGACAGACTTGCCACGTGCTGTAAAACACGCGGTCGTGATCACACGCTATGGTAGGTAATCATAATTATAATCACACTTAATCATGTATGAATCACACACGAACAATACATAATATGTACCTTCAAGTGAATACGTTATAAGCGCAACTCACTTATTCTGGTACTTACTCGTAAGGTACCTAGTACCTATTTTGTACATAAATACACGTATAAACTTACGCCTTTTTCCAATGGAGGTAAGCAAAAACAACAAAATGCCACCTGCTACGCCTTTTGCCTCGTCCACATTTATACATCTGTGGGGTAATACATAATATGAATTGCGTTAAAAAGCGTAAAAAAAGTTAAAAACTAAAACCCGACTACGACAAAAAAAACGACGCTGAAAAAGTATGAAACAAGATTTTCAGGATAGAACAAAAAGAAAAGCCGTAGTCACACGGTATGAAAGTGTTTAGGTTGGTACCTATAACGTGTGACTACGGCTTTTCTTTTTGTTCTATCCTGAAAATCTTGTTTCATACTTTTTCAGCGTCGTTTTTTTTGTCGTAGTCGGGTTTTAGTTTTTAACTTTTTTTTATTTAAACAATTTTGGTGTTAAATATTTTTTTTTACTCATGACTTTTTGTCCGCTAGAGGGCGTGTTTTTAAATTTGAGCAATATTTTGGAAATGTACAAGTGAGGCCCTTTTAAATGATACCAAACACGGCGTGTTTATCTCCATTTTTATTTTTAAGCCTTACTTTTTGACCGCTAGAGGGCGCCAAATCGGTTTTTGTGACACGTCACGTAGCCTATGTTCAGCGGAAAATTAAGACGGTTCTAACGATACCTCTTAAGTCGAGTTCCGATAAGTAGATTAGAAGCTATGAGGGAACAGATGAAGATACACACATACATACATACATACAAACATACATACATATATACATACATACATACATAGCCAGTCAAAATCATAACCCTCCTTTGGCTTTGCCGTAGTCGGGTAAAAATGGACCTTTCATAATAGTAAAACTGCGTCTTTGACCATTTAGGAAAATAGATCATAATAGGAAAACAATATGAATTGCGATACATTTCGTAAAATGGTATCAGACGCAGTATCATTCGGTTCTGGCATGGTTCTGGCGAATTCTATCATGCATCTCTGAATTAATGTTTGGGCATTTCGGCGCAGTTCTAGCTAGGTATACCGAGATCTCTTTTTCGAACGACTACGTTTTCGTTTAAGGGCCTTATCATATTAGCGGATGCTCGCAATCTTCAAAGCGGAGCGGGAGCGCAACGAATTCGTTACGGACACACAAGTACACAACGAACAGGCCGCGCATGCGCAGCGAATTCGTTGCGGACGCGCAACGGGTTCGCCGCGAACAGTGTACCTATGTATATTGTAGTGTGCAGTGTATCGTACGGCGATAATTTGCTACAGTACACACGCGACGAAAACGTAGCGAATTCGCCACGCGTCCGCGACGTCGTCACTGCGCAGCCGCGGCGTGTTCGCGACGCATTCGCTGCGCGTCCGCTCCGCCCCGCATCCGCTTCCAAACCGCTAGTGTGATAAGGCCCTTAGCCACCCGGTTGTGCCGAACGATAGTGTGTCATCATCATCATCAATAATCATCATCGTCTTCTTTCCCTCGTCCCATTCTACTTGGGGTGGGTGGGGCGCTACACGCTTTCTTCTTTATTTCTCTCCTATCAGACGTCACGGTATCATACTCCTTTTTGTTTTTTTTCGGTGTGGGAAAACTTCAAATGCCCCCTCTGGGCAGAGCGGTAGGGAGTGTCAAACTTCTACTGACTAAAAACCACCCATGTTCCTTCTTAGCCCTTTATGTCGAGGCCGCGGTATCTCTTTCGACAATCCACAGCCCCGACAGGACGGTATCATACTCATTAAATTCTCTTTCATACCAGTGCAGTCCTCATACAATAGGGAACCAGCAATGCCCAACACAGGAATGCACGACACGAGAACGCGCGACATAGGAATGTAAGTGTTTTGAATTCCAATGTTGTACATTGTCATGTCGTGCATTCTCGGCCCGAACCTCGATTGTCCGGGCAAGAATGTACAGCACGACGTAAAAAGCCATGTGACAATAGGGACGGGTGATACAATAAAATACTGGAAAATTCCGTGGTTCCTTCTTTTTTTCTTCGTGTTCCTATAATACGACCGTCTCGCGACAGTAACTATCCTTTATGGGCGGCATGGGCACCGGGCCGTAGGCCGACGAAGGAGGCCGGCGGAGGCCCGGCACTTCGGGGACAGAAGATATTAGTGTTTTTAAATATGCGAGCGTAGCGAGCGCACGTCATGGAGTACAATTTAATTCGGCAGCACTACCTAGGTCAATTACCTAGTATCCAAGTCCCAAAATTTCGAGTTGCCCAACTAGTCGGCCAACCAATCGCGTGATGTCGCCGATTACTGTGTCGTCCACTCCTGTGTTGTACATTCTTGGGCCGGACCAGCAAGGTACACCCCAGTAATTGGCGACATCGCGATGTCGCCAATTACTGTGTCGTACACTCCTGTGTTGTACATTCCAGTGCCGTGCATTGCTGGTATGTGCATTACTGTGACGGGCATTATAGGGACTCATACAATACATCCAACCATCTGTCAACGTTAGTGTGTAGCGCCTCTTACAGTGAGCGAAACTATATGTTTTACGTCACGTCACGGTCGTGATGCGGGTGCAAATCGATTGATATGACCTACGTAATAGTGTGATGATGATTGTATGGTAGGGAAAATAGCGATGATGTATTAATACTAGAGAATAAGCCGATGAGAAACGTGCATCGGAAAGCACGTTAAGCTGTTGGTCCCGGCTGCCATATTATATAGACCTTTAGCAGTCGTTGCAGGTAGTCAGTGACCTGAAAGTCTGACAACCAGTCTTACCAAAGGGTATCGTATTACCCAGTATTATCTGGGTTGTGAGGTCAGATAGGCAGTCGCTCCATGTAAAATACTGGTAGGTACTAAGCTGCATCCGGTCAGACTGGAAGCCGACCCCAACATAGTTGGGAAAAGGCTAGGCAGATGATGAAGCCGATGAGAATCACAACATATTATCACTTCTACCTTTTGGCTTGGTAGAATAGACATCACTACATATTATTATAAAACAAAGTCTTTCGCCGCGTCTGTCTGTCTGTTCGCGATAAATTCAAAAAACTACTGCATCGATTTTCATGCTGTTTTCACCAATGGATAGAATGGTTCTCGAAGACGGTTTTACCACATAATTTGACGCGGGCGAAGCCGCGGGCATCAGTTCAATAAAACATTAACTAAGGTACTCAGAGATATTCACATAATAAAGGTTTTGACAGTTTTGTCATAGGCGAAATGTGGGTGTTACACACAGCTCTGCCTTACCCTTTCGGGGATTACAGGCGTGATGTTATGTTAACAATAAAAACATCCTAAAAGAGAGTAAAATCAAAGTGTCTGTCTGTCCGACCCTTATCTCCGAAATAGATTACAGGAAAACCTTTAAAAAGTCTATGGTGCTAAAATAATATGAAAAATCTTGCAATATTTACTGCAAACTGCAATCAATGGTACGGAGCCCATCATGTGTAAGTCCAACTTGCACTTGGCCAGTTTTTTCCCGGATGTAAGAACTTAGTCACGCGATTAGAATCTGACTATTTGTACTGCCAAATATTTGTACATACAAATAAAGAATAATATAAACCAAGCCGCACTGGGCCCGCGTGGTAGATTATAGCCCATCCGTCTCATCGGGAGGCCTGAGTCCCTACAGTGGGAACATTATAGGCTGATGATGATGATACAAATAAACGAAATGGAATGTTTGTAATTTCAAAATAACAGCTTTTCGGGGTTGCGGGTTGTTCGAAAGAGATACCGCGGCCTCGACACCAAAAGGGCTAAGAAGGAACATGGGTGGTTTTTAGTCAGTAGAAGTCTGACATTCCCTAGTACTCTGCCCAGAGCGGGAGGGGTTATTTGATGATTAACCACCCACCAAAAAAAAAAAAGCAAAAGCATATTAAACAAACATATGGTCACTAACATAATTCATTAACACCGAAAACGGGACATTTACTATGTTTACTATTTGTTACGGTATACTATAACAAAAAATCGTTATACATTTTTTTATATCTCTCTCGCAAAGTTTATTGACCTAAAGTTTTTGCGTAGGTATATCACCTGCATCAATTATAGTACTCATGCGAAATCTCCGACGTCATTTTGTCCCAAAAAACTGGTCTAACTCCTTTAAAAGCGGTCAACAGAGGACCAGTTGTACGGTCGGACAAGCTAATAAGTATACAGCCTGTTAACTTGCATTTACTTTTAAGATTATACTTACAGAAAATACATTTACTGCCGTACTCAGAGAGATTTAATGGTTACTTAGGCCATCACTAAGCCCATCACGGCTTCATCGAGCTGTCCGAAAGCCTACCTGGGCATGCTTTGCCTTGGCCGACGTGGAAATCTCTAAATAGACTCCGAACCCAGGTCGGCCGCAGCAAAGACAATCTCTTCAGATGGGGGTTCATTGACGGCTCAGACCTCAAGTGTGTATGCGGCGTATCTCCGCAGATAATGTCCCACCGCGCCATCTTGCGCTGCATGCCCTGACACCTGTACACTTGACGACCTTATGACTGCATCAGCGAGTGGAGTTCGCATAGCTGAATTTTGGGCCAAAACGATTTAACAGAAATTTGTCATCGACACGCTAAGAAGATCACTAAGTAAAGGTTTTGACAGTTTTTAAAAACCTTTACTAAGTCATATAATCAATAACGCTCTCCGAGTGTGGCAGTTAGAGACTGATGTCAAACAATGCAGCGTTTGACATCAGACGCTTTAATGCCATCATCATTCTCTTGTCCTTATCCCAATTCATTTGGGGTCGGCGCAACACGTCTTCCTTTTGGGTCCATATTGGCTCACCTAAAGTTCTTTACCCGAAATTGTTCTTCCTAACGATTTGTAATCCGAATGATCACTCTTCCTAAAATTTTTCATCCTAAAGTTTTCATTCATACTATTTGTAGTGCTACCGACGATGTTCATAACACTCATGTTTCCGAAAATTGTTATTCATACATAATATCATTAGTGTAAATATATTTAAACTCCTACTGTTTTTTATCCTAACGCTTTTATTCCTAAACATAATTACAACTGTTTAGAATGATTAAAGGTCGTTTCACTGATTTTTGTCTTGAAATGAAATAAATGAATGAAATTCAGGTCAGAGTGTCGTCTTGGGGGCACTATGAAAAAAATACTTAGAAAAATTTCGAGGTAGCGCTCGCCGGCCGCTGCCGCGGCACCGCCCGCTTCGCTCGCTCGGCTTGCGCGAGTTTGGTCACAGTTCTAACCTACCTAACCTATGGATATCTTTGCATAGTATATTTAAGGTCCCTTTAAAATAGGTGGACAAATTTTAACCCAGCGTTTAGTAAGCCTAACTAAAGACATTTATACAAAAAAAAAAACACTATATAAAGTGATTTTATTTTGACTTATGTCAATAAATTGCCGGCACTCTAGAACAAACTCATCCTATAAAAGTAGGTATTTTTCTTTATTTTTTTTACTATTGTCCTTATTTTAGCGATCTGAATGATTTCTAAAATTTTGTCCACCTATTTTAATGGGACCTTTTATAATACTGATTATTATGAATAAAAAGTAATATAAACAAAAAGATATGACTTTGAATAATAGTGTAAAAGATGGTTATGTTGAGAAAATATAGGAAAACAAATAATAGTGTAATAGATGTTTATTGCTACTGACATTATGAAGTTGAATGCTTCGGAATTAAAACATTAGAGACAGAGTAGTTAGGAATTGCGATTGTTAGGATGAAAAATATTAGGAAGAACATTTTCGGATTACCAATTATTGGAGTTGAAATTTTAGGTGAACTTTGGCGCACCCCTTCCTTTTCCATACCTCTCTGTTTCTCGTCATCTCATGAGACACCTCCTTTCTTACCATATCATTCTTAACACAGTCCATCCACCCTTTCTTTGGACTTGCTCCTCAAACACCATGCCAAACGCTATAAAAACCAAAATTGCTATAAATACTTTTAGTGTAGGTACGAGAATGATAAAGATTTCTGCCTGTATACTGATTACCTTGTTTGACTGTACGTCGACCTGTCATTCTGTTTTGGAAGTCGGTTAAAAAAATTGAATGCTTACGGCCCAAGTACCGAACGGAGCTTGTTTTTATGCAAATATAATTAGGGTCTTACATACAAGACCAATTCAGTAAGCCCGTTACACATACATTATTAATGATCTACCCTGTACTAATATTATAAAGCTGAAAAGTTTGTTTGGTTGAACGCGCTAATCTCAGGAACTTTTATTAAGTTGGAATTGAAAAATTATTTTGTGGTAGATTTATAATAAGATGTCTTTATTCATCGTTGTATGTTCATTTCTCGAGAAAGGCTATATTTCATGCGGTTGTTTCTCAGTTCGGGACTTCGTCAAGCATCATTGTCCCGGGGTCGCCCGGTCGCCACTGTTGATTATGACTATATGGAGTTACAGTGGCTTGGGTACTTACTTATAGTGTGGCGGGCTTATCCCAAATAATAAAATTACGAACATTAACAAAACATTTCCTTTTTTTTTCAAACAAAGTGCTAGACCATAATAAAATAAAAACCTAACAAGCATGAAATTCATTGTTTTGAGTCCCTATTGAATTTTATTCGCGTGAGAAATCTTATCGGTCACAGGGCTAGCTATTATATAATTTAATAATATTATCTTATCAAATCATAGTCCTGCAACAATATTATGATTTAAGACCATTGACTTATATTACTGCGTAAGGACTGGGCGGACCGCATGATAAAATGACGCCTCGAATTTGGTCCCAAATAGGTCTTGACTAAACCGAAGTTTAAAAGAAAATGAAAATTTAACATTTTTTTTATTTACATTTTAATGAAAGCTTTATTTAATTTCTTTATACCTCGATAATACCACGCCACGCCGCTCATACAAGGTTACGTTTATGAGCAGCCGATTAGTTCTTATAGATGACGTTAGTGTTTCTCTGTATGGGGAACGCATCGAGCAAAATGTTCGGACGACCGTATCTTTACTTTTTATATCAATGTTTAAAACATTAAATAAATATCTACCGAACCCTGAGCTCGTTACACGTGTCTATAAGCATCAATAATTAAATTATTATGCCTACCTTTTGTAGTTAGGTTTTCCTTATGACCTTTTGTAGTTAGTTTTTCCTTATGACCTTTTGTAGTTAGTTTTTGATCACCTCTTACATCATCATCACCATCATTCTCTTGCCCTTTTATACCAATTCATTTGGTGTCGGCGCAGCGTGTCTTCTTCTTCCACACTTATTATACTCATCATCTGAGCTTATAACTCTTCAAACGTCCATCTATCATTTCTTGGACATCTGCTCTTATAGCCATTTAGATTCATGCTCAACATTTTCCTTACTACATTTTCGTCATTCCTCAGCAAAACATGTTCATTTCACGATAAACGATAACCCATATAACTTTTTAGTCTTCTTATTTTATCCATTCGTGTTACACCACACATCCCCCTTAGTAGTTTCATCTCAGGCCTTTCATTCATTCCTTTTTGTCCTATCATTCTGATCCATAAGTAAGTAAGTAAGTCTAAGTAGTAGTATAAGTCTAACTATGGTTTTGTAAAGGATACCTGGACAAACTGTATATGTTTTTGGACCAAAATGTAGTACTATTAAGTATTCTGTGCCAAAATCTAAAACCTTATAGTTATAACTCAGATATAAGACTATAAGGAATAATATATAATGTTTAGTTTTTAGTGTACAATAAGTAGATGCATAATTTTCTTTGGCCGGCTACTGCACTTTTTGGTCCATTTAGTCAGATGTCCTTTTCTCATTACATCGTAATCAAATCACAATGACCTTTATTGCTCTTATCTATATAAATAAAAAGAGAAGTCCTGACTGACTGACTGACTGATTGACTGACTGACTCATCAACGCCCAGCCCAAACTCTTGGACCTAGAAAGCTGAAATTTTGCACAGAGGTTCCCTTTATAGTGTAGACACGGAATAAGGAAGGATTTTTCGAAATTCAACCCCTAAGGGATTTAAATAGGGGATGAAAGTTTGTATGGAAAATCCTCATTTTCACGCGGGCGAAGCCGCTGGCAAAAGCTAGTCTTAACCATAAAGTTGTTTTTAGGTTACTTGTTTCTATAACTGGCAAGTCTGTCAAAATGAAACCGAGCTTTATTTTCGGGACACTACGGCTGATTTTGCTGTCAGAACTGATGAAGTGATGATAATTAAGGCAGTAGACGTCAGTCAGTACATTGACTTCATGCAATTTTCCTGTTCTCAGATAAATATGTTTTAAACATGCATTTTTGCAAGAGGTTTCCGATAAGGCATTTTTTATTATAAGGAAAATGTGGGGTTTTTCAAAAATGAAATAGTGCTGTATTCAAGCGGTAGTTCATCCATCCATATTTTACGGTAGGTACCTTCCCAAAAAAGTAGGGCATCGTTGAGCATTTAACATCTTGTCGAATCTTATAGTTAGGTACCTAAAAGAAATCATCGTCTGCCTCCCTTTTCCCAATATGTCGGGGCCTGCTTCCAATCTTACCAGATGCAGCTCAATACCTACCAGTATTGTTGCAATTACAAATCCTCCGATTCTTTAAACCAGTTTTTTTTTATTTTACCCGTATTGTCCCAGTCCTGAGCAAAGGCCTCCCTCCCATTCCTTCCACTTCTTACGATGGTGTGCTTCATATCGCCAGTTGGTGAGAAAGCCATGAACTCGTTACCCGCAACAATTATAAAATTCCATGGAGCGTTATTTAGGGTATAGTTAAAAACACAAGATCATGTGGTCGGTCAACAACCCAATCAAGACGAACTCCATCTTTTTCACCAAGATTCCTCTGGCAGAATGTGCTCACCATGAGTCCAATAGACCCCGGTGGAAAAGGATCGCGAAGGCAGGGACCGCAGTTGTCGGCGACCTCACATGACTGCAACCACTCTGTCAAGATTGACCGACTAAGAAAAGAGAGTTCGAATGCTTTTTTACGTCAATAGTTTCTCTAAAGCATAGGTAATCCCCTTACCCCATGCTTAATAATAGTCCCGACTAGGTTATTCCGTAATTTCGACCGCATAGTTCCATTCTAAGAAAAATAAAGAAGATTGCGAGTTTCGATTGCTTACTTTGACTGCCTTACCCCTTAGCCACGACCTACAACTTCAAACTGCATGGCGCGTCTTGCAACAGAGCGGAGAAAACAAATGACAGAACTTCTTTAAACTGAGTCATAAACTCACTTGTCCAGTGACTTGTGGAGGGTTTGCCGAAGAAAACAAATGACGTCTGATATGGCAAACGAGAAAATCAAACCATTTGAGGTGACTATATTTTTTTTTCATTTTAGTTTGTCGGAAATCATTAAATGACTCCTCTCGCTCTGGGCAGATCGGTAGGGAGTGTCAGACTTCTACTGACCACCCATGTTCCTTCTTAGCCCTTTGTGTCGAGGCCGCGGTATCACTTTCGAACAACCCTCAGCTTCAAAGTAGGGACCGACTGGCAAGTAAGGTTTGTGCCTCAAATCACAAAGTGTAAATATGATCCCAACAAAAACATTCTGTAAAAAACTAGCCAAGTCTCGATGGAGCTGCTTGTTTAGCTCTAAAAAGTAATGAAATCTAGACAAAGTCGTGCCAAGTCTAAGGTTCCTTATTGCGATTTCTTAATTATTATAGTTAATGTTGTGTGTCTTGGCCGTTGAACATTCTTTATACGTTAGTGGGTACAAGTCAATTTAGTTTATACGTAATGTTATATCTGTTGTAACTACCTATTGATTGTTAAGCGAGATAATAAACCCATATACTGGTATTGGAAATTGGACGTCAAGAAGAAAAAGTAGCAGAACTAAACGAAACGAACAACGGCCAAGTCACACAAAATTAACTATAATAATAAAGAAATCGCAATAAGAAACCTTAGATTTGGCACGACTTTGTCTAGATTTCATTACTTTTTAGAGATAAACAAGCAGCTCCATCGAGACTTGGCTAGTTTTTTACAGAATGTTTTTGTTGGGATTTCACTTCTTTTTGTAGAAACGTGTGCATATTGTTTTATTTTGTTAGATTTTCTTATTAAAAACAATTTTTTTTAAGTATTTAAAAAAAAAAAAAACGATTATCCTAGTTTTTATAGTTTTCCCTTTATGTGGCCATTAAACCCTAACTCTGTACCAAATTTCAGCTCTCTGAGTTTATGGGAAGTACCAGTTCTATTTTGATGATCATGAGTGAGTGAGTGAGTGAGTTTCATAAATGCCAAACTTTGCTTTCGCTTAACTTCGGAACTAAATGACCTACAGACTTGAAACTTTTTATTTTAAGTGTGATTGTATAGCTTACTGGATGACGAAAATTTCAGCGTTCTGGTCTTATCCAGAGGTTCTCAAATAGGGGCCTGAAAATGCGGCGAAAGTAAAGGATGGTACGGCAGTGTTTGCTTCGCGCTCGACTCGGCGGGGGCACTGCCGTGCCCCCCGATACCGTTTTTTACCGTTTGTTTACATTTGACAGTCCTGTGTAACGTGAAAATAACATGTAAATTGTGAAGTGTTTACAATTTATGATCTAATAATTTAAATGTCGGTGTAAGGCACCATAGTACGACAGGTCGTGGCATTGCCTAAAATCGCACGCACTAGTCGCTTGTACAAATCACATGACCCGAGGTCGTGGACCAAGAAAGATGTGTTGTATTAATTGTTCTGAGTCATTTGAAGGTGATTTCTTACTGACATTTTAACAAATAGTGACCTCAGAAAAGTCAGTGTTTGTTTCAATTTCAAGTAAGTTTTTCCTTATCGCAACGGTAACTAAGTTATTTGTAAGATGACCTGTTTTTTCTTATATTTGCTAGGCCTTGGAAGACAGACTAAAATAAATGTTTTTTCCCTAATCTAAACAATGGTAGGTATAATTTGCAAAATGTCTTGAAAACTAATTGCTCTGCTAACCCAATTTTAATGAATGCTATTACCATAAAGACGACTGTAATGTTATTCTTTGACTAGGTAGCTTCTGCCCACATTAAATTGGTCGTGTAACTTGAAAAACAGCAGCAGCTAGCAGCTAATTAATATATTTTTTATCGCAATTTCATGGTCGGTCCCACCTCCCACAGTAAAAGATGTTAATTTTCATGAGTATTGTTTACACGTCTTTAAATTATTGAATACTAGCTTTTGCCAGCGGCTTCACGCGCGTGAAATTGCTATTTTTCATACAAACTTTCATCCCCTATTTAACTCCCTTAGGGGTTGAATTTCGTAAAATCCTTCTTTATTCTTTGTCTACATTATAAAGGGAACCTCTGTGCAAAATTTCAGCTTTCTAGGTCCAAGGGTTTGGGCTGGGCGTTGATGAGTCAGTCAGTCAGTCAGGACACTCTATTTATAGATATATATAGATGTTTAAAAATCATCCTGTATATACTATTTACAGGGTGATTTTTTTACAGGGCAGTTCAGTTAAATCATTTAGTAAAAGGGTATAATATAAATTAACTTAACGAAGCAGCAGGCACTTGTTCTCCTACGTCATTGTTGCGATTTTGTTATGGACCATGCCTAAGAAACTTTTTTTTTGGGGGTTGGCCTTCTACTGACTAAAAACCACCCATATTCCTTCTTAGCCCTTGTGCCGAGGCCGCGGTACCTATCTCTTTCGAACAACCCGCAGCCCCGGCGGCGACGGGATGTCTGAGAACCTTCTATTTAGTTACGTCACACCTCGGACACAGGGACACTCCATACAACGCCCGCAAAATAATTACCTATTACTACTACATAAACAAATAACGTTTGTGCACGACGTGCACGTGCAAATGTGTGCGTAAACTCTAGTAGGGTTATCGTAGCCTAAAAAATGGCGCGGAAAGTGCAACGGTCTGCGTCGCGAAAACCGAACGACGACTAATACGAGCGCGAGCCATTGCTCAAGTGTCGACGACGAATACCTCGAAGTGCGGGGTGAGGTGCGGTATTTAATATGACCGCGGGGAAGGGAGTGTCCCTTCTGTACGGAGTACTATTAAGTATTCTGTGGTTACGTCTACGAATTGGCGGTCAAAGCACAGGTCAAAGTCCCAACTAATTCTCACGTTATTTTTTAATAGTTGTTTGAAACATAATAAAACTTTACTTTATATACCTCCATGACCACTATTCATTGCATGCATCAGCACAATGTTTTGAGTGTTACATTGAGTGCTGCCATGAGTCGTGAATTCGTGATCATTCACACCAAAAAATACAAGTACCAATTGGGTATTTGAATATTTTTTTTTTACTTGTGATTCGGAAACAGTACCTAAATAAAAAGATAGACAAAAGTAAAAAAAAAGTGTGATATCTTAAAAAATGCCTTTTTAACCGATTTTAAAGGACGTCCTAGACAGAGACAGCGCTACATCTAATGTGACGTCATAATAACATACCGCCATAGTTACGTAGTTGGCCGTTTCACGCGACAAGGATAGAAAGTGCCCCACCAAAAACTTCTAAAGCGTGTAGCTACTCCATTTTTTGATCGATTTTATAACTTTTTTTACACATCGTACTTATTATTTCTTTTAGTTCTTTAAAATAACATAAAATTTTCATACATTTTTGATATTTTTTAAATACCCAACTGGATTTAAAACCAATAACTCGTGTTTGGCCTCGTAGGTCTCGTGGTCTCAAAAGCAACTGCTGAGCATGAGGTCCCAGGTTCGATTCCCGGATCTAGCAAAGTGTTATTGGGATTTTCCAACAGGAATGTCTTAATGGCAGCCACGGAGTTTGCATTTGTGCCTGTTTGATAGCAATAGGCTCGTGACCTATAACATAGCACTTAAAAATAACTGGCGAAATGTGGGTGTACTACAACTCTGTCTAAATCACCAGGGACTGCAAGCGTGATGTTATGTAATTCATGTTTGTTTACATCAGGGATCCACAGACTTAGTGAGACCACGGGCCACTTGGGCAAAATGATGAACTAATGGCGGGCCACCAGCTCAAATTAAAAACATATTTTTTGCTGGTGGCCCCATTTTTTTACGATTTATGCATGATGCAAAATCTAAATCAAATTTTTTTACCCTTCACCTCGGAAAGGTACCTACCTAATTTGATTTTCATTTTATTGTTAAAATTAACGTATTGAAGGATTGGACAATCCAGAAAACTCGGCGGTAAGAGCGAGTGTAGCGAGCTAGAAAATTTTAGTGGCATGCGGCTGACCGAAATATTTACGTAGGGCTAGTTTGAAAAGCCGCCCCAGGGCAGCGGCTTCAAGTAAGGAAAGTACACCATAGCTTGGGTCTCCTTATTTTTACAATTACAATAGTCATTATATGATCTGATAACCATGACCTGACGTTGCCCTAAACCTTAGCCATATTTTTCTTCAAATGTACGAAGGAATATTTTTGCTGGCGGGCCACTGACATAACTACGGTCTGTGCATCCCTGGTTTACATGATCAGAAACAAAAATGCAAACACATATTCAAGTATGACAGATAAGACTTGGGTAATCATTAGAAACACTTGTAAGTACATTAGCATCATTCTCAATAGCGTCCCTACTTGATTATAATTATAGAAGATTAAGTAAGTATGTATCTTGTAATCGTTCATTATGAGAGGGAAACACTCTTTTAATGCCTACTTGCCTAGTCAATAACATTGTAAGTACCAGTCATGGTTAAAGACCGGATCATTATGCAAAATTATATGGCTGTCGTCTTCTTTTGAAGTGACAACGTCTAATAAATCGATGAACGGCGGCTGTATGCACGAAAACGGATGACTCGTTGTCCCGTTACGCTCATTGTACACTTGCGCCGCAATGTTTTGTTATGACGTTGTCACGTTAAACTATCGTCCGTAAACCGACTTTACAGACAACCAATTTTTTTAACCGACTTCGAAAAAGGAGGAGGTTATATGTTCGTGTGTATGTATTTTTTTTTTTTTTTTATGTATGTTACCTGATTTCTCCCCCATTTGTGGACCGATTCTCAAATTTTTTTTTTTATTTGAAAGAGTATACTCCTGAGGTGGTCCCATTTTAATTTGGTGAAGATCTGGTGCTGATCTTCGGAGATATACAATGGAACTCTTCAAAAATAGACGGCAAATCTGTCGGAATTGCTGGAATCGCTTGGATGTTTATTGAATATACATTATCATGACGTAACATCACGCCTGTATGCTCGGAGGGGGTATGCAGATGTGTACAATACACATTTTTTTAGTTGTTATATATGAATTTCATAGACACGTATTACGTGTTTCGTGCTTTTTCTGACGCTATTCAAGTATTCGCATCTAGCAGTCATCACTTGTCTTCATGCTCTTAACCGTTGACACAGCCGTTGAGGAGTAGTACCACTCCTCAACGGTTAAGAGTTGAAAGCAAAAATAGTTGAATCTTGAAGGTTAAGGGTTAGGTTTCTTGGTTGAATGTTAAATGCATAGTAAATATTTGTATGGGATATATATATAATAATATATAGGTACTTATTACAACTAAAAATGAAAAAATAAAAAAACTTTTTTGCAAAAAAAACAACCGACTTCAAAAACACCAAAAAGTAAAAAATAAACTTCAGAAGAAAAATCTGCTTCTGAAGGCACAAACATGAAGTCAAACAAACAAAAGTCACCGACTTCAGAAACTGATTTTTCTTCTCAAGTTTATTTTTCACTTTTGAGTGTTTTTTTTTTGAAGTCGGTTTTATTTTTTGTAAAAAAGTTTTTATTTTTCACTTTTTAGTGGTTCACATGTGCTTACCCCTTCACAACGTACCGGCGTGGTGTTATGTTATGAACTGGTGTAAACAATAGACAGACAATATGAGATTTCAGCAATCCCAGTCCATTTGCTATCATTTATTGAGGAGTTCCGTTGCCTATCTCCGAAGTTCTTCATCAGATCTTCACAAAATAGTTTTTATAACCTTTGTAGTGAGTACAGGCGTGATATTATGTTGTGTGATGGCGTAAACAATGCTTAGATATGCTATAGCAACAATCGCGGTTAATCTGCTGTTATTTATTGAAGAGTTCCCCCGATTTCTACAAGATCCCATCATCAGATATTGAAATGGTGACAATGGGACCACACGGGAAGCACCAGCTTTCAAATGAAAAAAGAATCATGAAAATCAGTTCACCCAGTCGCAAGTTATGAGCTAACAAACATAAAAAAAAAATACAGTCGAATTGATAACCTCCTCCTTTTTTGAAGTCGGTTAAAAATAAAATGTTAGCTGGAAAACGCAAAAAATGCCAGAAGTGATATCCGCATAAAAACACTCAAATTGGAATACTTAACATTAGACTTGGTACCTACTTATTGCATATTTCGATAGAATAAGGTAAATGATTTTATATTGCATAACAATTCGATTTCATATAATTATCATGAAGGGCCTGGGCGTCTAAAATGACCACTTTGCAGATCATAATATGAATTGCGTTAAAAAGCGTAAAATGGCCCTTTCATAATAGTAACTTGACTGACTTCTTTATACTATGCTATCAATGTTCCCACTTCTGATGGGACACAGGCCTCCTCGCTTTGAGAGGGAATGGGCTATAATCTATCACGCGGGCCCAATGCGGATTGGTAGATGTCACATGTCTTCGAATTTTTTGGTTCTAAGACATGCCGGTTTCCTCACGATGTTTTCCTTCACCGTTTTGAGAGCAGCGGTGATGAAATAAATTACACAAAGTAATGTGCCTGCTTGGGTTCGAACCCACGACCTACTGTTCGTAAGTCGGGGCCGCCACCACTGGGCCACCGCTGCTCCTTGCCTGCTCCTTGCAGTCACCCTGCTGACTGACTTAACTGTGACTATTAATTACGAATTTTAACGCAATTCGTATTATATATTTACCCACAGCCCCGACGGGGACAATCTATTCCTCAAGTAGATATTACTATCTAATGGATACTTCTATTAATCTTCGATTACGTACTATTTTGGTCATATTTTTTTTTTAATATGGAGAAAGTTGTTCTGTCTATCCATGAATCACGCCCTTACCTACATATTACCAAACCGGGTACCATCTATCTGGCAGAAACCTGATGCTCCGAAATTTATTTGGCATAACACACTTGGCATATTCTTCTTTGAACGAATGTGTTTATGGCAGAACAATTATTTAATAGAATACTGATTTCGCAGAATGTTTAAATAGCCGAATTTTCAATGGCATACTTTTAAGATGGCAGAATTTTATTTGGTAGATTTTTATAAGGTATAACGACCGTCTCGCGAAAGTATCCTTTATGGGCGGCATGGGCACCGGGCCGTAGGCCGACGAAGGAGGCCGGCGGAGGCCCGGCACTTCGGGGAGAGAAGATATTAGTGTTATTAAATATGCGAGCGAAGCGAGCGCGCGTCATGGAGTACATGCGTTGCATATATGAGTGACGTCATTATTATTATTAATAATAATAATTATTATTATTATTTTTGACATACCAACATTTAATGTTCTCACTCAACGCCGGGGTGAGCTGATAATAATAATTAATAATAATTATTATTATTATTATTGCATGTTACACGTATGTATGAAATGAAATGCGTGCCAAAAGACGATTCTGATTATGAATTTTCGGCGAAATGATGGTTCTGGAAATGAAGTTTATGCTCAAAGATGATTCTGACTTACAAAATTATGCGTTTTGAATTTATGATAGATGAGTGTATGCCGAATGATTTTCTGCGAAATGAAGTTTCTGCCATCCACTGTTATAAGCAAAACAAAATTCGGGTATAAAAAAATCTGCTAAAAACGGTAGACCCTACCAAACCTTTCTAATACACTGTATAAATAATACATTTTGTTTCTTTTTCTTCAATTAAAAATGTTAACAAACATGGTGAAAAAAAGATTTTTCGAAAGAGTTTTTCATCTTGTTACTTACCTAATTATTATTTATTTATTTTTCTAATTGTTCAGTTTTTGTTCTTGCAATAAGGATTGGCAAGATAAAAAACTTTTTAACAAAAAATAAAACCGACTTCAAAAAAAAAAACACAAAATAGTGCAAAATAAACTTTAGAAGAAAACAGTTTTACTTTTAAATATAATTTTAGTGAAATTAGCCATCAGGTTTGAAAAAACAAAAAACTCACAGGGCATGATAAGTGTTTAGAGGTCTGAAAGGATAGCAAATGCTCAAGTCTACCATATCAATTTGGCACACAATGCATCAAACAATAAAACTGCATTTTGATGATACGATTAACGTTGTATAAATGTTAAACCACATTTTAACCGGTTGTTTTAATAGTCTTGTGAAAGGTTACGTTAATTAAGGTTGATGCGAAAAGGTAGCCCGCGAAATTCGATTTTTCTTCCGTTTTATGCAATTGTCAAATCGTATGTTAAATAACAACATAGCAGCGCAGCGCAGCGCAGCGTAGCATTCGCGGCAGTAACAATAACAAATGTCTATATTTATTATTTACTGAGTAATAATGATTAAAATCACCAATACAACCGTCTCAGTTCATAAAGGTCTTTTGAGTGAATATTTGAAAATGATAAAAACGGCATGATTTCGTTTCTTTTTTAGGTTTTTAATTTTTTAAACCAAATTAGGGTTCCGTGTAAAAAAAAACTTTTTTCTAAAATACCTAACGGTAATCTATTAATGAGTTATTCCTTATAACATCAACTACAAGTAAAAACATAACACCCTTTCTTTTGGGGCAGTCGTGTAAAAATCGGTAGGGTGAACTCATCTAATTCTGTGATTCGCCTAATTCGGTGATATTTGATACTTAGTTAGTACTTTATTTTTATATTTCTACAAATGCCTATAACACGAAGTTAGACGAGTTCACTATACAGTCGGTTCGATCATCAAAATGGGTCCAGTTTAGCTAGAAGTAACAGACAGACAGAAATCAGAAATATGCGTTCAGTAAAAAGGTGTTATTTTGATATCACTTCAATTTTATGTATTTCTTTAGATTTATTTTTTAACAGCCACGTGTTTATACGTACCTAGGTACCTACTTTATTATATTGGCCCTAATAAGAATTAAGGTACCTACTTACTTAACTAATTCTTAAGATTATGTTTTATTGACTTCAAGCCATACTTCAAGCCTAATTACGCAGATTATTTACTTACTTATCGTAATCTTATAAATTCGCGTGGGTTGAATAAATTAATAATTTTTAAATTAATGCTTGCAATAAAACCTTATCTTTTTTGTAGAACCATTGAGAACATTCTTTTTTGAATTAACTTCCTCGAAAACTTGCTCTTACATATTGCAGTACGATTAGGTAGGTACATTATATATTTGATACTCGTAGTATTGTTTTATTTAGGGTTATATTTAAATGCACATCTGTTTAATTTTTCAGCACACTAGGTAACTCCACTAATTAACTGAATGCATACCAGAAAAATGAATGCTGTGCAAAAAATCCAATTGATTAACTAAACATGTCCTACAAAAAAGTCTAAAAAATCACACAAAACGAGATGACCTTTTTTATCGAATTCACACCAAAAATGTAGTTAGTACATCGGATATATGATTTGTAAAACAAAAATACTAATTGCTTATCAAAAGTACTAACTTGCACTCTAAATTGTACAATCTTACTACGGAATTTCTAAAACTGATATCTAATACGACCGTCTCGCGACAGTGTCCTTTATGGGCGGCATGGGCACCGGGCCGTAGGCCGACGAAGGAGGCCGGCGGAGGCCCGGCACTTCGGGGACAGAAGATATTAGTGTTATTTAATATGCGAGCGAAGCGAGCGCGCGTCATGGAGTAAATCAGGTGTAGGTTTTCCTTAAAAAAGTTTTAAAATGTTTGTTAGACTAAATAATTATTAGATATACTATTTTGATAATAGTTATTCGTTCAGTAAAAGAGTTCTGCAAATGCCATTAAAAAGGATACTACATTTGATTTCCTTAGTGTGCATAATTTGTGTGCAAGTCAGTATTTTTGCTGTAACTTTAAAATATTTTGTTCGAAAAAAGGGAATATACAGATAACGGTTTAAATACATGCCTTTTATTTATTTCTATTTCCATAGATAACTATAAACTAAGTCGAACGTAGTCCAATACTATAGGGTAGTTGACAAAAAAATCTAATTAGTCCGTCAGATAGATTTCCAAAAAAATTGGACACATAGGTAAGTACCTACCTACCTATTTTTTATTTTTTCACACAAACAAAAAATGAAGACAGTGCTTCGAATACTCATGTGACGTCACGTGGTAAGTATATTACAATTTTACAACTAGAAAGTGACAGCACAAGCCCCTACTCGTGATCTTTTCACGTTTTATTTTCTTCAATTTTTATTACTTAAGTACCTAAGTACTTTGATAAAACAAAAAACACTTATCCAATATTTTTCGATAATCTAACTAACGGACTAAACAGAATCCTATTTTTTAAATCTCTCTGCAAAGAACCGTAGGTAGGTAGGTACATTACTAGAGAAGGTCTAAATATTTTATGAATATTTATGAATGTTTATAAACAGAATATCAGATGAACATAACTATCTATTAGTAGAATTATTCGTTTTAATCAACAAATTAACATTTACAAGTGTTCTAAATTGAAATATATTTTAATTTTCCATTTTTAATTTTAGGCTGTTTTGCGGCTCATACCTTTCCCGCTCTTTCAACCCGCGAAGACAAAGCGCGGAAAAAAGCAAATAAAACCATAGTTTTCTAATAATAGTACCTACCAGTCAAAAATACTTTTGGCACTATTGTTTTATTTTTTTGTATACGTAAGTAAGTACCTAGAATAAAAAAAACTTGCTATTACCTAGGTACGTACATTTGTTACAGCAATTTTCGACTATAATGTTATCCGCCTAAAAAATCCGCATCCTTATCAAAATATACTATTTTAACCTACCTAAAAAGTAAACTAAAACGAAACAAGGCATTTAAAAATCATAAAAATATTTTTGATGAAACCATATAATATTTTGCAACAATAATACCTACGTGTTTACTTGATAATTCGCTAAAATATTCAAAAATACGTAATAGCTAGGTCTAGATGACTCTCTTGCACTATAACCACAGAATACTTAATAGTGTTTATAACTAACATTTTACTGTGTATAAATCCTTTCTTACCTTTAATACATTATAACAGAAACATTCACACTACACTATTATAATTATAAACAAAACTATAATTGAATAAAACTATACTAAAACAAACACACCTCTTTAAAAACAAAAATTGCCGCGCTTTAATTTAAAAAGTATTTAAAAAACACGCGTCAAGTCTATGCCCTATGGCAAAGATGGCGGACGCGTCCGTTTCGCGCCAATCGCTCAGACACACTGTTTAATATTTTGCAACGAGTCGGAGAAACGTTTTCAATTTGTATACAGAGTTGATTTCACGCTTCAATAAAGATAAAACAAAGCATTTTATTGTTAACTCACTGAATCCTGTGGCTGCCTTATCAATGGCTATCTTAACGACTTTGCATTGAAGACTTTTACAAGTTTTTGCCGCGTTTTTGTTGAATTAGTTTAACTTGAAAAATATCCATTTTCATTTGCAGGATCTCCTTTCCTTTGGATTAGACGGAGTTAATAATATAAATGTGATATACAAAGACGATTATAACAGTGGTGGCCCAGTGGTTGCGGCCCCGACTTACGAACGGTAGGTCGTGGGTTCGAAACCAGGCAGGCGCATTACTTTGTGTAATTTATTTCATCACCGCTGCTCTCAAAACGATGGAGAAAAACATCGTAAGAAAACCGGCATATCGTTTAACCAAAAAATTCGAAGATAAATATTATGTGACATCTACCAATCTGCACTGGACCATGAGATGAGACGGAGTTCTAGTAGTTCTAGAGTAGTAGGTAGGTTACATCATCAACATCAGCCTATAATGTTTCCACTGCAGGGACTCTGGCCTCTTCTCTAGGAGAGGGATGGGCTATAATCCACCACGTGGGCTCAGTGCGGATTGGAAGATGTCACACCTTTAAGTAGCAAGAGTAGTACAGACGAACAAGCGAATAAGTATACAGATAGAGATCTTTAAAATGCTAGTATACTGAAAATATTGATTGCAATTTCGTTCTCTAAAGCGCTTTGCATTAAGCGGTTGATGTCAAACGCTGTATATCAGTTCACATCAGTCTCTAAATGTATCTATATAATCTTAAAAGTGAATGCAAGTTTTCTGGCTGTATACTTATTAGCTTGTTCGACTGTACGTACCTATATCTACGAAACTTACAGTAAATCCACATTTCACCATTTATGTGTCAAGTCGAAGCGTTAGTCGAGCACGTTCTTACATAGCATCACGCATAATCCCTAAAGGGTCAGGTCATCAGGTGGCGGTGTATGTATACCTACCTAATAGCCAGTCATATTTTTTTGTTTTTTAAAACGTTGACCCACACTAGTAATTTCTCCTGTATCGTGGGTGCGTTTACTAACATTTAAACCCACATACACAAACCAAACAAACAGACCATACAAATATTTGTTCCGTGCGGGGATCGAACCCACGACACGCAACGCAGCAGTCCAATCGCTCAGCCACTGCGCCAACCGTGCTGTTATTAAAGTCCCATGTAATAGGGGGTGACCCTATTGCCAACAACCGGGCACAAATTCAGACTCCGCGGCTGCTACTGAGTATTCCTGATAGAAAAACCCATAATACTTTGCCCGACTTGGGAATTGAACCCATCACGCACAGCAGTCAAAAACGTGAAATGTGGTTGTGCTGTTAAGATATACCTCTACCTAACTATTCGGGAATTACAGGCATGATTTTATATGGGTCTACCTTTTTTAGCAGATTTTTTTATACCCGAATTTTGTTTTGCATAACAGTGGATGGCAGAAACTTCATTTCGCAGAAAATCATTTGGCATACACTCATTTACCATAAATTCAAAACGCATAATTTTGTAAGTCAGAATCATCTTTGAGCATAAACTTCATTTCCAGAAAAATCATTTCGCCGAAAATTCATAATCAGAATCGTCTTTTGGCACGCATTTCATTTCATACATACGTGTAACATGCAATAATAATAATAATTACTATTATTAATTATTATTATCAGCTCACCCCGGCTAAAATTTCTAGCTGAGAACATTAAATGTTGGTATGTCAAAAATAATAATTATTATTATTATTAATAATAATTATTATTATTATAGCCCATGCCCCGGTGCCCATGCCGCCCATAAAGGATACTTTCGCGAGACGGTCGTTATACCTTATAAAAATCTACCAAATAAAATTAAGCCATGGCGTGGCGTGTGGCGTTTTGGCGTGGCATTAAGTCCGCCTATGTACACACGGCTACACATCAAGCTATACAAAACCAGTATAATCTGATCGTTCATTGTGCGAAAAGATCTAGTAAAGTGAGGCCAAGATTAACTGGTTTTGTATAGCTTGATGTGTAGCCGTGTGTACCACTCTTGTGCATGAAGTTTAAATAAATAAATAAATAAATAAAATTCAGCCATCTTAAAAGTATGCCATTGAAAATTCGGCTATTTAAACATTCTGCGAAATGAGTATTCTTTAAATAATTGTTCTGCCATAAACACATTCGTTCAAAGAAGAATATGACAAATACTTCATTATTCGCATTGAATTGGAGGAGCTCGTGGCTTAATAAGAACTGCCACTCAGGTCGATCTTTAGATAAAGCTGTGCTTGCCTAGGTCGGTCTGTGGATGGGTGACCGCCCGACATATCGAGTTTCCTCCGTGCCTCGGAAAGCACGTTAAGCTGTTGGTCCCGGCTGCCATATATATAAGGTCCCTTTAAAATAGGTGGCCAAATTTTAACACAGCGTTCAGTAGGTCTAACCAAACATCCCTGAACAAAAAAAAAACATCAAAAAAAGTGTTTTTTTTTTAACTTAAAATAATAAATTGCCGGCACTCTAGAACAAACTCATCCTTTATGAGTAGGTACTTAAATGCGTTTTTCTTATTATTTTTTTTACCATCGTCCTTATTTTGGTGGTCTGAATGATTTCTGAAATTTTGTCCACCTATTTTAATGGGACCTTATATTATATAGATCTATGGCAGTCGTTACAGGTAGTCAGTGACCTGAAATTCTGACATCCAGTCTTACCAAAAGGTATTGTATTACCTAGTATTAACTGGGTTGTGGAGGTCAGATAGGCAGTCGCTCCATGTAAAATACTGGTATTCAGCTGCATCCGGTTAGACTGGAAGCCGAACCCAATATAGTTGGGAAAAGGCTAGGCAGTTGATGAATCATATTGAATTGGCAGTCATAATCTTCCTGCCCTTAATCCCTGTATCCCATTCTATTTGAGGTTGGCGCAACATGATTAGTGTTCTTTTTCCGTTCTTCCCTGTTATACGTCATAGTGACATTTACTCCTTTCTCTTTCATACCATTCCTCACACAATCCATTCATCGTTTCTTTTGGTCTTCTTCTCCCTCTCCATCCATCTACATCTATTTAAATAAAAAGAGAAGTCCTGACTGACTGACTGACTGACTCATCAACGCCCAGCCCAAACTCTTGGACCTAGAAAGCTGAAATTTTGCACAGAGGTTCCCTTTATAATGTAGACAAGGAATAAGGAAGGATTTTTCGAAATTCAACCCCTGAGGGAGTTAAATAGGGGATGAAAGTTTGTATGGAAAATCGTCATTTTCACGCGGGCGAAGCCGCTGGCAAAAGCTAGTTTTAAATATGCATCACTCTTTTAGTTACATGCGAATCGTCCCTCCTCATAACATGTCGAAAGCGCCAAACTAGTAGCCCAATTCTGGGCTGACACAATTTAGATTGCCATCGACACGCTAAGAAGAAGAAGATAACATGTCCATACCACGACATTCGATTACCTTACAACTTTTCTGTAACTGGCGCAACTTTTAAACTTCAATTTCTTTACTGACAACACAATCCCATTGTATTGTCAGTAAGGTAATAAAATTCTTAGTAATAAAAACAACTGGATAAGGCCAGTCCCGTCAATAATAACAAGCAATAAAGTAATTTCATTCAGACTGTAATTTATTTGTCCCCAAAAGCAGGAAAAAACATCGAATACTTACAAAGAATTATTATGAGCGAATTTATCAAACGCTTTGTTACTTATTAACTAATTGACCACTTATCTAGGTTTTTAAAGATGTTTCATTGAAACCATAAACTTGTCTTATCAGCCTTTGAAAGGAGACAAGTTTATTTTGGCCTACTGGTTTGCTCATCATCATTCTCTTGCCCTTAACCCAATTCATTTGGGGTTGACGCAGCAATGTCTTCTTCTTCCATACTTTTCTGTTTCTCGTCATCTCATGAGACACCTCCTTTATTGTAGTATTTCTTCACATGCGTGTCGTATTTGTTTGTGTTATGTATAACATCTGCCAAAAAATCAACATTATTAATTATTACCTACCAAGTGACGACCGCGGTTTCACCCGCGCGTATATCGGTTATCACGACCGATGTCGGTATTCGCGACCAAAAGTAATATTTTCATCCCCCCTTTTTAACGCCTTACAACCCATTTTTGTCATTAAAAAGTAGTCTATGTTTCTATGTCCTTTCTCAGGCTTTAGAGTTAGATTAAAAATACTTATCTGTGACTAAATTCCATTTCAATCAGTTCAGTACTTTTGGCGTGAAAGCGCGACAGACAGAGTTACTTTTGCATTTATAACATTAAATATGTAGTAAGGATTGTATTACAGGCATTGTTTTGCTGGTCTTTTAGTAAACAAATAAGACGTAGACTGGAACACTTGTCTTGTCATAATATCACGCCCCTTTAATCCCCGAAGTAAAAGTACGCCCACATTTCGCCAGTTCTGTGTCCCATGTAATAGGGGGCGAGTCCATTGTCATCAACCGAGCACAAATACCAGACTCCGTGCGCACTCCGCGGCTGCTACTGAGAAATGCCTAATGGAAAAGTCCAATAATACTTTGCCCGACCCGGAAATCGAACCCAGGACCTCAAGCTCAGCAGTCGCGCTTGTAACCACTAGACCAACGAGGCAAATAATAAGCTATCAACAACATTGACACAATTGGCAACAATTTAACTGTTTTAAAAACAATAGTAAGTATAAATTACCGGCACGGTTCTTGATCGCTCGGCGGAAGAGTGGGGATCGCTGTGCGCATTCTACACTTTATGACAAATAACACGCACACCCGTTTATTAATTATTGGTCGTGAGGTAAGTGCAGCAGGAGTAAAGAACAAATCCCGAGTGACGGCTATGACGCGATGCGCTACGAGCCAATCACTGCACTTTCCCCGCCCCGCGTCTCACTTCATACCACCAAAGGGACCCAATAACTCACTTTTGCGTCAGCGCTCAAGAATCGTGCCGATCATAAGTATTGAAATGACACTTATCGTCTCATCTCACTGTTTTGTCATTCGATCCGGATAAAACAATGTAGTGTATCTTTTCTTATTTAGTAAACAAACACCGTAGAAAATAGCAAGTTTCTGCGTTAATTGTGTCAACATTTGGAACGTCGCAATCTTTGTTAAGGGTCTGTAACTTAACTTCGAGAGTCATTTACCTATGTTCGATTAACGGAAAGTCGATTGAACGATTGTTCGAATGGAATTTATTGCGAAATAACCTTTTATCGCCAAACGCAACTTCATGTTCATCAAGATTCATCGAATACCTATTTATTTATCGACGGACTGCTCTTTCGGATGAGTTTTAGTTATTATTTAGTTTAATAACCGAAGTGCATGTTTACGTATAGGCGGGGCGTCGCGCGGCGCGTGCAGCGTTTTTATTTGAATGTAGGAAAAAGTTAACGATTACAAAACTTGATTTTAAGAGAAGCGATTTTTCGCTCGTTTGTATAAAATGCAGCGTTTGTTGCGGTAGACTCGTCTCTCAGTAAATTAATAAAAAATCACGCAAAGAGCATTCTTCACGCGCCGCGCAACGCACCGCGTCACCGTAAACGAGCCCTAAGAGGTCATCGTGTCGTGTCGTGTCACAAAAAAAAAAAACGACGCTGAAAAAGTATGAATAGAACAAAAAGAAAAGCCGTAGTCACACGGTATTAAAGTGTTTAGGTTGGTACCTACCTATAACGTGTGACTACGGCTTTTCATTTTGTTCTATCCTGAAAATCTTGTTTCATACCTACTTTTTCAGCGTCGTTTTTTTTTGTCGTAGTCGGGTTTTAGTTTTTTACTTTTTTTTATTTAAACAATTTTGGTGTTAAATGTTTTTTTTACTCTTGACTTTATTTTCGTGTGTTTTCGTTATACCAAACACGGCGTATTTATCTCCATTTTTATTTTTTAATCCTTAGTTTTTGTCCGCTAGAGGGCGCCAAATCGCTTTTTGTGACACGTCACGTAGCCTATGTTCAGCGGAAAATTAAGACGGTTCCAACGATACCTCATATTTATGTCGAGTTCCGATAAGTAGATTAGAAGCTATGAGGGAACAGATGAAGATACACACATACATACAAACATACATACATAGCCAGTCAAAATCATAACCCTCCTTTGGCTTTTAACGCTAACTTGAGCACAAACTCCACACTATTAGATACAACGATGTTAAGCCTTCCAAATACCTCACTAAATGACAGCGATGCTGTTCTACATTTTAAGGAAACAATTAATAGGTTAAATATGGAGCTAAAAAGTGCACATACTGAAATTGAAAATTTAAATAGCGAGAATTTTCGCCTCAAAATGGATATTGGGCAGTACCAGAGACTTATAGAAACGTATAAGAAAGTGAATATATTAGACAAAAAGAGCTTTTCACCGAGGTCCGCAAGTAAGCGAAATAAACTACGAACAGACAGCGCCTCCACACCAACTAAACTATGTCTCTCGCCTTTGGTGACTCACCTGCCAGACTCTGTCGTACTAACCCAATCCACAGGCAATATAGATGACGACTCTTTCAACTCGGCTCTGTCAATCGGCAGCTCAGAGGCAATTACACTCACCAAGTCGCCACCGAAATTCGAACAGAGCATAAAATCATGCAAAGGTTCAAGTGACCACGACTCTCAAAATGAAGGGTCCATATCTGCCTCGGACACTTTCAATGATAAAAAGGATAGTCGCTCGAAACTTAAGCAATGCCCGCAAGAGACTAGGGATCAACAAGGAAATATCACTGAAAAGTGCAAGCTGTGTATCTTAAGTGGTAATAAAAACAATAAGATACTATCAATCGCAGAAGACTCATTCCCTAATTATGAAATTTGCCACTACTTAACGCCTAACTGTGGAATAATGAAACTGCTTGATAATATTGAACAAAAGTTACAAAACTTTACAATGTACGACTGCTGCCTAATTTTAATTGGCGAAGAGGATTTTCGACGAACTAAAAACTATGTTGAATTAACAATCTACATACGCGAAACTCTTTTAAAAATACAGCACACAAATGTTGTAATTTGCGCCCCTACATTCAAATTGAACGACTATTCAACGATGTTTAACGGAAGAGTAGAGACATTTAACAGCCTTCTGTACCTAGATGCATGTACTCATAACTTTGCATATTTGTTCGATTCAAACTATTATCTTCGCTATGATTTCGAAATGTTTTGGAAGAAAAGTGGGTCAGTTAACAATCACGGAATGTTAAATATATTTTTGAATCTTAGTTTAATGATAAACGAATTTATATACTGTGATAACGGGAATATAAACCACTCCATTGACGCGGAGCTTGGAGGGTCTCCAGTCAAAAGCAATTCAGTTCATGCGAATGAGTTTTTTCTTTTATAATCACATGCATCTGTTGCATCAAAACATAGCAGGGCTTCTTAATAAATCGGACTCATTAACAGTACATATCCAAGATCTGCTTGAAAAGAATATAGATGTAGATGTGATCTGTATAACGGAACATTTTGTAATGGCTGGTCACGAAAACTTAATAAATATACCTAACTTTAAGATAGCTGCATGTTATGCAAGAAAATCACAAAAACGTGGAGGTTCCTGCATTCTTATTAAGAATAGCTTTGAATACAAAGAACTAAAGAACACATCAAAGTTTTCCGTTACGGGGGTTATAGAATGTTGCGCTCTAGAACTAATTAAGCAAAAAATTATAATTATATGCATATATCGTCCACCCAGTATGTCTAACATAAGCCTCTTCTATGATAACCTGGATGCTCTACTAAAGTCATTATGTACTAATACTAATAAAAAGGTGATTTTGTGTGGGGACTTTAACATAGACATAATTAAAAGAAATAGATTTACTTTAGACTTTGAATCCCTACTTCTCAGTTACAATCTTAAATTGGAAATAGATCAACCTACACGACTAATGAGCAAAACGTGCTTAGATAACATAGCTCATAACTCTAAGCAAAAATGCAATAGCGAGATTCTCGATCTTGCTTTATCTGACCATACAGCTCAACTTCTGAAAATCCCAGTTAAAAAAACATGTATTCTTAATTCTTGGCGGGTACAAAAACATAATATTACAAAGGAAAATTTAATTAAATTTAAAAAATATCTACAGTGCCTTACTTTTTCAGATGTATTTGGTACTGAAAACGCTAATGAAGCCTATGATAATTTCAGAGATATTTTTTGTTTATTGTACGATCTTTGCTTTCCGACAAAATGGGTTACCGTTAAACCAGATACAAAAGTTAAGTGGATATCTCGGGGTATAAGAATTTGTAGTCGGAAACAAAGAAATTTACTGTGGAAGTTCAGACTATCTCCTACGCGTAAAAATAAATATATTTTCAAAACGTATTCACAGAAACTCAAAAAAATCATTAGACTCACCCAAAAGCTCAAAATAACTATATTATACATAATTCTGAGAATAAGACCAAAGCAGCATGGCAAATAATTAACAAAACTAAATTCACTAAAGATCCGATTTTACAAATCAAAATACAAAATTCTATAATTAAGGACCCTCAAGAAATTGCGGAATCTTTCAATAATTTCTTTGTGGACCAGGTTCAAGATGTATCTAACGGAAACCCAGAATCAGATAAAACCACGAGGATAGTTAAAAATAACCCTAACTCAATGTTCATGCCACCAGTTGTTCCACAGGATATAGTTAGAGCAATAAAAACATTAAAAAATAAAAAAAGTCATGGCTATGATGGTGTAACAACCTCCGTGGTCAAATTTGTATCTGATATAATTGCTGTTCCTCTAAGTCACATTATGAATACAAGTATTAGCTCAGGTACCTTCCCCAATAGTCTTAAAAAAGTAATCATAAAACCACTCCATAAAAAAAATTGCAAAGAAGACATGACTAATTATAGGCCAGTAGCCTTAATTCCAGTGTTTTCCAAAGTTCTTGAAAAAATTATGTATGAGACAGTTTATAAATTCTTAACAAAACATGAAATCTTGTGTGAAGAACAAAAGGGGTTCAGAAAAAATAAAAATATCAATATGGCAATATACGATTTATTGAATAACGTAATGCCAAATGTGGACCATAAAATACCTGTATGTGCCATATATACGGATATGACGAAAGCATTCGATTACGTAAACCATGACACTCTAATAAATAAACTTTACACGTACGGGATAAGAGGAAATGTCTTAGATCTAATTAAGTCTTATCTTACTAATCGAATGCAATACACTGAAATATCCAGGATATGCGTGAAAACAAAAAGAGAACACAAGTACCTATCCCGGATAGGTACTTGTGTTCTCTTTTTGTTTTCATGTCGAGGCAAGTCGTTGATATATAAAAGAAACAACAACGGTCCAAGCACACTTCCCTGTGGTACGCCATATTTGACTTCCCTGTACCTGCTACAGGGAACTCAAATATGGCGTACCACAGGGAAGTGTGCTTGGACCGTTGTTGTTTCTTTTATATATCAACGACTTGCCTCGACATATTCAACAACCTGTAGTATTGTTTGCGGATGACAGTACGGCAATAGTAAAATGCGACAATAGAATTAATTATGAGAGTGACATTAATAATACATTAAAAAGTATAATAAATTGGCTTAATGAAAATAATCTTATCTTAAATATTCAAAAAACAAAAGTTATGCATTTTCATCAGCGTGTAAGAGCTGAAAATTATGAGGTTGAATTTAATGGACAAAGAGTAGACTCGACAAATAATACAAAATTCCTAGGTATTCTAATTGACAATAAATTGACCTGGAAACCGCATGCAGAGGATGTATGTAAGAGGCTAAGCAAGTCAGCGTACGTACTATATAACTTGGCAAAAAAAGTAAGCATTCGCACCGTGCTGGAAGCTTATCATGGTCTAGCTGCGTCGGTTTTGAGATTTGGCGTTATATTCTGGGGTAACTGTTCAGAAAGAGAGAAGATATTCAAGGTCCAAAAACGTTGCATAAGATCAATGACTAGTCTTAAAAATACCGACAGTTGTGCACCTGTGTTCAAGTCTCTAAAGTTACTCACCTTTCCGTCTCTGTATATCCTTGAAGTAGCTATATTTGTTAGAACAAATTTACACCTTTTTACCCTTAGGGACGATATTAGAAAACGTCCAGGATGTGTTAGATCGCAATACAAAAATCTAATGTATACAGGTAGGTACAAAACAGCTTTATTAAGAAAAAGCTTGCTTTCAATGGGGCCAGTCATCTATAATAAAATACCTCATACCTACAAGGAAGAATCGATAAGCATGTTTAAAAAGAGGCTTACATCCTTACTTATAGATAAATGTTACTATTCTTTAAAAGATTTTTTAAATGATAAGAGTCTATAATGTTATTTTGTTTTATTCTATTTTATTTGAATGAAAAGAGTTGATTATGTTATCTTAATTTATCCCATTATATTTGAATGTTTATGATTTTTTTTTATTGATTTAATATTTTTTTATATTGAATTTAATTATGTAATTGTCGAGTTATCAATTATTTGTTAATTTTAGAAGAAAGTTTGTTGTTGTTTATTTATTATGTTATAAAGAACGTGAGCGATATGTGTCTGTATTTTAATCCACGATTTCATTTTATCTCTTTGTTATTTGATTGTTTAGTCTTGTTGTTAGTTGAGTATATATACTTTCTTTACTTTTTGCATGCCGTAAGGTAGAGTGTGTTGAAACTGTTTTACAATGTTACCATCTTATTTTGTACACATATTCTTGGCAAAATAAATGATTTCTGATTTCTGATTTCTGGCTTTGCCGTAGTCGATATGGCGTCCTCTAGCGGACAAAATTGACTATTTGACATGATGATCATTTCATTGAAGACTCCGGCTCTAGACGTGCCAATACCGTAAAGATCCGAAGTTCGGCTTAGTTCCTGACAGAGGTGATTTTCATGAAGATGGATTTTGTATTTTTTGTCAAAGCATATAATTATTTTTTTTTTAAAACGTTTCCCCACACGAATTTCTCCTGTATCCTGGGTGCGTTCACAAACATTTAAACTCACATACACAAATACCCAGACCCGAAAAAACTATATGTAGGCCATACAAATATTTGTTCCATGCGGGGATCGAACCCGCGACACGCAGCATAGTCTTTAGTGGCCCGGTCTGACAACCAGTATTACCAAGGAGTATCGAAGTAACCCAGTAGATACCTAATAACTGGGTTGTGGAGGTCAGATAGGCAGTCGCTCCATATAAAATACTGGTACCTATTCAGCTGCACCCGGTTAGACTGGAAGCCGACACAGGACCTAAGGAAAAGGCTAGGCAGATGATGTAGGTAAAAAAAAATAAGTTGTGAAGACCCTGGGTATGTGCCCCCTTACCCTGCACTAGATTCGGTACTGACCACATTTCGTTATGTAATCGTATTTATCGATCATAGTACTGTGTCATGCACTCCTACTCAGCCCTCTACATTCATACTCAACATTTTTCTCACAACTTTTTCTTCATTCATTCGCATCACATGTCCACACCACGACAATCGATTACCACACAACTTTTCATTCACTGGCGCCACTTTCAGATTTCCACTTATGTACTCATTCCTTATTTTATCCATTCGCGTCACACACCACACACGAGGTCCTCTACCTAGTTTAATTTAAACTTTTAGGTTAAATCCGTTACGTCGCCGCATCGTAGACAGTCTTTATTAGGTACTCGTCTAGCCTAATAAGTCTATATAACCAATAATCTGTCATGGAGAAGAAAGTTGAAATGACTTCAAATGGAGAGAAAACAACCGCAAATATCCGTTTTAATATTATGTTACAATGTATAGTATTCTGTAATATTGAATGGCCATTTGTGGGTTTAAATATATTTGTAAATGCACCCACGATAACCACGAAGTTTACCAGTGGGCCAAAGTTTAAAAAAAAAGGAAAACATAAGGTCACACCTGTCAGTACTCCCCAATTGGTTAGGTTATGTGCTAAGGTGTACCTATTACACCTCCACATTTTGCCGGTTATTGTAATAAAGGAGGCGAGTCTTTTTTTAGGGTTCCGTAGTCAACTAGGAACCCTTATAGTTTCGCCATGTCTGTCTGTCCGTCTGTCCGTGACCGTTAGCACTAGAAAGCTGTTTGGTACCAATATGTGTATCAATCACGCCGACAAAGTGGTAAAATAAAAATTGGAAAAAAATGTTTTATTATGGTACCCCCCTCTAAGTAAAGTGGGAAGTGATTTTTTTTTTTAATTTCAACCCTAACGTGTGATATATTGTTGGAAAGGTATTTAAAAATGAATAGGGATTTACTAAAATCATTTTTTGATAATGTCAATAATTTCGGAAATAATCGCTCCAAAAGTAAAAAAACAATGTGTGTCTAACCCTCTAACTTTTGAACCATAAGTTTAGAAAATATGAAAAAAATCTGAAAAGTAGAACTTTATAAGGACTTTCTAGGAAAATCATTTTGAACTTGGATGGAAACAGTTTTTGGACAAAAAAGACAAAAAGTTGTACAAAATAATTTCTGGACTAAGTTTGTAGTATAATCGTATATGCAAGCATTTTTTTTAACTTCGTTTACATATTTTATTATCCTGAACGTATCTTTTTTCAAACAAAAAAAGAATTATTACTACGGAACCCTACACTGAGCGTGGCTCTACACGCTCTTGGCCGGTTTTTAACATTTAAAACAATTTATTCCTTTCTTAACAATTCAAAACAAAACTTCAACCCGCGCATAATGTAAACAACTGTGTCTTTGACGTTAGTAGATACGCTCACCATAGACTAAAGTGTAGGTTTTGTCTACATTTACTAGAGAATGAGCGATCGACTCAGTTGTGTGAAGTTGGCTACCAACTTAGCGCTTTCTACAAAGCGCTTGCGCCGAAGCGTTCATTATTATAGAAAGAGAATAGATACGAAGCCGTTGTAACTTGTCTAGCCCCTCTGGTGAGCGTTGCGGGGATCCGTTGGATGCGATGCGAGGACGGACCAGTCAATGTGGTGACACTTGTGGGAGGCCTATGTCCAGCCATGTCTTTCGGCTGAAATGATGATGATGATAATCCCGAATATAATTAAATATCGAGTTAGTATCATCTTTTGTTCCCAACCTCTTCAACTACTATCAGAACATCGCTTAGTGACAGATTAGCTATCGACTAAGATTAGTCAGGTAAGTAGGTACTAATAAATTATAATGTTCAAAGGATATCTAATGTCCATTATTTGTATTCCACAGTAGATTACTTAGTAGGTACCTATTTATGCTAAAGGTAAAGGGGGGTATTGACTGATAGTCTGATTTATCAACCTTTTTTGAAGGCTGGTTATGTGCCCTAAGACAGAACCTCTGGCCTATCTTTGCCTCTTATCATAATAGAAACACAGTGTTAAAGTGAATCAATATTATAATTGCGGTTAAACAATCGTGGCTTCGTCAGTGTGGATGTCGGATATCACGACCATACGTAATCTTTTCATCCCTCCCTTTCAACCCTTATTTCGCATTAGCCTATGTCCTTTCTCAGGCTCTAGACTACCTGTGCTGTGTACCTACCAAGTTTCATTAAATTGGTTCAGTAGTGTTATGTCTATATGTGTATTATATTATTTGATTGCTAGGTTTTACTGGCAACTATGGCCTTCACCTTAGTGAGTAGTTTAAAATTATTCTGTGGTCGCAAATAAAACGTCATAAAGTAAACACGCATTTTAAATTACCAAATTCCTACTAAAGCAAAATAAGTAAATCTACACATCCCAAAGAACATAATGGTCCTTCGAGCCGGATTAATTACTGGAAAAATCAAGTTATCGAAGTTAAAGTGCAGCCGGCGGCCGGCACGAACCATAGATATACGCATTTCAGACATATTTCAGACAAGCATTTGTACAAGTACAAATTTTTCACCGGAGAGGCCGAGATATTATTGAAGCCTATTCAAATTACACATAGGTAGTAATTATAATCAAGCATGGAGTGTTCTCAAATCAAGGTACGGAAATAAAAGATTGATTCAATATTCAGTTTTAAAGAAGTTATTTTACCAAAAGAAAATAAGTACTCAATCTGCAAATCAAATCAAGAATTTATTAGACGTCACAACGGATTGTTTGAATAACTTAGAAAACTTAAATATCAGTACGAGCTCATGGGATCCTTTCATTATTTTTCTCAGATCAAATAGCAGCCAGATAGAGCGCCTAGAACACGAGATTGCTGTCACCAAGGCAAATACAAATTCAAAAGTGAATACAACCTCGCGCCAGTACTAAGCTACGCGGCGTACTGATTAGACGTCACAAGACTCACAAGTGACTTATTATTTTATGTCAAATCATGCCGTCTCGTGTCTTTAGACATTGTAAAAGTTGTTCCCAAAAACAAAGAAAAGAAGATGGAATTATACTATTGTTTATTTTATTGTTTTGTTATTTATTTTCCATATATTTTCAACACACTCAGAACGAAAAATATTGACAGTTATTCGTCTGTGTTGCCAGTTTACATCGAAATAGGTCTCCTTGAATTAGGGGAATTTGCATTGTGTGTAAGAAGATCGATGAATTTATACATGTATATGCAGAAATAATTTTGTATAATCTATACTAATAATAGTATAAAGCTGAAGAGTTTGTTTGTTTGTTTGGTTGAATGTGCTAATCTCAGGAACTACTGGTTCGAAAAATACTTTTGTGTTCGATAGCACATTTATCGAGGAAGACTATAAACTATACAATATCAGGCTACGACCCTTAGGGGCTGAGCTGTTGGTGACACCGCGGGGAACAGCTAGCATATTATATAAATATCTTTGTTTGATAAAACTGTTCTTTATTTTAACCAACCAAAAGGTGCTTTATTTTCAGTTTTGAGTTTTTAGCAACCGCTAAATATTGTTCATCATTTCTGCCTAGCCTTTTTCCCAACTATGTTGGGGTCGGCTTCCAGTCCAACTGGATGCAGCTGAATACCAGTATTTTACATAGAGCGATTGCCTATCGGACCTCCACAACCCAGTTTATACTGGGTAATACGATATCCTTTGGTAAGACTGGTTGTCAGACTTTCAGGTCACTGACTACCTAATGACTGCCAAAGATCTACATATATATGGCAGCCGCGACCAACAGCTTAACGTGCTTTCCGAGACACGGTGGCAACTCGGTATATAATAAGTGGTCACCCATCCACATACCAACCTAGACGAGAATGGCTTAACCTAAAGATCGACCCGAGTGGCAGTTATTGTTAGGCCACGAGTTCCTCTAATTATTGTTAAACTACAATTATTTGAATTATGTATTTGCAGATTGCCGACGGATCTAGTTTTACGCGATGAATGGTCTATTATTCGTCAAAGCAGGCAGGATAATGATTGGCTGCCTTCAAAATTTTGTGTTGTATGCTCATTGCATGTAGATATACTTTACCCAAAAAGGTCGTCGGTTGATTAAAAAAAAATCAAAACCGACAAAAAATATATACGCGTTGCCACCATCACCGGAAAAATCAACTGAGAGTTTACTGAGTACAATTGCTTTACAAGACCAAGCTGGTCCTTCAAACTTACTCTAAGTTAGTCAACTAATAATACGTTCATACAGTAATATTACATACACAACATTCAATACTATTCAGTAAAAAATATTTAGCACGGCGGGCACAAGCTAACTTAAACCTTTAAATAACTTTTATTCCACCTTTATTTATTTAATAGTTATTATTCTGTTCAATTAATATTATTTAAGCACCTTTAAGCTAAAGTGCATTAATTCCAATTTTACACATTAGTACCTACAATAATTGAAAAAATTGTGGGAGTTTTTACCAATACCTAGCAACATTACACACACGCAAATGCCCATGTCCCTACACCACAGAACATAATATATACTCTAGCCCTACACTGTCGCTCCTCAGCTCCAGCGCCCGCAGTTATAGATGGTTTACAATCTGTCTCACTCAAGTCACTCATCATCGGAAGGTCAATCTTCAGCCCGCGTAGCATAGCGATTCTATATCTATATTTTACAATAAGAATAGACAAAGCTCTTTCAATACAACTCGACATGAAATATATTTTAGATCTTGAAAGATCATTGCCACCGATAACAATCCAAGGACAGGCTGATGAGGAAGGCTTAATTTGTATGGAATGGACAACATGTTGTTGCGCCCGCTTTTCACATCACATCACATTATGATGCCAAAGGAGGTTTTGGAGTATATAGAGGAGCAAAAAGATTAACTTCAAATCTTTTATGGTCTCAACACAGCATCTCGAGACTGCTATGAAGCCATTTAGGTATGTTTAAGTCCCATGTTCCATCAAGCAGAGGTATACTGATGAAATAAAAACAAAGATTATTTAATAAATGATTTTAATAACATAACATCTTTAAGGAATGTATAGTGCTCACAGTACAGGAAACATTGTTAACACGTAAAATAATTTCAACAGAATTCTCTATATGATTTTAAATCCACATTATTATGTTGGTAATCATAAGATTGTTAAATTATATACTAAAATAATTAAATAGATATGCGATATATTGCTTTTTATAATTATTTCAAATGAAACGACAGCAGAGATCTGTTAATCTTATGTCGTATTGCATACGACAAGGTATTAAATTCAGTGCGGGGCAGTGATCCAACTGCTCTGTCCTATTAGTTGGACCATTGGTCTTTACTAGGGGCAGTTGTACAACTTTAAAAGTTGGACCACAGCACTTTTTGAGTGTTCCGTGGTCCAATTCATTTAAAAATAACTTACCAATACTAAAAACCTCAACTGCATCTTGTGTGCAATATAATAATAGGAGTATATAGGAGTACCTGCTATATATTTCTGGGCTGAACCAGAACCATTAGAGAACTTCACTGATATAGAAGTTATACGCATGACGAAAAATTTAAATAAAAAAAAAAGAAATAAAAAGAATTGTTAAATCAGGTTCTCTAATGTTTCTATACATCCTGTATATTTCTGGGCACCTGCCACTTTGTGAGATTTTACTGATATAGAAGTTAAAAGTGCATGGTATTAGAAAGGCATATAGATTTGATTTTACTACTGTTCTCCTGGTAGTTTGATCGATTGGGATTAAATTAAGAAACTATCAAATTCAATCCTTTTGGGGTAGGTAAGTTATTTTTAAATGAATTGGACCAAGGAACTCTCAAAAGGTGCTGTGGTCGAACTATTTTTAAAGTTGGACAACTGCCCCTAGTAAAGACCCATGGTCCAACTAGTTGAACAGAGCAGTTGGACCACTGTCCCGCACTCATTAAATTCAATGATTTTGTCTTTGCAGTTTCTTGCAGTATATGACAAACGATTATTTTTACGCCATAGCATTTATAACATGGTGTGTTTAATATCTTTTTAACAATTACATAGTATTTATGACACATTTTTTTATGACATTGCGTAGAGTCACGCCGTCACGGATTACATAACAATATTTTTACTTTTTAAGTTCCTTGTGCTTACGCACTATTTTTCTATGGCAATTTTTTTCCTGAGGGCCTAGACGAAGTACCATTTTATCAGCAATAATTTGACGATGATGGAAACGTCAAAAGTGATTGATATAAGCTAACGAAAGGTATTGCCACTTGTCTACGCCCTCTCTCACGTTTTTCGAAGCAGTCTATAAACAGCTAAGCTACCCTTTTTTAAATATCCGAAATCCAGAAGTTTAGCATACGTTTGTAATGTACATGTTGTAAACGAACATTGGTTTTGAGGCTAAACTTCTTATTGTATTATTTTTGTAGCTGCTAGCGAGATAGGCTGCGACATAGTGAATATTATTATGTAGTAACTTGTAGTAAATATTCCATAAATGTTACGGTAGCTCGCAATATTCAATAATCTTTTTGTTCCATTATTTTCACTTTTTAAATTACACTGATATAGTTTTCAACGAATTATACATATAACATTTTCAATAAATTGACGAATTAAGTACATTTGTATTTTTAAATATATTTGGAGTGTATTAATAAACTCGAATAATTTCAACTTGAGCACCTAATAAATATAATTCACGTATATACAACACAACATATATATATTTCGCTATTTTTAATACATTAAGTACAACAAGGAGTAGTAATTTATAAATATCACACTACTTTTAGTAAGGAATACGACAACTTTACATAAAGAAGAAAAAAGATTAACGTATGTCGTAAACGCATAACACATAAATAAATAATAACGATTACATACAAAATACTGATTTATAAAATTCTCTAAATAAGTACTTAGTGCCTGCTTCTGCGTAATAACGTACTATTTCAAATACAACGTTATTTCTATTATATAATATCTATTTTAAACATAATACCTGCTGTCATCAACACCAATAAATGTATACTACAAACGATTAATATGATACGACAAATATGAACGTTCATTAACATCAGGCTACAACTTCGAATATAATTTAACGTGAAGCAAATGACATTTCGGCTGCTCACAATCGAACGCAACTTACTTCACATCGATGACAATGGTTAACGATAGGCGGCGTCGTTTCCGAAGGTCATCGGCATGAAGTATTGATCTGAGACCAACGATTATGTTATTCTTTCATGTGACATGTCATTTTATACAAAATATACAGATAATTTCTAGACAGTTTGGAATGTCGTTTACTAGTCTAGCAGCTAATTTGAACATGTACTAAAAAACTGCGTTTAAAGTAACTAGACAAATAGAAAACATCTATTCATTCATACACATACATAAACTCACGCCCTTTTCCCATGGGGGTAGGCAGAAACCACAGAACGCCACCTGCTACGATTCTTACATACCCCTTTTGCGTCGTCCACATTCATACGTCATACACGCACGCCGGTTGCGAGTACTACGCACCTGTCCTTTCTGAAGAACATCATCAATAAGTCTTAAATCTTTCTAGGGCGTCCTTTCGTTAATCTACTATTCATTAATTTCCCTTTTTATTCTATTTTTTTATAAATAAAAATAGAAGTCCTGACTGACTGACTCATCAACGCCCAGCCCAAACCATTGGACCTAGAAAGCTGAAATTTTGCACAGAGGTTCCTTTTATAATGTAGACAAGGAATAAGGAACGATTTTTCGAAATTCAACCCCTAAGGTAGTTAAATAGGGGATGAAAGTTTGTATGTAAAATCGTCATTTTCACGCGGACGAAGCCGCTGGCAAAAGCTAGTTCTATTACATTCCAATAATGCGGTTCGGTTTTCGTATTTAATTTAACTAATCAAGTAAGAGTTATCAGTCATGAAATGGGGCAAGCCCGCAGGTTCTTTTCAACGTTAAATTTAAGAGTTAAGCCATGCGGAGTGATAAGATTGGTAGCAAAAAAAGTTAAAGCCTTAGCCAACGCGCAGTGTTTTTCAGTACATGTTCGAATCGGCAGTTATAATAAAAATAAATATAAAGTGTAGCTTCGAAAGCACCTAGCGCAAATGGTAACACTGTTTTATAACTACGTTAATTATTATTTAATTATATCCTCTATTATTTATTGAGTCCTCATATTTTTTTGATAAAGTTGCAATAATATTTTTAAGATGTACTACAGGTATCTTTTTGGGGATTACAGTCCTGATATGACATTTGCAATATCAAGCCATACAGGTTCATCTGAATTATTTATAATAACAGTTTTAAATACTTTTGCAACTTTTCCAAAATCAACTATAATTTTTCTATACAACAATACTCTAATAAACTTTATTTACTACAATAACATTAAATTAAATATAATGGAATGACACTAAACATTTGTCACAAAAGCTGCTGCAGCATTTATTTTATTTCAATGTTTCATATTTTTTTCAGCAAAATCAGCGCTTTTTTGGACAAATCGATAAAAACTCACCACAATTTTACCACATTTAATATATCAACATGTTATATACATAATAAGGAATCTATTCACGACGAACACATAGATTTTTCTAAGCATGAAACACATAAGGTTCAATTTCGGCAGTGCGAATTTTCAATATACTATTCTATCTTAGATTTTGCAGACAGCATCTGTGTTGCCATTTTCATTCTAATGGATCGAATGGATAGATGCCTTTATGCCTTAGCTGCATGAGCTTAAAGCAATATAGATTAAATCTTGAACAACATTTATAAACAGCATTAAGAGTTTTTTTGAGTATAATGTCGTTTTTCTTAGTCATCTGCAAAGCTTATTCCTGACTTTGATGGGGTTAACTTCCAATCTAATAGGATGCAACTGAATACCAGTATTTTACATGGAGCGACTGCTTATCTGACCTCCACAACCTATTTGCTGTAAAACACGACACTTCTGGTAAGATTGGTTAGTTTTTCTTTGTGTTCGGTTGAATCATTGTTAATTTATGTAGCAATATTCCAGATAGATTGATAATCATTTAAAACAAATGTGGTGTCCAACGTGATGAACAATTTGAACTAATCAGTATAAATTATAACCAAACTGAGTTATTTATCATAAAAAAATATAAACCTTATTTAAAAACAAACTAATTTCGTTGATGTAAAACTTTATATAGGAATGGCTGAGATAGAAATGCAAGGGTTTTTAGACCTGAAAAATATAGTAAGCTAACTCACAATTAATTTAAATAATAGAATGACTAAAGAATCGTTGTTTATTTTATCAAAAGGAAGACTTATTCATGGAAGCTGCTGGTAATGACTTATTTGGCAAACATAGGAAAAACTCTTTTAAAAACCTTTACATTTTCAAGTACTCGTAGAGATTAAACTAAGGTCTAATCCTTTATTTGAGAATAAAATATAATGACAGGAATGTATATCTTTGTTTTAAAATTTTGCAAAGTAATATGATCAAAATTATATATTTTCGTATGATCTGAAAATATGAAGCTAACTAAAGAGGTAAAATATTTTGTAAGATGAAGAAATATAATACAAAAGTAAAAAAAGCTTTCTCTTTCTTATCATACCTCAGCACACAAAAAGTCAATAGAAATCAACTTAACTGAGTCCTAAACTAACTGTACTACTTTCTTATATTATTCCTGCGGTTGCTAATATCTCTTTAAGCCATAATGAACTCTAATAATTCGTGATTTGGTCTAATTTTAAATACGATATTATAATCAATTTAATTTGTATAGTTCACCGATCGCTATACGACAAATGATTAATAAAGTTAATGCATTGTAGTATTCAATGAGACAAAATTGCAAAAAAAGATAAAATAATTTGTCGTCAGTGATCGGCATTCACACATTTTTATATATGTATTTTAAACAATTTAAGTAAATGCATACATTCAATTTAAATATTCTTTTTTATACTATAAATATAATTAATTGTATAGCAAGGAACCCGCAAAATAATAACCAGAATCATATAAACAGATACAATAAAAAGCAATAAAAAATATTTAGGAATGTAAGTGTAACTTGAGTATAATATAATAATTATTATGTTTTAACACCAATTAATAAGAATATAATAATGGCACCATATTAAACGATTATTTCGTATGGCAATAATAATGTAGGAACGAAAAAAAATTAGCTAGTTCGAAGAATAAAAGGCAAGCTATGATTTCAAAAGGTTGTGTCCATTGTCATGAAAATAATTATAACAATTATTATGTTTACACACTTGTTAGTGATAGCGACCTAATAACAACGTTATTACTAGGTACATAAAGATCATTGTGGTTTTGAAAGTGAGTTTACAAAGGTGCCTTCCGTAGACCGGTACAAGATATTATTTCAAGACCGTTACTGGAATCCAATTAATTTTATCTGCTTTACTTCCTCCTGTAACATATGCCATTACCAATAATGGAACGCACTAAATATAAGTTTAAAATGTAAGGATGGGAACGCTGGAACGCACCGCAGGCGTCATGCCACTTGTACCTATCTGTGATCTGTACTGTACGCAGAGCTAGTGGAACCGCAACTAATGTATTCTAATTTAATATTAATGAACAATAAATGTGTCACCCAACGACTTGTTTAATTAATAACATTACACCTCCACGCAATGTTTCGTTACCGTGCAAATGCACTTAGCGAACGGCAAGTGCCACAACGAGTTAAATGAACTCTGTAAAGCTAGGCAAGAAGTGATCAGCGGATTTCACGCATCGCTTTTTATTTAGCCGTACTATTTACCTAAATGGAGAGTTGTGTACAGAGAATGTAATTTAAATTTAAATAAAGGAATAGTCACTGAAAAAACGAAAAAAAAACAAACCTACCGTAAATCTTCCGGTGGAATACGATTCTGAATGAGTCGCTGAATGCACCATGTCAGTTTGCGGAGGGCTCTTAAACCCTGTATAAGGCCCGTAATCCACCAAAGCGGAGACGAGCAGAGCGGAGAGGAGATGTGCCAAATTCGACCAATCACAAGAAGGGCGAAAGACCAGATGTAAGTTTTAACTAATGTGATTGGCCGATTTCCGCACATCTCCTCTCGTCTCCGCTCCTCTCCGCTTTAGTGTTACGGGCCTAATACCGTCGAAGCGGCTAACGAAAAACCGGAAAGCCTGTATCGGTAAAATAAAAAAAAGCGAACCCAAATGGACACATACCTTTTGAAACATTATTATAAAATGTGTAACTATTATAAATCTATTTATTATCGTGTTATTAAATCTATTATTGTTAACAAATTCTTGCAGTTAGACCGATTTTTACTATTACAAATAAAAACAGCTATTGTTTTAAACTCATTTTTGTTATGGTCTTTTCCGGTCTACTCGGTCTTCCAGTGAAAATACCAAGGTCTTTCTAAGAATACCAACTATTCTATTGTTTGAACATATTTACCTTCTTATTTCTACCGTCTTCTAAATATATTATTATGTATTTTCTTAGCTATAAACAAAATCAATAAAAAAACATTGTTGACACAAGCTTCTGCCACGGTCTTATCGTTGTCTACTCTTTTTTTTCAGTAGACCAATACTAAAAAGTTCATAAATAAAATAATAACAACTATAGGCGTGTCTTTTCACCTTATTCCCATGGTCTTTTCGTGTGGTCTACTCGGTCTTCTTATATTTTGGTGAGTAGACCTTCCAGTTCTAGCACTTCGGGTAGCTCTACAGCTTCCAGACGTATGGATGATGGATTGAAGGGGAATTGGACTGAGAATATCATCTTGGAGTCCATTAGAAGGTTTTGCTGTAACAAAAGGGAATTAACTGGTTAGTTGGAATTCAGGTCAATCTAACAGGGTTAAAACATCATTTTGTTTTAAAGAACAACAGTGAGTTCATCAAAAATAAAAGTTAGCCAGAAAATAAATAATTTGGCCTATTAAAAAAATTGTCCATTTCTAGTTTACAACTGAAATTCAGCGAATAAAAATCTCTTTCTGTTTTTAAGTAGTTTTTAAACACCTAAACCTAGTTTACTACTTTTGAAAAGTATTTATCCCAATAATATTTCGTTGTATTGTCAAAAAAATCGGGATGATATTTTCAAATAATAGTCGCAAAAACTGTTAACATTATATTTTAACTAGCTGATGCCCGCGGCTTCACCCGCGTGGATGTCGTTCAAATTATATACTAAAACCTTCCTCTTGAATCACTCTATCTATTAAAAAAACCGCATCAAAATCCGTTGCGTAGTTTTAAAGATTTAAGCATACAGACAAACAGACAGACAAAAATAGCGACTTTGTTTTTATACTATGTAAGGATAAGGAAGTAGTTGTAATCTTAAACAGCAGCGAAAGGGTTAATGGTATTTGAAAAGGCTTGGCATTTTTATGATGATGAGAAGAGATCCCGCGGCCTCGACACACAAGGGCTAAGAAGGAATATGGGTGGTTTTTAGTCAGTAGAAGTCTGACACTCCCTTTCGCTTTGCCCAAGAGCGGGAGGGGTTATTTGAAGATATCCCCAACCCAAAAAAAAATTAAAGAGGGATAACTCACAGGTTCCTTGTCAGGATTAGTGCCAGCCTTCTCCAGCATCTTCTTCTGAATCTCGTGGATGAACTCGCGAGTCACCTTCACTTCATACTCCTCGGCTGGCGTGTACATGTTTAAGATCTAAAGGAGAACAGAGAATGAGTATGAGTTATTGGATTCTTTTACTTGGACGGGAAACCCTACAGAGTCCCTACGATTTAGAAGAATGGATGAATTTTGCAGGTGGCGTTCTGGGGTTTATATCGTTTATTAATCATTCCATTCAAACGTGTGTAAAAAGACCCTAATGAAGCCGAAAGACACATGCTCCCTGTCATAATTTTCTTTTTCAAACTACTACACAGGTTTTTAACCGATTTGAAAAATTCTTTTTTGTTGGAAAGGGTATACTTCCCAAATGGTCCCATATTTTTTTTTATCGAAATCGGACAAGCGGTTTTTGAAAAATCAACAAAACTAAAAAAAAAATCAGTTTCTGTCAAAAATCCAACAAACAAAAGTCACCGACTTCAGAAACGGATTTTTCTGAAGTTTGTTTTTCGTGTTTTATTTTTTGTTGAAGTCGATTTTTTTTTGTTAAAAAGTTTTTTTAAAGTAATAACTTTACTTTTAATACCTTCAATGCATCCAATCAGCACAATGTTTTGAGAATGTAAGATTCGAGTCCTGCCGTGACTATGATATATCACCCAAAAAAAAATCCCTCGTCGTTTTTCAGCAATAATTTTAGCGGTGAGTTACTTAGTTTGATGTAACTGTTGAAGGCTTCGTCATTGATCAAAGGAAGCCACTGAACACGGCATGTATATTGTGTTTGCATTGAACTCAAGGCCGCAAACTGTTAGTACCTAGTTCTTCTTCTTAGCGTGCCGATGGCAAATATCTATTAAATCGTTGTGGTCCAAAATTCAGCTATGCGAACTCCACTCGCTGATGCAGTCATAAGGTCGTCAAGTGTACAGGTGTCAGGGCATGCAGCGCAAGATGGGAGGTGGGACATTATCTGCGGAGATACGCCGCATACACACTTGAGGTCTGAGCCGTCAATGAACCCCCATCTGAAGAGATTGTCTTTGCTGCGGCCGACCTGGGTTCGGAGTCTATTTCAAGACTAGCTTTTGCCAGCGGCTTCGCCCGCGTGAATATGACGATTTTCCAAACAAACTTTCATCCCCTATTTAAATCCGTTAGTTAGGGGTTGAATTTCGAAAAATCCTTCCTTATTCCTTGTTTTCATTATAAAGGGAACCTATGTGCAAAATTTCAGCTTTCTAGGTCCAAGAGTTTGGGCTGGGCGTTGATGAGTCAGTCAGTCGGTCAGTCAGGACTTCTCTTTATAATAAATAAAGCTAAATTACCACTGACTGACTGATCTATTGACAGAATTGTTCTCCCAGATGGTGGATGGAGAGGTGGGTATATTTTGACAGATTCGTAAACAAGCAACTCTTGTGAGTATGGGAAAAGTCCCAAACCCCCCCTTCCCCCCCCCCTTCTCCCCCCTCCCTATCGTATCAGAGGGGGCAAGGTAAAGTAAAAATTTATAATAACATTTTTCAAAGTGGCCCGCCCCCCTTGCCCCCCTTCTCCCCCCTTTTAGGCGGATCTCGGAAATAAAGAGAATTTACGTGATTTTTTTTAGGGATTCGTATAGAGGAGGCTTGGGGAAGTAAAAACCATGTTTAAAATTTGACCCCCTTGCCCCCCTTCACCCCCCCCTTTCGGATCTCGGAAGTTAAGAGACTTGGAACATTTTTTTTTTCAGATTCATTGATTGAAAGGGGCAATGAGTTAATCGAAATCATTTTTCAAAGCTCCCCTCCCCCTTCACCCCCCCCCCTTCACCTCTTTTTTCAGTTTTGTTTACGGATTCGTATAGAGGAGGCTCGGGAAAGTAAAATCCATTCTTAAAATTTGACCCCCTTGCCCCCCTTCACCCCCCCTTTGGCAGATCTTGGAAGTTAAGAGACTTGGAAGATTTTTTTTTCAGACTCATCGAAAAGAGCCTATCCTGTGGTGGTATCGGTAAAGCGAAGTGGGAGCGGGCGAGCGAAGCGAGCCGGCGACCCCCGTATCGTAGGGATAATGTCATGATAGTTTTCCGGTGGTAGGTAGGTCCTGAGTGGAGCGAACCTGCGAGACCGAGTGGAGCGTAGGGGGAGGTGGCGAGCGAAGCGAGCCGGCGACCTCCTTAGCGTAACGAAGGTTGATTGGGTGAAGCGTTACTCAGGGGCGACGACAAGCAAACTTTAGGGTAATGTTTTTTTAGTGGTAGTAGGTAGGTAGTAGGTAGGTGTAGGTAGGTGTAGGTAGGTAGTAGGTAGGTGTAGGTAGGTGGTTGGTAGTAGGTAGGTGGTTGGTAGTAGGTAGGTGTAGGTAGGTAGTAGGTTGGTAGTAGGTAGGTGTAGGTAGGTAGTAGGTAGGTGGTAGGTGTATATAGGTAGGTATATCAGATTCATTGAAAGGGGCAATGCGTTAGTCGAAATTATTTTTCAAAGCGCCCCCTCCCCCTCTTCACGCCCCGCGAGCTGCGCGCAGCTCGCGCAGCCACGCAAATACTAGTTTTATTTATATAGATAGATAGAAGATTTCTAGTTGTTACACTTACCTTGCACACTTGCATAGCGTTGAGGTTAGCGCACATATCCACGGTACTCTGTACGTCTTGCATCGACTTGCGCGCTTGTAACAACTGCACCGCTTGCGTTATGGGCTTCAGCACGCCTAAGATTTCTTCCACCTTCAAACAAAATATACAACATTAATATGACACATAATATTTATGTAACTATTGTTTTTCAAGATATTTGAATTTTGCGTGTTAAAATTATTAAAACAATTTGATTTGCTCAAAAACTTAATAAAAAAAGCCGCTGTTAGGTATTAGGCATCCCCCTTTCTTCTATCGCTCTAAAAAGGTTAAATCATATAACAAGGTTACACTCTTACAGTGGCTCTATCTAAAATACTGGTATTCAGCTACATCCGGCACAGAATACATAATAGTACTACGTACAGAAGGGACACTCCCTTCCCCGCGCTCATATTAAATACCGCACCTCACCCCGCACTTCGAGGTATTCGTCGTCGACACTTGAGCAATGGCTCGCGCTCGTATTAGTCGTCGTTCGGTTTTCGCGACGCAGACCGTTGCACTTTCCGCGCCATTTTTTAGGCTACGATAACCCTACTAGAGTTTACGCACACATTTGCACGTGCACGTCGTGCACAAACATTATTTGTTTATGTAGTAGTAATAGGTAATTATTTTGCGGGCGTTGTATGGAGTGTCCGAGGTGTGCATCCGGTTAGACTTTCATTTGACCCCGACATAATATTACGATTTACGGTACATAACAAACAAAATCTAAATTAGATTTCCAAACATTTGTTTTTTCACGTTAACAAAAAAATGACGATATTGTGCTTCAAAAATTCGTATGACGTCACATTTCAGTAATTTTTTACCAGAAAGTGACGTCACAAGCACTCATGGTCTGACTCGTTTTAATTTCGTACATTTTTATTCTGATAAAACAAAAAAACACGTATCCAATATTTTTCGATAATCTTATTGACGGATTAAACAGAATCATATTTTTTTTAGTCAGAAACTCAATTGGAGAAAGGCTAAAAAGGTTAATATCATAGAACATGGTACTTACACTCTTCTGTCCATACTCAGCCAGATGCTCCTTGATCCAGGTCTCGAGGTGCGAGATATTGTATCTGATCTGCAGCCCCTTGGCCCAGCAGCACAGGTCCTTTCGCAGGAGCAGCTGGTTCAAGCTGTATGCACAGATGTAGTAGAACAGCTGGAAAGGAAGGTATTTGATTAATTTCACAACATAATACACACACACACACAATCTCTAAGTAAACCCTCTTTTTAATTCCTTATTTTTAACTTTTTAATTTAACTTTAATATTTTAAAAATATTGTGTTAATTATTACGCTGTACAAAATAGGGAGGGGCGGAGTCTTCTACTACAGGCATTATTTGTCTAAAAGAAAATTCCGAACACAACAATTGTGAACCAATTATTTGACACAATATTTTTTATTTTATTTATTTATTATTATTTATAATGATGATGATGATGATGATGATGATGCCATCTAGCCGATTTCGGCCACAGCGACTGCATTCGCTGACTTTCCAAAGATTGTCAAGAGCTTTGTTCAGCTGCTCTCTCGTGTGCTCTTAAGGGGACGGTGAACGAACATTCTCCATACAAACGTAATACCAAAATCATTCGCGATACGAACATATTACCAACTTAAAATTATGTTATTCATATACAGACGATATTTATCTAGATTCCTATTAAACTTTTTTTTTAAAACATTTACTATTTACGAAATGCAAGCGAATTGCTATTTACTATTGACGAAATGCAATTCGCTTGCATTTCGTAAATAGTAAATGTTTTAAAAAAAAAGTTTAATAGGAACCTAGATAAATATCGTCTGTATCCGAATAACATAATTTTAAGTTGGTAATATGTTCGTATCGCGAATGATTTTGGTATTACGTTTGTATGGAGAAATGTTCGTTCACCGTCCCCTTAAGTGGCTAGCATATCCAACTTTGGCCGAAAAGGTACGAGCACAAAGCGGACATGTTATAATATCACGCCTGTAAATCCCTAAAGGGTTAGGCTGAGGTGTAACTTAAGGTTAAGCGGCGCTTATCACGGTAGGTTCGTGGAAGCGTTGCCTCGGGAAGTTTGTTAAGCCGTAGGTCCCGCCTGTCATTTGTAAATCTTTGACAGTCAGAGGCCCGAATGTCTGACTACCAGTCATACCAAGGAGTATATCCTACCACCCAATAGCTGGGTTGTGGAGATCAGATAGGCAGTCGCTTCGTGTAAAATCTTTTTATTCACTAGTGGCGATACTTTCATACAAGCCTAAAAACACGAAGTTAAGGTTTCAGTCTGCCTTATGGGATTGCCTTACTATTGGCCCTTAGACACGCCACTGGTATTCAGATGCATCCGGTAAGTGCATGTTTACGTACAGGCGGGACGTCGCGCGGCGCGTTTTTAATTCAAACACATGGCCGATGTTAGAAAAGTTAACGATTTCAATCGTCGATTTTACGAGAAGCTATTTTCGCTCGATAGTTTAAAATGCAGCGTTTGTTGCGGTGGACCCGTCTCTCAGTAAATTAATAAAAAAGCACGAGACGAGCCTTCTGCACGAGCCGCGTCTCCGTAAACGAGCCCTTAGACTGGAAGCCTGAGCTCCAGCATAGTTGGACAAAGGTGCCCTTAGTGCCTATTGACCTTGTTCTATATTCTCTCTCCTGCTGATATGGAGGGAAGTAGAAATCATGTTTTTCCTACTCCTCCGCTATTCTTTTCTGCTTCTTTTCTTTGCGGGTTTTCTCTGTGACTTCGTCGAACTTGTCTCGCCGCTTTTCTGGTGGTCGTTACTGTTGATTCTTGCGCACACGAGGTGCAGTAGTTTGGAAAGTTTTTTTTTTTTTTAAACGTTGCCCCACACTAGAAATTTCTCCTGTATCGTGGGTGCGTTCACAAACATATAAACTCACATACACAAATACCCAGACCCGAAACAACTATCTGCAGGTCATACAAATATTTGTTCCGTGCGGGGATCGAACCCGCGACACGCAGCGCAGCAGTCCAATCGCTTAGCCACTGCGCCAACCGTGCCGTCGATACGTGTGATATACAGTGTGACGGGTTTGTCCCAAAAAAAGTGTATCTGCGCAAGCTTACCTGTTTAAATATCATCAACCTCAGTGGCTGGTCAACAGCGAAGGTATGTAGATGGTCATGCGTAGCCGTGAGCTCCAACTTCAGTCGATGTGGTCCCGCGCCGGCCTGTGGCGGGCGGGCGGCCGGCCCGGACAGACCACTGATCTCTTCGTGTTCCAGGATCGCCGGGACTATGAGACGCTCTAGTTGACGTTCTAGCAGGTGGATTAGACCTGTGGGAGAAATTTGTGTGAAAGTGTTTGGAAAGAAAAAAAAGTTAATAGTAAGTTTTGAAATAGGGAAAGTCGCGAGTTTTTTCGCGAGTCGTCGTGGCTTCATTTGGGTTAGCTCGTTCCATCGTCGATCTCACCTGTCTTCAAGACAACGTTGAAATCAAGAGAAGGCCCGTATAATATTATAGGGCCTTCTCTTGATTTCAACGTTATAAAAATAAAAAGTATAGTACTCTCCGCGAGATTGTCAGTAACACCAAGGGGCTTCTGGACTTTCTCGGGGAGTTAGGGTGGGATCAAATAATGTTCCACCCTGTACGCTAAAAACGCGCTTAGGACGTGGAGTTGCGGACGCCTGCCCGTTATACAATAAGTTTTCAAATGTATTCTTGTCATACAAAGAATGAATTCACGATTTGCACAGACAATTTTCTTCAGTTTTCAAATTCGCTTCTTTATCAAGTCAAGATAGAATAGATCTACGTGATTTTGAGCATAGAAGGCTTGTTGAACAGGTGAACGTCACAGGAATCAACAGGATGGGAGAAGCTTGAAATTATCATAGGTTTCTTACCCTGGTATATCCAGACAGCGATGTCACTCAACACCTGCCGGTACTCCGACAGGTCGAAGATGCGCAGACACTGCTGGTTCTGGCGCGGAGTGTTCGCTGACTGGTAGATTGTGTCGCCGCTGTATTGTCGGAGGTTGTTTAGTAGTCTGCAAGAAGAGAATATAAAATTTAGCAAAACTATTGACATACAGGATGTAAAAGTACCCTTAACGAAACCGAAAGGCACTTTTCTCTCCGTCACTGTGATGACTTTTTTGTTTTACTGGACCATACCTGGGATTGGGAACTCCCTAGTTACGGCGATATTGGGGGTAAAAGTTCCAAATTTTCAAACTAGTTTTTCAAGTTATAACTTTACTTAAATTACCTCCATGACCGGTTTACTATTCAAAGCCTCCACTAGCACAATGTTCTAAGAGTGCTACATTGAGTTTTACGATTTTTCACCCCAAAACAAAAGTCGTTTCCCAGCAATAATTGTTGTGTAGGGTTACTTAGTTTGATGTACAGAATGCTTGGTTGACGGCTTCGTGAAAGGTACCTAAGTTTACACCCCGTATAAACATTTCAATTAGGGCTGTTTTATGCTGGTCACCATTTGCAAATTCAAAATCATTTGCAAAGCAGTGCTAGTTTAGTGGTGACTGCCAAGTCAAGGTCTCGAGTTCGAACCCAAGACACGTACCTTTGATTTTCGGATTCAAGTGCATTTTGTATTTTGTATAATTATCACTTGCTTCGGTGAAGCAAAACATCATGAGGAAACCAACATGCCTGAAAGATATTTATCGGTGGCATGTAATGCCAAGTCAGAGACCTATAGGTGGCATAATAACTCGAGCACCAGGATAAGCAATGACCACTTGATAGAGAAAGAAGAAGCGTCATTTTATAATGACTTCACCAAGGCTTTTGATTAAGTATATCACAAAATCAATTCTTATAAGTTGCGGGCCTATTGACTCACAGACAGCTTACTTGAATGGGTGATTTTATATTTAACAGATATATGATTTTTGTTGTTTTAAACGTTTATCAAACTAACGTAAATAATATCTCTTCTGGCGTGCCACAAGGCGTACATCTGGGTCCAACTTTGTTTATCTATTTTATTTTTTATATATTTTGACTTGAAAACGAGAGAAAACGAGGTGAAAAGTGTCCCATGTATAAGGCAAAAGTGACTTAGAGATTTTCGGCTTAAGATTTCTAAGAATCAAAGTACTTAATTTGTAAGAACCATTACAAATGGGCTTCGACAGTTCACGATTTTGAGCCATGTCTTTACATTATCATCAGATCCTTTTGGAACCGAATTTACTTAATTATTATTTTATGTTATTTTATTTTTGTAAGAACTTACCTAAGCATATTAGCGAGCCACAACGCATTATACTCGACGCTTTCGGCGCGTTTCTTCAGCGTTTTCTTGACGGCTGTTCTGACCGCTTTCATGAGCTGATGCATCTTAGGCTCATCGTCTACGTGGTCCATATGACGCAGCATCATGAAGAGAATGTATGCGGGTAGGCCGGGCAGGAGCTGTACTGCTGTTTTGGGTTTTAAGTCTGTGGGAATAGAGGTGATTATTGATTAATATATTTGTCTATTAGGTTCATGGGAGAACAGTGGTGGCCCAGTGGTGGCGGCCCCGATATACGAACAGTGAGTCGTGGGTTCGAACCCAGTCAGGCGCATTACTTTGTGTAATCTCATCACCGCTGCTTTCAAAACGGTGAAGGAAAACATCGTGAGGAAACCGGCATGTCTTAAAACCAAAACATTCGAAGACATGTGACATCTACCAATCCGCACTGGGCCCGCGTGGTGGATTATAGCCCATCCCTCTCCTAGAGAGGAGGCCTGAGTCCCTGCAGTGGGAACATTATAGGCTGGTGATGAGGTTCATGGGACATAGTATCAGGAAGAGAATGTATGCGGGTAGGCCGGGGAGGAGTTGTATTGCTGTTTTGGGTTTTAAGTCTGTGGGAATAGAGGTGAATATTGATTAGCATATTTGTGTATGAGGTGCATGCGCCATAGAATTATGATGAGGAATTTGGTGCCGGACACCGGGAATGAGTGTGACTGCTGTTTTGGGTTTTAAGTCTATGGGGATAGAGGTGAATATTGATTAGCATTGTATCATGAAGAAAATGTAGGCGGGAGACAAGGAATGAAAGTGACCGTTATTTTGGGTTTTAAATCTGAGAAGAAATAGAGGTCATTTTTTGTTGTTTGATATTGTCACATTGTTTCTAGTGGAAATAAGAAAAATTATACTCCGTTTAGAATCGAATCTCCCGCTCAAAATCGCATTACTATACAGCTAGAAAGGCTAGGCAGATAATACACAGTCTTTCTTTACTAACGACTCCCTATATGAGCTTCACAACCCAGTTAGACTGGGTAATATGATACCCCTTGGCACAGATATTATAATACTTCGTACAGATACCCAATCCCATACAAAGAAATGACACCTCCCTAAGTCATCTTATTGCTCGATTTATATTCTTTCTTCCATTATTTCAACAGATGGCAGCACCAGCGTCGCACTAATTGCCACAAACTGGAGTTTTACAACGCCATCTAGGAGTTCACGTTTCGTGTTATGTAGTTCCGGAACTTTCGGGTTCAGTAAAATGAGAAAAATATGTAATTATTTCGCTTAGAAATGTTAAAAGATGTGTTATATTTCTATAAACAGTAATACATATGCTTTTTAATGTTTAAATTTAATTAAAATTATACAACAGTTACGATTATTGTACGTGGCAAATTGAGTAAAACGCCATCTATTGCAAACAGCTCTAAAGAAAATGATTTACCTACAGATGGCTTACTTTTGACAACTTTATCAATCTATGGGTACGAATTGAAGTAAAAGTCCTCCTTTAACCTTTTTTGTTGAAATAACGTGATAAATGAGTGTAAATAGATAAATAAGCGTTAAACATGGAACTTTTGATTTTTGCAAATCTTATTTCGGCCGAAATCTACATTATAACGCATATTTTAAGCGATTGTTAATTTCATTACTGCTACCTATGCTGCCATCTATTGTGTTTTTTTCAAGACTAATTATAATTTGTTCGAGTTGAGACCCCATGCCCTTGGTAAGACAAGATGTCAGACTTGCGGCTTAATGGGCCTACTACACGCTCAAGCTTCACCACACTTTTCGTTCACACTTCACAGTACATCGCGCGTATGGTTGGTAAAACAGTATTACCATTACAAACCACACGCGCGATGTACTGTGTGCATCGTGTAATCGCGCAGGCAAAACTGTGGGGAAGTGTGAGCGTGTGGTAGGCGCAGAACGTGCTTTCCGAGGCATGTTATATTAGGTAGTCACCCATCCGCAGAGCAAGCTAGGCAAGCGCGGCTTATCCTGGAGATTGATCCGAGCGGCTGGTATTAACTATAGTGCGCGCGGAACTAGTTGGCCGCGCCTTAGGTGGCGACAGGGGTGAGGGGGCGGGTTGCCTACAGCTCGCAATGCACAGGAGACTATAATTAGACAGTGATGACCAATCTCGAGATATCGTGAACAATAATTGTTCAATTTATTGAAAAGAATAATTAAATAAAAAACAAAAACATGCCTAAGGCGCGGCCAACTACACTCGAGAGCAATGAATCCGGGTCACTTAAAGAATGTTAAAAATCTCGGAAACTAAAAATGATAGGTTAATGCAATAAATTGTATTTAATAGACAATGTAATACTCCTTAAATGAAGGTATTAAAACTTCTTAGTTATTGTAAAGCTTTATCATAAAAAAATCAAATTTGAAAAACGGCCACTTTCGAAGATGGAACTACGTAATTACAGCATTTGGTTTTGCTTTTGTTTGTAATCTGTCATTTATGTGGGTACATAAACCATGTTGATAGTGCTCTATATTCATTATTCAAGCTGAAATTATGTCGCTTACGCCTGAAGAATGCACCAGAATACTTACAATGCTGGAAACAGGCCGGAGTCAGCGCGATACAGCCAGGACTATCGGTGTGTCGCTGTCAACAGTACAAAGAGTTCTCCGACGTTACGAAGAAACTGGTTCTAACCTACGCAGACCAGGAACGGGCAGAAACAGGTGTACCACAGCACGAGAAGACCGATACTTGGTGAACACCATGCTTCGAAATCGCTTTCTCACAGGAACTGAACTCACAAATCAGTTTCGACGCCTCGGAGGAAGTAACCCAAGTGCATGGACAGTAAGACGTCGGCTTGCTGAATCTAACTTAAAACCCCTTAGACCTGCAAACGGCCCTAAACTGGTGCGTGGGCATCGTATTTCAAGACTAAGATATGCCCAGAGCCACGTAAATTGGAGTATTGAAGATTGGTCAAAAGTTATGTTCTCCGACGAATCAAAATTTATGCTCTACAAGCACGATGGAAGACACAGAGTGTATCGAAGACCAGGGGAAAGATTCAAGCAAGCATGCATCGAAGAAAAAGTAGCCTACGGTGGTGGGTCTGTACTTGTGTGGGCCGGAATTTCTTCTGAAAGTCGCACAGAGCTGGTGATCATAGAAAACGGCTCTATAACTAGCGAAAGATATGTGGAAGAAATCCTCAATGATCACGTTGGTCCATTTATGGTCAATTTAGGTGAGGATCCCTTGCCTTCGATTCTCCTTCATTCTATTACTATCTTTCATCTGTACGATCCAGTCTTTTTGTTAGTTAGCTCCTTAGGGATTTTTATTTTATTAGGGATATTAGGAATTGCAACTAAATACTACGAGGAACTATACGAAAGTACCATAACAGAAAAAGAAATAGAATTGCTAGAAATCTCAGCCGTACCCAGTATCATGCAGGAAGAAATAGAATTCGCCATAGAAACCCAAAAAGATGATAAAGCTCCAGGACCCGACGGAGTTAGGAACGAAGTACTAAAACAAGCGAAACAGACAATTACTCCTATTCTCAAAGAAATATTTAATGAAATAATCAATACAGAAGTGATTCCACAGCAATGGACTAAATCGAATATAATCCTTCTATACAAAAAAGGTGATCAGTACGATATCGGAAACTACCGGCCAATAAGTTTGATGTCCAACCTGTATAAAATATTTGCAAAAATCATACTCAAACGAATGGAAAGAAAACTTGATGAGCAACAGCCAAAAGAACAGGCAGGTTTTAGAAAAGACTACTCAGTGCTTGATCATATCCATGCTGTCAGGCAAATCATCGAGAAATATGAGGAATATCAGCTCATATACTATCTTGCATTCGTCGATTATAGCAAGGCGTTCGACTCGTTAATACACACAAACATCTGGGAGGCATTAAGAGAACAAGGAATAGAACAAAAATATATAAGATTGATTAGGAATGTTTACAAAAACAGCTCGGCGTGTATTCAGCTAGAAAAGAAAGGAGATTCATTTAAGATTCAAAAGGGAGTAAGACAAGGAGATCCCCTCTCTCCAAAACTTTTCTCCGCTGTTTTGGAAATGATCTTCAGAAACTTTGAATGGGAAAATCTGGGCTTAAATATCGACGGCCGCACACTAACCCACTTGAGATTTGCCGATGATATTGTGTTATTCGCAAAAACGCCAGGAGACCTGAATATAATGTTAAACCAACTAGCATCTGAGAGTGAAAAGGTAGGACTAAAATTAAATCCCGAAAAAACGAAAGTAATGACCAATGGAAATAAAAGTAGCATAAACGTAGGCGAGTCACAAATTAGCTATGTTGAAGAATACATATACCTCGGACAGCTGATATCACCTAAAGATAACATAAATAAAGAAATTGATAGAAGAGTAGCAAACAGTTGGAAAAGGTATTGGGGCTTAAAGGAAGTAATGAAAGACAAAAACCTACATATAAACACAAAGAGCAAACTATTCAATATCTGCATTCTACCAATCTTAATGTATGGAAGCCAAACATGGGCCTTAAGGAAAAACACAACCAATAAAATCGCCATTTGCCAACGAGCAATGGAGAGAAGTATGTTGGCAATAAAAAGAAAGGATAGAATAAGAAACAACAGCATTAGAAAAAAGACGAAGGTACAGGATGTAACCCTAAAAATAAAAAGACTAAAATGGAAGTGGTCGGGGCACATGATCAGAGGAAGGGACAAGTGGAGTAAAATAGCCACACAATGGTACCCAAGGGAAGGAAAAAGGAAAAGAGGTAGACAACAAAAAAGATGGGACGATGATATCAGGCAGGTTGCAGGCATAACATGGAGTAGAGTAGCCAGAGAGAGAATAGAATGGAGTAGGTTGGAGGAGGCCTTTGCCAACTGGCAAACGGACTTACAGAAAGTAAAGAAGAACCAGATACGAGATTTTTTTAATTAAGTACATATAAAATAAGTGTAGTAGTATAAGAAACATAATTGTATTTGTCCGAAATAAAAGGCTTTATTTATTATTAGGTGAGGATGCTATATTTATGCATGACAATGCCCGACCTCATACAGGTAGGATTGTGAATGACTACCTTCAAGAGATGAACATTACTCGTATGGAGTGGCCAGCGCGCAGCCCGGATATCAACCCGATCGAGCATGCTTGGGACGAGCTAGGCAGATGCGTAAAACAACGAAACCCTCCCCCAATCACGCTTCGTGAGCTCAAAATTGCTCTCACAGAGGAATGGGAGAATATTCCCCAAAATCGTATAAGGAACTTGGTGTACAGCATGCCAAACCGCGTAAACGCAGTAATGGAAGCACGAGGAGGCAATACGAAGTATTAAAATTCAAGAAAATCGTAATAAAGTTCAAAAATTTCATGTTTCCTATTTTTGTTTTAAGGAGAGATCAGCAGTTTTTTTCTTTACGTAATTTTGTGTTAATAAAATGTATGGTGACTCATATTTTTTTTACTTTCATTTAAGGAGTATTACATTGTCTATTAAATACAATTTATTGCATTAACCTATCATTTTTAGTTTACGAGATTTTTAACATTCTTTAAGTGACCCGGATTCATTGCTCTCGAGTGTAGTTCCGCGCGCACTATAGCCACTAGTTCTCTTCGTTTGTTTTGTCCCCTGTGGGACTAATTAATATTTCTTTATTTCTTTATAATAGGGTAGTTAACAAAATAAATCTAATTAGTCCGTCAGAGAGATTACGAAAAAATATTGGACACATATTTTTTCTTTTTTCACGTAAACAATAAATGAACACTATACAGTGCTTCGAAAACTCGCGCAACGTCACAGTTTGGTAATTTTTTTTGCCAGAAATTGACGTCACCAGCCCCACTCACGATCTTTGACTAGTTTTATTTTCGTCATTTTATAATAATTTGTTAAAACAAAAAATACGTAAGTCCAATATTTTTGATTTTTTTTTGGTGAAATACCCTAATGATATAATTTATAATGTTATTGACTTTACTAGCGTCATTTTATAGACACCATAGGTACTTTATGAGTTTGCGAAGTATTTCTATAATTACGTATTACTTACCGGCGATAAGTTTCTTGATAATAAGTCCCTCGTCCTGTATCTTGTACTCGAACATGCCGAGGTACTCGCGCTCCTTCTTGCGCGTCACGGCGGCCATTTCTAATGTCATTGATGCATTTGCGGGAGCTGTAGAGTCTGTGGACAAATAATAAAGAATATTTATCTATACTAATATTATAAAGAAGTAAAGTTTGTGTGTTTGTATATTTGTTAAATTGTAAGGGGTAATCTCGGGATCTACTGAACCGATTTTAAAAATTCTTTCACCAATAGAAAGCCACATTATTGCAGAGTGTCATAGGCTACTTTTTATCCATGTATTCCCACGGGAACGGGATCTACGCGGGTGAAACCGCGGGACGTCCGCTAGTTTAAGTATAAATCAAACATTACGATAAATACAAGCAGACGGGAGGAAGCAACTTCTGAAAAAAAAATAGGTTTGTAGAACGTTAAAAAAACTTTCAATGAAAATTGGTTTGAATAAGGTCTGCCATATTTTCGTCAAAGTGCAGGAGTAACTTTGTTTTTCATCAACATACTATGAAAAATCAAGTTTAATCTTGCCTGTAAATGAGCGTTAGACATATTGTTGTCCCGTCGGGGCCGCGGATTTTAGTACGAGATGACGTGGCCTCGGCACAAGGGCAAAGAAGGAACATGGGTTCGGTGTTTAGTCAGTAGAAGTCTGACACTCCCCTTCGCTCTGCCCAAGAGCGGGGGGGGGGGGGGCATTTGATGAATTCCCGGAGTGGAATTCCCTGCCTGAGTCGGTTTTTCCGAGTTCATATAACCCTAATCTATTTAAGTCGCGAGTAAACAGGCTTCTTCTGGGTAAGCTCGTTCCATCGTCGACATCATTTCTGCCCTTAGGGCAACATTGAAGTCAAGAGCAAGCCCATTTAAATAAAAAAAAAAAAACAAAAAAGACATATTGTTGTTATATTGCTTGGTGCTACGAAAGGAACTCATGGTGTGTTCTTCCAGTATTGTGGTTCAAGTGTGATTTATTTATTTATTTAAACTTCATGCACAAGAGTGGTACATAGGCGGACTTAATGCCACAAGGCATTCTCTACCAGTCAACCTTAGGGTCAAACAGGACATCATTGTGGTACAGTACAAAAATAAATAAATTAGGAGAATACTATTTTGTAACATAAATTAATATACCTACATAAATCGTACTTATCTACTAATACATATATATAAAGATGGAATTAAATAAACTAATATATATTATAATACACACAAATAGTTCACAAAATGAGAAACCAAACAATAATTATCATGACTACCACACATTATGAGTAATTCAGTCCGATTTTAAGAAATGCTTCCGCACAGCTCAGATGCAGATGCAGATTTAGTGTGTCATCGTTGTCCTGCCTTTATCCCAATTAATTTGGGGTCGAGGCAGCATATCTTCTTCTTCCATACTTCTTTAATACTCGTCATCTCAGCAGTCACCTCCTTTCTAATAATTTTGAGATTAGTACGAACTAGCTGATGCCCGCGACTTCACCCGCGTGGATGTCGTTCAAATTATATACTAAAACCTTCCTCTTGAATCACTCTATCTATTAAAAAAACCGCATCAAAATCCGTTGCGTAGTTTTAAAGATTTAAGCATAAAGACAAACAAACAGACAAAAATAGCGACTTTGTTTTATACTATGTAAGGATAGTGTATATTTACCATTATTATCAAGTATATCGTTGACGTCCTCAATGCCGACTTCCTTCAGTTTATTGACCAGCAGTCGTATCTGATTCTTGTAGCGGCGACAGCTTTCTGATAGTTTGTCCACGCGTTCCTGTTGAAAACATAAATTGGTTTAAGTAATATTCGCATGGTTAAGGAGTGAAAATGTTGAGAGGGAACAAGGGCTGTGATCCTCCATACAAAAGAACTCATTTTATCTTCCTGAATAAAGTTTTCTAGAGGCTTGAATACAGCATTTTTTGTTTCATAAAATCAAGGTCTACTCTAGTAACGTCCCTTTCATTTCGTTTTTATCAGCCAAAAACCTTCAAAAATTACAAAAATCTGTAATTTTTACGACAGTGTTTAGAGGACTACCATAGTGTGATCTAGTAGTCAAGGTAGTACCTTGGGGAATGCTTTGTCTTCCTTTTAACCAACTTCCGAAGAAGGAGGTTATCAATTGTAATAGGGGATCGGACATAAAAAAACTAATTAGTCCGTCAGATAGATTTCCAAAAATTATTGGACACGTATTTTTTCTTTTTTCACGTAAACAAAAAATGAAGACGATACAGTGCTTCGAAAACTCATGTGACGTCATATGATAGTACATTTTGTACCTACAAGTGACGTTTCAAGCCCCACTCCATGATCTTTGACGCGTTTTATCTTCGTCATTTTTTATTGATTTGATAAAACAAAAAACACGTATTCAATATTTTTCGATAATTTAACTTACGGACTAAACAGAATCATATTATTTTGACCCAGTCCGATCCCCTATTGTAGTAAAATAACTCATACGTTAGCAATGATACTAAATCAAACAAACAAAAGTCACCAACTTCAGAAGCTAAAGCTATTTTTCCCTTTTTGCGTTTTAGAAGTCGGTTTTAGTATCTGCAAAAAAAAGACCTTCTTTGAAACGATGTAACAGTTATTTGACTACATATCCCCAAACCTAGAATTTACCTGTAACGCCAAGCTCTCAGCCGCCAGTCTGATGATTTCATTCTGCGCAAACTCTTGAGTTTTATTCTTAGGTTCCGCACTCAAGTCTGTACTAAGTAATCTACAACAATAAATTATAATATATTAGTAAGTATATCTTTATCAATTAGTAAGTATAAGTTAATATGTTATAACTAAACTATTTATAATAATGTATATATTTTTAAAATCCAGATGATGAAGAGAATAGCCCATTTTATTAGATATAGTTTGATATGGAGAAGAATTATTTTATTACCCTTTATACAATCAATATATTTAAAAAAACCCGGTCTGATCCGTGAGGAGGTATCGAGATTAGATTCTATTTAAAGTTATCCTTTTCGAATATCATGTTTTAAAATTTGTTAGATTGTAGGGAAATGGTGGTTATTTGACTTCGAAAATCGTGCATTTACATATAAGCATGTTTACTTTCATGATTTGTTTTTTATTTGTTGGTATTGGTATACCTATATGCTTATTTCAGATCGGACAGGGTTTTTTAACATATTGTACATAATAAAACTAAAGTTAGTATAATATTTAAAATACATTCATTTATTTTTGTTAGAACTAGACTACCAGTAGGTAAATACAATGAAACATGCATTTATTGAAAGCATCCTTTCAGGAAAAGTACATTTAAAAAAGATAATAATGGTATTGATTAGTGCTTATCTTTCCCAAATATTAGACTCCCTATTCTGTTCATATTTGTAGAATTTTCTTTCCATGTCACACTATTCCTCTTGGTTAAACTTTCTAATATAAAAATACAGTCTACACGTCGTTTAGGGTTTTCCTCACCATATCCATTTGTTTTTTCCCGGTTTTTCTAAAGACTAATTAACTATACGAATAAATACAATCGAAATGTCTCTTTCTAATTCGTTTCAAAGTAACTAATTTTACAGTTGAGTCAGTCTGTTTCTTTCGACTAATCTTCGAAACCGATAAGCCGATTTTGACGGGACTTTTAGTAGAAGATAGCTGTTTTAAGGAGTAGGCAAAATGTGTACACTTTGCCACGTGTACACATCTTTGTGCTCGTGACTGTACTCATTCTATGAAAACGGTAAAATGCAAAAATGTAGCCATAGCTTTGTCGATGCAGATTGAAGTTGCTATTGCCTTCAGGCTTCAGGCTTTGACCTTTAAACTCAGTTTCTGAAAGACTGACATAACACAAATTAGTAAACCTGCTGTTATTTTTTGTTTAAAAACAATGGGAAAAAGGAACATCCAATTAAGTCAAGTGTAACAAGCTTTCAGAATAAGAGTTATACAATATGATAAAAATCCTGTCCGATTCGCTGGGTTACTATTAGGTAGAGAATTTTTTTTAGTCTCTATTTATGTAATCCTTGTAAGTTAAAAAATTACCCCAAAAAATATACAAATTGTACTGAGTAAGTTGCTTGACTGGCCTGTTGGTCTAGTGGTTAGTAACCCTAACTGCTATGCCGGAGGTCGTGGGTTCGATTCCCACCCAGGACAAATGTTTGTGTGATGAGCACGATCATTTGTTCTGTGTCTGGGTGTAATTTATCTATAACTAGCTGAACCCGCGCATGCGTTGCAATGCGTTTTTCCTACCTACCTACCTACTACCCTACCTACTACCCTACCTACTACCCTACCTACTACCCTACCTACTACCCTACCTACTACCCTACCTACTACCCTACCTACTACCCTACCTACTACCCTACCTACTACCCTACCTACTACTCTACCTACTACCCTACCTAAAAAAAAAAAAAAAAGAAGTATCCTATGTCCTTCTCCTGGTTCTTAGCTACCTCCCTACCAATTTTCAGCTAAATCCGTCCAGCCGTTCTTGAGTTATAAATGGAGTAACTAACACGACTTTCTTTTATATATAAAGATATGTATGTATTTAGAAATATATAAGTATGTTTATCAGTTGTCTAGTACCCATAACACAAGCTCTGCTTAGCTTGGGACTAGATGGCGTTGTGTGATAGTTGTGGAATATTATTATTATTATTAGTTTAAATGGCAACACAGGTTGCGGATGGCGCCACTCTGGTCGCTTCTCGGGCAGTGACGGCACAAACAAAGAATTGGCGATCGAACATATTAATCACAGTTAATGAGCCTTGTGACTGGGACAACATTTCATTGTGGAATTTGTTTCGGCAAATCAAAAGTGCCTGTAACTAGCCTACTTGAAATAACAGTTTTGGTTCTTATTTTATATGGTAATGTCGTGGGGATACCTATATCCCCTTTCGGATCGGACAGTTTTTTATCAACAATTAAAATATACTTGTTAATGAGGATGAAACCACAACACGGATGAAAATGAAGCTACCAACTTAAATAACAAAAAATACATTTATTTGAATAACACAATAAAATAAAACTCTTTAAACTTAAAAATAAAAGTTATAAAGGTCAAATTAACAACTTATAAACTAAAAACATATGATTTTTAATACTGTCAAAGTCAGTTGTACTATAACTTGCGTGCAAGTACATGTTATATACTTCGTCGAGTCGTTACAGATATGTCTTCGGAATTCTACTTGTATATTTGTGTAATCTTCGCCACTGAAATGTAGATTTTTATGACTAATAACTTAATTTTAATTCAGAATCTCAGATAATTTCAAGGTTTTGGAAAAACTAGATCGCAGTTGTCACAAGATCGAAAAAAAAACGAAAATTCGATTGTTAATAATATAATACTAATTTTTAATATTTTAAATGGTATTTCCAAAAACAACTAAAATAGAATGAAAATAAATTATTTAAAATTCTGAACTCGAGTACACACTCAAGAAGCTGGCTGATCGAATTGGGCCAGTCCTAATAAAGTTGGGAATAAAATTAAACTAAAATGTGTATGAAATGAATGTGGATTGATTTCGTTAAGCACCTACCTAAGTAGATGATAAAGTTCACTCCTAATATAGTTCCGTTCAGACAATATTCACCAGGCTCACACTTATAAGACAGTTATAACAGGTACATTATTTACAGAAACAAATAAAATAGTACTCACTTCTGATATTTCTCATTCTCTTCTCTCAGCTTCTCGATCTCAGATTTAGATTTGGAGATGTGTTCTGAATAGAATTTCTTTTCTGCTATCAATTCTTCTTGTAGTTGTCTGTGGAAAATAAAGAGATGATATTATTAACACACAACATAACCAGTATTGGCAATGCCAGTATTTTTCGAAGGGTTAGTCAAAGGTGGTTAACTTTACTGTACACCCACATTTCACAGTTACGTTTAAGAGGGTTGCGATTTTCCATACTAATGTATTCCCCTATTTTCTTCCTGAATAATGCCGCAAGAGCAAACATCTTTTCATAAAATAAAGGTCTACTGTAGACAGTCTCATTTTCTTTTTTGAAGCAACTAAAATGTAAAAACAATATGACTCCAGAAATGACAAAAACTGCCTTTTTTAAAAGCTTTTATTTAACTTGTTAGTTTTACGGCCGTGATTACAACGTGAAGACTACACGAGACAAATTCCTAGACATACTCATTTCAATAATTGTGATGATAAAAATAATTAAATCGGCCTAGTTTTTACCCGACTACGGCAAAGCCAAAGGAGGGTTATGATTTTGACCGGTTATGTATGTATGTATGTATGTGTGTATCTTCATCTGTTCCCTCATAGCTTCTAATCTACTTAACGGAACTCGACATAATATGAGGTATCGTTAAAACCGTCTTAATTTTCCGCTGAACATAGGCTACGTGACGTGTCACAAAAAGTGATTTGGCGCCCTCTAGCGGACAAAAAGTAAGGCTTAAAAAATAAAAATGGAGATAAATACGCCGTGTTTGGTATCATTTGAAAGGGCCTCACTTGTACATTTCCAACATATTGTTCAAATTTAAATTTTTTTTTGTCGTAGTCGGGTTTTAGTTTTTTACTTTTTTTTATTTAAACAATTTTGGTGTTAAATATTTTTTTTTACTCTTGACTTTAAAAAAAAAAGGAGTAGGTAATGAGCGTTCCGAGGCGCGATTTTCAACGCTCATCTAGGTGGAAAGAGCTGAAAATCCAATAATATGCTACAGTATTATTACAGCTTGAGAGCATTTTATCTCTTACCTGTTAATTCCCTTCTGAGCTTCGTAAGCCGTCGCCAGTTCTCCGTCTTCATTTATAATATCGACGTCCGACCCGTAGTTCGATGTGGCGAGCGACTTTAAGTTCACCGTCTGTTGGAATAGAGTTCATAATTGAATGTATTGAATGTGTTGTAATGTTGAGTTTAAGATTTTTGTTAGTAGGATATTTTGTACATGAGAGTGCTTCTGATGTTGGGCGGCTTTATGTTCAATGTCTTTTGAAATAGAATCCAATATTGAATGTAAGCTTATTGAGTTAGTAGATTGTTTCGCAGGCTTGAAAACTGCCTACTTTGAGCATAGTACTTGTGTTTGTGATATTAGTAAAAATAATGTATTTTATGAAAATTATTTACAGTTTGGAGTGCGGTGTATATTAATAAGGCAATTTTAGGAGGTTTTGTCTACAATTCTAAATTATTGGGATCTTCGGAAAGGTTAAAAATAAAGTAACTTCTAAAACATAACATTAATGAAAAAAGAGCGTTTAAAAACAGTGCACGGTAAAAATAATATATCCTGACAAAAACTAGTGTTTGAAACTAATCTAACATTGACAATTATGCAAAATAAAATAGTTTTTAAATTTGCCATCTATAAAAAAAAAATCGAAAAATATGTAAGTACCATGCAATTATAGCCACAGAAGGCATGGAAAAAGAAAAAATACAAAAATAATAAAAAGTATTTGAAAATGTAATCATATTGTATTATGTTTTTAAAAATAATATTAAAAGAATATTTTATTTTAAACATATTTAAAATCAAACTTGAGTTGATTCCTATTAAAAAAATAATCCCCTCATTACAAAAAGGTTAAATAATAATAAAAAACAATGGTAAACTAAAAACATCTATACAAGCATTTGATTATAATATAATAAGACACTGATCACTACTGTCATTTCTACTCACAACGTTTTTCAGAGCTTGGAACCATGGTTTCTGTGTTGCAATAAAAAAAATATATTTTAATTAAAATATATTACAGACCATCATTAATTAGGCGCACAGCCAAAGAGTGAAGCCAAGAAGGGGAATTCCCTTACTGCATCGGTGTTCCCAAGTTCGTATGACCCCAATCTATTTAAGTCGTGAGCTAACAGGCTTTTTTTGGGTTAACTCGTTCCATCGTCGACCTCATCTCTTTCCTTAAGAGAAGATTGAAGAGAGCAGTGGTGGCCCAGTGAGAGCAGTGGTGACCCAGTGGTGGCGGCTCCGACTTACGAACAGTGAGTCGTGGGTTCAAACCCAGTCAGGCGCATTACTTTGTGTAATTTATTTCATCACCATTGCTCTAAAAACGGTGAAGGAAAACATCGTGAGGAAACTGGCATGTCTTAGAACCAAAAAAAAAACGGTGGTGGATTATAGCCCGTCCCTCCCCTAGAGAGGAGGCCTGTGTCCCAGCAGTGGGAACGTTATAGTCTAATGATGATCCACGGAATCTGGATTTGTGCTGGGTTGATGGAAATAGGCTTACTCTATCACATGGGACTTAAACATAACTGATTACATGTGACTATACTAATAAGTACGCCTCTGCCTAATCCTTCAGGGAATACAGGCGTGATGTTATGTTATGTTAAGTATATTATTACCTCTTTCTGACAATAGTAGTAGCTACTCCTATGCACCGGCTGATCCATGTACAATCGTTTAGACATTTTCTCAAAAATGGTATGTAATGTTGCCATAACATCTCTAAAAAGTATCCAGAAAGTGAACTTTACCGGAGACTTATTCACAACTGTCCAGTAAGAAGCGAGATTTTAAACTTGGAATCTCCTACTGTCCAGTAAGTAAGTATGTAATTTACTTACTGGACACTAGGTCATCCTCTTTAGATCTGTTTAGAAAAAAAAACATAGTACCAGACACAGATTAGAGTTTAGCCATTATAACATGGTTATAGAAGGGAGGTTCCAAATATATATCTATCTCTCTTTTTGGTATGACATTTTATGAGATACATATATTTTTGGAACCTTAAACAGCCATTTTATACGTTGCGTTTTGTACTTAGTAATGTTGTAGAAGTATAGTGTGGGATTTTATGATTGTATTTAGTAATTTCAGTTTATTAAAAAGTTTTTTCTAAAGTTGTTTCCTAAACTGCCTCGTTGGTCTAGTGGTCGCAAGCTCGACTGCAGAGCGTGAGGTCCTGGGTTCGATTCCCGGGTCGGCCAAAAAGTGCTATTGTGTTTTTCACATATGAATGTAACCTTCAATATTAATTAAACGAATTTGTTGTTAAACTTTCTTTAATTTTTGAGAAAAGCATTATACAAACCTCAACCAGTAAGAAAGCCATCCTGGCCTCGTATATAACCAGACCTCACCTGCGGTTCGGTCCGGTTAACTCATACTTGGCCAGGAAGGCTTACTTACTGGATTCTGCAGTAATGTACTATTTCACTCCTGTCATCGGTAAAGTCATTTTGACAGTATTTTACACTTTGCACTTGAACTAACACTTGAGGCCTGTTACATTCCCCGTCCGGGCTGCGGGTTGTTCGCAAGAGATACCGCGGCCTCGACACAAAGGGCTAAGAAGGAACATGGGTGGTTTTTAGTCAGTAGAAGTCTGACACTCCCTACCTGTGAGGCTTGTTTCACTACACTACATCGGGAAATATCCTGGTTAACTTATACGGGAATGGTTTTATTTTAATACACAATCTGTACCTTTAAAAAAAAACTAAATTGTCTTTGCATTTTGAGACCTGTCACTTTTGAACCATACATTTTTGTACGTACACTTTTATCCCTTTACAATATAAGTACAAATTCATTTAGGAGGGATAAATGTGTTATTGTGACACTCTGTATTACTATATGAAGGGTGAAAACTTAATCAAACACAAATCACTTATTTAACTTTAAAAAGCATTTTTTTAAACCTCGTTACTCTCTTCAATAATAGAAAATATTATATTATCAATCACTATAGTGTACTTTTCCCGCCACAAGTTATATTTTTAAAGAAACACCTTAAAATCTTGAAAAAAGAATAAGTTCAAACTATCACTTGTTTTCTGCAAAGTTTTTAAAAGACAAAATAAAATATCTGTGTGAACATTCTTTTAAAATAAACAAAGCACTTTGTATTTCCGCTACGAAGAAATGTGTCAGTTATGATCCAAAACAAATACACAATGTGACGAAAAGGTAAAATATTTGGGTTCAATACTAGTGTTGTTATTCGGCTGTGTCTGTTTATTACAAACACATACAAATAGAAATGGTTCTTTAAAGTTACTTTTTCTCGATTTTTTAAAAGGTCAACATAGCATCACGCCTGTATCTTTAGAAGGGATAGGCAAACGTGAATGACACCCACATTTCGGAGGTAAGTATTTTTATTTATAATAACTAACAGGTGCCAATGTTAGCAAGTTCATGTTCTTATAAAACAATTCATATCACGTTTTATTTTTTTTGGACGGAACCCTAATCATTTTTATGAAAAAGCGTACTTAAGGACTACTTCTAACATTAGCTATCAGTCAATAAAAGTACCTTCAAAATCGGTCTAGCCGCTTCGGAGATTAACCGGAACAAACAAACAGGCAGAAAAAAATAAAGTGTTATTTTATTTTAAGAGGCCTAAATTCTTGCATATGCATTCAGTAAAAAGCTTTTATTTATTAATTAAAACAGAAACTTCGATTTTATTTATTTAGTCTACAGTAATAAGCGCGGATCCCTCTCCTAGAGAGGAGGCCTGAGTCCCTGCAGTGGGAACATTATAGGCTGATGATGATGAATAAGCGCGGAACGTTAAGACAGAAAAACTTCCATTTCATATACAGATGTTTCTGTGACAAGAGCAAACACCTCTGACATTCTTATCACGGCTTATCACAGATTTGTGACTGACAGCCAGCCAGGATACATATTTTATAGATAAAGTTACGTCCAACGTGACGTATGTATACACAGCCTGTGTTTTGTAAATAAAGTTATATGGAATTCTTATTGAAGGCAGAACTGATTTTTTTAAAGGTGACCTAGAATTTTTCAGGAGAGATCGGTCAAGATTGGTTCATTTATTTGTTAAATAAAGACGTTTTCAGCACGTCTGTATAACATAACTTCACGCCTGTAATCACTGAAGGATTAGGCAGAGGTGTACCTAATAGTACACCCACATTTCGCCAATAGGGGATCGGACTGGGTCAAAATAATATGATTCTGTTTAGTCCGTCAGTTAGATTATCGAAAAATATTGAATACGTGTTTTTTGTTTTATCAAATCAATAAAAAATAACGAAGATAAAACGCGTCAAAGATCATGGAGTGGGGCTTGAAACGTCACTTGTAGGTACAAAATGTACTATCATATGACGTCACACGAGTTTTCGAAGCACTGTATCGTCTTCATTTTTTGTTTACGTGAAAAAAGAAAAAATACGTGTCCAATATTTTTTGGAAATCTATCTGACGGACTAATTAGTTTTTTTTATGTCCGATCCCATATTATGTTTTAGTCCCAGGTACTCGAGGACGAGACTGTGCCATCAACCGGGCACAAATCTAGACTCCGTGGCTATTACTGAGAAATTTGTGATGGAAAAACCAAATAACACTCCGAAATCCCTCAGTCTGAAATCTTTTTTCCAAAGGGAGCGTTCAAGTATTACGTAACGCAATTTTTGAAGATTTCTGACCCCCCCCCTCCCCCCCTTGTAACGCACCGTAACGTTTTTCTTCCCCCCCCCCCTCCCCCGCTCTAAACGTTACGTAACACTCAAGTGATCATTTTTACCCTAAAGTCGTAAAAAGTGACCTGAAATACAGGCTCAGCCTAGCTCGGGCACAGTTGCTCATATTATATTGTATTGTACTTAATTCTAACTGCATTTAAAACTGTTCTACATGTATCTAATTTTAAAGAAGAAATAAAGGGGATAGAACCAATGTGGCATATCAACTTGTCCGCCATTTTGATTTTTTTTCGAAATCGCGGCCCACGGTGAAAGTGGTATGTATGGATAGAGGACATATAGACGAACAAAAAATGTCCAGTAACATGGTACCCAAAGTGTCACGTTACCGAGATATTTGAAGTTAAAGATCGACAAACGAGTACAACGACATTCATTAAATATTTTTTTAAATAGCCTTTTTACGTGTTTGGGCGTTAAATTATATCCAAATAATAGTTCCCAGGTTGATTATTGTTATACGCACATTGAAATCGCTTCGCATCTCATTGAAACGCTATGTAATGTCAAAAAATAGTTTTCTCGTGCTCCTAGTAGTATGTAATGTACCTACTCTCTTTCAATAACCAGTAATAATAATAATCAACGCCTATAGACACGTAAAAGGTCTAATTTTTATGTGGTCATTGTACTGATTTGTCCATCTTTACCTTCAAATATCTCGGTAACGTGACACTTTGGGTACCGTGTTGCTTGACATTTTTTGTTCGTCTATATGTCCTCTATCTATACATATCACTTTCATCGTGGGCCACGATTTCGAAAAAAAATCAAAATGGCGGTGGGTCGATATTATTTATTTATTTATTTATTTATTTATTTATGTACACACAAAATACAAAAAAAGGAAAATACATAAAAAGAATAGAAGAGCACAAAGGTACTGCTTATTTCATAAGAAATCTCTTCCAGCAGACCTGCGAGAGGAAAGTTAAATTAGAAATATAGACACAGTGTGTAGCAAAGACAAACAGGAAAATTTTAATTAGAATTTTGAACAAAATTGTACCTATCGATATAAAATAAACATACATACAAATTAATACACATATAAAAATAAACACTAGTAATAGGAGTACATACATATAATGTATAAACATACATAAATACAGAATATTACAGTATAGAGGAGAGGTAATGTTCTTTCACTTGTTTTTTGAAAATAAACAAAGATTTAGAGTCTAGAATTTTAGGCGGAAGTGAGTTCCACAAACGTACTGCGTGAACAGAGAAAGAGTAAGAAAAGGATTCGGTTTTATGGGATGGGAAATTAAGATGATGCCTAAGGTGGGATCGACACAGAGCATCAGAGGGACGGGTAAAGGAAAAACGATCGCGAAGGTAGCTGGGATATGCAGGGTTGTAAAGGATGTTGTAAAGAAGACATAATATCCGAGTGTTCCGGCGAAGACGGATAGGGAGCCACTTGAGTTCCTTGCGGAAGTGAGAAACATGATCATATTTCCTCAGACCAAACACAAAACGGATGCAAAGATTTTGCAGGCGCTCAAGTTTATTTAACAGCTCCTCGGTGGCATCCAAATAGCAGGCATCAGCATAATCAATGATCGGCTGAATCAGAGTTTGAGCCAAGTAAATTTTGGTTCTAAGAGGTAAGAAGGTCTGTAAGGATTTAAGCGAGTGAAAAGAAAAGTGCACCTTCCGACTAACCTCATTCACCTGAGCTCGCCAAGAAAGATTGCTGTCAATTAAGACACCAAGGTCCTTAGCTGTTTCAGCATAGGCAATGGTCGAGCAGCCCAGAGACAAAGGAGGCAAAGATGACAGGACAACTGCATTGCGATAATATCTGCTGCCAATGATCATGGCCTGTGACTTAGCAGGGTTAATCTCTAATCCGAACGATTTTGCCCATTGAAAAATTCTTTCCAGGTCATGATTCATGGCATTGATTGCGGATTCCGCATCAGCCAGCAAGAAGTGCCGATACAGCTGCAAATCGTCAGCGTAGAGGTGGAAGCTGGAGGTGATAATTTTGGTTACAGTGTTAATAAATATAGAGAAAAGAAGAGGAGAGAGAACGCCACCCTGAGGAACACCAGCAGTAAGATCACACCAATCAGAGAATATCTCATCTTGGCGGACACACTGAGAGCGACCTCGAAGATACGAGTCAAACCAGGCTAACGTAGAGGCAGAGAAGTTAAAAGATTGAAGGACCCCAAGAAGTATGTCGAAATCCACTGAGTTGAACGCACAACTAAAGTCAAGTAAAACTAAAACAGTCAGAGATTTATTGTCCATAGCCCAGCGGATATCGTCAGTAACCTTCAGGAGCGCAGTAACAGTACTGTGGCCAGTACGAAAGCCAGATTGGAATGGAGAAATAAGAGCATTAGACGATAGATATTTTGAAATTTGGCCATGAACAATGTGTTCGAGAACTTTGGAGAGGAAAGGAAGAATGGAGATGGGTCTAAAGTGGGATAAGGAAGTAGGACTGCTGACTTTAGGAAGTGGTATTATGTGTGCCTGTTTCCAGGCCGACGGAAATACACCAGAGAAGAGTGAAAAATTGACAATATGAGTGAGGATGGGGAGCAGCTCTGAAATAATGGGTGTTATCATTCTCGAACACAGTTTATCATGGCCCGTAGCAGAGGAAGAAATAGAGAGAAGAGACTTTTTGATATCGTCTTCAGAAACAGGACAGAAATTAAAAAGTTCACAATTCGGCAGCGGCAAGTTAGAAAGCTCAAACAAAGTTGAAGCTTTAACACAGGGGTCCAGAGAAACAGGTGGTAATGAAAAATGCCTGTTAAGAGCGCACAAGTCGACATCTTTACAGATATTCGTGGGAGATTTACCGATACCGACAGATTTTAAAAATTTCCAGACATCAGAAGAGCTACGATCAACGAGAGAATCGTGGAAATAGCGTCTCTTGGCATCTCGACACAGACGATTGCAGCGGTTACGCAGAGTTTTAAAGTGACTGAGATTAAGTTCCGTAGGTCTTCGCCTATACCTGCTCTTCGCCTTATCCTTACGAGCAATGAGACTTTTAATTTCACCAGTCATCCACGGAGCAGGATTATGTTTAATTTTAATACGCCGAATAGGGGCATGTTTATTAAAAAGATCGATCACAGTAGCATTGAATCTGTTCACCTTTTCATCGATACTGGTGGTTTCGATAACGTTAGTCCAATCGATATCACCAGCATCGCGTTTCAAAGCCTCCAGATCCATGCTATTAAAGCTACGGAGAAAACAGAAACGAGGCTTACGTTTCGGGGGTCGGATACGATAAGACAGGTAAATGAGGTCATGATACGAGAAGGTTGCAGTGAGCTGCCCAAACTCAGCAACATTGGGAGATGAAGATACAATCATTAAGTCAAGAAGAGAAGGCGTGCAATTTGGAAAGTTATGGGTCGCAGAGAGAGGTAGAATTTCAAGATTAAAAGAGGATAAAAGCGAACGGAGTTTGTGTGAACGAGAATCATTTTTAATTAAACATGTGTTAAAATCACCCATTAGAATGACATGCTCGTATAATGGGCAAAGATTATTTAACGATGATTCTAAGGAGTCAAAATAGTCTACATGAAGGTTGGGAGAGTAAACCACAGCAAGCAATACATTAGTGTGATTTACGGTGATCTGTAGAAACAATGATTCAGCCGACCCAGAGTACTGAGATGGAGACGAACTTACAATTTTATGCGGAATATCGGCGCGTATGTAAACGGCAACACCACCACCACCCTTGCCAATCCTGTCATTTCTGACCAGATCAAAACCAGGAAGTGCGTAGTGCGAAGAAAGGAGTGAGGGCTTAAAAAAGGTCTCAGATATTAGGAGTGCATCAAGATGAGCACTGCTAAAGGATGCCAGAAGATCGGAATGGTGAGCGGGAACACTCTGAGCATTAATATGGGCAATATGCAGATTATTAGGATAGTTAGAAAAAAGAGAGGAAATATTGTCATGCAAAGTATGAAGCGAAGGCTCACTGTCCGCACTAACGAAGCTACAAGTCGAAGAAGAACAAGAGAAAAAACTGTCATTTAAGTCAGCTGGAATATTCATAAATAAATATAATTAATATATAAAAATATCTAAGTATATAAGACACAAAAAAAAAAAAAAACGACTATTACTACAAAATATACGGCTGGTTCTTTAAAACACAACCACCCTAACTCACTAGTTTGTTGGAAGAAATTTAACAAATCACTAGAACAAAAACATGTAAAAAAGTACATACGAATAAACAAAATAAAACATATTATTAAGAACATTGAAATACAAAATTATTTTCGTAACACGGAACACAACCGTAATGCTCATAATTGACACTATCACTAAATGTGAATGGAACGCTAAACATCAAGATAATGTCATAGTGACAGTAAAAATTAAGAAAAATGACATTTGGTACTGCTAAAAAATTTCGTAAACATACCGACAAGATTTTATAAACTAATAACAAAAATTACTCTGAAGGTGATACAGAAAACAAAAAATATCGAAAGTAAAAAGTACCGACTGTGTTCAAAAGTACAGAACTTGAAATTTACTCGGACAATGCGATGCGACTGATGTACAGGAAACAGCAACATTAGTTACGCCGACGCGCCTTTCTTTGGCCTTTAGGTGTAGCGACAACTTCGGTGGGGCTCACACCCTTAGGAGAAGCACTAGGATCACCTGCGACCTTGGGGAACCGCGAAACCAGTGCTCGAAGTTCACCCGGTGTTTCAAGCTTGTGACGCTTCAAATCCGGCGTGATGATCACTATTCTGCCCTCCACTGACCAGCAGTTCGTCATCCCAAAATGCTTGCGTGCGTCCATGAATGTACTGTGTCTAGTGTGCGTCAAGAATTCTGAGACTGTGATGCCAGTACCCTTCAGTGATTTCTTAGCCTCCCAGATCAAGTGACGGTGCTCCGTGGTGTAAAGTCGCACCAATATCGGTCTGGCTTTGCCTTTAGAAGAACCCAATCGGTGGCAGACATGAATACTTTGTTTACCAACCTCGGGCAAGCTCATTTGATTGGTTAAAACTTTGTGAACCACATCATCTAACTTTTCATTTTGTAGCTCAGGAACTCCGTGAAACAGTAGAACCTTTCTTCTCATCAAGGTTTCATGTCTGTCATAGCCAAGCGTAAGCATCTCTATTTGAGACTTGAACTTTGAGAGTGCTTGCCATACAAAAGTTTTAAATTCAGTGAACTCACGAGACAGTGTTGTGATGTTGTCAGATGCTGGTTCAGGTCCAGAGGATGCAATCTGTAGCTTCTTCTCGTACTCATCCATTCGTGAGTTGAATAGATGCTCCAGATCCTCCAGATTTGTAGCCATTTTGGTGTCCATAGCAATGGTTGGATAGAAGAAAAATGAGTAGTATTTAGAAAGAATGTGATGACACAGAGACTTGTAGAATAGTAGAGAGTGAGAGTTGGGTGGTTATTTTTAATAATATAAAATTAAATCATCTAAAAATTGTTTTATTTATGTAAAAATTAATTAAAACTTGGAGTAATCAAAAAAGAGTGTTAACCCTGTGCCTACCCACACAGGAAAAGGAACGATATGCCAGCTCCCACACAAAAAAGTTCAAACCCCTTTATTAATTATTATTATTAGTTATGTAATTAAGTAATAGTTTTACACTATATATACACTATAGTTTTAATCTATATAATCTACTAAATAAAACAAGAGAATTTTATTTTGATTTACACACAATTGTTTTCTCCTTCATTCTCCTAAGTATTTTAGCTTTTTTTATTCCCCATATTTTTCGAAACAATGTTACGTAACGTGTTGTAAGAAAGAACCCCTCCCGCCCCTGTAACGCATCGTAACGTAACGAGACCCCCTCCCCCCAAATTGCGTTACATAATACTTGAACGCTTCCAAAGTGGCATATGCGTGCTGCAATAAACATACAAGTCACCTTCATCTGCCTAGCCTTTTCCCAACTAAATTGGTGTCGGCTTTCTGCCTAACCGGACGTAGCTGAATACCAGTATTTTGCATGGGGCGACTGCCTATCTGGATATATAAAATGGAACATTCATAATAGTAACTGCGTCTGTGACCATTTTACGAATTTTAACGTAATTCATATTATTTTCCTATTATGATCTGCTAAAGTGGCCGTTGACCTCCCGACTTCCACAACCCAGTTAATACAGGGTAACACGGTACCCTTTGGCAAGTCTGGTTGTGACACTTTCAGGCTACTGAGTACCTGTAACGACTATACACACCAGTAATTCAGGAAAATTACTATAATATTAGGAAACATACCTGGTTAGTAAGTACACTCTTCAATTGGACGCATTCGTCTCTTCTTCTGTCTAGTTCCTTCTGCATCACGTTCATTTGTTCTGCAGGATAACAAAATAATAAACATTATAATATAAGGGTACAGGTTCAATAAAGATAAAAATTTGGTTTGGTAAAATAGATGGATAAATAAAATATTCTTTATTATGAACAGTTAGGAGCAAAAGTACTTATACACTGAGAAAAATTAAAAAGCTATTTCTTTGGAACAAACGGTTTCTACTTTGAGATAAGACCCATTTCGTAAAACTATGGCTTCCAAAATGCTTTAGTTAATACGTAAAACGTTAATCAACACAGTAGGAGAATATTACTTAAAGTTGTTTTGTATATACATTTTGGTGTTCGTGACTGTCCAGTATCCAAATATCAATTTACATAAAATTCACATAGGGTGACACAATAGGCGATAAACCCCGCCCCACTATTCCCTGTTCACTGCAACTCCTGTGCGCCAGAATCAACAGTCGACCACCAGAAATTTGCCAAAACAATGAAGCTCGACGAAGTCCCAGACAAACGACTTTAACTGTCTTGGACCCCGCAACGAAATTAATCAGTATAGAATAGCAGAGGAGTAGGAAAAACAGTACAACTCTATCCTAGCTGTACGTTTTCCTGGGTGGATATCCACTCATATGTCCAAACGACGCTACGGTCCGCGAACACAATATGGCCGCCTCCGTCCCGGCCATTTTGTGTTCGAGGACCGTTTCGGCGCGCCTCATTAAAACGACGATATCTCCGAAATTACGTTAGTTAGCTCGCTACCAGTTATATAATTAGAATCATCATTAAATTAGCTAACAGGTTATGTATGGTTTAGTATAGTTTTGCCTTGTGATGTATTAGTAATAAAGTAATAGGTAAGTAATTCAGTGTTAGGAATTTTTTACCGGTTTTGTATTTTTAATAATAAAAGTAAACCATTGCTTCAAAATGTTATTGTTTTATATCCACTAGTACATATTAAGTCACATAAATGAAACAACATAATGGTTTTCATCTCACAAGCAAAAACATTTACGTGACAGTCACGTGACGTCATTTTCTATCAAAAGATTCGCTTGTTTTTGGTCACTTGAAAGCATTTATCGAGGTTGACCTAAGACAAAATGTCGTTCTTGTTCTTTCATCGAGACTCTGTGCAAGTTTGAGCGAGATAGAATAAACTTTCATGCTCCACGTTTACAAAATGTCACGCGAAGGAAAACCGAGGACCGTAGCGTCGTTTGGACAGTTGAGGGGTGTTTATTTTTGACATTACGTGACATCTTTGACACTTGAGTGGATATGGTATGGTGGTAACACTTTCCCGGTCGCGCTCCCTCACAGGTGGTAACTCTTACCTATAACTTCCTTAGAGACCAGCATGGTGTCTCCAGCAGCTCGCAGCCTGTCCAGGTGTTCCCGAAGCTTCTTGTTCTCAATCTCCAACTCTTCTAACTTGTAGCGGTCTATGTTGGGGTTCGTAGGCGGTGAAGAATGGCGGTCTAGTGGACAAAATGTTATTAGTTATATATACAGTATGTTAGGTAACGAGGGAGATTTTTAAGGAAGGTATTCAGTATTCGATTCTCGACCCAAATAAGTATGTAAAAAAACTATAACCTGAATTTGTGACGTAATTGTCTATTTGACTACTGCTAAAATTTCATGAAAATGTTATGTTATTTCAAAGAACTAACATAAATAACACGATGTGTGAAATAAGTAAACAAAATCATCAAAAAATGGCTTCGTTTTAACTGATTTTAAATGACGTGCTAGACAAAGACAGCGCTACAGAAACGTGACGTCATATTTCATACCGCCATAGTTACGTACACGGAACAGAAGTTACGTAGTACAATGGGCAATTTCGCGCGACAAGGATAGAAAGTGCCCTCACCAAAAAATCGGTTGTCTGTAAAATCGGTTTACTGACGATAGTTGAACGTGACAACGTCCTAAGAAAATAAAACAAAACAATTGAGACGCCGTTGCTATGGAAAAGAAAATAAAACAAAACAATTGACACGCCGTTGCTATGGAACGCCTCAAAGCGAGGTAACGCGGTATGACGTCATCTTTTCCGTGCGTGCAGTCGGTCATCAATTTATAAGACGTTATCACGTCAAAACTTCTAAAGCATGTAGCCACACCATTTTTATATCGATTTTATTACTTTTTTCACACATCATTTAATTTCTGTTAGTTCTTTGAAAAACCATAAAAATTTCGTGAATTTTTAACAGTAGTCAAATAGCCAATTGTGCCATGGCACGCACGCTTTCCAGATCTCACTTCATTTTATTGTGAAATGTTTATACGGCTCTGTCTGTTATTTATCAATGTTTTTTTTTGTTCACGTTTTTATCCCTCCTGATCAGAAGGTCTAAGTAGCAAAATGTCCAACAGCGCAAAATGTCTAATGAGCAGTAAGTACTTAGCAAAATGTCCATGTAGCAAAACATCCAACTATCAGATTATCAGTATGATGTAAGCATGTATAACGGGTTTCAATATGTCCCTCGTTCAAACTAACATACTTTCGATATTAGTTTGTTAACAATAGGGTGGTTGACAAAAAATATCTAATTACTTCATCAAATAAATTTCCAAATATTGGGCACATATTTTCTGTTTTTTTTACGTAAAAAAACAATGAAGACGATACAGTGCTTTGAAAACTCGCGTGGCGTCATAATGTAAAACATTAGTATGCCATTTTTACCGGCGAGTGACGTCACAAGCCCCAACTCAAATCTTTGACGCGTTTTATCTTCGTCAATGTTTTTCGATAATCTAACAGACGGACTAAAAAGAATCATATTTTTTTTAATCAGGAAACATCCCTGCGGCAATTAAGTTAGGATTAATTAATGAATTCGTACTAAACATTTTCCTCACTCCTTCGCATCCACAGATAAAAATGATTAATATTGCAATAAATATGGATGGGATCAAGTATTTTATCAGTCAATAGTTTTAGTGGGTCATCGAACTTAACAATAACAAAACAAAACACATGAGATTTCATCATCTAGGTACCTGACCTTCACAACACAGTTAGAACTGGGTAATACGATACCCCGTGTTCGAATACAAGCAATAATATGTAAACACTTGGTACTAAAACACAAATATCTCGTGAAATAACGCTTGCAATTTTGAGATATTATGGACTACTTTATGATAATATGGGTCCCAAAATATTAGTTTCGTTACGTAACATGAAAACGAAATCAATACAGTAGGCAAAAATTGCTTCTAAACATTCTTCTTCTGATCGTGTGGGCAGTAAAGTCTAACGACCCTACACCCCCTAGTATCTGAGTTTCGAATCTAAACCGCCTTAAGGTCGTCAAACCCTGTCAGAGGCCCTCTGACAGGGTTTGACGACCGCCGTTTGGCAACCCGGGCCACAGGCTTATACGTGCCTTCCGAAGCAAACTTTTACGAAGTATACTTCCCGTGGTTGCTAAGTGTATACATACATATTAGTGCTGCTGACTGTACGAGACTGTGCCACTTATTAAAAAAAAAAAGTAGTTAAAAAACTAAAAAACCCGACTGAAAAAACTTAAAAGCAAAAAACAAGCATATTTTAAATTAAACAAAACTTGGAAGCAGGCGGGGTCCATTCTATTTTCTTTTCATGATTTAATATTCAAATGAACCCCGCCTGCTTCCAAGTTTTGTTTAATTTAAAATATGCTTGTTTTTTGCTTTTAAGTTTTTTCAGTCGGGTTTTTAGTTTTTTAACTACTTTATTTTATTTACAACTTTTTAGTTCTTTTGTGTTGGTTCTTTCGTTGGTCTAAAATTCCTCGCAGATGAGTTAACTTTTGTGTTTGTTTATACGATTTTCCACTTTGAATTTCTTTTAAACATATAAGTGTTTTATTTTTGTAATCGCCTTTTTAAACCCTTCATTTTGATACCCTACTCGATGGTAAAGGAAAAATTTTTTTTTTTGAACTCCGTGATATGGCCCCCAAAATCCACAATTTTTCTTTGTTTTTTAATTTTAATGTAGCCTATAACACTCGCGCCATCAATACGAATCTAACGACATATGTTTTATTCAAATCCCTTCATCCGTTTAGGAGTTATGAGGGAACAAAGAAACGGACATACATACATACATACATACATACATACACGTCAAACACATAACCCTCCTTTTGGGCTTCGCCGCAGTCGGGTAACTATAGTAGTCGGTACTATAATTTTTAATAAGTCGCACAGTCTCGTACAGTCAGCATTATATATTTTATTATTTCGAGCAGAGAATTGGAAGTTCGAGCATTATTGAATAAGCCCAGAATGTCCTGTCTTCACTGCTAAAACACCGACTTCAATTTAACAGTTCAAGACAAACTCACTCTTCAAGCTGTCTAGACAAGGCAAAGTTGTGTTGTCAAGGTTGTGGTAGCTGTTGGGTAAAAAGTGGAATCTTACTCATAATCCTCTCCTCGAGGTCGGTTGATCTCTTCTGCGTGCGCGACAGTTCACTCTGAAGTGCTGATATCCTGTTTCTCATGCGTAGTACCAGACCTGCATCCGCCACCTTTGAACGAACATAACAACATTAATACAAATAGAAAGCAACAGAAGTGCAAAAAAATTAAACCCACGATACGGCACCCAGAAAACCGTCATTTAACATTGTTTTTAATTAAAATGTAGCCTGTGACACTCGCGCCACGAATCTAACGACGTATATTTTATCCAAATCCGTTCATCCGTTCAGGAGTTATGGGGGAACAAATAAACGAACGTACATACCTACATTTATACAGGTCATACACATAACCCTCCTTTTGGGCTTCGCCGTAGTAGGGTAAATAGCAGTGACTAAGGTAGGCAGTAAGAGGAAACGGTGCCTCCTCTCATGTGTGGATTGTGACCACCATACACTAAAATTACCCATTTTAGTGTGGTAAAGATCTCACACTCTCCGGTCTTCGCCCCAAAGACCGGTCGCGTTTTGAAGGTTTCCCCCCGATATCAAAAAAGTGACTACCTCTAGGGCAGAGCCCTAAAACGTGGAGGAGTGAGTTGACTGCCTCGTTGGTCTAGTGGTCACAATCACGACTGCTGAGCATGAGGTCCCGGGTTCGATTCTCGGGTGGGGGCTTTCCATCTGGAATTTCTTCTTCTACTAAGATTTAACTTTCTGTTTTGATTTTGTGGTAACGATTTGGGACTCGTTATTTTGAATGCCCTGTATTTTAGCTGGCAACCCCTAGAATTTAATGTATCAAAGAGTAAAAGATCAAAATTTAAAGAGTTTTAAGAAATAATAGCCGCTTACCGGTTGTGTTGGTCCATTGTGTGAGCCTGCGGACCAGTTAACAGCCTCCAAGGCTGGTCGGGTACTCTCCACAGATCGGACTGAACCGTAGCCATAGTCCTAAGGAAAAGAAAATACATTTAATATTATTATTATTATGTTAATTTACTTGACAGTTTGATGCAGGAAACAAACGTTTATGATTTAACTATAGGTGTTGCCAGCGGCTTCGCCCGCTACAACTCACAAATTATCCCACGGGAAGGTAAAATCGGGATAAAAACTATCCTATGTGTTCAGTTGTTTTTGCGTGAAAGAGTAACAAACACACATCCATCCATACTTACAAACTTTCGCGTTTATAATATTAGTAGGATATTCACAAAATTATTTGTACTTAAGAGAATGTTGCGTTCACCTCTAATAAATTGGTACATACATAAAAACCCTAACATGTATACTTTTATTGTTGATTATAAGAAATGTATGTACTGTTGGCGTACCTAATAAATTAATATAACCTACTTAGGCATTAATATAAGTGTTATTTAGTGTTAAAGAAAACGTTAATACGTGTTATTTCGGAAAAATCCATTAGATGTTATCTGTCGTTATAAAAAAGATAACTAATTAATTTATACAGAACATGAAAGTATTTAAGATAAAGAGCCAACGTGCTTGTTATTTTAAAACCAAACTTTTTACAACTTCTTTGGCAAAAAATACCTTTATACGCAACTGCGGCAGCACCAAAAGTAAGGTAACCCTTACTTTTGGCATCATAACGAATAGTTTAGCAGTATTATGGATGTACAAAGACTGGACGAAGCCGAAAGGCTTATAAGTATTTTTTCTGGATATTATCCAATATCTGAGAACCTTCTATTTACGAAATTATTGAAGTCATCATCATCATCATTCTCCCACCCTTCATCATCATCATCATCATTTCAGCCGAAAGACGTCCACTGCCGGACATAGGCCTCCCCTAAGTGTCGCCACATTGACCGGTCCCGTGCGTCTCGCATCCAGCGGATCCCCGCAACCTCGAAGGACCAAAAATAAACTACTTACCCCACACTTCTTGTGTTAACTTACTTGTTAACTTACTTCTATATTATTACTTATTACATCCGTATTTATAGTCAAGTCAAAGTAATTACTCAAAAAAAAAAACTAAAATCAAAATATTTATTTCAAGTAGGCCAGTAACAGGCACTTTTGAATAGTCGAATTAAACTAACTGCGGCACTCAGAGATATCCAACGATTACTCAAGCCGCCACCCAGCAAAGGCCTGACATACTTTTGTATGACAAAACTGCCAAAAACCTTTACCAAGCGACGGCCCAAGCAACCACTGAAGCTCTCCGAGTGCGGCAGTAAACTACTAAACTAATGAAGCTAAATAAACTAAGCTACACTACTTGGACTTAAGTAATTACTTATGCAAATATTTTTATGCAATGGACAAGAATTTAAACGAAGTTAGAACCGTCAATGAAAGCAAAACTAAGAATTCTAACGTTTGATAGTTCTAACATTAAGGAATTACTAAACTACAGAGAAAAAATCGTATCTTAAACAATGACATTTACTCAAGTAATAGTAATGACTTGTTTATAAATACGGGTGTAAGCATCTCCTTTCTAGCCATATCATCCTTAACACAGTCCACCCATCGTTTCTTTGATCTGCCTCTACTCTTGGATTATCGGATAAATAAGATAATTGGGTATTTGAAAATATCAAAAACTTGCGGACGTCCCGCGGTTTCACCCGCGTAGATTCCGTTCCCGTGGGAATACAGGGATAAAAAGTAGCCTATGACACTCAGCAATAATGTGGCTTTCTATTGGTGAAAGAATTTTTAAAATCGGTTCAGTAGATCCCGAGATTACCCCTTACAATTTAACAAATATACAAACACACAAACTTTACTTCTTTATAATATTAGTATAGAAGTATAGATATTATTATAGATGAATGAAAAATTTATGTTATTTTAAAGAACTAAAAGAAATAATACGATGTGTAAAAAAAGTTATAAAATCGATCAAAAAATGAAGTAGCTACACGCTTTAGAAGTTTTTAGTGGGGCATTTTCTATCCTTGTCGCGTGAAACGGCCATTAGTACTGCGTAACTATGGCGGTATGTTATTATGACGTCACATTAGATGTAGCACCGTCTCTGTCTAGCACTTGCTTTAAAATCGGTTAAAACTAAGGCATTTTTTAAGATATCACACTATTTTTTTTACTTTTGTCTATCTTTTTATTTACTGTTTCCGAATCACAAGTAAAAAAAAAATTTCAAATATCCAATTATGTATTATGATTGCAATGACTTACATCTTCAACTGTTGTTTCTTGTTGTGAGTTGTTGCTGGCGTCTGACAGCGATCTCCTGTGCTCCTTCGGTGCTGGTTTACTGTAAACAAAAGCAATATGTGAAGACTATAGAAAAATGAAAAAAAAAAATCGTAAGTATATCTCTTGGTCTCATTATATTTTTTATTAAAGGTGACAAAAAAAGCCAAAAGTGAAACAAATAAAGTCCATCCAAAAAAGTCAAAATTCCGAACGCAAAGTTATTTTTCAAAAGTAAAAGTTGCTTTTTGTCTTTGCAAAAGGTTTAATGGATTTGACTTCCGCTAGATCACCTGCTTGCGTCTCTAACTCGATTCAACACCATCGCTACATTGCCATTTAAAAAAGAACCTGTGAGTAAGCTCTCGCAAAAATCCTCGTTACTTTTGTTGGTGATAGTAGGTCACATATTTCACAAAAATAACTGACCGAATAAGAAACACCACACTGCGCTCCAGAACGCAAATTGCCGACGTAACCTAAAAAGCTGCGAGACTGAAATGGGACTGGGAAGGCCATATCAGCCGGATACCGGTGCAGCTGTGGGCCCGAATATCGCAAGACTGGAGCCCTAACACAGCTAGACGGGGTCGCGGCAGACCGAGGAGAGATGGCGGGACGCCTTGGATGGCTTTCTCACCAACTGGCGAGAAGAAGCACACCATCGTAAGAAGTCGAAGGAATGGGAGGAGGCCTTCGCTCAGGAGTGGAACAGTACAGGCTACCAAAAAAAAAGTAGGTCACATTTCCAGGAGGCGTCAGGACACATGGGCTAGAATCGTCACACACTGGGTGCCTGAAGACGGTCGTCGTCACCTAGGCAGACCCAAGAAACGTTGCTGTGACGATTTGGACTCGTTCGTGACTGATTGGCCAGAGAAGGCACTACACCGGGAGAGTTGGAAAGCAATGGGAGCGGCCTTTGCCCAGAAGTGGGACACAATAGGCTGATTATGAAAAAACAAAACTGGCCAAGTGCAAGTCGGACTTGCACATGAAGGGTTCCGTACTATGACTTCTTATAGGTTTTCCTGTAATCTATACGTGTTGAACTAATTTTTGTTTTTTTTTTCAGAATTTTAGGCTCAGTAGTTTCAGAGATAAGGGGGGGGGGGGGGGGAATGGTCGGACAGACAGACGGACACATAAGGGGCTGCTGGCTTTTCTCGGGGAGCTAGGGTGGATCGAGTGATATTCCCACCTGCACGCAAAATACGCGCATCGAACGTGAAGTTGCGGACACCAGCCCGTCGTACTTATACTTATATAAGTATACGTAGGAAGAGGTACTGTTATACCAGACAGACACATGAGTGATCCTATAAGGGTTCCGTTTTTTCCTTTTGAGGTACGGAACCCTAAAAAGTAGGTAAACTCACCTCTGCAAAGAGTCGATCCTCTCCTGCAACTCATACTGAGCTGATAATAACTTCTGTCGACTCTGCCTTTCTGCTTCTAGCTCAGCGTTCAACGCTTTCTTCTCTTGTTCGTGTTGTTTGTCGCGTTCTAAGGAAAAAATATTAGGTAAGGTTTTACGAAAGCTAATGACAGCTGGAAGCCGCGAGAAAAGAAAGGAGACACCTTTGCCCAGCAGTTGGACATCATAGGCGCACTTTTTTTGGGGTTAAAAATCACGTTTTAGGGTAAAACTCAATCTAGTAAACTCAAGAGATTGTGCTATAAGATGCTTTTAACAGTATGTAGGTCGTGGAGGTATTTAAAGTAAAGGTATAAAATGTAAATAAAAAACTTGTGGAACAGTGTAGCTTGGAGATTCGATATCTCCGTAACCGGAAGGTTCCCAGGTATGGTTAAGAACAAAACCTTTCGGCTTTGTTAAGGGTACTGTATCTAAACAAAATTCGACCAATATTAGTAGCTTTTGCCCACGGCTTCGCCCGCGTGGATGTCGGTTTAACTACAAAAATGACGATTTTCCATACAAACTTTCATCCCCTATTTAACTGCCTTAGGGGTTGAATTTCCAAAAACCCCTTCTTAGTGCTCCCCTACATTATAATAGGAAGCCGTGTGCAAAATTTCACATTCCTAGCCCCAGTAGTTTCGGCTGTACGTTGATATGTCAGTCAGTCAGTTCTCCTTTTATATATCTATCTATATAAATAAAGAGAGAAGTCCTGACTGACTGACTGACTGACTGATTGACTGACTCATCAACGCTCAGCCCAAACCCTTGGACCTAGAAAGCTGAAATTTTGCACAGAGGTTCCCTTCATAATGTAGACAAGGAATAAGGAAGGATTTTTCGAAATTCAACCCCTAAGAAAGTTAAATAGGGGATGAAAGTTTGTATGGAAAATTGTCATTTTCACGCGGGCGAAGCCGCTGGCAAAAGCTAGTTAGTAATAATACCTTTCCATAACTGCGCACGACTTTTGAACTCCTCTGACCACTCCACCAAAGCACTTTCATATCCATTATCAGATTCATATTCTTTCTTTGGGACATCACGAATTACTTCTGACACCAACATTTTTGCTTCTTATTGTTTATAGCATTTCAAACACAAGTTCTATTTGTTTATTTTTATTGGTTGGTCACTTGAGGTCGTTTGACGGTTACTTTTGGTGTGTAGGTGACAAAGTATACGACATTCTTTTGACACATAATATATAAATTACAACGAAATATTTCGGAATTCTGAGTTTTTTGGAAATTGAACCGATTGACTTTCGAAATTAAAGTTACTTTGGACTTTTTCTTGTTTTTTTGGCTGCCGTTTTATAAGGCCCAATTTAGCGCAAGTAGAGCCTTTTGTAAACTTCCATATGCTAAGCTATGATACGAATTAACGTAAACAACACCATAGCAACTACATTATCATAAAATTATCGACACAACTCTTCAAAAAAACTTAACATCACGCCTGTAATCCTGGAAGGATTAAGACAGATGTGCACCTAATTAGTAAACCCACATTTCGCCCGTCCCATTTCAGTCCCATGTAACAGAGGATGAGCCTATTGCCATCAACCGCGCACAAATACAATCTTCAAAAAACTTCACCGAATATACCAGTATGCGTATCATTCGTCACATTACTAATCACTTTATTGCTTTAAAAAACTACACTTATTATCACTCCTAAATCATCATCTGGTCATCATTCTTCCGAGGTCAGTTACCAGTCTAACCGGACACAGCTGGATACCAGTATTTTACATGGAGCGACTGCCTATCTGACCTCCACAACCCAGTTAATACTGGGTAATACGATACCCCGTTGGTCACGTATATTTTCCGCGTATATTTTAACACAAAAACGAAATATTTGCCAACACGGCTGTTTCCAAATCGCTGGATCATGGAAGTAATTAATACTTTCGTTATCACTAATTTGTTATCAGCTTATCTAACCGAATGTTTGGCGTTATCAATACATTTATCAAATTTGTTACAGGATCGTAAATAAAAATGGTTTTGGAGGTTTTTGTGTCCTTTATGAGATCCTTTTGAAAATAAGAAATATTTGTTTGTTGTTTTACAAAATAAATGAATTTGAATTTGCCCGCATGACTTTGTTTTTTTTTACAAAAATCTATTTTCTGTTTTAATAAATTAATTCGTGTTAAGCCGTTGGTCCCGGCTGCCATATAAATATCTTTGGCAGTCGTTACAGTGGTCAGTGGCCAGAAAGTCTGACAACCAGTCTTACCAAAGGGAGAAAGAAAGAGAGAAAGAAAAGAAGGAAAAAATATCCAAAAATTTGAAATTCCAAATTATTAACCAGAACTGTGGTAGGACAGCAGCGGTGGCCCAGTGGTGGCGGCCCCGACTTACGAACAGTAGGTCGTGGGTTCGAACCTAGGCAGGCACATTACTTTGTGTAATTTATTTCATCTCCGCTGCTCTCAAAACAGTGAAGGAAAACATCGTGAGGAAACCGGCATGTCTTAGAACCAAAAATTAATAATAATAATATTCCACAACTATCACACAACGCCATCTAGTCCCAAGCTAAGCAGAGCTTGTGTTATGGGTACTAGACAACTGATAAACATACTTATATATTTCTGAATACATACATATTATAGATAAATTACACCCAGACACAGAACAAATGATCGTGCTCATCACACAAACATTTGTCCTGGGTGGGAATCGAACCCACGACCTCCGGCATAGCAGTTAGGGTCACTAACCACTAGACCAACAGGCCAGTCAAATTCGAAGACATATGTGACATCTACCAATCCGCACTGGGCCCGCGTGGTAGATTATAGCCCATTCCCTCTCAAAGAGAGGAGGCCTGAGTCCCAGCAGTGAGAACATTAATAGGCTGATGATGATGACTGTGGTTGTGGTACTGGGTTGTGGAGGATAGACAGGCAGTCGCTCCATGTGAAATACTGGTATTCAGCTGCATCCGGATAGACTGGGAGCGGACCCCAATATGGTTGGAAAAAGGCTAGGCAGATGACGAGTAATAATACAGGGTTAAAATAAATATAGTAGTGATTGATACTTTGCAATGTCAAAATATCACAGGCAAATACCATAAAATGTTCTGACTCAGACTTAAAGTCACCCAAATAAAATTACTTTCATTATTTTTTTCGTCGAATAGATAAATCTCTTCTTGACGTCTGTGGCGCTTCACCATGTAGTCAATTCGACCTTGGTTATGTTTAGGAAAGTACAGCTAAATCGTGTCCCACAAAAACAAGAAAGTTAATCGCTTTTCATTGTTTATGTTCTTACTATCTTTTAATTAATCAATTCTTGAGCCACTTTGTCGGACAAGAGCGCGTCATTCATATTTATTATCATAAAAGTTGACAAGATAAAGTTTTGGCTACATGTATTATAAAATGATTAATTGGTTCAAGGTAATAATATTACATTGTTATTGGAAATGGGCTGCTTTTTGTTGAATGCGTGTATTATAAGTAAACTAAAAATAAGAGATTAGAAGTAACTAGAAAGGTAACCATTTTGTATGCTCCTTTCGAATCTTGCCGCAGGAAAAAATGGTCTGCGTTATTTTCAATTTTTCACCCCTAAAAACGCGTTTCCCAGCAATATCTTTACGTGCAGAGTTACTAAGTTTGATGTAGAAAATGCTTGATAAACGGCTTTATGGAGCATCAACAGGTGCTTGACACCAAACAACAGTTAATTTAGTTATCTGATAGAAATTATTGAAAGCATCTGCTCAGATATTAATGAAGTAATGAATGTTCAGATATTAATGGTAACTTGTAGTGTATGGAACTTATTGACATTTTAAATTGGTCAGAAGTATTTGGTCACCTTGTCTGCTACAATATATCTGACGGCGACTGTATGTATTCACCTTGCATATACCCGTATGTATAAAAACAGGTTGTAAAGACTCACCTTCAATCGCCAAATCATAATGCTCCTTCATACTCTTCAACTCATTAGCTAGCTTCTCACTCTCTCCCTCCCACGAAACTCTATTCTTCTCATACTCTTCTTTCAGCGTCTTCTTCTCTACTACCAGTTGTTTATTGCTATCCTTCTCTTTCACCAGCTCTTCTTGGAGAGAGGCTATTAGGTCGTTCTTGCTGAATATGTCCACTTTGAGAGTTTTTGCTTCTATTTCTACGAGCTTAAGGAGTTCTAGTTTTGCCCTGTGGAAGATATGTCCTCGTTAATGAAACTTATAGTTATGGATTTAAGATCTTAATGCTTATTGGACACGGCTCATTCACCAGAAAAGCGCAGAGACAATGAAGCTCGTTCTTCGAGCTAAATTTGTCACTGCGTTTTTCTCAGAGAAACAATTTAACTGTCTTGGAATCCACAGTGAAATTAATCAGAAACGTAGCGAAAAAAAAAAAAATCTACATCCCTCTACATAACCAGGACACGGCACAAAATAAAGGCTAATAGACAAACAGACACGTAAACAAAAGGGATAAACCCAGTTGCCACGTAATTAATCGTTTCATAACTGAGAATAGGGGATCGGACAAAAAAAAACTAATTAGTCCGTCAGATAGATTTACAATAAATATTGGACACATATTTTTTCTTTTTTCACGTAAACAAAAAATGAAGACGATACAGTGCTTCGAAAACTCGTGTGACGTCATATGATAGTACATTTTGTACCTTCAAGGCTACAAGTGACGTTTCAAGCCCCACTCCATGATCTTTGACACTTTTATCTTCGTCAATTTTTATTAATTTGACAAAACAAAAAACACGTATCCAATATTTTTTAATAATCTAACTGACGGACTAAATAGAATCATATTTTTTTGAGTCAGTCCGATCCCCTATTGTGCATGAATATAATAAAATGTTTATTGTCAATTCAGTTTTAGGTAATAGGGATCAATTTACCCCTATTCGTAGCTTCCAATGTAACCGCTTGCAACTGAATACCAGTATTTTACATGTAGTAACTGCCTATAGTGCCTATCAATTTGGGGGGGGGGAATCATTAAATAACCCCTCCCACTCAAAAGGGAGTGTCAGACTTCTACTGACTAAAAACCACACATGTTCCTTCTTAGCCCTTGTGCTGAGGCCGCTGTTTCTCTTTCGGACAACCCGCAGCCTCGACGGGGGTCTAACCTACCTTATTTCGTGGGACCCGAGGCTACATAATAATAGCTGAACAGGTCGATCTCCAAGGACCGCTTATCGAGGTCGGTTCGTGGATGGGGTGACCATTCGTTACATACCTAAGCCCTTCCTTGCTTCGGAAACCACAAAAAGCTGTGGGTCCCGGCTACCAGTATGTTTGACAGTTGTTACAGGTGGTCAGAGGCTCGAAAGTCTGACCACCAGTCTTACCAAGGGGTATCTGGGCTTCTCAGGGCAGTCGCCTCATGTGAAATACCGGGACTTTTCCCACTTTATTGGGGATGGCTTCCAGTCTAACCAATCAGTCAGACTGGAAGCCCAGTCTGACTGATTGGTTGGACTACCAGTATTTTCTATGAAGCGACTACCTATCTGACCTCCATTATTCAGTTAGTACTGGGTAATGCTCCTTGGTAAGACTGGTGGTCAGACTGGTGGTCAAACTGGTGGTCAGACTGGTGATGTAACTTACTTCAAATCAGCGATCTGCACCAAGAGCGGCTCGATGGTTTTATTTTTCTCCATAGCGTCTCCCAGCCGCTGTTGCAAGCTGATGATCTTGTTCTCCAGACCCTTGTTCAGAGTCTTCACGTGGTCCAGGCTGCGAGCTTCGATGCGGAGGCGCTTGTATTGACGGCGGGCGAGGAAGCGGCGGATCTGTGGAGGATTGTGGAATAAATAGGCGGGAAATATAGTAAACTAGCTGTTGCCAGCGGCTTCGCCCGCCACAACCCGAAAATTATCCCACGGGAAGTTAAAATCGTGATAAAAACTATCCTATGTGTTAATCCAGGTTATAAACTATCTGTGAACCAAATTTTATCCAAATCCGTTCAGCAGTTTTTGCGTGAAAGAGTAACAAATAAACATCCATCCATCCACACATACATACTTACAAACTTTCGCGTTTATAATATTAGAAGGAAGAAGGATGTAGAGGCTAGGAAGCTGGCTAAATGATCCTGATGCCTATAAAGTACACTCCATCAATTCATCCCATCAGTCTGCGGATCCTGACGAAAGGCTAGCTAACCAAATTATGTGCCGGCAAACTTAACTTTACCAACCCAAGCGACTTTAAACACACCAACTTAAAGACGTATTTCAATTGTCTACAAAATGTCGTAAGTTTGTTGTAAGACCATAAGGAGCGTGAGAGACCACGTGATGAGCGCTAATCTTGTACTTCCCTTCTTCCAACTACGGCTAAGTTCAAAAGGAGGTTATGGTTTTAGCTATACAACGTGTTTTTAGGGTTCCGTAGTCAACTAGGAACCCTTACCGCCTTATTACAAAACGTAGTTAAACCTGGTTAACTTAGACTTGGTTTATCTCGCATGACGTCTCACTTCAATAATATTCAAAAGAAAGTGACAGCATGCGAGATAAACCAGGTCTAAGTTAAACCAGGTTTAACTACCTTTTGTAATAAGGCGGTTATAGTTTCGCCATGTCTGTCTGTCCGTCCGTCTGTCCGTCCTCGCTTAATCTCTGTGACTGTTAGCACTAGAAAGCTGAAATTTGGTAGTTGGTACCAATATGTGTATCAATCACGCCGACAAAGTGGTAAAATAAAAATTGGAAAAAAAATGTTTTATTAGGGTAGCCCCCCCCCCCTATTATGTAAAGTGGGAAGTGATTTTTTTTTTAAATTCAACCCTAACGTGTGATATATTGTTGGAAAGGTATTTAAAAATGAATAGGGGTTTACTAAAATCATTTTTTGATAATGTCAATAATTTCGGAAATAATCGCTCCAAAAGTAAAAAACAATGTGTGTGTAACTTTTGAACCATAAGTTTAGAAAATATGAAAAAAATCTGAAAAGTAGAATTTTATATGGGCTTTCTAAGAAAATCATTTTGAAAGTGAAAAAAATAAAATAAAAATATTATATAATAAAAATAAAACATAATGGATACCCACCTTTAAACTCATAAGTGGGAACCTTCGATCAAGATTAGATTAGATTCCCGATAAGCGCTTCAAAAACGGCCCGAAATATAAGACCACAAACGTATTTGTGGTCTTATTTCAAATTAGTATGGTCCAATCATAGCCAACATTAAGACGTCAAAATACCGCAGTATGCGTTCAAAAACTGCGTAAATAACCACCGTAACACCAAGGTTTTGGAAGGAATATCTTTTTTTCGGTAATTTAATATCATTATGTGCTTTTTCATAATATTTAAACATAATTAAACTGTAAATATAATTAAATCAGCGAATATTATAATTGTTTGGCCAATGTTTGCTACAACGCACCAACTATTGTATCATGTTCTTGAACAGGGAACGCTAGTTCCGCAATAGAATAAGCACGACATTGTACACAAAATGCTTTTAACCGTATTGCTTAGACCATAAGTTTCATTTTAGAATGAATATTTTTGTACTGATGACTTTTTACTTTGGAGCGACATTTAAAATGTTTTGCTTCTTATCTTTCTCCGATGAAAGGGCTTAAATAAATATACTTTACAATGATAATTAAACGTTATGTTTAAGTGTTAAGGTTCATAATCATCTGAAGTTGTTAATAATATTGTACTTTTTTCTAAGATGTTATTTAAATGTTTACGTGTGTGCAAACGTGGCCACTTGAGCGACTTAGTTTTGTTCCTGATGCTTAATCTAGTACTATTAGTGATCGAAGACAGAATCATATTTTTTTGAGTCAGTCCGATCCCCTATTATGACGACTTCCGGAATACATCATCATCATCGAGTGGGATCAAATTATCTTGGCAGGTCTGAACATAGGCTCTGCGAACTTTTACGCATGTAAACTTGTGAAGAAAACTTTTATTGCCAGATAAACCAATACTTAAACGATCAGAAAAACAGTAAGAAATACAAATAAAATATAAATATCATAACACTTTTATACATTAGTTGTAACAAAATGACCTGCACGAAGTTCGGACCTGCCAAGATAATTTGATTGCACTGTACTGTCCTTATCCCATGTCATTTGGGGTCGGCGAAACACGTTTTTTCCTTCCATTCTGCCCTTTTAGTCATCACGTTAACATTTATTCCTTTTTCCTTCATCCATAACACTCCTCACACTCCATCCATCTTTTCTTTGGTCTTCCTCTCCGGAATACATAATCTACATATTTTAATCAGTTAATTGAACGTGATCGAATCAGAAACGAGGACATCCGCTTGAGAACCAAGGTTACCGACGTAGCCCGAAGAATCGCCAGACTAAGTGGCAATGGGCAGGGCACATTGCTCGCAGAACGGATGGCCGATGGAGCCGAAAAGTTCTGGAATGGCGACCGCGAACCGGAAGACGTTGCGTTGCGAGGCCTCCCACTAGGTGGACCTCAGACCTGGTCAAGGTTGCAGGAACCCGCTGGGTGAGAGACGCACGGGACCAAGAGATGTGGCGATGCCTGGGGGAGGCCTGTGTCCAGCAGTGGACGTCTGCCGGCTGAGATGATGATGATGATGAATCAGTTAATTTAAAATAATAAGATTTCTACTTACCGAGGCCTGCGCTATCACAATCTGTCGCCTCAGCCTCTTTGCGCGTTTCCGCGCGAGGTAGCCACGCACGTAACGTTGTATGGTGACCACCTGAGGAAAAACTAAATATTTTTAGGTGACGACACCAGGTTTATTTTGTGGTGTTCTTTATGGAAGTCTGACCGTTGAACGTGGGCCATGGTAGAAACCAATTATCATACCAACTAAAGCATCTTTAGGTTCATTCTTTACTCACTTGGGAATTAGGCCCCTTAGTAATACTAGTAAAAAAAGTCACACATTAAACCATTTATATGTCCCACGGAAAAATAAACGTTATTGACACTTAAGTCCCCTCCCCATGATCGTGACTTTTTTCTGCCCCCCCCCCCCCCCCCCCTTTACAAAAATCACATAAATAAAAGATGACAAATGAAAGAAGGCAGTGGTTTTAATAACCAGTCTTACCAATGGAACACTGCACCAGTAACTGGGCGAAGAAGGTCAGATAGACAGTCGCTCCATTTAAGATACTGGTATTCAGCTGCATCCGGATAGACTGGACAGATCCTGACTTATTCTGGAGGTCAGATGGGCAGCAAAATCTTGGTACACTGCTGCATCCTGCTATATTGTATTGGGCAGATGATGTAGACTCACCGCTTTAACCTTCCTCCGATCCCTATACAGGTTCCTGGCCATGTAGCCCCTAGCGTGTGCCTGTAGAGCTATGGCTAGGCGCCTTATCCTCTGGTACTTGAGTCTGGCTAGCCAGCCGCGGACGTTGCGCTGTATTTTGATGGCCGCGCGCTTGCGACGGATCTCTTGGGCTCGTCTGTTGAGAGAAAAGGGGTTTTATATATAAATAGTTGTGATTGTCCCTCGGAAACGTATTACAGGGATAAAAAGTATCCTATTAGTCCAGGTTGTAAAATATCTGTGTGCCAAATTTTATCCAATAGTTTTTGTGTGAAAGAGTAACAAACATCCATACATTCAGACATCCTCATAAAGTTTGCATTTATAATATTAGTAGGATAGTTTGAGGATAAAATAAAGAAAAAATTTTGAGGATAACTTTTTCTTAGCATATCAATGGCAATTTAAACTGTGTCGGCCCAGAATTTTGATAGTAGTTTGGCGCTTTTGGTAGCGTCCATCAGTTCCTGTAGTAAATAACCAATAGGACCCGTAGAACACGATTTATGTGCCCTATTGTTTGTGGAACAGCACCACATTTACACTCCAGGGCAGAGTAATTTATGAATCTCCACCTCAGTAGGATTTTCTTGCTGCGACCAAGCTGAGTCCGGAATCTATTTAAAGACTTTCAGGTCGAAATTATATAACTTTGCTAGCTTAAATATATTTTTTTCTGCATAGTATTGTCTCCTGTGAGTAAAGTACCTACGCGATACTTCTGTCGTATGACCTGTCATGTGTATATCCTTTGCTAGAGAACCTAAATAAACAAAACAATAATATATTTCTACTAGCTGATGACCGAGACTTCGTTCCCGTGGTTGACGCGACTAAAAAATGTTTGGGGTGGACAACCCTTATCACTTAGGGGTATGAAAAATAGGTAGTAGCCGATTCTCAAACCTACTGAATATGCATTTAAAATTTCATAAAAAATTGGCCAAGCCGTTTCAGAGGAGTATGGTAACTAACATTGTGACACGATAATTTATATAGAGAAGATAATCTTTCTCTGTCTCTTACCTCCTAGCCAGAAATCCTCTAGCCCTGGCCTGCAGCGCCCTCAAGGCCGACATGATCCTCAAATACTTGCGCCTCGCAATAAACCGTCGCACACAACTCTGTACGCGCACGCAGTACTCGCGCTGTATGTCTGCGCGGACCTTCTCTAGGTATGCCACCTGGGAACGGAGAAAAGATTAAGAAGTTGAAAATTATGATTTTAATTCGTGGTTTATAGTGGCGGAATATTGTTTCATACCTATTGACAACTGAAAGAGGCTAATGTCATGAACTCATGATAGAACTTGACTTTTTTGAATTGACATAAGGTTTTAATGACAATAAGGGGATCGGACTGGGTCAAAATAATATGATTCTGTTTAGTCCGTAAGTTAGATTATCGAAAAATATTGAATACGTGTTTTTTGTTTTATCAAACCAATAAAAAATGACGAAGATAAAACATGTCAAAGATCTTGGAGTGGGGCTTGAAACGTCACTTGTGTCGTCAAAATGTACTATCATATGACGTCACACGAGTTTTCGAAGCACTGTATCGTCTTCATTTTAAGTTTACGTGAAAAATGAAAAAATACGTGTCCAATAATTTTTGGAAATCTATCTGACGGACTAATTAGTTTTTTTTTGTCCGATCCCTATTGTATGGAAGAAGAAGACATTTAATTGACAAATTAATTAGGATAAAGGCTAGAGAATAGGGGATCGGACAAAAAAAAACTAATTAGTCCGTCAGATAGATTTCCAAAAATTATTGGACACGTATTTTTTCATTTTTCACGTAAACTTAAAATGAAGACGATACAGTGCTTCGAAAACTCGTGTGACGTCATATGATAGTACATTTTGACGACACAAGTGACGTTTCAAGCCCCACTCCAAGATCTTTGACATGTTTTATCTTCGTCATTTTTTATTGGTTTGATAAAACAAAAAACACGTATTCAATATTTTTCGATAATCTAACTTACGGACTAAACAGAATCATATTATTTTGACCCAGTCCGATCCCCTTATTGTCATTAAAACCTTATGTCAATTCAAAAAAGTCAAGTTCTATCATGAGTTCATGACATTAGCCTCTTTCAGTTGTCAATAGGTATGAAACAATATTCCGCCACTATAAACCACGAATGCTTTAGAAGTTTTTGATGGGGGCACTTTCTATCCTTGTCGCGCGAAACGGTCATTTGTACTACGTAACTATGGCGGTATGAAATGTGACGTCACATTTCAGTGGCGATGTCTTCGTCTAGCACGTCATTTAAATCAGTTAAAACTAATCCATTTTCTGATGGCAATGACTCCATGTACAATACATAGGAAAAATAGCAGGCACATGATGAGCTAACTAGGAGATTACTTGTCCAGCTCTGAAGAATATCTTGGTAGCTCCGAATTGGTACTTGTCGGGGTCCTTGACGTGTCGCGCGAGGATGCGGCCGCACGTTGCCTTTATGTTGCCGCGGTCTATCTCTTTGTACAGACATAGGAGACGATACCTGGTGGAAAAGTTGGTGTATTAGCCGATAGATGATCTTTCTGAAATACTATAACCACCTTATTAATAAAAATAGTTAAACCTGGTTTAACTTACGCTTGGTTTATCTCGCATGCCGTCACTTTCTTTTGAATATTTTTGAAGTGAGACGGCATGCGAGATAAACCAAGCGTAAGTTAAACCAGGTTTAACTATTTTTATTAATAAGGCGGTAAGTGTTATGGTTTGAAGCAGGGATGTTGCGGATGCCGATTTTTTGACATCCGCGGATGCTGATGCGGATGCGGAGTTTTGAAGGCTCACATCCGCGGATGCGGATGCGGATGCGAATGTTTAAGATATTATATAAATGAAGTAAAAAAAAAATGAAGTAAAATAAAAATGAAGTACCTAGGTATATGAATGAAGAATTATTAAAACATTCTTAAGATTAGGTACTTTGTATCGATGGTGACATTGTTAATTAACTAGACGCTGAAAAATAAAGAATTTTGTTAAAATAATAATAAACTTTACCTACAATAAAACGTATTACCGGTTTAACATAATGGAATTGACCTGACGATTGAAATAAGCTGAGCTAGGACTAAAGTAGTCTTAGATTAGTGTAACTAATATAAAGTTTTCCCATAAACAATTATTTACACACAATGATCACAATCACAACTCACGACAACACTCGAAATATCAATCTATACGATAAGTAATCAACAGCGCCAACAAACACGTAATGATTTATTTATAACCGGAAACAAAACATGCACCACAACAAACGCGTCGGATCTTGTCACCAATTTCTTCGCTCCCATTGGTCATTGTCATTCGTTACAAGGGAAACGGCACGCGCCATTCGCCGGCCGGCCTCGCCCAATTTCTTTCTTGCCGCAACTTGTATGACATTCGCATCCGCATGAATATCCGCATTGATTATTGCGGATGCAGATGCGGATACGGATGTTCAAATCTATGCGGAAGCTCCGCATTTGCGGATGCGGATTCGAATATTCGCAACATCCCTGGTTTGAAGTAGTATAATGGGTAAAAATACTCTTAGAAAAGTCGACAGGTACTTGTTCCGCCCGTCATTGGAATCAGTTATTTAGTTTACACCTTACCTGAGAACTCTTTAGGTACGAAGATTTTGGGAGTCAAAGTTACGAAGGTTTTGCGAGTCAAAGTTACGAAGGTTTTGGGAGTCAAAGTTCCGGAGGTTTTGTGAGTCAAAGTTACGGTTTGGGAGCCAACTTACGGAAATTTCGAAAGTCAAAGTTACGGAGATTTCGGAAGTTACGGAGATTTTGGTAGTCAAAGTTACGGAGATTTTGGGAGTCAAAGTTATGGAGATTTTGGGAGTCAAAGTTACGGAGATTTTGGGAGTCAAAGTTACGGAGATTTTGGGAGTCAAAGTTATGGAGATTTTGGGAGTCAAAGTTATGGAGATTTTGGGAGTCAAGTTACGGACATTTTGGGAGTCAAAGTTACGGAGATTTTGGGAGTCAAAGTTACGGACATTTTGGGAGTCAAAGTTACAGAGATTTTGGGAGTCAGTTATGGAGATTTTGGGAGTCAAAGTTATGGAGATTTTGGGAGTCAAAGTTACGGTGATTTTGGGAGTCAAAGTTAAGGAGATTTTGGGAGTAAAAGTTACGGAGATTTTGAAAGTCAAAGTTACGGATATTTTGGGAGTTAAAGTAGACAGTATTTTTTTAATACAAGTTTTTAATGTTATAACTTTACTTTATACCGTAAAACGTGATTATCTATCTTTCATATAAAATTATAACCAACAAAAGAACTTCTCTTACCTAAAGAAGAAATCTTGATAAAGCCATCTAGATGGGAATCCAGCGGCTGATATCCTGATGGTCTCCAATACACCACATGCCCTGTAACAGATAAAGGGATAAGTATACTCAAACGAAAAACAAAGTGCAGTTGTGACATCTACAACCCGCACTGGGCCCGCGTGGTCGCCCAGTCCCTCTCATAGAAAGGAAGCCAATGTCTCAGCAGTGGGAACATTATAAGCACAATAACATTGTTATTTGCAGTTATTGTCTTAAATTATGTCAATGTTGCATCTTCAGAAATAAGTGCAGTGTCTAGGGATTTAGAATTTAGTGTATTTTTTGCGCAAAACCAAAGGTACAATAGGGATGTTAACAAAAAAAATCTAATCAGTCCGTCAGATAGATTTACAAAAAATACTGGACACATATTTTTTCTTTTTTCACGTAAACAAACAATGAAGACGATACAGTGCTTTGAAAACTCGTGTGACGTCATATTCTAAGACATTAGTATGACATTTCTTAGCGAGCAGTGACGTCACAACCTCCCACTCAAATCTTTGACGCGTTTTATCTTCGTCAATTTTTATTGATTTGATAAAACAAAAAATACGTATCCAATATTTTTCGATAATCTAACAGACGGACTAATTAAAATCATATATTTTTTAGTCAGTAAACATCCCTATTGTTGTAACTGCGCCAAGTAAATAGGTACTAGGTCAATTAGTGGTATTTGCTCATCGGTTTATAGTAATAAAGTTATACTACTTTTATACCTTTGACAAATGGTCTATTTTGTTACTCGGAACATTCGCCAAATGGAGTGACAATTTGTAGTGTAATTAACGTAGGCATTGGGTTATCTATACTTCTATACTAATATTATAAAGAGGTAAAGTTTGTGTATTTGTTAAATTGTAAGGGGTAATCTCGGGATCTACTGAACCGATTTTAAAAATTCTTTCACCAATAGAAAGCCACATTATTGCTGAGTGTCATAGGTACTTTTTATCCCGGTATTCCCACGGGAACGGGATCTACGCGGGTGAAACCGCGGCACGTCCGCTAGTTTTTGTTATAAAGTCATACTGTCACTTTTACCATAGTGTAATTTCTGTTATTACTGACATATTTTTTGTATTACTATCCTTTTTGTGATATTCTTCACTTGTCATATGGTCACTTTGACACAACGTATCAAAGGCTGTAATCATTGTAGTCATATGTCACCTTATTGCTGTCAAATTTTAGCTGTCACATTTTGGATGTTACATCACCTGAGCTGATTGACGGCTCTAGCGCTATCAAACATGAATGGCTCCTTAGTATCATTAGGTTTGATACAGCGCACGTAGTGAGGTGTTGTGGCTGACAGTGTGGACATCAAGTCCGACAGTGACTGACGGAATTGGGAGCCCACTGATTTTTAATATTTTGGCGTTTTTACTTTTTTGTTACAAAGTATTTTGTTGTCACATTTACCTGAGTTGATTAACTGCTCTAGCGCTATCAAACATGAACGGCTCTTTAGTATCATTAGGTTTGTTACAGCGCACGTAGTGAGGTGTCGTGGCTGACAGTGTGGACATTAAGGCTGACAGTGATTGACGGAATTGGGAGCCCACTGATTTTTAATATTTTGGAGTTTTTACTTTTAGCTAAAAAGTATTTTGTTGTCACATTTACCTGAGTTGGTTAACGGCTCTAGCGCTATCAAACATGAATGGCTCCTTAGTATCATTAGGTTTGATACAGCGCACGTAGTGAGGTGTCGTGGCTGACAGTGTGGACATTAAAGCTGACAGTGACTGACGGAATTGGGAGCCCACTGTGTGCTTCTGACCGGAGGTACGGCGGGGAGGTTGCTGGGGACAAAAATATAGGGTAGTAGTGTGGGAATATTGCTAACACGGTTAAATAATATCAAAGTTAATATTATCCTGCAAAATGTCATGACAATAAAGGGTGTAAAAATACCCTTAACTAGCTCAAAAGGCGCTTGCTTTTCCTGTCATTGTTATATTTAAGCCATACCGGAGAACCTACTTCTAGTTACGGAGATTTTGGAGTTCAAAATTCCAAACTAATTACTATTTTACGAGTACCTCCCTTTCACTATTCAAAGCATCCATCAACAAAATGTGTTGAGTCTGTTACGTCGTTTCCCAGCAGTAATGTTTGCGTAGGATTACTTTTTAGTTTGGTCATGGGGTCACAACTCGAACAAATTATAATTAATCTTGAACAAAACACAATAGATGGCAGCATAGGTAGCAGTAATGAAATTAACAATCGCTTAAATGCGTTATACGGTAGATTTCGGCCGAAATAAGATTTGCAAAAATCAAAAGTTCCATATTTAACGCTTATTTATCTATTTACACTCATTTATCACGTTATTTCAACAAAAAAGGTTAAAGGAGGACTTTTAATTCAATTCGTACCCATAGATTGATAAAGTTGTCAAAAGTAAGCAATCTGTAAATCATTTTCTCTGGAGCTGTTTGCAATAGATGGCGTGTAATGTCGTAACTGTTGTATAATTTTAATTAAATTTAACCATTAAAAAGCATATGTATTACTGTTTATAGAAATATAACACATCTTTTAACATTTCTAAGCGAAATAATTACATATTTTTCTCATTTTACTGAACCCGAAAGTTCCGGAACTACATAACACGAAACGTGAACTCCTAGATGGCGTTGTAAAACTCCAGTCTGTGGCAATTAGTGCGACGCTGGTGCTGCCATCTGTTGAAATAATGGAGGAAAGAATATAAATCGAGCAATAAGATGACTTAGGGAGGTGTCATTTCTTTGTATGGGATTGGGTATCTGTACGAAGTATTATAATATCTGTGGTTTGGTGTACATAATACTTGGTTTCTCTTTTCTCTTTTTTTAAAAACGTTGCCCCACACTAGGAATTTCTCCTGTATCGTGGGTGCGTTCACAAACATATAAACTCACATACACAAATACCCAGACCCGAAACAACTATCTGTAGGCCATACAAATATTTGTTCCGTGCGGGGATCGAACCCGCGACACACAGCGCAGCAGTCCAATCGCTTAGCCACTGCGCCAACCGTGCCGTCAACGGTTGACGACTTCGTGAAACGTACGTTTACACCATCGAGATATAAGTACTAACGTACTAGAGAAGCTACGTCAAATAACTGAATTGTCCCGTTTCGTAATTTGAATCTTTAGTTCGCTGCAGCGCTAAAATAATAACAATTCGTCTAAACCGTAACTAATTTACCACAAGTTAAAGAAAAGTAGTAAATTAGTTCAGTTTCCGGTCTTAAGCGCCATGTAAATCACGGCACTTACGCGTTTTCTTCGGCGACGGTGCGGCGCGATCGCCGCAGTTGAACGGGACAAAGTAGTAGTAGTATTTACGGTGTCTTCTCTAGTACGTTAGTACTTATATCTCGATGGTTTACACCCTTTTTTTTATTGCCTGTGGCGGCATTTATTATTCCTCAAAACAACTACACATCACCTGTCTGTCTTAGGTTAAACAAAATTCCTACATCGCGAAAGCAATATCGCCGGTCTTATCCAACAGGTCTGCCAGTCTACTCACCGTCAAGCTACCCAGAGGCACAGAAGGCGTGGTCCTCCTCTTCGAAGGCGGCGGCAAGGTCGCAGACGCTGACACCTCCACATTTCTGTCAGCAAACATGGTGTGGATCAGACGGCAGCTGGTAGCACTCTTGATGCACTCTAACTGTTCCTCGGAGACTGTGTCTCGGTTCTTCTCTAGGAACCCTCCGGATTGGTACTCTACATTGTCCGCGAAATGCTTGATTATGAACGCTAGAAGGTAAAAAAAAGATAGTGTGAGAACAATCATTTCGGGTTGTACAAAAGAGATACCGCGGCCTCGGCACAAGGGCGGTTTTTAGTCAGTACAAGTCTGACAATCCGTAATCCTGTCCCTCTGCGGGAGGAGTCATTTGATGATTTCCGAACCACAAAAAAAAAAAGAAAAATAATAATTTGGACTAGTGATTGAAAAGGATGAATGTTAATGTGTTTTGGAGACAATTTAAAAAAACTTTCTGCAAAAATAAAACACTAAAATAACTTTACTTTCGGAAAACGGTGACTTTGTATCGTAGTCGTTTTCACCAGCGACTTACGAAAGTCTAAAATTCATTTTTAGTGTTTTTCGAAAGTCGTTTTTTTGGCAAAAAGTTTTATATTTTAGCCTTTATAACCGGTTTAAAAAAAGGGTTTTTTCAAGGCAGGTGTCATACTACGGCGAAGTGGCACTCTACGGCCAAGTTAATCTCTACCGCCAAGTATTACTCACCAGCGTTCCCAAACCTCGGCTTCATGAAATGCTGGTAGCTGGCACATGACTGATGTAACTTGGACACGAAGCCAGCGTCACTGCCACCGGGCACTCGGCACTGTTCATCAAGGAGCGCTAGGACTCCTAGGCGGTCTCCTATGATGTCGCTTTAACCTTATCGGCCAAGTGTCACTCTAGGGCCGAGTATCACTCTACGGCCAAGTGTAACTCTACGGCCAAGTGTCACTCTACGGCCATGTGTTACTCAACAGCCAAGTTTTACTCACCAGCGTTCCCAAACCTCGGCTTCATGAAATGCTGATAACTGGCACAAGATTGGTGTAACTTGGACACGAAGCCAGCGTCACTGCCGCCGGGGACTCGGCACTGTTCATCTAGGAGCGCTAGGACTCCTAGCCGGTCTTCTATGAGGTCGATGCAGGGCTGGTTGTCGTAGAATTCTATCATCTTCCAGGAGATTTCTTCCTGTGAGGAGAAAATGAGAAGTTTAAAAGATTTATGTACAAAATTCTTTAATAGTTGCTGCGTTTAGACACATGTTACGAATAATCAGAATCGAGTATTTTTTGACATTGCCGATATTTGTTTCGCAAGGGAATCTAACCCAGGGACATTGTTTCAAGCACGAAGATAAAAAAACTGGTCAAGTACAAGTCGGACTTGCACATGAAGGGTTCCGTACCATGACTTCTTATAAGTTTTCCTGTAATCTATAACCACCTTATTACAAAAGGTAGTTAAACCTGGTTTAACTTAGACTTGGTTTATCTCGCATGCTGTCACTTTCTTTTGAATATTATTGAAGTGAGACGTCATGCGAGATAAACCAAGTCTAAGTTAAACCAGGTTTAACTAAGTTTTGTAATAAGGCGGTAAGTGTTGAACTAATTGCTGAATTTTTTTTCAGTAGCTTCGGAGATAAGGCGGGGGGGGGGGCATAGTCAGACAGACAGACACACGAGTGATAAGGGTTCCGTTTTCCTTTTGAGGTACGAAACACTAACAATCAAAAAAGCGTTTTCAACAATCAATCAGTAACAAACCGCGAGGCTCAAACTATCTTCTCATAATAAACCACTTTTGGGGATGAATTTTCGATCTTCTTCTTTATAATGTGGTTAGTGCCTTACCTGCCGGCTTAGCATGACCAGACAAAATGACAGATTGTAGCAAGGTTTCATGTCAAATTGTATGGAAAAATCTTTGTTCTTAGTAGAATAGAGATAGAATCGCCATGCTACTGCTGGGGCTGGGGTCGAGTTTAATGTCGCTCATGAGCCTCTAATGGGCGGGGCGGGCATTTTTGGGGACTGTTTTGACTTCTGACGTCAAAAAGTGCTGTTTCTGATCCAGGTGTTTCCCGCAACTTTGAAGATTGCATCTTGGGGGGGGGGGGGGTAGAGGAACAGGGTGTAAAGTTCCTCATCCCGCATAGAAAAGGGAGGATCCTCCGACCGGACGGGTGTTGTGTCCGGTGGGCTAACTGCCCGACATATTATGTAAGTCGGGAACTCCTTTTAACTTTAAAGGCTTATGTCGCGGATAATGTTGATAGCGCGATATAGGAATTTCTGTCGATCGTTGTTAGTACGCAGGTGTTGCGATAGATGTCGCTAGTCGCCACACGTCGATTGAATGATTTTTGTTTTTTATTTTCGCCCGTTCTTCCCCATAGACATCTACGCTTTGGAATGGGCAACAACAGTACTGTCGCAGTTTTTATGCCTCGTGACTACATTTCATTGTTGTATTTGTTTCGACTTTTCAAAAGTGCTTGTAACTGGCCTACTTGAAATAAATGCTTTGATTTTTGAGTGGGACATGGCACAGTACAGCCTATTAAAAAAATGTACTCACTTTGATATACTCATCTTGCTCCAACTTAAAGACATGTGAATTGAACTGTTGCTGTAACTTCTCGTTCGCATAATTGATACAGAACTGCTCGAAGGAATTGATCTCGAACGTCTCGAAACCGTAGATGTCAAGTACACCTGAGAACAATAAATACGATTGAGCCAGTTTTCTAGCCTTTTATGTTCATCTCAATATTGAAAGCCATAACCCATTCTGGAAGGGAGGCATATATTAGGCAACCGTAAAATGAACCGTTATATAAGGTCCCATTAAAATAGGTGGACAAATATGAGAAATCATTCAGACCACCAAAATAAGGACAATGGTAAAAAAAAATAGGAAAAACGCATTTAAGTACCTACTCATAAAGGACGAGTTTGTTCTAGAGTGCCGGCCATTGGTGCAGCAAATTTATTATTTTAAGTCAAAATAAAATCACTTTATTTAGTGTTTTTTTTTTTGTTTAGATATCTTTGTTTAGGCGTACTGAACGCTGTGTTAAAATTTGTCCACCTATTTTAATGGGACCTTATAGTATAGTTTAAGGGGCTGGTGTCCGCAACTCTACGTAAAGTGCGTCACGGAAGGCCTTAAGAGGAAACGGCCTGCGAGGTAGGTTTTTGAAGAAACTGTTGCCGTCGCACTGCGTCAAGCCAGCCCCGGTCGACGTAAATTACGATAGGGATAGCTGCAGCTTAGACCGATTATAACACAAAACTTTTGACGAAAGTGACGATTCCTATTCTTCTTTTTTCTTCTCGAAAACTGACCCTATTCAATAATTTTTGACGTTCATATAAATATCTTTGATTTTATAAACTTTTCGAATTTGTCTGGTAGACATCTAATCACGGCTTCGAAATCACGGTCTTAAAAAAATGGGGCAATTTTTTCTTTACTTAATTAGTTGCTGAAAGTTTGTAGTTGTACTTGATAAAATGAGAGGAAGCTCACCAATAAAATGTTTCTTAGTATGTCCGGTATCCAGCGCCCTGTTGACAGCGTGTACGAGCCACGCGAACAGCTCGCCGTACATGCGCTTGGCGAGCGCGTCGCGACCGAACTGTGCGCGTTGCACGTCCATGCGGGATACTATTACCTAGGAAAGAAGGTTTGGGTTTAAGGGTAAACAAGCCAATGGCACGAACTAGTTGGTGGGCGAGGCTAAAATGCATGCTATTTCATCCGACATCACGAGCGAAATGCATAGAGCGAAAGAGACACAACAAAAACGGGCGCGCGATTGTTTCTATGCAGACCTTTGGTAGTATGGATACCATGAAAAATCCATTGAATGTATCTGTTTAAAATAAAATTATTTGAATTCTTTAATAACTAATCTATGCCTGTATGGTTTCACTTTTTCATTTTCGTACTATATACGTAACTTATTTACGCCCAAAGATGGTTAAAATTAGTGCTAAAATCCAACCAATTATTTTTTTCCAATTCTGCTTCCATAGAGGCCTAGATAATGACAAGACCAGTTGATACAATTTTTAATTTAATTTTGAACCTACACCGTCAACCAGAGGAGTAATCACCATACTACGTTTGTATGGAAGAATGACTGGCTTGTGCAACCTTAATATACTTTATTATCTAAAAGACAAAAGAGCCATTTACATGAGAACATAATGAATTAAACTTATACTAGATAACGGTCACGGAATATGTAACGTAAAATGGGGTTTATAGAAACGCTGGAATCGAGACAACACTTTGAGAAGGATTTTAACGTTGCATTAATATGGTGTGTTGCCAAAAACATTATTAAGTTAAATTAAGCAAATAAAATAGACTACTTGTTGGTAACATATCAAATTGATTCAATGTTACAATCCCTTTCAAACTACTGTTTCTATTCATCCCGTTTTACACGGTAGTCTGAAAATTATTTAGTTTCTAAATTGGTTGAGATACACGTTCAACGGTTTTGTTCTCAACTAGGCTCGGCTAGGTTAAGCTATAAAGAAAACATACGGCTGTAAGACGTATGCAGTTATAGAATTATAATCATCAAAATCATCATTACAACCCTCCAAGTTCATGTACTCTCAAGAATGACCTTTTGATGAAAAAATCATTCTTGAGAGTTACATCAACTTGGAGGGTTGTAATGATGATTTTGATGATTATAATTCTGTAACTGCATACGTCTTACAGCCGCGAATCATATTTTCACTAACATACAACCTGGCACTGGCCTGCAAATCGCAAAAACTTAAGAAAATTTGTATTTCGCGGGCTACCGTGAACATCCACCTTAACTAAATGAAGCTTTATTCGAGTATGACACCAAATTTATGGTGCCGACTCAAGTCCAGATTCGAACTTAGGGCGAATGTCGCGGCAACAGGACATCGGCCAGAAAATCAATCCAAGAATTTCTTGCCGTGGATCTTTGAAAAAGGTACTTCTTCCGTATACGAACGTTGCCTCCTACACAAGCTATCCTTGTATCACTGTGATGAATGTTAAAGATGTCTATAATGTCCTTCTACATTGAAAAGTAATACCTTCTACAGTGCGATCAAATTATCTTGGCAGCTCTGAACATAGGCTTTGCGAAATTTTACGCATGTAAACTTGGGAATAAAACTGTTATTGCCAGATAAACCAATACTTAAACGATCAGAAAATATCTAATTTAAACAGTGAGAAATACAAATAAAATAAATATCTTAACACTTTTATACATTCGTTGTAACAAAATGACCTGCACGAAGTTCGGAGCTGCCAAGATAATTTGATCGCACTGTACTTTGAAGTAATAACTTACATTATGCTACATCTTTATATATACAGGGCGTCCCAATTTAAACTGCATTCATAGATTTTTAAATAATTACCTGGTTGAACCAGGAATTGAACTCGCTACATGAGAAAACAAATTACCCTGTAGCTTTATGATACCGATCGAAAGGCTTCATCATAAGGATTATTTTAATATAAAATTTCTGACACATGTTAGTTAGGGAAAAAATAATCCTTATGATGAAGCCTTTCGATCGGTATGACAAAGCTACAGGGTAATTTGTTTTCTCATGTCGCGAGTTCGATTCCCGGTTCAACCATGTCATTATTTAAAAATCTATGATTGCAGTTTAAATTGTTTTTAAAATAAAAATAATGTCTTCTTACAGTAAAATGTTCCATCTACAATATTCAAGGTACTTTCCCTCCATGTGGCATAGCCGTGGGATGCCCTGTATAATTCATCTGTACGTGTGTGTGTCACTGAACTCCTAGACGGCTGGACCGATTTGGATGAAATTTTTTGTGTGTGTTCCAGTGGATTTGAGAATGGTTTAGATTCACAATTGGACCCGGTAGGTGGCGCTGCTGTCCGGGCAGGACGACGTCTACTAGGTCCGCTAGTATACTTATTAAATATTAATCAATTACCTCATGTGCTGACGCTATTCTTCTATGTGTTAACCAGCGAGACAGCTCAGCTTTAGGTATGCCGAGCAGCGAGCATACGATCGACAGATGTTTGTCGTCCTGCGAAAAGAGAATAGTTATTATATTCGACACTTTTGTGGGCTATTGGAGTATATAATAATTATAGTCCATCTATATAAATAAAAAGAGAAGTCCTGACTGACTGACTGACTGACTCATCAACGCCCAGCCCAAACCGTTGGACCTAGAAAGCTGAAATTTTGCACAGAGGTTCCCTTTATAATGTAGACAAGGAATAAGGAAGGATTTTTCGAAATTCAACCCCTAAGGGAGTTAAATAGGGGATGAAAGTTTGTATGAAAAATCGTTATTTTCACGCGGGCGAAAAAGCTAGTATCTTAATAATACTTTACCCGGAAATCGAACCCAGGACCTCATGCTCCACTAGACCAACTTAGCAGTTACTCACAGTACTGATATAAGCTCCATCGTCAGTATCCGCATCTTCGGGCGCGTCTTCGTCTTCCGCGCTCAGGTCCACGTTCCCCAGGTGTAGGATAGTGGACAGGATCGTGAACATGTCGCGCTGCTCTTGTTCCGATACTCCTGGGGAGGAGAATTTAGTAAATAATCGAAAATGACAAATTTTATGGGAAAGCTTATGATAACATTACGCTTGTAATATCTGAACGGTTATGCAGAGGTCCCGACGGGGCTGTGGGTTGTTCGAAAGAGATACCGCGGCCTCGACACAAAGGGCTAAGACTTCACCAAACGACTCCTCTCGCTCTGGGCAGAGCGAAAGAGAGTGTCAGACTTCTACTGACTAAAAACCACCCATGTTCCTTCTTAGCCCTTGTGCCGAGGCCGCGGTATCTCTTTTGACCAACACACAGCCCCGACGCCCGTCGGAACTTGCGGGTCCCTTCAATGTAGCTCGCGTAGAACACTCGCGCGCCGTCGACATGGTCTTTCGTCGTCATAAGACGGACGGACGGTGAGCTAGAGTGCTCTGCCACTTACAAGACTCTAACACAATTACACAACTATGTTATATTATACCATATATCGGTGTAACCTAACGAGAAATGTAACACGAATGAGCAGTCCAGACCAGTGGCGGTACTCTCATAGAAGCAGAAAAGCACAGCTTGCCCTAATAAAACAACGAATTAAAAAAAAAACGGTCAATACAAAAATTAATATTAAAATAATATATATGCGACGTTGTCAGGTTTACGTACTCAATAGCTATCGTAATAAACCAGAAAAATACATTCGCGCGCAACTCGCACTGCAACGTTGCCAAACTTCTTTCATACGTGTCCCGACCTCTGCCGAATGATCAAACAGATCGATCGGGCATAATCGGGCTCGGCTAGCCCTTTCTCTGTCACACCATTACACTTTCGATCAGCTTCTCCGACCTCTCTATCCTACGAACATAATTAAGAGTTGTTTGTTTACATACTTTTTGCCGGGTTTACGACAAAATGTATAGGATTTTCAAGCTAGCTTTGGACGATTGAATGTGTGTCAGTGTAAAAGTTTACGAGAGAATGTGAATGAGTGTGTGAATGCAAGTTCGCGACGCGATTGAACTTGTTTGAAGGGAATTTCGATATAATTCAAATTTGTCTTGAGCGTTGATGGTTGATGGTGCATTATTATTTTATTGTGATTTGATTTTTCCGTTTCTTGTTAGAATTTAAATAAGTTTTGTGATTAGTTTTTGATTGAAGTTAGTTGATTAATACGAAAATGAATTCGAAAACGCAAACAATAGTTCCTTGTGATGGATTAAAGTGTGTGAAACAATGATGGTGTGAAAGCGTTACTGGGCAAGGTAAATACTTTAAATTTTACAGATAAATATAATCTCATTACTTCACCTAAACCAACTCCTGATTTGAATATTTCTCAGAAAGCTAAAAGAAATACTAGGTATTTTAATCGATCAGCATACAATGTACAATGGGTTGTCGGCTGCTCTCATAGAAACAAATTTTTCTGTTGGCTTTGTAGATAAGTTTTTTTCGAATGAAAAGAATGCTTGGAGTTTATCAAATTACGATGATTTAAATAACTTCTCTGGTGCATCAAAAAAGACATCAAAATTCTCATAAACATTTGAATGCTGTTATTAAATTTCATTTTGTAGTTTTGGTAAAACACGAATTGAAACAGCTTTATCTCGGCAGTTACAATGTGTCGAGATTATGTATCTGTAAATCTATCTAGTAATATTATGCCTTCAGTGTGTTTTGTTGTTTGTCATCTGTCCATGGTAAAGAAGCGAAGAATAAAGAGTAATGGCTTTGGCTTTATATATTGTTAGTAACATTTTTTTTCAACTATATGTAGTTAGGAACTAATTTATTATTTTGTGCGCCATCTAACGGTTTGCCCAAAGCGACTGTATACGAGCAAAATAAGTATTGACTCGAATAGTTCAGTTGTTGCGTTTATGTCAATAGATGGCTCTTGTTATTAAATTATTTTACATGATACTGACAACTTGATATATTGAAATAGTTGTAAATTTTCTGACAGGATATAAAATACGAAAAGTGTTAGTCATAATTAAATAATAGAAAACAAAACCGGTGTTTTTAAAAACCAGTGTCAGAATTCGGAACAAAAGTGTTTTTTTTTTTTTTTGGAAATTGTGCTTTACCTCCAAATAATTGCTGGCACGCCACTGGTCCAGACGATGCAACGCAACATGAAATGTAACACAACAACAAGGGGAATTTGTTTCAGTGAGTGATACATTTCATGGATGGACTGTGTTAAGGTTGCACAAGCCAGTCAATCTTCCATACAAACGTAGTATGGTGATTACTCCTCTGGTTGACGGTGTAGGTTCAAAATTAAAAATTGTATCAACTGGTCTCGTCATTATCTAGGCCTCTATGGAAGCAGAATTGGAAAAAAAATATTGGTTTGGAAGTTATGAGCGTCGAAACTTTCATATTTTATCACTAATTTTAACCATCTTTGGGCGTTAATAAGTTACGTATATAGTACGAAAATGAAAAAAGTGAAACCATACAGGCATAGATTAGTTATTAAAGAATTCAAATAATTTTATTTTGAACAGATACATTCAATGGATTTATCATGGTATCCATACTACCAAAGGTCTGCATAGAAACAATCGCGCGCCCGTTTTAGTTGTGTCTCTTTCGCTCTATGCATTTCGCTCGTGATGTCGGATGAAATAGCATGCATTTTAGCCCCGCCCACCAACTAGTTCGTGCCGTTGGCTTGTTTACCCTTAAGAACGAAACGGTAAGAAAGGAGGTGTCTGATGAGATGACGAAAAACAGAGAAGTATTGAAGAAGAAGACATGCTGCGCCGACCCCAAATGAATTGGGATAAGGACAAGAGAATGATCATGTGTGATACATTTCTTGTTACGTTTCACCAATATGTACACTATGTACAGGTTCGGAAGACGAGGTGTTATTTTATTCTAAAATCTTGAAAGGTCATTGGGCGACTAAGTATGGAAAATATACCCAGGGCCTACAGAAAAAAAAATAGGTAGGATGTTTAGATAAACGTCTCTAGTTTACGAATATATATGTCGCATTAACGCAGATACCGGGAAAAAACCATTAATCTAAAAAATAAAAAAACATTAATTATGTTAATTATAACAAGACTTAGTACATTTTATTGGTTTCTTGATAGTAAACATGATTTGAAAAAAAAATACAAACAACAAAACAAGTATAGAAGAGTTTTTAAGTTTTTAACCGACTTCAAAAAAGGAGGAGGTTTTTTTTATGTATGTTACCTGATTTCTCCCCCATTTGTGGACCGATTCTCAAAATTCTTTTTTTATTTGAAAGAGTATACTCCTGAGGTGGTTCCATTTTAATTTGGTGAAGATCTGGTGCTGATCTTCAGAGATATAAAATGGAACTCTTCAAAAATAGACGGCAAATCTGTCGTAATTGCTGGAATCGCTTGGATGTTTATTGATTAGACATTATCATGACGTAACATCACGCCTGTATGCTCTGAGGGGGTACGCAGATGTGTACAATACACATTTTTATTTTGTATGTTCACCGATTTCTCCCCCATTTTTGGAAGAGTACTTTCTGAAAGTGGTTCCATTTCAATTTGGTGAATATCTGATGAAGATCTTCGGAGATAGGCAACGGAACTCCTCAATAAATGATAGCAAATGGACTGGGATTGCTGAAATCTCATGTCTGTCTATTGTTTACACCAGTTCATAACATAACATCACGCCGGTACGTTGTGAAGGGGTAAGCACATGTGAACCATTAAAAAGTGAAAAATAAAAACATTTTACAAAAAATAAAACCGCCTTCAACAAAAAATAAAACACAAAAAAGTGAAAAATAAACTTAAGAAGATAAATCAGCTTCTGAAGTCGGTGGCAAAAACATGAAGTCAAATAAACAAATGTCACCAACTTCAGAAGCTGATTTATCTTCTTAAGTTTATTTTTCACTTTTTTGTGGAAGTCGGTTTTATTTTTTTGTAAAAAAGTTTTATTCGACGTGATCAATGTCCACAGAAATAATTGTATCGTTTAAAAACGCCGCAAGCGTATCTATTTGATCTTGATGTCGGGCCCAAGACAAACATCCAGAGCCGGACGCGAGAGGTCGCCGCCGCCGATCGCCACTACGAGAACACGGCGGGGCTCCGCATAAGCAGGGCACACCTCCATAGTGTGCTCCACCGTGTCCTCCGGTCGATCCTCGCAGTGGTAGCATCCGGGCGTTTCCTCCCGCTGGATTCGGTGCAGGTATCTCCCAGAACATCCGTGTCCGGTGAGGACCTGCGTCAGACGGAAGGTGAGGGCGCCATGGCGCCTCTCTAGCCACTCCTCAAAGAGGGGACTTACCGCCACTATCATGGCGTTCCCTGCACGGGGTTGCGACAGTCGCTGTCTCCATGCCGCCATGAGATCACACCGGAGGTCCGTCTGCAGAGCGGCAATTTGCCGCGGCAACGGAGTGACCCCCCGGTGTAGCGCCTCCGCGCGCCATTCATGCAGGCGCGCGAGGACTATCACCTCCAGATCCCATGGCGGCAATCCGGCAAGGAGGTTCACCACCTCGCGGGAGATCGTGCGGTACCCACGGACTAGCCAAACGGCCAGCACCTTTTGGGGCGCGTTCAAGTAGTGGGCGGCCCGCTTCGTCAAAGCACGCGCCCACACCGGGGCCCCGTAGAGGGCCATGGACCGCACGATCCCCGCATAGTGCCTCCGGCAGGAGGCTTTTGGCCCCCCCAAATTGGGTAAGAGCCACCTGAAGGCAGCCTCGGCCCGCTCCAGTCTGGGAGCCAAACGTCGGAAGTGCTCCACGAAGTTCCACCGGCTGTCGAGGACGAGCCCTAGTACCTACTTCAAAGTACACTCGACGCCGATGGGAACCCTTCCCACCGTTAGCTGGGATCCCGACGGCGGCACTTACCCACGTCCATGGAAGCCCATGGCCTCCGACTTGTGAAGTGCCACCTCGAGATCCAGCTGCCGGATCCTCTCGACGACTATCGCAACCCCGCGCGTCATCGTTTCGGCCGCCGCCTCGTACGACCCCTCCTGTGCCAGCACCAGCGTATCGTCCGCGTAGCAGACGACGCTGACGCGAGTGCTTCTTTTGTTTATTTAACAGAATGCTTCACTGAAATTGTTTTATCTATACATTTATTACCTATTTTTTATTCATCTTTAACATTTTATTCCCATGGTTTAAAAAAAAAAAACCATCTTAAATTAAGTGTAGGTTAATACTTAACGATATAAAACTAATTTGGTTTTTGTAGGAAGACTATCGTTAACTGGGTCAGATTCTGCCCCATGATCTTTCTTACCTAATGTGGTGAGAGCAGATCTCGTCTCATTAAAAGTTTTGAGATCATCAACGCCGTCTATATTTGGACTGCCGCCTTGGTTCAAATAGTGGAACGACTCTTGATGATCTAGAACAGAATATACAGGTATTTTAGTTATTTTAAAACAACAAACAAATAAACTTTGGGGAGCGTTAATCTCGTCAAATTATAACTCAGTGTGGTGGGTGTATAAAATATACAAAATGATTGGTCCTGAATAAATAATTTACATATTCATATTTTATTTAAAAATCATTTAACCACGGTATAAAATACAAGTACAGTATCTATTTAATAAAACTTTTTCAAAAAATAACTTCAAAAACAAAAAAATGAAAAAAATCTTGGGGTTCTGAAGTCGGTGACTTTTGTTTGTTTGATTCAGTATTTTGCCAGCCTATTGAAAGTCTGTTGAAGAAAGAGTTTATCACACAGCGTGATATTCTAATACAAAACGGCATTTTTATACAGAGTGGTTTATAAACAGGTTAATATTATCATTTTATTAAACAGCATAGATTTGATACAAGCTGAAATTGTATGTAAAAAGGTAGATTTTATACAGTGGTGTGGCTTGAATGAAAACACAAAACAACGTTTTCATTCAGGGTGTTTTTTTCATAAAGGCTGGTGTTTTACACAGGCTCTTTTTTAATGGTAGTTTCCTACAGTAAATTATATACAGTATTCTAAAACAAAACAAAACCCACCTAGTTGTAACTCAGGCATCTGCTTCGCCGCTGCACACAGCTGATAAAACACATGATAATTCCTCTCCCCGGAACTCTGGTACACCACACGCGACTTCTCCAATAGATAAGTGCGCATACTCGCACCAGATATCCGGTAGACGTTGTCGAAGTGGATCTCTATAAACTTGCCGAAACGGGACGAGTTGTCGTTGCGGGTTGTTTTGGCGTTGCCTATTGCCTGGGGGGAAAAAAATATGGTGTTAAATTTTTGGCACTCAAAAGTGCGTCCCTCCTCTTTTTAGGTAAATCTGAAAAAAAATGGTTTCGGAGAAAGAACTTTCGACAAAAAAAAAAAATTGGTTGCCTGTAAAGTCGGTATACGGGCGAAAGTTTTACGTGACAACGACTTTGAGTGGTAAAATAATTTTAATGTGAATATTCATTCGTATAGTAGGAAGAAGGATGAAATCACTTTTTATGTCTGTCTCTCTCGCTCTTAGGCGGGCTAACCATGCCCGAGTGGAAGGGACGCTTGCCTCTCACTCGCTCTCATTGTGAGCGCATAACGTGAGCGGAGCGTAACGCAGTTTCTTGAAGTGTCACCCGGCAAACCAATTTATAAGACGTTGTCACGTCAAAATGGTTTGAAAAATATTTTACATTCAAATTCTTAACATCGCGCCTACTGATATCTGAAAGGTTAGCTAGAGGTGTCCCAAATAGTGCACCTCCATTTCGCCAATAGGGGATCGGACAAAAAAAAACGAATTAGTCCGTCAGATAGATTTCCAAAAAATATCGACCACATATTTCTTCTTTTTTCACGTAAACAAAAAATGAAGACGATACAGTGCTTCAAAAACTCGTGTGACGTCATTATGATAGTACATTTTGTACCTACAAGTGACGTTTCAAGCCCCACTCCATGATCTTTGACGCGCTTTATCTTCGTAAATGTTTATTGATTTGATAAAACAAAAAACACGTATCCAATATTTTTCGATAATCTAACTGACGGACTAAACAGAATTCTATTTTTTTTGAGTCAGTCCGATCCCCTAATATGTTAAGTCCCATCGGACTATGAGAGGTAAAGGAACAGAGAGTGCACCTGTGCCTGCGCACACACGCCTGCACTATAATATCTCCCGCGCAGATGGCTAATCTCCACTAAGATTGGCCGCCGTGGCCGAAAAAAACGGTCAGGAGGACTATATATATGATAGGTCCCGTGTAATAGGGGGCAAGCATATTGACATCAACCGAGCACAAATTAAAACTACGTGGCTGCTACTGAGAAGTCGTATATACATACATACATAAACTCACGCCCTTTTCCCATGGGGGTAGGCAGAAACCACAGAACGCCACCTGCTACGATTCTTACATACCCCTTTTGCCTCGTCCACTTTCATACATCTGGTTATTGTCTGGTCTGGTTATGGTCTGGTCTAGTCGTATATATTTAGTAGTATTTTAGTTATTTTAGTAACTTGAATTGAGAATATTCTTAGTAACAGCGGCGAAGTCTAGATTTGTGCCCGGTTGACGGCAAAAGGCTTGCCCCCCAATACAAGTGACTAGAAAAACATAACTGGGCAAATGTGGGTGAACATCAGGTACCTCTTGGGAACCCTTCGGGAATCACACACGTGATTTATAAAAAAACTAATTTACCTCCATAATAGGACTGGACGCGAGCACTTTCCTCTCAACTTGTGTTTCGCTTGCGTTACCTCCTACAGCTGCGAAATATCTCATCGCGTATTTTGCTGACACTGTCTTACCGGCACCGGATTCACCGCTCACTGTGGGTAGAGAATAAGTATTGTTTAAAGCAAAGCTCTCAAGTTGAGCGCTGCCGATATAACTTGGCTAAATGGGGGTATAATCCTCAAAGAGAAGTCAGACCCTTGTTAGTCCGCAAGGGCCGACGACTACCGCGGCCCCGGAACATAAAGGGCTAAGAAGGAACATGGGTGGTTTTTAGTCAGTAGAAGTCTGACACTCTCTTCCGCTCCGCCCAGAGTGGGAAAGGTCATTTGGTGAATTCTAAACGTAAAAAATGGGTTATAAGCGACCCATCTCAGATACAATACTAGTATGGAGCCCCAACACAGGATATGCCACACCTCCTCTTTTGTCGTCATGCACAATAGGGATGTTAACAAAAAAAAATCTAATTAGTCCGTCAGATAGATTTCCAAAAAATATTGGACACATATTTTTTCTTTTTTCACGTAAACAAACAATGAAGACGATACAGTGCTTTGAAAACTCGTGTGACGTCATCACCTCCCACTCAAATCTTTGACGCGATTTATCTTCGTCAATTTTTATTGATTTGATAAACCAAAAAATACGTGTCCAATATTTTTCGATAATCTAACAGACGGACTTGATCTGAGGACGGACTAATTAGAATCATATTTTTTTTTGTTCCATTTAACATCCCCCTCCTGGACTTCAATGAAGTAAGCGACAGACCGGCAAACGAGTGGAGCCCTTCAGGATATACGCCACCACCAATCCTGCCCATCCTGCACGACCACTTGTATCTTTCAAGATTTAAGCCCGGTATCCACCAAAGTGGGGAATCACAGCCAAATTCGACCAATCACAGGAAAGGGCGAAAGACCAGGGCCCCGAGTCTGCTATTCAATAGTGCCAGAATGGTCTATCATTGATCTCATAATTGTTGATTTTGACAAGTAGACGACAAGCCGAAAAGTACCTTAAGTCGACCGACTTAAGGTACTTTTTTGCTTGTCATCAATCAACAATTATGAGATCAATGATAGACCATTCTGACACTATTGAATAGCAGACGCGTGTGTGGCGTGTGTCAAATAAATTTATTTTCTTTCTTTCTTTCTTTTCTTTCAGACTCGGGGCCCTGATGTAAATTTTAACTAATGTGATTGGCCGATATCTCTCGTCTCCGCTTCTCTCCGCCTTGGTGGAAACCGGGCTTTACTGAAAGTAAAAGGTAGCTACATACCAGTCTGGCACAGTTTGAGTTCATCGACACGTAAAGAAGAAGATGTCATAATCATCATCATTTCAGCCGAAAGAAGTCCACTGCTGGACATAGGTCTCCCCTAAGAGTCGCCACATTGATCCGTGCGTCTCACATTCAGCGGATCCCCGCAACCTTCACCAGGTTAAAGAAGTTTTTTTTTTTTTAAATCCAATTTTGTTAAATCCAACTCACCAATAATACTTTGATCCCTCCTCTCCCTCTCAAGTTTGGTGTAGGCCTCCTCCGACACGGCGAATATGTGAGGATCTAGGTCTCCCATCGCCTGACCGCGGTATGCCATTATTGTTTCATCACCTGGTGAAGAGATTGAAGGGAATTTCGATTACTGGGGAAATATTATAATGAGTTTATAATCATTAGAAAACCTACTTTCTTCCTTCTTCTTCTATACGGTTTGTCTGTCTGTTTGTTCCAGCTAATCTCCGAAACGGTTGGAACAATTTTTACTTGCTAATAGCTGATGTTATAAGGAGTAACTTCGGCAATTTTTATTTTCCTATACTTTTTTTTTGTTTTTTTTATTAAAGTTGATATTGTTTTTTTGTAGGTACCCTACCACAATGTTGTCTTGTTTGACCCTAAGGTTGACTGGTAGGAATGCCTTGTGGCATTAAGTCCGCATATGTATCACTATTGTGCATAAAGTTTAAATAAATAAACCACAACAAACCACATTTTTCCAACCAACTGGTGAAGAAGTAATCATGATCATAAAATCATTATTAACTCTGTACTTTTCGACTAGATATTACAGGCTATCTTCATTTACATACAAACGTACAATCACGCCTTTTACCTATCTTTTACCTAAGAAACCACAGAACGCCACCTGCTATCCTGACATACTCCTTTTACCTCGTCCACATTCACACATCTGGTCATACACGCACGCCGTTTGCGAGTACAACGCACCTGTCCTTTCTAAAGAACCCACCAATAAGGTCAGTGTATGTCCTATGTCTATGTTTACGGCGTCCCCTTCCTATATATGTATTACAAAGTATAAAAATTAAACTTACCGTAAATTGGTAAATCGTAGTAAGGATTGATGGCAACCAGCACGATGCCGCAGTAAGTATAGATGGCGTTGCGGTCGCAGAATCTGAAGAGAAAACGACATTTTAGTAAATAATAAGTTCTGGAATTGTGCGTTACTTTAAGGAAATCCATATTTAAGTTACATGTAATAGGGGGCCAGCATCATTTCAGCCAGAAAGCAGTGGACATAGGCCTCCTCTACGGTCCCGTGCGTCTTGCATCCACAGCGGTTCCCCGCCGCGCAACGCATCATCTTCCAATTGTGTTGTGGACAAGCAAATTGAGCACAAATCCAATTTCATAGCTGATACTGTGAAATTCCTGACGGAAAGCCAATAACACTTTTCGACCGTTTCGTTTCTTTACGACAACGTTTCTTTAAGAAAATAATTTATGAATAATGAATTAATAGTGTAAGGTATAAATAATATGAAAGAGGAAAGGATTAAATTATGCGGTGAATCTGACAAGGGAGAATGTAAGAAGAAAACGTGTTGTGTCGACCCCGAGTAGAATGGGATAAGGTCAGGAAGATGATGATCTTCAAGAATAGTAGATTGTATCATAAGGGAGCAAAATAATATTTTTACGGCGAGGGCGCTTTTTTGAATCCAGAGCGAAGTGAGGGATTCTAGAGTAGAATCCCGAACGTAGTGAGGGATTCTTTAGTAGAATCCTGAACGTAGCGAGGGATTCAAAGTACGTCGCCCGAGCCCAAAATATATTTTGCACCCGAGTGATACACTCGACTTTTCATCACTCTCTATGAGAAAATAAAAGGCGCCTCATATTTTATTGTAATATTATTATTTTTAAATCCATCAGACATAATATTAATTACGAATAAGTGTCCAGTTTTACGTCCTTATTAAGACAACACGTTACTAAACAACCTTCTACTCCATATTAAGAAATTGTCGTATGGACTGGACTGGACACATATTCGTAATTAATATGTCTGATGGATTTAAACGTGTCGTCACTCTATTTTTATTAAATAATAATATTACAATAAAATATGAGGCGCCTTTTATTTTCTCATAGAGGGTGATGAAAAGTCGAGTGTATCACTCGGGTGCAAAATATATTTTGGGCTCGGGCGACGTACTTTGAATCCCTCGCTACGTTCAGGATTCTACTAAAGAATCCCTCACTACGTTCGGGATTCTACTCTAGATTCCCTCACTTCGCTCTGGATTCAAAAAAGCGCCCTCGCCGTAAAAATATTATTTTGCTCCCTTGTGATACAATCTACTATTTCATCCCTTCAATTCGAAAAGTGTCGTTTTGTTCCTCTTTAAGTGCGAGCAAAGTAGCTCTTTTCTCCATTAGACTTTTTAGCGGGCAGTAATGAGATTTGAATTTAGAACATGAATCGTTCATTGAAATCGAACGCAAATTGTATTGTTTGACCGGCCTGTTGGTCTAGTGGTTAGTGACCCTAACTGCTATGCCGGAGGTCGTGGGTTCGATTCCCACCCAGGACAAATGTTTGTGTGATGAGCACGATCATTTGTTCTGTGTCTGGGTGTAATTTATCTATAATATGTATGTATTTAGAAATATATAAGTATGTTTATCAGTTGTCTAGTACCCATAACACAAGCTCTGCTTAGCTTGGGACTAGATGGCGTTGTGTGATAGTTGTGGAATATATTATATATTATATTATTATTGTGTTGGCTGTACGGTGCGTGCGAGGAGACGCGGTAACTAAATTAAAAAAAAAAAACAAAGGCGCGCGATTTACTTCCCTGTTCTAATAATCGGTACGGACTTTATTGTATTTTGTGCAAAAAAAATGAGTTCTACGTCGAGTTCTGAAAGTGATAGTGCATTAACTCCTGAAACAATAAAAATAGAAGCTAATAACGTCATACAAAACTTAATCCCTACGAAATCCCGGGAGAAATATTTAAAGGCATACGACAATTTCTTAATATGGAGTAGAAGGTTGTTTAGTAACGTGTTGTCTTAATAAGGACGTAAAACTGGACACATATTCGTAATTAATATGTCTGATGGATTTAAACGTGTCGTCACTCTATTTTTATTAAATAATAATATTACAATAAAATATTAGACGTTAATAAAAGGCGTTTATTTTCTCATAGAGGGTGATGAAAAGTCGAGTGTATCACTCGGGTGCAAAATATATTTTGAGCTCGGGCGACGTACTTTGAATCCCTCGCTACGTTCAGGATTCTACTAAAGAATCCCTCACTACGTTCGGGATTCTACTCTAGAATCCCTCACTTCGCTCTGGATTCAAAAAAGCGCCCTCGCCGTAAAAATATTATTTTGCTCCCTTATGATACAATCTACTATTTCATCCCTTCAATTCGAAAAGTGTCGTTTTGTTCCTCTTTAAGTGCGAGCAAAGTAGCTCTTTTCTCCATTAGACTTTTTAGCGGGCAGTAATGAGATTTGAATTTAGAACATGAATCGTTCATTGAAATCGAACGCAAATTGTATTGTGTTGGCTGTACGGTGCGAGGAGACGCGGTAACTAAATTTAAAAAAAAAAAACAAAAGTGCGCGATTTACTTCCCTGTTCTAATAATCGGTACGGACTTTATTGTATTTTGTGCAAAAAAAATGAGCTCTACGTCGAGTTCTGAAAGTGATAGTGCATTAACTCCTGAAACAATAAAAATAGAAGCTAATAACGCCATACAAAACTTAATCCCTACGAAATCCCGGGAGAAATATTTAAAGGCATACGACAATTTCTTAATATGGAGTAGAAGGTTGTTTAGTAACGTGTTGTCTTAATAAGGACGTAAAACTGGACACTTATTCGTAATTAATATTATGTCTGATGGATTTAAACGTGTCGTCACTCTATTTTTATTAAATAATAATATTACAATAAAATATGAGGCGCCTTTTATTTTCAAGAGTGCGCGATTTACTTCCCTGTTCGGATAATCGATTCCATAATCGGTACGGACTTTATTGTATTTTGTGCAAAAAAAAATGAGCTCTACGTCGAGTTCTGAAAGTGATAGTGCATTAACTCCTGAAACAATAAAAATAGAAGCTAATAACGTCATACAAAACTTAATCCCTACGAAGTCCCGGGAGAAATATTTAAAGGCATACGACAATTTCTTAATATGGAGTAGAAGGTTGTTTAGTAACGTGTTGTCTTAATAAGGACCTTAATTTGGACACATATTCGTAATTAATATGTCTGATGGGTTTAAACGTGTCGTCACTCTATTTTTATTAAATAATAATATTACAATAAAATATGAGGCGCCTTTTATTTTCTCATAGAGGGTGATGAAAAGTCGAGTGTAGTGAGGGATTCTTTAGTAGAATCCTGAACGTAGGTTCAGGATTCTACTAAAGAATCCCTCACTACGTTCGGGATTCTACTCCAGAATCCCTCACTTCGCTCTGGATTCAAAAAAGCGCCCTCGCCGTAAAAATATTATTTTGCTCCCTTATGATACAATCTACTATTAACTAGCTTTTGAGAGCGGCTTCGCCCGCGTGAAAAAAAACGACTTTACATACAAACTTTCATCCCCTATTTAACTCCCATAGGGGTTGAATTTCGAAAAATCCTTCCTTATTCCTTGTTTAGATTACAAAGGGAACCTCTGTGCAAAATGTCAGCTTTCTAGGTCCAAGGGTTTGGGCTGGGCGTTGATGAGTCAGTCAGTCGGTCAGTCAGGACTTCTCTTTTTACCCGACTACGGCAAAGCCAAAGGAGGGTTATTCTACACTAATATTATAAAGAGGAAAACTTTGTTTGTTTGGTTGTAATGAATAGGCTTAAAAACTACTGGACCGGTTTTAAAAATTCTTTCACCATTCGAAAGCTACATTATCCACGAGTAACATAGGCTACTTTTTATCCCTGTATTCCCACAGGAACGGGAGCTACGCGGGTGAAACCGTGGGACGTCCGCTAGTTATTTATATAGATAGATACGTGTTTTTTGTTTTATCAAATCAATAAAAAATGACGAAGATAACACGCGTCAAAGATCTTGGAGTGGGGCTTGAAACGTCACTTGTGTCGTCAAAATGTACTATCATATGACGTCACACGAGTTTTCGAAGCACTGTATCGTCTTCATTTTAAGTTTACGTGAAAAAAGAAAAAATACGTGTCCAATAATTTTTGGAAATCTATCTGACGGACTAATTAGTTTTTTTTTGTCCGATCCCCTATTATGAACTCTATTGCTATAGACAATATCACAAAAAAATAAGAAATATTTATAAACGGACAATGACATAGATGATTCAGTGTTTGGACAAGTGGCACGTACTTACGAGATTATGAAAATAACGGAGTTTTTTTTTTAATATTCTGTAAAATACTTGGCCAGTTATTCTTTTTTCTTGTTGGAACAAGCAAAATGGTCCTTTTTTTTATTGGGTAAAAATATAGTAAAGTATATCCAGCAAAATATGCAGAGACAGATGAACGATGAAAGCTAATTGGGCAGACGACATTGTTGCCATTGCGGGAATATCCTGGATGTGGCTGGCACAAGAGCGTGGAGCTTCTAGATTTATACCCAGCGGCCAGCAGCGATTGTGGATGTTGATGACATCCAAAGAATGCGATGGTGACAAAGATTCAAGGAGCTGGTGGCAAACCCATGGCAGCCCTATGGGTGGATCGTATAAGTTAAGCAACGGTTACCGAGGTAGATCCGTGGATGGGTTACCGGTCTTGTCAAAACAATCAACCTAGTTGGATAAATAGTCCGGCGATGAAAGAGTGAGCGAAGCGAGCTCGGTACTTGAGGCACCCCGACTACGAAAAGGCCGGGTGAAGTGCTTTTAGGTTTTGTTTTTCCATTAGTCTCAGTAGCTGCCGGGGAGCCTGAATTCGTGCCCGGTTAATGGCAATAGGCTTGCCCCCTATTTTTTTTTTTTTTTTTATAAACGTTGCCCCACACTAGGAATTTCTCCTGTATCGTGGGTGCGTTCACAAACATAGAAAATCACATACACAAATACCCAGACCCGAAACAACTACCTGCAGGCCATACAAATATTTGTTCCGTGCGGGGATCGAACCCGCGACACGCAGCGCAGCAGTCCAATCGCTTAGCCACTGCGCCAACCGTGCCGTCGACAATCACTATTACATGGAACTTAATTATAACTAGCGAAATGTATGTGTAAAGTTCACTTCTACGTAACCCTTCTTCTTCTTTATGGGTTTCAGGTTTCCGCACTTAGTCCTTAAAGTGGACCATTGTGCGTGACCTGTAATCCCTGTAAACCTGTAATCCCTTCCGGGATTACAGGTTTGATATTTTGTACCTTTTCAAAACTACAATATACATCTGCCGCTTTAGATCTTGCTTTAAATGTTGCTAAGCACCGAACGCGGGCTAATTCCGTCACTTACAAAAAATGTCGTACGAAGACCGGTTATTGTAAGCTGATTAACCTTATAATACGAATTAACCTCTACTTTAGGGCTTTTCACCTCATGATTTACCTGGTATTTTTTTCAATAGGGGATCGGACAGGGTCAAAATAATATAATTCTGTTTAGTCCGTAAGTTAGATTATCGAAAAATATTGAATACGTGTTTTTTGTTTTATCAAATCAATAAAAAATGACGAAGATAAAACGCGTCAAAGATCTTGGAGTGAGGCTTGAAACGTCACTTGTGTCGTCAAAATGTACTATCATATGACGTCACACGAGTTTTCGAAGCACTGTATCGTCTTCATTTTAAGTTTACGTGAAAAAAGAAAAAATACGTGTCCAATAATTTTTGGAAATCTATCTGACGGACTAATTAGTTTTTTTTGTCCGATCCCCTATTATGTTGGGGTCAGATTCCAGTCTAACGGGATGCAGCTGAATACCAGTATTTTACATGGAGTGACTGCCTATCTGAACCCCTTATATTTCCTATCATTATCGTGTGGTTACTTCCTAACCAGGTGTCAGAATTGAGAGATAAGAGCTCCTTTTTTTTTGGAGTTTAGGAACTCATCAAATGACTCCTCCCGCTCTGGGCAAGCCGGTAGGGAATGTCAGACTTCTACTGACTAAAAACCACCCATGTCAGACTTCTTAGCCTTTTGTGTCGAGGCCGCGGTATCTCTTTCGAACAACCTGCAGCCCCGACGGGCTAGATAAGAGCCTCTTGGGCTTAAATTGGCTTAATTTGCCATTAAGATATCTCATAGGCATGCTGGTTTTACTCACGATGTATTCCTTCACCGAAACAATACGCACATGAATCCGAAAACTCAGAGGTGCGTCTCTTGGGTTCGAACTCAATACCTATGCCTTGGCAGTCCGGACACACACCACTAGACTATAACACTGCTGATCATGATGATGATTCGCACGAACCGGTTGAATGCAACAACTAGGACCACAAATCAAATCAAATCAAAATCAATCAAAGACCACAATAGCATGACAACTTAACCCCAGTTGACTCTAAGTAATAAAAGTATATTTTATAGAGTATTACAAACAAATATAAATGTCGTCGAACGTTTTCAATGATTATTTATTGAACGATTGCTGTTTAAACATTGTATAATATCAATTCTATCGTTTAAGGTGGATGTTCCAGGGTAGCCCGCGAAATTCAAATTTTCTTAAGTTTTTAGCGATTTGCAGGCCAGTGCTAGGTTGTATGTTAGTGAAAATATGATTCGCGGCTGTAAGACGTATGCAGTTACAGAATTATAATCATCAAAATCATCATTACAACCCTCCAAGTTCATGTAACTGTCAAGAATGACTTCGCGGGCTACCCTGGAACATCAACCTTAATATTTCATTGTTTCATGAATAAAAAGTTCCTTGACTAACTACAGTACTTTCACAAGTTGATCTGAAGCCTTGTGTCATTGTGTGTGACTGTGACAGTGACTGTAGCTTTGCTTTCTTTGTTTTTCTGACATTCAAAAGTTCTGTAATGTTTCAATGGTTTGATGTAACCACAAGTTCAATAACAAGTGAAAAAGATAATTGAAATATATGCTGTGAATTTCAGTTCATAGTATTGCGGGTTATTTTCGGAAATCCGATCTTGATTTGATCAGTGGATAATTGTGTTGGTAGTGCAATAAGAGCAATTATTTTAAGTTATATTTAGTGTATTACATGTTTTGTACTGCTATTTTTTATCCCTAAATAAATAAATCTGTCTGTCTCAAATGACATTTCGACGGTACGCTTGGAGCGTGGACTGTTGCGCTGCGTGTCGTGGGTTCGGGCCGTAGGCTGTCATTTGAATATCTTTGGCAGTTGTTACAGGTAGTCAGTGCCCGAAAGACTTACAACAAGTCTTACCAAGGGATATCACATTACCCACTACTAACTGGCTAGTGGAACACTGGTATTCAGCTGCATCTGGTTGGAATAGAAGCCGACCTCAAACATAGTTGGGAAAAGGCTAGGCAGATGATGCCAATTTTGATGATAGTTTTGTATAGCATGATTAACTGCCCTGTATTATCATCGGCACGATTCTTGAGCGCTGACGCAAAAGTGAGTTTTTGGGTCCCTTTATGAAGTGAGACGCGGGGCGGGGAAAGTGCAGTGATTGGCCCGTAGCGCATCACGTCATAGCCGTGACTCGGGATTTGTTCTTTACTCCTGCTGCACTTATTTTACGACCAATAAATAATAAACGGGTGTGCGTTTTATTTGTCATATAGTGTACGATGCGCACAGCGATCCCCACTCTTCCGCCGAGCGCTCAAGAACCGTGCCGGTATATAAATACTACATTCCTACAATAATAATCAGGGCACAGATTTCACGTACAATAAACTATTGTAAAGCAGTACAGACTTTATCAATTGTTATCTCTAACATGATTCATGATTTCGTCATGACTTTAGTATAGAGTACCCATATGTAGTATGTACTCTACGGAAACGTATGGGTTTATCATTTAAATGGGTAGGAGTTGAGTTTATCCTGAATCGAAGAGGAAATCCCTTTTTATGAGGGCGGTAATTTTTTGTAATATCTGTAAAAATATCATTTGCATACACATAACATCAAGCCTGTAATCCCTGAGGCAGAGGTGTAAAAAAATAAATTATCCTTTTGAGCGCCACAGTCACGTATAGACGACAAGCCGAACAAGCAAAAAAGTGCCTTAAGTCTGTCGACTTAAGGTACTTTTTGGCTTGTCGTCTTACTTGACCGTGGCGGTCAATGCAGGGTTATTTTAGTACACCCACATTTCGCCAGTTATGTTCAAGTCCCATGAGGTAGGGTGCCCATTGCCATCATTCAGGCACAAATTTAGACTCTGTGCCTGCTACTGAGAAATTCGTTATCCGAAAACTCAATAATACTTTGGCCAACCCAGGACCAGAAACCCAGGAAGCCATGCTGAGCAGTCGCTGTTGCGACCACTCCACCGACCAACGAGGTAGAACAAACATACGTACATACATTTACGATAGTATCACTGTGAAAACTGCCAAGTTGGCATAGAACATGAGTGGTTTTTAGCCAGTAGAAGTCTGACACTCCCTACCGCTCTGCCCAGAGAAGGAGGATTCATTTGATGACTTCCCAACACCCAAACAAAAAGGCGCCTTACTAGGTTCGATCCCACGACTCGTAAGTCGGGACCTCGAGTCTCCACCACTGCTCTCAAAACGGTGAAGATCTGGATGATGAAGACCTGTTCCTGTTTATAGGGTCGTAGTAAACCCTGGTTACTCACCTTACTCTAAGGTTATGTAGCACAGCTGGTTCGTGCAGATACGATAGTGATGTGAGGTCGTTCTGCCCGATGAGGAGCGAGGGGTTCCGGAGAGGCGGCATTTTGCCTTCATCCTTGATCTGTTGGAGAACGTAGGATTATAATTATGCGTGTTTCTCTTAGAAAGGTAGGCAAAAGTGTAAAGTAAGTATGGTCCTATTCTGCTCGACAAATGTTTGGATGGGCACGTTCGATTCGCAGTGGTTTTTATTTGTTTTCGATTTTCGACGCATCTGCAAGCTGGTCTCTCGGCTCGACGCCCAGAGATGAATATCTGGTGCTCGATACAAAAAAAAGTTGCTATAAAAATTGCCGGCGAGGGCTTGAACTACATAATAATTTGTAGAATTAGCTCAAAAGACCCTTTACGAAATAGATTTTTTAAAAGAAAAAAATCATGTATTTGACTATTCGTCTGTCAAAACCAGTCAAAACAATCAAATCATCAAAAATTATACGTGTTTTTACAATGCGTGTTTTGAGAAAATATAGATATTTTAATTGTGATGTCGGTGAAATCTGCTAAGGACAATACCTGTGAGCTTTGCCTTTCTCCTGCCTGTCCCATTAGGCAGCAGCCTCGATCACCGTACAAATTGGTTCATTTAATATTTTGTATTTTGAAATCAAATCGGTTTCCAATAGTGATCGACACTTCAGTACTTACTATTCCCATTCGACTCGTAATATTGAAAGATTGACAGTTAAGATTTTTGACAGACGCACAAAATAGCGTTTGTTTCAAGGCGCGAAATCACTTTGGCATATTTGAGGGATGTCTCTTAAAACCATTATTATTTTTATAAAGATAATGTATAAATTACGTGTGGATAAACCAACTTCTTTCTTTTTGTGAGGTCTTGGCGGACGGCAAAATCTTAGAGGCAGATTGATGGACTTGGTGCATGGCATATGCTCATTAGGCTCTTCGATCAAGGCGAATTTTTGTCACATGCCCACATACCCCAGTCCGTGGTCTCCACTCCAGCACTTTCATTCACATCTTATATGACCCACCCACTTCAATGTCGCTATCATCATCATCATCATTTCAGCCGAAAAACGTCCACTTTTAGACATAGACCTCCCCCAAGTGTCGCCACATTGACCGGCCTCGTGCGTCTCGCATCCAGGGGATGCCCGCAACCATCACCAGGTCCACCTAGTGGGAGGCCTTCTAACGTAACGTCTTCCGGTTCACAGCAATGTTGCTATAATTCATCATCAGCATCATTTCAGCCAAAAGACGTCCACTGCTGGGCATAGGCCTCCCCCAGGTGTTGCCACATTGACCAGTCCCGTGCGTCTCGCATCCACCTATAATTAGTGGTAAATAAATAAAGAAATGTCTAGATACAAACCTTTATCTGCCGAATCTCTCCAGACTGGTCTATCTTGGCGATGAGGACCCCAGATCGATAGTCTGACGTCACCACGGCGCTCTCCCATACTTTCTCCGGATGCTCCACCCATATTCGGGCGCCCTGGTACATGGAACAAGGATAAATGTTAGAAATTGTTGAGAAAATATATAGAAATGATGGGTGGCTTTTGTGTATGGCGGGAAAAGGAGTATAGCCTAGGATTTAGCCATATTTTAGTGAGTGAGATTCAGCTCAACCTCCCCCCCCCCCCCCCTGATCGCTTCGCGTAATTAATGGATACCCAGGATACCCCCACAATGTAATCACGCTTATTAATATTCCCAGTGCTCTTATAAAGAGCCAAAATCATTTGTGCAAGCCCACCGCTTGATGGTGGTGACACACAACTTCGAATGTACGGATCAGTATTGTTCTAAAAGTCTGTTTCTACACGATCTTCCAGTTACTGGGTTCTATGAGTAAGTAAGATTATCTTATTTTCGAGCCTTTTTTTTTTTGGTGGGTGGAAAATCATCGAATAACCCCCCCGCTCTTGGTGAGTTTGAGTGTCAGACTTCTACTGACTAAAAACCAAACCCATGTTCCTTCTTCACCCTTGTGTCGGAGCCGCGTTATGCCTTTCGATAATCCACAGCCCCGACGGGCGTCGGCCCTTGCGGGCCCCTTCCATGTTGCTGACATCTCTTTGAGGCGCGCGTGGAACACAAACGCGCCGTCGACACGGTCTGTTGCCGTCATGATGACGACGGCCGGACGGCGAGCTAGCCCGTTACTCACCGTCCGCGTCTACGGTGGCCGGAAGCCATCACGTGGCCCCCGACGCCCGGAGCGTCTCCCGCGGCGGCTGGGACGAGAGGTTCTTTCCCTCTCACGTTCCGCCACCTCCTTCGCTAGCATCACTGCTTCGCAGAAGGAGGCGACGGCGTCCCATTCCTCTTCGCCCGGACCATGCTTGCACCAGGGCCGGACGCGAGAGGTCGTCGCCACCGATCGCCGCTACGAGAACACGGCGGGGCTCTGCCCAAGCAGGGCACACCTCCACAGTGTGCTCCACCGTGTCCCCCGGTCGATCCTCGCAGTGGAAGCATCCGGGCGTTTCCTCCCGCCTGATTTGGTACAGGTACCTCCCAAAATATCCGTGTCCGGTGAAGACCTGCGTCAGACGGTAGGTGAGGGCGCCGTGGCGCCTCTCCAGCCACTCCTCAAAGAGGGGACTTACCGCCACTATCGTGGCGTGCCCTGCGCTGGGTTGCGACAGTCGCCGTCTCCATGCCGCCATGAGATCACACCGGAGGTCCGTCCGCAGAGCGGCAATCTGCCGCGACAACGGAGTGACCCCCCGGTGTAGCACCTCCACGCGCCATTCATGCAGGCGCGCGAGGACTATCGCCTCCAGATCCCATGGCGGCAATCCGGCAAGGAGGTTCGCCGCCTCGCGGGAGATCGTGCGGTACCCACGGACTAGCCTTACGGCCAGCACCTTTTGGGGCGCGTTCAGGTAGTGGGCGGCCCGCTTCGACAAAGCACGCGCCCACACCGGGGCCCCGTAAAGGGCCATGCCATAGAACCGGCATAGAGCCTCCGGAACGAGGCGTTTGGCCCCCCAGATTGGGCAAGAGCCACCAAAAGGCAGCCGCGGCCCGCTCCAGTCTGGGAGCCAAACGTCGGAAATGCTTCACGAAGTTCCACCGGCTGTCGAGGACGAGTCCTATTGTGATCAAATGTATAGTCTTTAGGTATCCATACAAGAATGTATGACATCATAAAATCAAACATTGTTCAAGTTTTTGTTAATGACTTTGTCATAGAAAACAGGACCTTATGCCCATCCTATTGTTTAATGGTATTTTTACATTCGGTATCTTTTCAAGTGTGTTTATTCTTGCTATTACAAGTATGTACTAGGTTTTCAATACAAAAGTAAGTAAGTAAACATTAGATTCATGTTGATACCAAATTCAATGAATGAATTCTATCTACTCTCTTTTATCTATACATATAAATAGGTACTAGCTGTTCCCTGTGACCATCATAAGTATGAAATATTATAAAAATATTACTTCCCAATTTAGATTGGATTTTGTTAACAATTTCTTGGGTTTAAATTTTGATGCACGGAACCTTAATCCTTTTCCTAAAATAGAAGTAGCCTGAGTTACTTCTTATAACATCAGCTATCTGCCAGAGAGTCCTGTCACAATTGGTCCAGCCATTTCGATGATTAGCCAGAACATACAGACATGACAAGAGAGAAAATTACAAAATAATTTTTTTTTTTCTATATGTACCATTTATACTTTCAGTAAAAAGCTGCTTTTATAAAATTAAAAACAGACACTTCAATTTTATTTAGTTGTTTAAATAAAATCATGAAATGTAAATTAGGAACAATGCTCCTACTACAACCAAAAATAATTAAATAAAGGAATTGCATAACAATTGTTTCTTACAATCTTATTCAATAAACCTCTAATGATTGTATCTTAATTGAGAAGAAACAACACTGATAGCTCAATTAAAAATGACCTAAATACAAACATAATATTGCATAAGGTTTTACTTGACTGGCTAGAATTTAATAATAGGGGATCGGACAAAAAAAAACTAATTAGTCCGTCAGATAGATTTTCAAAAAATATTGGACACATCTTTTTTCTTTTTTCACTTAAACAAAAAATGAAGACGATACAGTGCTTCAAAAACTCGTGTGACGTCATTTGATGGTACATTTTGTACCTTCAAGTGACGTTTCTAGCCCCACTCCATGATCTTTGACGCGCTTTATCTTCGTAATTTTTTATTGATTTGATAAAACAAAAAACACGTATCCAATATTTTTCGATAATCTAACTGACGGACTAAACAGAATCATATTTTTTTGAGTCAGTCCGATCCCCTAATATGTAAGTTAACTGCTTTGTTCGTCTAGTGGTTACAAGTGAGCTGAGCATGAGGTCCTGGGTTTGATTCCCGGGTTGGGTAGTGTTATTGAGATTTTTATTTTTCATTAGGAACTCATAGGAATTTCTCGGTGAGAAATTCCTATGGATTCTGGAATTGGCCCGGAGCAAGCATAAGTGTGTAACATTATTTACACCTCTGCCTAACCCTTAAAAGCCACAAATTCATCAATTCTCACATACCTATAGAAAAAGGGATTCTATCATCTGATTGATAACCAATAATAATTAGTCATTGTTTTCTTCCAATACATTTTTAAATAGAACATCAGTTGTAACATACTTTTCCTATTATAGATTCATTAAACTGCGTTTACAAAGTTGCAAGCTGATGGTAGCATGTTAGACCTGTTTTAATTTCACGGGTTAATCCAACAGTGGCACCCAAACAGTTAAAATATGTCTGTCAACTAAGGTGTGGTTTTTAATTTGAGAGAGTCAAACTATATGTATTTACAACAACATTGTATGGAAGTTGAACCACAGTATAATACTTCACATAAATAAGGCGGGTTAATATGTTTAGAATATGGTTTTGTTTATACAAAACTAGCTTTTGCCTGCAGTTCCCCTGCGTGGATGGCGAATAATGTCACAACAAACTTTCGTCCCCTATTTAACTCTCTTACGCCCAAATACTCAAACGTCACTCAATTATAAGTTGCACTTAAATCTCGTGCTGTCTTTGTTACTTTAACGCAGAGTGACAGAGATAGCACGAGTTTTGAGGGCTACTTATAATTGAGTGACGTTTGAGTATTTGGGGCTTGGGCGTTAGGGTTTGAATTTAGAAAAATATATATACTAAAACCTTCCTTGAGAACCACTCTATCCATTGGTGTTAACAGCATGAAAATCAGTGCAGTAGTTTTTAAATTTATCGCAAACAGACAGATAGAGAGACGCGGCAGAGGACTTTGTTTTATAATATGTAGTTATTGTTTAAAAATAATGTACTTAGATTATTTCAAGTTGGTTTCAATGTTTGACCTAGTTATAAAGGCAAGCCTAGTTACAAAACATGCATGTGTGCAATCTTATATTTACAATTTGTGTTCTTGGAAATTGTAATAGCTAAAATTTTATATCATTGCAGGTTAGCGGTAGATCTAAGGATCCAATATTCATTTAGAAAAGTGAATAGGTATACGTAACAATGTAAAATAACATTGATTTCTATATTTCTAGGCCAATATAATGTATACATTGCATACACAAGCATGACAAACCAAAGAAAAATATATCACTAATAAACAAATGCCGCAATTAAAAGACATATTTTTGCCATCAAGATAACACAACAAGCATTGAGACAGTTGATAAGTTAATTTAATAACATATTTCAAGATAACAATCATTATAAAATTGTAGCAATCTGGCACTTAATGGTATGTTTTAAATGTAGTTCAAACTTCATACTCAGTGAGCACCTAAATAGTGTGTAATTTTTATGTAAAAATAATTCATGAGCATATATAATTTACTTATCTAGATAGCAAAAGTGATTACTTCAGCATGTTAATTTATTAAACAGTTCCAACATGATTATTGTCGGAAACCATATTGATTTCCGATTCGAAAAAAAAAACAATTCTCGAAAGCTGAATGAAAGAATGGACAATTTTAAGTTTGTTTAATGTTTTTGAAAATGGAACAGTAGGGCGAACTGCAACATGACGTCATCCCGGAACTTTGATATTCCTTGACACGCGAAATATATAGAAATGTTGCAAAAATTAGCGTTCGCTGAGTAAACGAATGAGAATGACGTCCTCTTCAATCAATTTTGTGAAGAAGGTCAATCGTAAACACTCCCTAAATCCGATATCAATTAATTAAAATAATTGATGTAAGATATATTCAAATATGTGGCTGAGTAGATGAATGCATGATTCGATTAAAGCTTAATAAACTTTGTATTCTAAATTCGAAATAGATCATCCATAAAAAACAAAAATACAATCAAATACATTTCACTTAAAATTTTACCTTCGTATAGAGCTCCTTCGTAGTCATGTTGATGTTTTATATAATCCTTGATTAACGAATAAATAATTTATATTATCTCATTATTTCACCACGAGTTCAGAACTTAAATAATCCATTTTAAAGTAAGGTAGATTCGAAATACGATTTTTCCGAATGCGAAACGTCACTGCAATGTTATTGACATTTTATTTTCAGTGTTATCAGTTTTTTATCACTATCACCTAAATTTAATGCACAAAACTGTTAGTTTTCTCAATCATCACACTGTGGGATTATTTCATGATTTCTACTAGGAAGTGATTCCTAATGGAATCTAATTGTACGACAAAAAACATTTGACAACAATACAAGTCGAAAGTTACGCTTGTTTAAAGAGTTCCCAGTTCCCACGGTCGGGGCTGCCATGATAAAATATGCGTATTTTAGTTTTAGGACAAATCTACGGTTCATTACACGCAGCGTTTTGAAAGGAATCGATCGATTTAATTTTTCACTTTAAGAAAAATTCCATCTAAGGTTTCTATAATCTTTACAGAATGTTTATATGTTTTTATAAGTCCTAGGAACGGGTATTCTCACTACTTTTCACGCACAATACACCATGTAAGCGCTGGGGTTCAGTAAACTGTTTTGTATGTAGGTACAGCCTGTCTATAAAGTCATGAAAATAAATGAGGGCGCTGCGGTCGTGAAGACTCGTGCACATAGCAACCCTGTATAGTGTGACTAAAATGGTTTTGATACTAGCACATTATTTTGTACTAGAAGCAAACCTGGTTTTAATTAAAATCTGTTAACTTATTTAAAAAAAATACAGAAACCATAAACAAAGATGCGACCTTCATTATAAATGATAATACCAGCCTATTACTGTCCCACTGCTGGGCAAAGGCCTCTTCTCAACAGAGACGGGCACGAGCACTGATCACCACGCATGCTCAAGACGGGTTGGCGATTTCAGACTTATTATAATTATAAGTCCAGATTTCCTCACGATGTTTTCCTTCCGACCTTCACTGAAATAAAAATGAGTAGGTAAATAAAAGAAAAATGTTCGTACATATTTTTTATTAATGTTATATTTTAACTTTTGTACCACTGTATGCCCATTTTCTCTTGCCCGTTTTGCTGCAATATGTTGTTCGATTAGAGCCTTTCTGTTATTTTGATCTTCTTGTAAGAAAATCCAATCGATTTCAAAATTTTACGCAGGACTTCTAGGCTACATTTAAAATCCAGATCTGTTTTAGCGAAATTTTATGTTGAAGTCATCCATTTCTTTCTTAGGACGGCCTGATCTGTGTTTGCCTTCATCTGCAATACGCCTCACTGTACTCTCAGATTTTCCTGAAAGAAAGATTTAAAAAAAGATGTAATATCTAACAGAAAATACATAGCACTGTTTTTATTTCAAACATGTTAAAACTTATTCATATTTAAAATCACCGGTAAATTTGATTACCCAAAAGTATCAAAAGTTAACGTCGCACTACAATATGAGCTACTTACATTTGCAATCTAACCTATAAATGCGCAATGTAAACAATGCTTATTTTAGTCTTAAAATCGTATATTTAGTAAATTTGTGACTTCTGGTAGATAAAAAACAAACAATAACACGATTACATACCTGTTATAGCTGCTGTTCGAGTATAAATATCATCCAAATTTGATAAAATTTGGTCAGCTTGGTGTTCTAACAAACATCGCTGATATACTTTGAAATAATTTCCCGAGCTCCACTCCTATTTGTTTTCCTCATATTTAACACGTTTTTTCGAAGTTTTGTCGACGTAGATTTGAAAAACATTAAAAAATGCAAAAGATATCAAGATAAATAACAAGTTGATGACAGCCGATGACATTTGATGTACCATGATTTAGTGTTGCCTTACTTTTGAATAATGTTAGTTCCTCAAACATTAATTTCATGACTTTATAGACAAGCTGTACTTTGTTGGTAACCCACAGCTGTTTTGTGTGTACCTACTGTCGTAACGCACAGACTGTAACCTTTTGCCATTTGTACAGTCAACAACACAATACATCAAGGTAACAATTTAAATGGCCAGTGTCACTCGTAGAGTCGTAGTAGTAATGGTGATTCTTGAAATGATACAGTTTTCGTCTGACCGAATCACTCTAAGGACCGAACATACGCACAGCTTCCTTGGCTTCCAATCATACTATGCACCAGTTTATGTGGATCTTTCATAGTGCGGGAAATTCATACAAAGTGAGGCCATGCTAAACTGGAATTGTATAGCTTGATGTGTCGCCGTTTGTACCGTTGACGGGGAAAAATAGTTGAGGCCGACTAGTCTAGAAACTATGTACTCAGACTTTTATCGGCCAGAAAAGTACAAATGGGTAAGTGTACAAGACAGTGATGTACCTATGCTATTATAGGTACCTACCTACTTTTTTTCCTAAACTAAGGTAAGGTTAATATGGCTAAGGCTTGATGACACTACCTGACTTTATCATGAATGACTGTATGGTTCACTGGTTTTTAAAAGTTAGTTGTACCTAAGTAATTGAATAGTATATAGTTCTATAGTTCTTTAATAAATGTGCTGTCCAAAACTCCAAACCTACGATCCTAGTCATCTCCAACATCATTTTTTTACCTCTTTAATGTTAATTAGTTATTGGGAGGAGAGCATTGATATATAAAAACCTTTTATTTATCAATGGAGGAGAAGGTATTTTATAATGACGAAGTAAATAAAAGTTTGACTGGCCTGTTGGTCTAGTGGTTAGTGACCCTAACTGCTATGCCGGAGGTCGTGGGTTCGATTCCCACCCAGGACAAATGTTTGTGTGATGAGCACGATCATTTGTTCTGTGTCTGGGTGTAATTTATCTATTATATGTATGTATTTAGAAATATATAAGTATGTTTATCAGTTGTCTAGTACCCATAACACAAGCTCTGCTTAGCTTGGGACTAGATGGCGTTGTGTGATAGTTGTGGAATATTATTATTTCCTTTATTTAACTTTATACATATAAATTATATTTTTAAATATTCCTATACAAAGTAATATAAAAAAACATTTAAAAATATAAAAAATAGTAGCCCACCGGTATCGGGAACAGGGTCCAAGCTACCGGTAGTCAGGCCTCCAGAGAAAGGAACCTCCTAACAATACGAGCCGTGTCCAGGAGTACCGCTCTCTGTATCAAGCCCTTGATCCAGCCGCCCAATGAGAGCCTCCTCAGATGTTGGTCGAGGCTCTTGGCAATTATGCCATTGGCTGAAACGACTATCGGCACAATGATTGCTGAGTTCACACCCCACATGTCGACAACCTCGCGAGCCAAGTCAAGATATTTAATTTGCTTATCTTTCTCAGCTTTCACGAGGTTCTCGTCATGCGGGACCGTTATGTCAACAATCATTGCGCGCCTCTCTGATCGATCCACCACCACTATATCAGGTTTATTGGCTACAATAGTCCTGTCAGTGATGATGGATTGATCCCAGTACAATGTGTTACTGCCATTTTCGAGAACTGGGTCGGGCACATATCTGTAGTACGGCACTTCCGATTCCACAAGGCTGTATTTCAGAGCAAGTTGCTGATGGATAATCCTGGCTACAAGGTTGTGTCTATGCAAGTACTCTCCGTTAGCCAGACGAGAACACCCAGAGATAATGTGACGGATTGATTCGCCCGGACGGTGGCATGCCCGACATATGTCAACCGTGCCGTCCTTCACAATAAATCTCCGGTAGTTATTTGTCATTATAACTTCATCCATAATTGCACAGACAAAACCTTCGGTTTCTCCGAAGAGTTCCCCGGATCGTAGCCAGGCTACGGACGCTAGGAAGTCTATGTCGGGCCCGTGTAGGGCCCGAAAAAAGCGTCCGTGAAGCTCCTTACTCTGCCATACCTCCATGCGGTCGTTAGTGTCAAGCACTACAGGTTTGCTCCAGTTCTCTTTAGCCAAGGAGAGCGGGGTAAGGCCCCTGTCCACCGCGACAACATCTCGATGCATCCCCACGTCGGCTTCCAGAAAGTATTCCCTGAGACTGCATATCTCACGATTGTGGAGAGTCTTAGCATTTAAAAAGCCTCGACCTCCACACTTCCGTGGGATATACAGTCTCATAACCGAAGAACGTGGGTGATGCATTCGATATGCCGTCAACAATGTACGGACCCGCCTATCCAGGGCGTCTAACTCTGTCTGAGTCCATTTGAGTACGCCGAAAGAGTACATCAAAACCGGCATGACCCAACCGTTGAAGGCACGCACCTTATTTCCGCCCGACAAAAGACTATTAAAAACTTTTCTCAGGCGGCCAAAGAAGCGCTTCCTCAACGATTGCTTCATGTCGGCAACGTTGATGCCCAGTGCTTCCGACATACCCAAATACTTGTAGGTTTCGGTTGCTGAGAGGGATCTAAGATTTATGGTATCCGTGAGCTGGGTTCCCACAGATTCCACAATCCCCCCTCGCTTTACATGCATGACCGCACACTTGTCCACCCCGAATTCCATCCTGATGGCGCTACTGAAAGTTTCAGTGACCTTCAGTAGCTCCATCAGTTGCAAATCGTTGGGGGCAAAGAGTTTGAGGTCATCCATGTAAAGGAGGTGAGATATAACCTGACCGCCTCTCTTCAACCGATAGCCCAGACTTGAATCCTCCAGCAGCGTGCTAAGAGGATTCAAGGCTAAGCAGAACCAAAGTGGACTCAAACTGTCGCCCTGAAATATACCCCGCTCTATCCTTATCGGCTCGCTATTCCTCTGGATCTGTCGACATCCTGGATAGCGAAGGACTGTCCTCCATTGCCCCATACACGACATCAGGAAGGTGCGTAGGGTTGCATCAATTTTATACAACTCTAGCACCCTCATGAGCCATGTATGTGGCACCGAGTCATAGGCCTTCTTATAGTCTATCCAACATGTCGACAGATCCTTTCGGGAACGGCGAACCTGTTGGCTAATGGCCATATCGATAAGGAGTAGCTCTTTAGTACCACGGGACCCGTTCCTACATCCATTTTGAGAAGCGGACATGATAGAATTGTCATCAATGTGTTTGTTAATTTTGGTTCTCAAAATGGATGTAAGAACTTTATAGACTGTCGGAAGACAAGTAATCGGTCTATAATTTTTGGGCTCCGCGGTACTACCTGATTTATAGAGCAGGTGGGTTATACCTGTTGTCAGGAATTCGGGCAGCGACCCTGACTGTAAGGCTGTCTGGAAAAGAGTCGCCAGGCGAGCGTGCGACCTTGTGATCCATTTGATCCAGAAATTGTGCAGCCCGTCCGGCCCTGGAGATTTCCAGTTAGGCAACGGGCGGACTGCACGAGCAACGTCTTGGGGGCTGATAGTTACCGCCCCCATTTCTGATACTGGATCGCACGCTCGCTCGACTCCTCGAATCCATTCACCCTCAGTATGGCTGACAGGCACCGACCAGATGCTGCGCCAGAACGAGCTCATGGCATCATCATCCGGTAGGAGCCCGTCAGCCACACCTTGGTCCGGTCGCTCCCAAGCCCTGTATACCCACCTTTCATCCCTTTGGAATGTGCGATTCTGAGTGTACCGCTCCACCCGTCGCTTATACCTACGGATACGGTTCGCCCATGCATACACTTTCTGCTTCCAGAAGTCGATGCGTTCTGTGATACGGGACATGTAGTCTCGAGGACTGATATCAGTCCCCGCGAACGCCCGCCTCACAAAACGCATCACTCGAGGGCGAATGTTGCCCTCCCGGAAGCAGGTTAGTTTGCCGATGAATGCCCTGGCCCTAGTAATGCGTCGTTCAATCCTGCACTGCCATGCTGGTACAGCAACTTTCGGTCGTGTAGCTATGTCATCTGGAAACTTGACATGAGCTACACGACACGCCGTTACAGCCGCACAATACAGGATTGAATGAGCATCAGTAAGGTTTTCGCAATTGTCAAAATAGCTTGACAACTGCGAATCCAGAACAGCCACCAGCGCCCTATTTTTGTTGTGCATGGGCAAACGAGGTAAACGCGGTCTAAGTTCGGGATTCATGAAGCGATACTCCCGAACCGCACCCTCCAAAGTACTCCTTATCTCCTCATTGCACTGGGTACTTACATCAGTAACCATGTCATTACTCACGTCGTTTTCGTGGTTAGATGTTGTGGTTGTTGTAGCCACAGGCTGTGGAGGTACCACAGCCTGCGAGGGTGTAGCGTGAGACGGTGTAATGACATGGCTACCCTGCATTTCAGTTCGCAGGCGATCAAGCACAGTGTCATCCAACATACGATTACGCTGGATGACCCGTACCTGATCCGACAATCGTTGCGCCGACACGTTGACAGCTGGCTCAAGCACCTGAAACAGAGAGAGCATCCGAACACGGTACGCGGTCAGGTTGTCTCCTCCCTCTGTAGCCCCATAATATGCGCGCATGACGTTCTCATTTATGGACTGAGTCCATCTCATGCGCGACACATTTCCACCGGCAGCGGGGACCATGTTCGGGGCCGGTTGGCCTCGAGGTCCCAGGCCCGCTGGTGGCCGTCCTCTTCCTCGTCGTCCGCGCCGCGGTGGTGATGGTGATGGCGGCGGTGATGTTGATTGTATCGACGGCGACGGGGAGAAAAACTCATCACTGGAACTCGACGCAGCTACAGCTACCGGTGACACGGCGCTCACGCGTGTGGCGCGTCCCGGCGGCTGCGAGGCGGAGTTTAGTGACGAGTCCGGAGATGGTGGGTGTGCTTGGAGTCGCTTAGCCCGGCTTCTTGTTAACATAGGTGACGTCTATCAATTGCTTCGTTCTGCATGATTTTTATTTTTCGTAGGATTTAACGTAAATGGTAATTAAATAAAAGTATGAAATAATTTAAAAGCATTTATTTCTATATTTTTAAGTCATAATTTCCCAGCCTTTATGATAGATAAATTAAACAATAAGTAATAAAACGTTTTAATAATTTAAATAATGGCGGAAGCATCAGTGTTGCAATGCTCGTTACAAAAATTACCTACAAATTATCATTAAACTACCGCAGTCCAAATATCCGAATGCTATTGTCGTTACATTTTGTCTTAAATATTAGTTTTTCACTTGTTTTCGGGAGAAGGGAACCACGCCTGGCACGCTTCAGTGGCGATCTCGCATAAGGCAGTGAAGGTCTTGCCACGTTGGTCGTATTCTGTGGAAGAAGTTGATTTTATGTTTTAAACATAATTATATATTTCGTAGTTCAAAAGATTCTCAGTTCAATTTGCATTACCAGGGACCGAAAACTAAAATACCACATCTATTAATTCGACTCGCTGTCACTTTATAGGTGACATTGGTATAGGTAATTATTGGATGACATAGCATGATGCATTATAGCTATAGAAATGTTTTTTCTTCCCCTTAAGTTTAAGGGGAAGAAAAACTAACCTAACTAGTGACTTTTGAATTAGCAAACGTTAATCAGGGTATGACATTCAGTAAATTGGGGGTAAGACCTGGTTGAGACAGCGTCTCAATTCTAAAGAGTCGCTTGAGTCTACAACGGTAGAACATCTGTTTCACCACTTGGATGGATTTCATATAAATTCTATGCCTTTTTATTTATTTTGTGAAAGGTGGCTATTCGAATATCGTGAAACAGGCCCTTACTGTTAACATAATTTTGACGGCACGGTTGGCGCAGTGGCTGAGAGATTGGACTGCTGCGCTGCGTGTCGTGGGTTCGATCCCCGCACGGAACAAATATTTGTGTAGCCTACAGATAGTTGTTTCCGGTCTGAGTGTGTTTGTGTATCGCCCAAATACTCAAACATCACTCAATTATAAGTAACCCTCAAAACTCCTGCTATCTCTGTCACTCTGCGTTAAACTAACAAAGACAGCACGAGATTTAAGTGCAACTTAAAATTGAGTAACGTTTGAGTATTTGGGCTTATGTGAGTTTAAATGTTTGTAAACGCACCCACGATACAGGAGACATTCCTAGTGTGGAGCAACGTTTTAATATATAAAAAAATAATAATAATAATTCTCAGGTAATAATAACTTACCAGTAGGTCCCCTCTTGCCAAACATGATGCCGTTCATGGGCGCGTTTTTGTAGTTGGCTTCGCTGACTTCGGCTAGAGAGAGGAGCACCACCACGAAACAGACGACTCCAATGGTGAAACGCATCATGTCTCCGGACATCTGAAACAGAAAGTAAAAGGAGTATTCAATTTGAATTGATATCAGAAAAAAGAAAGGAAAATTATCAAAACGAAGTTTCCAGGAAACTTGTGTAACACACTATATTTTTTATCGCAGTTTGATAGATTTCAATAGAATTCTTAATATGTACATTGTTTCATTGTATTTTAAATAAGAAAACTCCATAACGAAAAGAAACCGCAATAAATGTTGTTGAATTGTCAAAAATAATTGCGTTGGGAATGTGATTGTGTAAGTTTGTGTAATTGTTTAAAATAAAATTCAGTGATGAAAACTTTAAATAAAGGTTTTTTCTTTCATGTCATGGGATATTTTCAACACAGACACCGTCATTAATATAAACATGAAAGCATGGCCAGTGTACTAATATCACTCATTGCATTTTATGCTCACTTTTACATGATGATAACTGATTATTTTAGACCCAAGAACACCCAACTGATGAAAATATGCGATATTAAAAAACTCACCTTGTATTACCTTGGAAAAATTACCTTGTATTGAGCGAAGTATTTCTTGTTGGTAACACTGAAGCGGTTGAATGTCAACTGATGCAGTGAGACCATTTTCCCGCCAATATATACTCTGCAAAGGAAATATGGCGGCGGTCCACTCAATTATTGGATTAATGGATACTGACCGCAAATTGACTGAGATTCCCGAGTATCCTCAAAGGATTATAACTTCGTTAGTGCATAAGATTAGTTGTTGGAATAGAGTGAGGACGGCGGCCATATTGGATTCGTTATACACACACACATCGGGTGGGCAAAGAGCTTACAGTTCAATGTGTTACCTACTACGGTGGTACACACGGCCACGTGTAGGCTATTATAGCGGTAGGCATTGAACATTTTGTATGGAGTGTAGTATCTGGTAATCTGTGACACGGCTACACATCAAGCTATACAAAACCAGTTTATCTTGGCCTCACTTTACTAGCTCTTTTCGCACAATGAACGATCAGATTATACTGGTTTTGTATAGCTTGATGTGTAGCCGTGTGTACTGCAAGCTTTATCTAAGCCATTCAAAAATGAGTTCTGTGTAATTTCAGGAAACTGCCCAATTCTACTTTGGCGTACTATCGCCCTTTCCTCGAACTTCGAACAATTTAGTTAACTGGCCTATGAACATCAACATAACTAATTGAGCATAGCTTTATTGCTACTAATAAACAGATAACACAAATAATAATAATCCATCATCATCATTTCAGCCAAAAGACGTCCACTGCTGGACATAGGCCTCCCCCAGGTGTCGCCACATTGACCGGTCCCGTGCGTCTCTCATCCAGCGGGTTCCCGCAACTTTGACCAGGTCATTGGTCCACCTAGTGGGAGGCCTTCCAACGCAACGTCTTCCGGTTCGCGGTCGCCATTCCAGAACTTTTCAGCCCCATCGGCCATCCGTTCTGCGAGCAATGTGCCCTGCCCATTGCCACTTAAGTCTGGCGATTGTTCGGGCTACATCGGTAACCTTGGTTCTCATGCGGATGTCCTCATTTCTGATTCGATCACGCAAGGAAACTCCGAGCATAGCCCTCTCCATTGCCCTTTGGGTGACTTTGAGCTTTCTGATGAGGCCCATTGTGAGCGACCACGTTTCGGTCCCGTATGTAATCACTGGCAACAGTGGCAACACACACTGGTCATAGACTTTCGTCTTGAGACACTGGGGTAAGTTGGACCAGAAGATACCGCGCAACTTCCCGAACGCTGCCCAGCCGAGTCGGATTCGACGATTGACCTCTTTCTCGAAGTTAGATCTATCCAACTGGACCGTTTGTCCCAGGTAGAAATAATCGTCCACAACTTCGACCGTAGAGTCTCCGATCTTGATAGGAGTGGGTGTTACATGAACATTCAACATAACCTTGGTTTTGTCCATGTTCATTCTAAGACCCACTCTTTCGGAAGCTCTACTGAGGTCATCGAGCATTGTACTGAGGTCTTCCATGGACTCAGCCATGACGACTATATCGTCGGCAAACCGAAGGTGAGTGATGTACTCGCCGTTGACGTTGATGCCAAGTCCTCTCCAATCCAGAACCTTGAAACTATCCTCCAATGCAGCGGTGAACAATAATAATAATCCATATATGACTCCTGATATTTTTAAGTATAATTAAGCCAGTAATGTAATGGTCACTTTAAGGAAGAGCGCTGATGTCTGAGATACAGATATTTTTATCTAGTTCAGACACAGATGCCTTCAACATAAAATTAAGATAATTAAAAAATTGTACTGTATATCTGTATAAATGTAACATAAGTTTGTGCCAAATAAATATTATTATTATTATTCCCTTTATTTAGTTTTGAACAAATTTGATACATTTTTAAATATTCCTTACAAAATCAATAAAAAAAACATTTAAAAATATAAAAAATTGTAGCCCACCGGTATCGGGAACAGGGTCCAAGCTACCGGCGGTCAGGGCTCCAGAGAAAGGAACCTCCTAACAATACGAGCCGTGTCCAGGAGTACCGCTCTCTGCATCAAGCCCTTGATCCAGCTGCCTAACGAGAGCCTCCTCAGGTGTTGGTCGAGGCTCTTGGCAATTAAACCATATTAATATAATTATGATCCATGTTTTTACATATTATTACTTAATTAGTAAAAACACACCGAAACACCGACCTCCTCCTTTTTAGAAGTCGGTAAAAAGGAGTTGGGTTGGTTGTTGGGTACATAAAATGACTAATGTGGGTTGTTATAATATGGATAATCATAACATGGACCATAATATGAATTATAATATAGATCAACAACCGCTCTTTCGTCAAAATAGACACCGACTGTTCAAATGTGTTTTCCATCAAGAAAGGCGTTAGGCAGGGATGCATCCTCTCACCTCTGCTCTTCAATGTGTATGGAGAGTACATCATTCGCCAGACTCTTGAGGGCTGGGACAAGGGGTTTGCTGTTGGTGGAAATCGGATTTCCAATCTGAGGTACGCTGACGACACTGTTCTCCCTGCTACAACATTTGGGGACATGAAAGAGATACTGCAGTCACAGATTGGAGGTGGAAAGTGGCAAATTGGGGCTTGCAATAAATAGGCAGACAAGCTTATGGTGGTTGAACGTGCGGGAAAGCTATCGGGCGCCTATATCGGCATCGATACTGTGGACAGCTTCGTTTATCTAGGCTCTAATATAAGTAATGAAGGAAGCTGCGTTCCAGAAATAAAATGGCGGGTAGCCATGGCTAAAGATGCTATGACACGCCTCCAGAGCATCTGGAAAAATCGTGGTATAAGTTTTAAAACCAAGGCCCGTTTGGTCAGAGCACTAGTTTTCCTGATTTTCCTCTATGGAGTTGAGACGTGGAAAATCCAAACAAGAGAAAGACAGAGGATAGACGCTTTCGAAATGTGGTGCTGGAGGCGGATGCTCCGAATTCCATAGACGGCCAAACGCACAAATGTGTCTATCCTTTCCCAACTCGATATCAAGACTCGATTGTCTACAGTTTGACTACAGCGTATTTTGTCCTATTTCGGCCACATAATGCGAAGAGGAGATAGCAGCCTTAAAAAGCTGGTCATTGTTGGCAATACCGAAGGCAAGCGACCGCGAGGCCGGTCGCCAACACGATGGTCCGACCAAGTAAAATAAACTATTTCCTCAAGAAAATTTCAGCAGGAGGTGATGGCAACCTTGGACCGGAGCAGATGGAGGCAGATGGTTCGCTTAAAGGGGTCCAGTAACCACGATCCTCAGTAATGAGGGACCGACTAAAGAAGAAGATGACTCATAACACGGATCATGATATGAATCGTAATATGAATCATAATATGAATCGTAATATGACTCATAATATGCATCTGGCATCATAGTATGGATCATGATATGAATCATAACATGGATCATAATATGAATCATGATAAAATCGAAATATGAATCATAACACGGATCATGATATGAATCGTTATATGAATCATAATATGAATCGTAATATGAATCGTAATATTAATCGTAATATTAATCGTAATATTAATCGTAATATTAATCGTAATATTAATCGTAATATTAATCGTAATATTAATCGTCACATGAATTGTTATATGAACAGACGGCACGGTTGGCGCAGTGGCTCAAGCAATGGACTGCTGCGCTGCGTGTCGCGGGTTCGATCCCCGCACGGAACAAATATTTGTACGGCCTACGGATAGTTGTTTCGGGTCTGGGTTTAAATGTTTGTGAACGCACCCACGATACAGGAGAAATTCCTAGTGTGGGGCAACGTTTTTAAAAAAAAGAAAAAGAATTGTAATATGAATTGTAATATGAATCGTAATATGAATCATGATATGAATCGTAATATGAATTCTCGTAATTGAAAACATTAATCTTTTTAAGAAAAAATTAAATGATTTCTTAGTAAATAGACCAACCATACATGAATTTTTGTCCGACAGATTCGTGACGAGTTGAGTGCCAAACTGTTTTTATGTTTTGATGCAAAATATTATTTTTTCAATATTATTTTTCCTATATTATTTTCTACTACTTCAATTGAAATGTCTCTTTGAATTAATTTTATATAAATTGCACAAATTATTTCAAACTATTGTATGCCTAACATGGTAGAGCAGTGCAACCGCACATTAAAAATAAACACAAAACAACCCTGTAACCACTGTCTCACAATAAAGATCTTTGACTTTGACTTTGAATTGTAATATATGAATTGTAATATGAATTGTTTTATGAATCGTAATATAAATTGTAATATGAATTGTAGTATGAATTGTAATATGAATTGTAAAATGAATTGTAATATGAATCGTAGTATGAATTGTAATATAAATCGTAATATATGAATTGTAATATGAATTGTTATATGAATCGTAATATGAATCATAATATGAATCATAACATGGATCATAACATGGATCATAATATGAATCGTAAATTCGTAATATGAATCAACATATGTATCATAATTGTAATATAAATCGTAATATATGAATTGTAATATGAATCGTAATATAATTTGTAATATGAATTGTTATATGAATTGTTATATGAATCGTAACATGAATTGTATTATGAATTGTAATATAAATCGTAATATATGAATTGTAATATGAATTGTTATATGAGTCGTAATATGAATCATAATATGAATCGTAATATGAATCAGCATATGGATCATAATAATATTTATTTATTTAAACTTCATGCACAATAGTGATACATAGGCGGACTTAATGCCACAAGGCATTCTCTACCAGTCAACCTTAGGGTTAAATAAGACAACATTGTGGTAGGGTACAAAATATCTAAAAAACAACAACTCTAAAAAACTAAACTATATAGTTATATAATTATACTAATACATAAATATAAAAATATAGAATAAACTAATAAATATTTTACAAATACCAAAATAAAAAACGAAAATCTTAACAATAGGCAATACCATGACTCGATTTATAATAATTTGAGAGCTATTTGGTCTGACTTAAATAGTGGCTACGTACTTTCCTTTTAAAAGTAAATTTGCTTTCAGCTTTTTTAATGCCAAGAGGTAGCGCATTCCAGAGTTTTATGGATGACACAGCGTAAGAGTTTGACAAATAACAGGTGCGATGTGAAGGAATTTGGAGAATGAGATTTTTGGAAGCTCGAAGGCTACGACTATGACAACTGCCCAACACTTTGAAATAAGTTTTTAAATAATCGGGAGCACGTGGATCGTTCATAATTGAGAAGAGCATGCAGAGAGATCTGAGGGACCTTCTGAGTCGGATAGGCAGCCATTTAAGCTGAGAACGGAAGGAAGAAACATGATCGTATTTACGAAGGCCAAAAATAAAAAGAATACAATTATTGAGAAGTCGATCCAATTTATTTAGAAGTTCTTGGGATAAATCAGAATAACAAACATCAGCATAGTCAATAATGGGAAGCACAAGGGACTGAACCAAAGTGAGTTTCGTGCTAGATGGGAGAAAATGCTTGAATCTATAGAGAGACCGCAGCGAGAACGTGACCTTCTGACTCACCTGAGCGACGTGCTTATCCCAACTCAAACTGCTGTCAATGTAAAGACCCAAGTCCTTTACGTGGGGTGAAAGAGAAATGACGGAGTTCTCGTACATCAATGGCGCAAGTTGGCTAGTGTTCACATTCTTCAAATAGTATGAGCTACCAATGAGGATGGCCTGACATTTTTCGACGTTAACTGACACCCCAAATCTGCCAGACCATTCCTCGATAACACGAAGATCAGCGTTGAGTGTTGAAATGCAGTTATCTAGGTTGGCAATGTCTGTTTGAGCGTACAGTTGCAAGTCATCAGCGTACAGATGGTAAGAGCATTTGAGGATCGCAGTAAGAGAGTTTATAAATAAAGAAAATAAGAGAGGAGAGAGTATACCGCCTTGTGGAACACCAGTTACCAGGTCGCACCAGTCAGAGCAATTCTGATCAGCACGCACCGCTTGCTGGCGACCACGAAGATAAGATGAAAACCAATCCCGTGACGACGATGAGACCCCAATTTGCAACAGTATGGCCAGGAGAATGTCGTGATCAACGGTGTTAAAAGCATTGGAGAAGTCTATTAAAACCAAGACCGTTAACCTCGAATTCTCCAGACCATCCCTAATATCTTCAGTGACTTTAAGCAGAGCTGTCGCTGTGCTGTGACCAGGCCGAAACCCGGATTGGAAACTGGACAACAGGTTATTTTTAAAAACATATGAGGATATTTGATTAAGTGCAACTGCTTCTAGGATTTTGGAAAGGAATGGGAGAATGGAGATTGGCCTGAAGTGATTGGGTAAACTAGGATTGGAAATTTTGGGAAGGGGAATAATGTAAGCCTTACGCCACATTTCAGGAAAGACACCAGTCTGCAGAGATGAATTGACGATGTGGGTAATAATTGGAATTAAGTTCTCAATCATAAAAGATAACATGGTTCGACTGACACCATCACAACCCACCGCTTTAGATTTAATAGAGTTGAAACATTTCAGGATCTCAGCGTTAGTCACGGGGGAGAATGAAAAAGAGTCAGGGGGAAACATTGGCTTGGAAGTAATATCAAGGATAGTTGTATTCTTAACGTCAACCGCAAGCGTAGCAGATGTTGAAAAGTATTTATTGAGAACATTTAAAGGGAGATTAAGAGATACAAGACTGGAGGGGGATTTTGCTATGCCTAGTGATTTGAGAAACTTCCAAATATCAGCCGGTGAAGAATTGAGGACATTCTCGCAAATGTATCGGCGTTTAGATGCTCTTACCATCTGGTTGCAGCGGTTTCTAGCCAACCTATACAGGTCCCAGTTCTCCTCACTGCGGTCCCGCCTATATTTTCCAGAAGCCCGGTCACGCCGTCTCATTGCCATCCGAACCCCAGGGGTTATCCAGGGGGCAGGAGGGCGCTTGACACGAACGGCCCTCAGTGGTGCATGCGTGTCAATGAGCTGGAGTATATAACCATTGAAAATATCCACCTTCTGATCCACTGATGATGACTGGGCGACATCAATCCAATCAAGGGCTTGTGCATCGCTATTTAGTTTATCTTTCTCCAATCTTGCAAAATTCCTGATAAAAACAATGGCAGGCCGCTGCTTAGGTGGTTTAATTTTATAAGATAAATAAATGAGATCGTGTCTAGATAAACCGGGGGCAGCAATCTGGCCATGGTTGGCAACGAGGTCCACAGAAGAAGCAAGCATAAGGTCGAGCCAGGAATCGCTTGAGCCAACATTATGATGAGTTGGACTAAGTTTAAGGAGTGACAGACTCAACGACTCCAGGATCGCACTCAGCCTACGTGATCTAGTGTTATCCTTCAAAAGGTCAGTGTTGAAATCACCCATGACTATGAGATGTTTGTATTCTGAGGAAATAGATTCAAAGAGAGACTCTAAAGTGGAGAAGTAATCTATAGTAGGAGGGCAGTAGACAACTCCTAGAACGGCTTTAACCCCTTTAACAACGATTTCCAGGAATAAATACTCAGGGTTGCCATTATACATTGGAGACGAGGAATGTAAAACTTTGTGGGAGATATCAGAGCGCAGATAAATGGCAACACCCCCAGCTCTTTTCCCAATACGATCGTTGCGAATTAAAGTAAAACCAGGTAGTTCGTAAACGTTTGAGGGAAGCTCGGGTTTAAGCCAACTTTCGGACACCAAAACAGCATGCAAAGTGACGTCAGCAAATAACTCCAATAACTCAGAGTGGTGCTGAGGAATGCTCTGGGCATTGACATGACATACATTAAAACACTTGTTAAATCGCTGGAACTCACTAGTCAGAAAACTATTCACCGACAGAGAATCATCAAGAGTTGAAAAAGACGCGGAAGAACAAGAATAAAAGGAGTCATCGTCAGACATAATTATTACCCAATTAAGTAAATAAATATAATATATGGTAAAATATAATAAATAATACAATAAGTGGATTATTAATAAAAATTAACGCAAAAATTAATTGCATAACCTGCCGGCAGACTGTTCACAAAAAAAGTTCTAAAACAAAATGCGTGTTTCCGAACGAAACTGATACACACCGTTGACACTTTCTTTGACAGTGACATTTCGTATTGACATTACAATGTGAAATTAAAATACACACTAAAATTTAACAAAGGAAATATAGAAAGTAAATAATGTGTCGGTACTCAAGTAAAGTTACTGTGACGTGTTCATACCAATATCGAAATGAACAGAAAACTAGCACTAAAGATGTTAAACAAACAAAAAGGAAACAGGATTATGAGAGCAAGCAAAACAAACCAAGTTACTTCTTCTTTGCTTGCCGCCTTGACCTAGTGTGAGGCGTCTGAGCCTGCGCCGGCGCCGGGCTTGCGTTATTCGAGGCACGGTTGGAGTCTGCAGGAACTACTGGATCCAGCGACTTGCCATACTCCGCTCCCAGCGCGATGACTTCGTCAACGGTGAAGATCCGGCGACGCTTGCCATTAGGAAGCTTGACGTTGATGTTTCCGTCCATAGTCCACACATTGGTCACACCGAACAACTTGCGAGTAGTTGTAAAAGCCGATTGCCGCTGACGAGTGAGGAACTCGGACACCACATAACAGGACCCCTTCAGTTTGGTCTTGTTTTTCCAGACCTGATCCCTTATGGTAGACCCCATAAAACGAAGCAGGATAGGTCTAGAGTGACCTTCTGAAGCCTTGCCCAGCCTGTGGCATACCGTCAGTGAGGAAGGTGCCAGATCAGATAAACCAAGCTTATCTTGGACGATGGATACTATGGTATCTGGGAGATTCTCATCATGCCTCTCAGGCACTCCACCCAGCAGCAGGAACTTCTTCCTATGACGCATCTCAACAACATCCACCGTCTTGCTCAGCTCAGCAATCTGCAGCTGCAAAGTACTGAGGACACACCACACATGCTCCTTGAAGGCAGAAAAATCCTTGTGAAGGCTGCTTAAATCTGCTCCAGGTGATGATGCCCTCAGGTGCTCCTCAAAGTCTGCCATCCGCTGATTGAGGGATGTCATTGCTACACGCTGAGTCTCCGCAATGTCTGCTATAGTGCTCATGATTGTGATTTTGTGTTCCAGTGCAGTGTTCTATGAGGTCAAAGTACAAGTGACAGCTCAGGCCAGCAAGTATATGCAATTAGCACAGTTTAGGACATGTGTATATTATTGCCCACACAGTATGTGCTTACCGGTATGAAGTTATGTAATATCCAATAGCAATATTCACTAATTTTTAAAAAAATACTATTAAAATCTAATTAAAATTACGAGAACATATGTTTACTTTTTTTGCACCTACCCCCGAAAAGGTAAATCCTAATATGAATCATAATATGAATCATAACATGGATCATAATATGAATCGTAATATGAATCGTAATATGAATCATAATATGAATCGTAAATTCGTAATATGAATCAGCATATGGATCATAATAATATGAATCATAACATGGATCATAATATGATTCATAACATGGATCATAATTAGGGAATGCAATCTCGATCTCCCGAGATCCCGAAAACCCGAGATCTCGCCTCATTTTTCGAGATCAATCTCGAAGCATAAAATGTCGAGATCTCGGTCGAGATTGACGGGATCGAGTGGCAGTAGTCACGAGGCATGTAGCGTGTTCTCTGCGCGTGAGCGAGTCGGGATTCCCCGAAATTCCCCGATTTATGTTATTCCCCGGGCTCCCCACGCCCTAACCTTCAATTCCCCGCAAATCGGGGGTTTCCCCGCGATGCAGTTTTAGTTATAGTACCTAACATAGGTAAAAATAAAGATTTTTTTTTCGTATCATACTCGCATCGCATCATAATCAAAACTACTAAGCAGTTTCAATCATGTTTCAGTCATCTAATTAAAACAATACTTTTTGAAATCCATTCGCGATCTCGATAATGCCGAGATCTCGCCGAGATCGAAATTCTGATCCTGACTTAGTCACATTCCCTAATCATAATATGAATCGTAATATGAATTGTAATATGAATTGAAATATAAATTGTAATATGAATTGTTTTATGAATTGTAATATGAATGTTTTATGAATTGTAATATGAATTGTATTATGAATTGTAATATGACTTGTAATATGAATTGTAATATGAATTGTAATATGAATTGTTTTATGAATTGTAATATGAATCATGATATGAATTTTAATGTGAATTGTAATATGAATTTTAATATGAATTGTAATATGAATTGTAATATTTATGTTATTGTAATATTAATGTTAATGTTAATATTTTAGATGTTACTCCATTAAATATCAGATTTCTCAATCTGTTTAGATCATTTAATTTAGTTAACCTGTTTTTTGAACCAACAAGGAACACGGCTTCCTCATCAACTTGCCTTGACAATATGTTTAGTGATTGTGTTGCCGAGGACAAATTAGTGTTAAGTGACTTATCGTCTGATCACTGTGGCTTAATAGCTAGCTTCCCTGTGCCACTAAAAACAAAGCCGCGCAAAATAGAATGCAGGCCTCATACAGCTAGTCGTTGCAATAAATTTAAAGTTTTAGCATGGTTAAAACATCATAACTTAGAATTAAATTTTGACAAAACAAAACTAATGCAATACAGACCATACCAAAAACGCAAACTGGACATAAACTACTCATTTAACAACATAAAGCTGCAATGTATTAACGAGTTTAAACTGTTAGGTTTGACCATAGATACCAATATTAACTGGAAAGCCCATATGGACACATTGGCAAATAAACTAGCCAGCTTTACTTATGCCTTGGCGGAGCTTAAAAGAGCTACCGATTTTAAAACTGCTCTCACAGCATACTATGCTTACGCATACTCCTGGTTAAGCTATGGAATCGTGTTGTGGGGAAATGGCGTAGACAGAGAAAGAATTTTTATTCTACAAAAGAAATGTTTGCGAATTCTAGCCAATATAGATAGCACAGAAAGCTGTAGGGATTTCTTTGTAGAATACAAGATCCTTACACTAACTGGTATCTACATTTTGGAAGTTGGTAAATTTGTAAGAAAACACCAGGCACTGTTTCCACTCACTAAGGACCTTCGCCCACAGCAACGCAGTGTTAGACGTCAAAACAAAAATGAATTAGCCTTACCAAGCTCAAAACTAACTATGTTTCATTCAGGACCTTTAGCCATGTGCGTTAAAATATATAATAAACTTCCAAATTCAATTAAGGACTTAGAGTTCGAAAATAAATTTAAAAACAGTCTCCAAAAATTCCTTAAATTAAAATCTTATTACACTATAAAGGAATTCTTTGACGATAAGTAAATTTTGACACCCATTGACATTCATACCTGTACATTACACACAACACCTAAAATGTTGACTATTTTATGTCATGTTATTTTTATCTTGATTATTATTATTTTCGCTATTTGTATTAATTTAATTTTATCTTCTAATTTTATGAATGGACATGTTGATCAATTAATTGTATTCTTATTATTCATGACAGTTACCTAATTAAATAACTTATGATGGACATAATATTATTATGATGAGCATGTTAAAATTAATATACTATTCGTTCAAGCACAGTGATTTGTTTATAATGTGACACTGTAGCACTTTAAATTATGTATATTGCTGTGCCCTAGCAGGGTTCATGTATGAAACCTATATACCTGTAACAACCTGTAAACTACATGAATGCAATAAATGATGATTATGATTATAAAAATAATGTAGTACTTAAAGTAACACTCAATAGTAGAGCACGAGACTCCTAATGAAATTTATAAAGCCCTTTTTGATGTCGTGCAAAATGAATACCAATCTATTTTTAAGTCTAATACTATTAACATTAAGGGACCTTCTGTTGGCTTCAACCAATGGGCTACACCAGGTATTTACAAATGTCGAGCCCGATTATACGAGTTGTATGGTCTTAAACAATACAGGTTTGATACAACTTTTCTAGAGTATGTTAAGAATTATTTCAAATTATTTAAAAAGATTTGTATTATTGCAAAATCTAAATTCTTAAGCGAGACCATTAAAAATTCTAATAATAAAGTTATAGCCACTTGGAAAATTATTAACAATGAAACGGGTAAATCTGTTAAACAAGATAATCACCTTGAGATCATGGTGGGTAACAAATTAGTTAATAAAGCAGCCGACGTAGCCAAGGCTTTTAAGGACGCGTTTACGGATTCTCGCGGTTTTTGTTTTTTTTTTTAGTTTTACTACTACAAATACATATTTTGTGTTCGTAGAGCTAAGTTTTTCAACACGAGATCCAGTTAAAAAACGACACAGGGTCCACCCACAACGGCGGCAGAGCGCAGATTAAGTCTTCCATTTCAAATTTTTGCGTAATTTATCATGACAGTGACCGCTAAAATGAACCTTAAGTCAAGCGCTTAAAGTTCACGCAATAACGATAAAATTGCCGAAAAATTAGCTTTGATTGTTATTTTTTTTCTGGCTCTGCTTGTAATATTTTGATACCATTTATAGAAATTCTTGGAGTTGAACATGTCTACTTCCATAAAATATTTTTAAATAAATAAATTTATGTCATAAAAGAGAGAGTAATGTTCCTAAAGTCAACATGATATCGCTAATTTTGTGCGGAGACGCTCAGTTTTTTTTTTTTTACAATATTATTAACCAACATTTTCGAATAAAAAGAAATAATTATTAAAGATGAAGGAGTAATCTTTATGTGTTAATTATTGGTTTCATTTGGTTTAGTTTCATTTGTCCACATAAAGTACCGAAAAACTGCTTATTTTCGTCAGATTTGTAAACACGTCCTTAATGAGTATTTTGCCAGCATACCTATAGCGACGACTCGTTCCCTGAGTTCGTCGCCGGATAAGGCCGAAGATCTTTTGCATAGCAGCGTGTCTAAATGTGTTAACGTATTTAGTTTCAAACATGTAACACCTCGTGATGTAGTTAACGTTTTTAATTCACTTAAGTCTAAAAACACAGGTGATTATTGGGGCATTTCTATTAAACTTTTAAGTAACATAATCGACATCGTAGCCCCCTGTCTTGCTGTTACTTTCAATAAATGCGTTGATTTGGGTACTTTTCCTGATCTTATGAAGAGCAGTAAAGTCGTCCCTCTATTTAAATCCGGCAGTAAAAATGATATTGGTAACTTTAGACCAATTTCTATTTTACCTGTTTTTAGCAAAATTTTTGAAAAATTAATTCTCAAACAGTTGTTAGTACATTTTAATTTAAATAAACTCCTTCATAATGATCAATTTGGCTTTACAAAGGGTCGTTCGACTACGAATGCAGGTGTTGCTTTGCTAAAACACATATTTAACGCTTGGGAGAAAGCGCAAAATGCAATCGGTGTTTTCTGCGATCTCTCTAAAGCTTTTGATTGCGTACATCACGACACGCTTTTACGGAAACTGCGTCATTACGGTGTTCAAAATGAGGCCCTAAATGTGATAAATTCGTATTTACAAAATAGATTAATAATAATAATAATAATAATATTCCACAACTATCACACAACGCCATCTAGTCCCAAGCTAAGCAGAGCTTGTGTTATGGGTACTAGACAACTGATTCCAATGTGTAGACGTGAATGGCGCGAAATCTTTCGGGCTACCGGTTCGGCTAGGTGTACGGGTACCTCAAGGTTCAATACTGGGTCCGTTTTTATTCTTGGTTTATATTAACCCATTGGCATACGCCGTCAGAAAAGTAAGACAATACACTGACGTTGATACAGCACGGTTAGTCTACTTTAGTTATTTTCACAGCGTTATGTCCTATGGTATTCTGCTGTGGGGCAAAGCTGCTGATATTCAAAATATATTTGTTCTGCAGAAGCGCGTGGTTCGTGCAATTTATCAGCTGGGTGCCCGAGTTTCTCTTAGAGATTTTTTTAAGGAGATTGGTATTCTCACGGTTGCTTCTCAGTACATCTTTGCCAACATTTTATATATTAGACAAAATATCCACCTGTTCACTAAAAACAGTGATATCCATAACTTTAACACTAGAAATAAGCATAAACTACGCGCTCCTTTTCACCGGCTTCACAAAGTTCATAATTCATTCGTAGGGCTCGGGATAACATTTTATAATAAACTGCCATCTGTTTTTCTAGACTTGCCATTTAATGCGTTTAAAGCCAAAGTAAAATCTAATATTTGTTTAAAAGCTTACTATTCTATTATCGACTACTTAGAAGTTATCTTTTTTATAATGTTTAGAAAAGAATTTTTATTTATAACATTTAAAAACTACTATTTACAGAACTAAGATAATAATAAAATATATAAAAGTATCAAAAAGGGGAGTAATTACAGGGCGTCAAAAAATTCGTCCACACCGCTGTCAACAGGAAAAGTGCCCAGAAGGCTGGCAGCATTGCCACGTTGGATGGCAATGCTGATTCTTTGCCCAAAAAATATTCCAGCCCTCTGGTCACGTGAAGAGTCGACCAAACGCTTGGCAATTTCCTGATAAATTAAGTGGGCACTCGGACCCCATGGCCCCAGTGTTTCAACCCCAAACGGCTCAAACACATAACCACCAATTAAGTTATTGTATTTGCGCCGTTTGAGGTTTTCAGCACCGGCAGCAGCCGCCCCAGCACAGCTCACCGTGCTAGGAAGATGGGATGGCGCAAGGGTGTCGACACAAGTTGCATCCCACACCAAAAGCCTACCCAACTTCCAAGGCATTATGGTCATACCATCTGGTCTCTTCCCATCGACGCGTGCCAACCCATTGGGTTCCAAAATAGCTGGCACACCGGCGGTAGCCAGAGCACGTCGGATAAGATCATTAATGCTGGCGTGTCGCGCAATCCGACCTGCGCTCCTACTGCAAGAAAGGCCATGGTGTCCGAGGCCGTCGACTGCTTCACCACATTGACAGCGATGTGGAGCCCCACATGGAGCACCCAATCGCAAACATGTAGCGAGCCGGAAGGTAGTGTCACCTAACATAGTGCCTATATTAGGTGACGGTAGTGCTTGAAGCCAGAGGCCCGACTCCCACTCACCCACAGCCAGCAGGCGGGCACGCTCAGCAGTATTGGTAGACGTATTAATAAGGTTATTCCGTACCAACCTGCAGAGCGGCTCATCCCACTGTTTCTGGGAAAATGGGTTCTCGGGCCGATCCGTGTTCGGGCAAGCCATTCTTCAGGCGCTCTCTGCATCGGACAAGCACGGCACTTCCGAGTCAACCAGGGAGAGGGATAAAATTTTCCTGGTTAACTTTTCAGTGCTGTGGATAGACGACAGGAACGCCGGTAAGCTTACACTAGAAATTTTGCGGACGCCGAGGCCACCAAAACGAATTGGAAGGGTGGCTTGCTGCCACGCTCGGTCGTCCAGGGCCACATTAAGAATGGATGTAAGTGTGTCGTGGATAATTTGGTCAATTTTGTCCAAAAGTGTTGGTTTCGTCCACAGAGGTGAAGAACGAAGAAAATACATATTTGGACCAAAACAACAGTATCTGATAAGGAGCCGAATGTAGGTTAATTTTGGAGAGTCTATCTGAAATATCATGAAAATGTTTAATTTTGTCATCGATGAAAAATGAGAAACTTTCTTCTAAAATAGGGGAACCTAGGAGGTACAAGGAACTTTTTTCTAAAATTTTGAATTGAGGGGTATTGAGTTAAATTTGTCTATTGTCGATTGTCTGTCGGTAATGTCAGTGAGATAAATTTCGCATCTAAAGGGGTTAAGGTCCAGGCCAATAGATTTAAATTGTTGTTTGAGGAGTTGTAAGTCATTCAAAACGGTGTCGATATCACCTAGCGTTCCATCATCTAAATACCATACGTTGAATTTGGAATTTAGTTGTTGAATAATGGGATGAATAGCCAAACTGAAAATGACAGGCCCGAGAGGATCACCTTGTTGGCAACCAACTGCAGATTCCAAAAATTTGTCCTTATATAATAATTTTGTAGGATTCCTATAACATTGCCACATAAAACCATAAATTTCGGGTAGTACTTTTTTAACTTCAGCCAACAAAGTGTCCCTGTTCACGGAGTTGAAAGCATTTTTGACGTCAACCTTGAGAATGACCTCACCTTTCTTTGAATTTAAAAAAGAGGATAAGGCATGTACGGCAGCCTCGCAGCCCCCTCTGGAACCAAAACCAAGTTGAAGGGGCTGGAACTTAGCTGAAAGCGGTTCACTGTAGAGCTTGCAGCATATTTTGGCTGCCATACGCCTGTAGGTGCAACCGACGGCAATGGGACGAATGCCGCCGTCTTTCTTGCGAAGGGCACACAAGTTAGCCCCATACAAGACATCGACAACGGCATCGTTCACGCCGCCGGAGAGCATTAAATTGATCAAAACCGCAAGCTCTTTCAAGAGTGACTCACCAGCTGCCCCGGCGCCTGGGCTCAGCAAATCTTTTAAATGCTGTGGAGTCAGGCCGTCGAGGCCACCAGCAGAACCACTTCGAAAAGAGCCCTCGGCTGCGATCAACTGCGGGGCTGTAATTTGGAAAAAAGAAGAATCCCGAACGAGGGGGTCAGGGTGGACGGGCGGGTCGGGGAAGGTGAGACCATCCGCAGGCGCTGGATGTTTACTCTCCAGGGCTGAAAAAGTCTCTGGAGAGTAAGGCGCCACCACATCACTGGTGAAAAGAATTCTGGCTGCCCCCCTTATATCACCCTCACTTAATTTGGATTCCACATGTGCACAAATGCCTTTCTGAGAGAAATTGTACATAAAAGGTAATTTTGCATCGAAACTAAGAGCCGAATTATTACAGTTGTCTTTAATTTGGTTTGTTAATTATTTTTGAGTTGCCAAATTTTTTTGGACATGCAGAATCCTGTAAGGGAAGGTGAGCAACTCCTCCCAGGCACGTTCTGAGTTCTCCTGGGTCGCGAGACGCACACATCGCGCTAATCTTTGAGCAACAGTCTCGCACCCCGGGGAACCCTTTTTAAAACAGGAGTGGAATTTTTGAATTTGGACAATGTTTTCCACAAACTTTGTTCCAAAGATGTTGAAGTCGGTGAAGTGGCTGGGGGGCACAAAGGTACACTATGAGGTTTGTGGACCTTGCCATAGTGTATCTTAAGTCCCCGTTCACCTTTAAAATAACGAGCCTGGGAGCAGTGAGGACATCGTACCAAATGTTGCACATCCAGTGATGTGATAGGTTGACTAGCACTTATTCCGGCGTCGCTACAGCTGCCGCTCAGCATTAAATATAACGGTTAAAAAAAAACTCTTAAACTTACCAATACCAAAGAAAATTAACACTAATTATCTATCTTCTATAATATAAAAATGAATCGCTAAATGTGTTGGTAAGCGCATAACTCAATAACGCCTGGATCGATTTGGCTAATTTTGGTCTTGAATTAATTGTGGAAGTCCAGAGAAGGTTTTAACGGTGAGAAAGTGGTTGGTAGGTAGGCAGGGTAGTAGGTAAGTAGGGTAGTAAGTAGGTAGGGTAGTAAGTAGGTAGGGTAGTAAGTAGGGTAGTAGGTAGGGTAGTAGGAAAGTAGGTAGGTAGGGTAGAGTAGGTAGGTAGGGTAGTAGGTAGGTAGGGTAGTAGGTAGGTAGGGTAGGTAGGTAGGGTAGTAGGTAGGTAGGATAGTAGGTAGGTAGGGTAGTAAGTAGGGTAGTAGGTAGGGTAGTAGGAAAGTAGGTAGGTAGGGTAGAGTAGGTAGGTAGGGTAGTAGGTAGGTAGGGTAGTAGGTAGGTAGGGTAGGTAGGTAGGGTAGTAGGTAGGTATTGTAGTAGGTAGGTAGGGTAGTAGGTAGGTAGGGTGGTAGGTAGGTAGGGTAGTAGGTAGGTAGGGTAGTAGGTAGGTAGGGTAGTAGGTAGGGTAGTAGGAAAAAAACATTGCAACGCATGCGCGGGTTCAGCTAGTAAATAAATAAAATATGTTCACAATAAAAACACAATATAAATAAACTAAAAGTCACAGCTGCAGCTGCAGTCGGTTACTAGGTGACAGCGATACGGAGAGCGGTGCAGTCGCGCTGGCGGCCTAGGGTGATGCGCCGACCACGCCGTCATTTTGGCGCAGCCCTGGCAACCGTTGCTGGTGTCACGTCGGCGTCGCTTTCAATTTTCATCAAAAAATGCTCGTCAAAAATGAGGTGGAGTCGGTGGAGTCTTCGGATTTAAAGATTTTATATTTTGTATTTCGCGTCAAATAAATATTTGACAGTTGAGAGAAAAAAATCCTTCCAGATTTTATGCAAGTTGGGTGATGCTAAACACCGCGATGCGTCCAGTGAATATTACTCGTATAATCCTTGCGTATAATAGGGTATTTCACCAAAAAAATCTAATTAGTCCGTCAGATGGATTTTCAAAAAATAAAGGACACGTATTTTTTCTTTTTTCACGTAAACAAAAGATGAAAAAGAAAAAAGTCGAAAAGTCGTGTCAAGTCGTGTGACGTCACAAGGTTAGTACTTTTTTACTCACAAAGTGATGTCAAAAGCCCCCACTCATGATCTTTGACACGTTTTATTTCCGTCAATTTTTATTTATTTTAAAAACCAAAAAACACGTATCTAATATTTTTCGATAATCTAACAGACGGACTAATTAGATTTTTTGGGTGAAATACCCTATTGTATTTGTAGTTGAACACAAGTTTGCACAAGTCAGTATTTGTTATTTATGTTCTTTCTCCAAAATCAGTTAACTGTTATGTTATGTATTTATTATTTTATTTTTACATTGTTTATTGTGATATACTTTTGTTTATTACTGTTTGTGTCTATAGTAAATCTTAAATTTAACTGACACCTTGCTATTGTATCGAGTCTGGTTCTTCTAACCAACACAACAGACAGATGTGTGCTGGGAAGTTTAATCCGCCACTAAAGCTAAGTAAATTTTGACCTTCGAAAAGTGCTGATTATCAGCCTAATTTGAATAAATGAGTTTTGATTTTGTAGTATGAATTGCAATATGAATTGAAATATAAATCATAATATGAATCGTAATATATGAATTGTAGTATGAATTGTAATATGAATTGTAGTATGACTTGTAATATGAATCATAATATGTGTGCGGGACAGTGAAAAATAGTGCAGTGTTACATAGACGTTAGTGACGATACGTAAATGTTGTGATATTATTTGAATAGCGTTAGAATTAGTTTATTACGATGTTTATAAGTGTTTTTAAGATAGCATTAGCTCTACTTACGCCCATCAGGCTTGATGTTATAAGTGATTTACATTCCTGCCGCCTAGCGGCGCTAGTGTACTCCAGTTTATATAGTAAAGGCATAATCTTAAGTTGTGCATTCCTGCCGCCTAGCGGCGCTAGTGTTTAGGTTCACAGTTCACGAAGCTTAGCTACTGCGTTGCGTTACTTTAACGAGAACCGTTTCAGTAATTTTGTAATTTTAAGGTGTAAATCAAGGCTTTTTGTATAGTTTTTGTGTTTATTATGTAATATAAGTTAGTCCTAAGATTAGGAAAATATGTTATATTTTGTAAGGGATGTTTTACCACTAAAAATAGCATACTAAAATTTCCCGCGCAGATATAGTAATTTTTCGGCGCCAAATTGTACATAGAGGCCATTGCGCATGCGCAAACACTTAATTATGATTGGCCAGCGCCTTAGAAATTTGTATATAAAAATGGGAACATTTTGGTTGTAAATTCATTCCGAATCCAGCTACTACTTCAGTAAGAAACTCTCCTAATAAAAAGAAGAAACTACAAGCAACCAGTGGTCTTATTCCCCACCAACCCAGTGCACAAGTGTGCCCAGTCTGCACAATATGAATCATGAAATAAATCGTAATATGAATTGTTATATGAATCGTAATATGATTTGTAATATGAATTGTAGTATGAATTGTAATATGAATCATAATATGAATCATGAAATGAATCGTAATATGAATTGTTATATGAATTGTAATATGAAATGTAATATGAATTGTAATATAAATTGTTTTATAAATTGTTTTATGAATTGTAGTACGAATTGTAATATGAATCGTAAATTCGAATATGAATTGAAATATAAATCATAACATGAATTGAATATGAATCGTAATATGAATCATGAAATGAATTATGATATGAATTATAATATGAATCCTAATATGAATCATAATATGAATCCTAATATGAATCATAATATGAATCATGAAATGAATCGTAATATGAATTGTTATATGAATTGTAATATGAATTGTAATATGAATTGTAATATGAATTGTAATATGAATTGTAATATGAATCGTTAATTCGTAATATGAATTGAAATATAAATCATAACATGAATTGAATATGAATCGTAATATGAATCATGAAATGAATTATGATATGAATTATAATATGAATCCTAATATGAATCATAATATGAATCATAATATGAATCATAATATGAATCATAATATGAATCATAATATGAATCATAATATTAATCATAATATGAATCGTGATATGAATTGTAATATGAATTGTTTTATAAATTGTTTTATGAATTGTAGTACGAATTGTCTTATGAATCGTAAATTCGTAATATGAATTGAAATATAAATCATAACATGAATTGAATATGAATCGTAATATGAATCATGAAATGAATCGTAATATGAATTGTAATATGAATCGTAATATGAATTGTTTTATGAATTGTAATATGAATTGTAATATGAATTGGGTGCTAATTAAACCGGCTTCTTTTTAATAGCAATATTTGCATCTAAAAATCTAACTTGCCTTCTAAATTACTAAGTCAGCCACAATTAACGAGCATCTAAATAATACTATCTTAGCCGCAAGTTATCTTTTTTAAAGCCACTCTAAATACAACTCAGCATCGTGATTATTTTTTAGCATCTAAAGGAGAATGCCAGCGGCACTATGGGCAAATGTACTCAATTCAACATTTTTGTGTCTTCATCAAATCATCTTTAAAATACTGGATGGCATGTCTAAATACTACCTCAGAAGATTGAACACAATGGACAATGTCATTTTCGAGATATTTACAAAAATGAAATGACTATTTTTAGGTTAAGCTCAACCAAAAATTAGTTGAAAAAAACTATTTGAAAGGGTCTGAATGGGATTACGAGTGAGCTTTGTGTCTTTAAAGCATATTTTTGTAAAATCTGTTACGGTTTAGCTATTTCAGGTAGCCCGTGTCTGGTGACCACCTGTGACTAACTCACCAAGTCTAACTGATTTAGATTTTGAGCATTTCAAAATAATATTCTCGCGTTTCATGAAATTGCAAAGCATGGAAGAAATCATTACTAAGATATCATAATCAATCGCTCAGTGTTATTTGTAGATACTATTCAAATCTTAAGGTAGTGGAAATCATGAAATTGTCTTTGTAAGTAGGGTGGAAAGGGAAAACACACAATACTAAATACAATAAATGAAAGAATGATTATTTCTGGACTTTATTTTATTCATCTAAAAATAGTGTATTCAAAAATGGAGCTGGAACACTAACATTGTTATAACGTCCCCAGCTTAAATAGGTACCATACTATGCACATTACATGCACACAGCAACCTTCAGTTCTTCTCCGTCCCAAAAGTTGTTATTCAAATGGATATTGCAGATCCGGGCACTCTAAGGAACATAATTATATTTTGTGGCCCCGCGCTGTATCAATAATCCTTTAACTATTGATGATACCAATAGACGCTCATTATTGTTGCGTTTGGTGTGGCAGCAACACGTTTATGTGTTCTTGAATTAACCTTATTAACAATCCATAATACTGGTCCACCATGGTTCTGGCAGGATGGGTGGCATTGGAATATTAAAATCTTGTTCAATATGTGTCTGAGATCGGTTTTGGGTAGCAGAATCTTCCACTCAGTCAGCATCGTGAGTTTGTCTGGTTGCAGTTATCCAGCATGTTCGGCAAACACTTTCCAGACGTGACACCTGTAGATCAATACAATGACTTGTTTATAATTTGACCAGCCTATATATGTACAATCACTAGTAAGCTAACAGTAAACAGTGTGAACTAGTGTAGTACGCAAGGGAATTCGTAGCTGATAGGCTTGAAAAACAAGCTAACGTCCTCAATCGTACCTATGTGTATAAAAAAATATTATATATTACCTGATGAGATAGTACCCCTCGCAGTAATAATAAATTATTTGTGGGCAGTCTAATGGCACTCGATGAGTTCTTGATCTCAGTACGGAAACCACAACCACAGCCGTAGCAGACGGACGTTTGTCCTACTGCAGGTGTCAACTGTCCCTGGGATGGGAGTGTATTTTGCAACAGTGTAACACACTCCTGACACAATGTGCCTTCGGTTGACAGCTGAAAAAAAACATATTTAAATAATTATATTTCTGTACAACTAATCTTAAATGATAGGTACCTAGGTACTACATACAATTAATATCCTCGAATACACACTGATTAAGATAAACCATCTTAGTTAATAAGTTGGTTATTAACAACACATCAGTATGAGGTTCCTACTTATATAAGTTATATTAAAATCCGGTAACTTAACTGGTGAGGTGAGAAACTAACACACACATGGATTTTACTTTTGCCCTCTAAGATTTGTTATTTGGTACATAAACATAAAAGTACAGTTCCTAAATAAAAACACCATTCTACGTTAAAATACAATGTTTACTCTTACCGGTGTTGGTGAGATCCAGACTCGTAAAATGTTCATGATGTTATTCGGGATCTCCGACAACATACGTCTGTGCATAAGTTGCGTTAATCTCAAAGAGCAGTTGAGACATCGCACCACAGTTGCACTCGCCATGATCACAACACAAAAAGTTCTGTATTTAGTTATAAACAACACACACGGTGCAGCGGCGTTAGAAGTATGTTTATTGTCAATGGGTTGGCAGCATTAACGGAGTAACTAAAAGGTTCGACTCGAAGCACAATGTAACAAAACCAGCAAAAATAACATACCGTCATACTGTGTGTGTGTTGTAAAAATATGACAAACGCAGAATAAATGTTAATGTACCCGCACTACGAGTAACATAATCCCTAGTATTGTCAGGTGATAGTAAGAAATGGCGTACTATGACGTCGGAAATATAAAAGTACTCATTTATTGTTTGAAAAACTATCCAATTGTAAATAATCGTTAATACTTATTTAAAAAATGTATTTTTATTTTAGATATTTAATGCCGTTTTAGGTTTTGATACACAAGTCTTTTATCAAGAGTACTGTACGCGGGCATTCTCCTTTGTAACATGAATTCAAACAGTAAACTTCTAAAATATTAATATATGGCATCAAAAAAATATTCAATTAGCTTCTAATTTATTAACTCAGTACGTTTAAATTATAACTCATGCCACATTAACTGAGCATCAAAATGTAATTAAAATTGTCATCAAATATTGTATTATAGCCACTAATAGTATGTATAAACTCCTGTCGAGTCATCGAAAGGCTTAAATATAGAAGTTCAGAGTACTTAATGACCTAAATATTGAAGTTCAGAGTATCGAATGTCCTAAAGATCGATTTTATTTACATGTTGTGCTACAAAAGTTATCGACAGAATCGCTTCAGAACTTCATTTTTATCGGAAAACTAGACAATAAATTGTGAAAACATTTCTGCAAGCAACTCGGAAGTAGCGCTCGCCGGCCGCTGCCGCGGCACCGCTCGCTTCGCTCGCTCGGCTCGCGCGCGTTTGGTCACAGTTTTAACCTAACCTTACCTATTTCCCTCAGTTTACAATAACGAATCATACAATCTGCCTGTGACTAGTCAATTAGACAATGGTAAAAACATTTCTGTAACTAATAGGTATTTTTAACGTAAATATAATAATCTAAAGTGTATCAAAAGTTGACATTTCATATATAATATACGTTGGCGCTCTCTGATTGGTGCAAATGGCCGGTCGCTGTCGTCTCGCGCGCTCGCGCCAAATCTTTCTGTTGCTATTTTCACGATAAAAGAATGTGATGTATTATTTTACATGCGAAGTTATAATAAATGATGTTGACTACGGTCGCTTCATTTATATTTTTTTGAGGGCCTTGTGTTGAAGCTGTAAAATGTAAAATGGTGGTGAGATATAAATTCCGTGGCTGAGTTAGTAAATTAGGTGCCTATGTATAAATAACAAGGACAAGTTAATATAAATGTTGATCGTCACTTGATGCTTTCTATAGAATATTTAGTGGGCGTTGTAAAAAAGACGAATTAGTATATTAGAGGCTATATAATTTTCCCGTGGCTTAGTTATAAAATTAGAAGTTTGATCCTGTGGCCAATTAAAAAAACTGTGGCTCGATTAATTATTTCTCATATGAATTGTAATGTGAATTGTAATATGAATCATAAAATGAATTATGATATGAATCGTAATATGAATCATAACATAGATCATAATATGAATCCTAATATGAATCATAATATGAATCGTAATATGAATTGTAATATGAATTGTAGTATGAATTGGAATATGAATTGTAATATGAATTGTAATGTGAATTGTAATATGAAGCATAAAATGATCAAATGATTTATTTAAAAATATGATTTAAATCAGTTCTTTTTTACCCGACTACGGCGAAGCCAAAAGGAAGGGTAATGATTTTGGCAGTCTATGTATGTATGTATGTTCCACCGTAGTGCCTAAACTACTGAACGGATTTTAATAAACTAGGTGTCAATAGATTCGTAAGAATAGCCCGGGTGACATAGGCTATATAAATTTTATAAATTATTTTTATGACGGAATTTAAATGTCAAAAACTTACCTCAAAAAATATTAAATTGAGATAATCATAGCAAGTTTGGTACCAAATGAAAGGTCTTGGCGAGCACATTACAAATATGTATTATATTATATTTTAGTACACACAAAAATAAAATTCAAATAAAAAAATTAAGTACAAAAATCTAAAACCCGACTACTAACAAAATCGCGGTCTTAAAAGTAGAAAACAAGAAAATTATTCTTGTCTGATATTCTTCGTAGTCGCATGCCACCTTGCTAATGGCAATTAGCAGCTGACTTCTGTATCAATGAGAACGCCATGAAGGAGCATCAGGTATCAGTGGCATGCGACTACGAAGAATATCAGACAAGAATAATTTTCTTGTTTTCTACTTTTAAGACCGCGATTTTATTAGTAGTCGGGTTTTAGATTTTTGAACCTATTTTTTTTTACTGCAACCAAAACAGCCAAAACGTGTCAAAGGACTTCCCCCGGTATAAACTACGGCGCACACATACACGTGTGCATCGCTAATATGTCCATACCATTATTATTGGAACGTTTGTAAACGAAGACAATATTGTCTATGTAATGTGTCATTTGAGTTTGACGTTTCTAATGATCTCTCTCTGGTAATGGCCGTCTAACTAGATAAATGTATCCGTGCTCTCTTTATATTAAATCAACTTTAATCACACTGTTCTCTTATTGTATCGCCCTAAAACCATCAGGTTATGGGCCCAGACTGTTTGCTGCAAACTGCAACGTAATTATTCCGCACGAAAAGAAAGTTTTCATCGTGGACATTGAGGTATAATGTACTACGCACTAGAGGAGACGCCTCAACTAGATTTTTTGTAACACACGTTTCGGTGCGTGCACTGAACCTCATGTAGTCTATGCCGAGCGGTTGCTGCGACGTGACACATTTGAGTGAAGTTTTTTGTTCTAAAATATGCCTTCGTGTGCATTTAGATACTGTAGAAATAATTCAATAAATATAAGTAAAAGTCAAGGAGTGACTTTTCTCCAGTAAATATAACTATTATCTTTAAAACACACATAATTTAATTATATTTTTTCCATTGCAATATGTCATCGCGGCGGCCATTTTTACGTGAATGTCAAAGAATAAAATGCTCAGACCAGACACTATCGACGTATTCAATGCTTGGCCACGAATCCTCTACACGCGAGTCAAAATTGATAGTAGGTTGTATAATATTTGCTTATGTATCAAGACAATTAATAAAAAGTTAAAATGTGAAGATTGCATTGATAGTTGGACTATACTATAAACTTCCACTTCACACATCTATCATGGTACGTAATTTAATACGGCAAAGTGGTCTTGAAATGTGATTTTAGTTATATGTCCGTAAACACCGTAAAGCATTTAATTAGGAAAGAAGTATTTGCAAATTTGAATCAACATTCACTGAATCAGCCATCAACATTCAATCACAGATAAAATAAAAATTATTGTTACCTACAGTTTAAGTAAATTTTTATTTATTTTCTAAGTACATACGTACAATATCAAGTAGACAGAATAATAACATTATGTCGCATCTGCACGTATTGATAGTAATCTATGAGAACATGACACCCCCCGCCTGCCCCGCTGTCATCAAGTGCGCGCACATTTTTTGTTTGAAATAGCTTCTCTAGTACGTAGTACCTCAATGATCGTGGATTAGTTTTACATGGCGACCACGCCGTTAGACACTACTACAATGGCTTCGATGGGACTGCAGATTGAGAAGCTGCGAGGCATCGAAGATTACAACCAGTGGAAGTTTATGCTGAAAAACGTCCTTATGCACGAAGACCTATACGAATGCATACAAACCGAAAAAGGGAGCGAAGACCCTAAGAAAAATCAAAAGGCGTTGGCAAAAATTTGCTTATCGGTCGGTCCGTCTGCGTTGCCACATATTCGAAACGTGGAGACGGCGTATGAAGCATGGAATAGCTTGCAACGCGCTTACGAGGATAAAGGTTTGTGCAGGAGGCTTGGATTGCTAAGAACGCTGTTTGGTGTAAGGCTGAGTGAGGCGGAGAGCATGCAGAGCTACCTAACTAAAATAACTGAACTTGGGCAACAGCTTACAGACATTGGGAATGCGTTTGATGATGAGTTCTTAGCTGTAATCATGTTGAGCGGTTTGACCCCGGACTTTGACCCCCTTATCATGGCTTTGGAGAATGCTAATACAAAGTTGACAAGCGATATGGTTAAGTCTAAGCTTTTACTAGAGCAGCAGCGACGTGATGGCAAGCGTGAGGATCATCTAGAACTGAATGCATTGGTGGCAAAGAAACCTCTAAAGTGTTTTCGCTGCAAGAAAACTGGTCACATAAAGAAAGATTGCCCGAAGAAAGTTGAAAGTAAACCGAAAAGGACTCCCAAGGAAGAAAAGTCATTGTTAACTGCGTTATCTGTGAAGCTGCAGAGTGATGTCTGGTATGTGGATAGCGGGGCGACCAACCACATGACTAACAACAAGGAGAAGATGCAGAACTTTCAGTGTACTAAATCGCTTGAAGTTAACGTGGCAAATGGTGAAACAGTAAGGACTGAAGGACTTGGTAGTGTGCAAGTGCAGTTAAAAAAAGGCTTAAAGACAATAAGTAATGTGTACTATATTCCAAAACTTTCTGCAAATTTATTATCAGTTAGTGAGTTGAATAGGAAAGGTTTTAGTGTAATGTTTAATAAACAAGGATGCAAAATCTTAGATGGTAATGAGGTCATAGCTACAGGTACATGCTATAATGGTGTTTATCAACTAGACACCGTCCATAATGTGAGTTGTAGGGTAAAATCTGAAAGTGCCATGAACTTAGTCTGTGAACAGGTTAAAACTGAGGAGTTGCCAGTGCATGGTGAAGGCATGTCTGCTTTAGTGTCTGCCGGGGCTTCTGTTACACAGGAGGTTTGGCATAAGAGGTTAGGTCACCTTAACTCGAGGAGCATGAATGCAATGAAGAATCGATTGGTCACAGGTATGCATTTTGATAATTCTTTGTTCAGTCCCTGTGTAGCTTGCATAGAAGGTAAGCAAACTAGACTGCCATTTCCTAAGAAAAGTCACAGTAGGTCAACTGAAATATTAGGGCTGGTACATACTGATGTGTGTGGTCATATGCAGGTGCCATCATACAGTGGATCACGTTATTTTATAACATTCATTGACGACTTCAGTAGAAAAACATATATTTATTTCATAAAGAAAAGGATGAAGTGTTTGAAAAATTTAAAATATTCAAATCACTTGTAGAAAATTTTACAAACAAGAAAATAAAAGTTTTAAGAAGTGACAACGGTGGTGAATACATTAATTTGAATTTTCAGGAGTACTTAAGGAGCTGTGGGATTAGACATGAAACTACGGTCCCACACTGCAGTGAACAGAATGGTGTAGCGGAGAGGGCTAACCGGACAATTATGGATAAAACCCGTTGTATGCTGCAAGATGCTGGACTGGGGAAGCAGTATTGGGCTGAAGCGGCTAACACAGCGGTTTATCTAAAGAACCGTTCCCCCACCAAGGCAGTCATGGGTACAACACCTGAAGAAAAGTGGACATCTAAAAAGGTGAATGTAGCACACTTACGTATTTTTGGATGCATAGCATATGCAGTGATGAAAATGCCAGAAAACTGGATCCCAGAAGTAGGAGATTTATCTTTGTAGGATACTGTGAAGAAAGTAAAGGCTACAGGCTCATAGATCCATCTTATCCTAGGAAGATCCATAAGGCGAGGCATGTCAATTTTGTAGAAAATATGTTTCTAAGTAATAAAACTGTGTCATATGATGAAAATAAAAATACTGATGTAAAAGTAATTGATATATCTAGGTTATTGAGTAAAGAAAGTTCTGTACAACCAACTACAGAACAATTATCACCAAAAGTAGTATCTGAGCCAACTCAGACTGACCAGGGCAAACAGTCTCCACAAGTAAATATCTCCATAGATAAAATTTTACCTTCTGATGGCACTAGAAATCCTCGCAGACAGACAATGTTCAGTTTGGATGTGAAGGAGGATTCAGAGAGTGCGGATAGTTCTTCGTCCGATGTAACTTACATTCCAGGGAGGTCGAGCGTTGACTCTGAGGACAGTGAGCAGTATCAAGATGCTCCTGAAGCAGAGTATGTAGGTAGTAGGCTGACAGAGATAATGTTAGAGGAGCTGCCGACTAGACTGGAGGAGGCATTGAGTGGCAGTGAGGCTAAACACTGGAGTGAAGCTATCACAGATGAGTATAACTCTTTCATAAAAATAAATGCTGGACTCTAACTGACTTACCTGTGGGGCACAAGCCAGTAAAATGCAAGTGGGTTTTTAGTAAAAAGAGAGGAGTGAATGGAGAGTTACTCAAGTATAAAGCTCGCTTAGTGGCCAAAGGATACACACAGAGGTATGGAGTAGATTACCACGAAACATTTTCTCCAGTTGTTAGATATTCAACTATTAGAATACTCCTGGCCTTGGCTGCTCAGTATGACATGATGGTTGAGCATCTTGATGTCAAGACTGCATTTCTCAATGGTGACCTAGAAGAGTCTGTCTACATGGAACAACCTGTAGGTTATGTGGTAAAAGGATGTGAGAAGAAAGTTTATAAGCTACATAAAGCAATTTATGGCTTAAAACAGTCGGCGAAACAATGGTATAAGAAAATTAATGATGTTATATCACAAAATTGAAAGAAGAATGGGTATTTTTGTATAGACCCCGTCCCTTTCCTTGTAACACTTTCTCCTATATATCAAATGAAAGAGCGTTAAAAATACATCATTTTATTGTATGACAGTAAATGTGTGAATAATGGGGGAAAAATTTTATTCACCGATAAAGAAAGAAAATATATCGTCGACCGTAGGTTCAATTGAGGTAAGGGACAAAATACGATTTTTCAGGAGAGGCCGACAAAGTTTTTTTTCGGACTAAATCGCCTATAACTTTTTTTCTTATTAACCTTTTTCGGGTCTGATTTCACACATAGTCTTGTATTTTAGTGCTCTATCTACACGTGTAACATTTATTTAAATAAATTAGCTATTTAAGAAAATAGATGTCCCTTACAACAACTTACTGACCAAGTATCTTGTAGTCTCGTCCCTTACATTAAATTGACCTCTGCGTTGGATTCAATTTATAATGGTAATTCGTTGATTGGGAAGACCCTTACCTTATTTCAAGTGGATTGGCGGCAATAATTACATCATTTCAAGTTCCTATATTGCATAGTTTTTCAGATACATTGTTATTATGGGGCTGATTCGAAATTTGGATCCAAAAATCATTAGTGTAAGGGACATTTTTCTTAAGCTAGAATTTTTTCATATACACCATTCGATAGAGCGAAAAATTCTGAACAAAACTGTATACTTAACTCATTTTGGGTATTTTGTCCCTTACCTCAATTGAACCTACGGTCGACGATATATTTTTTTTTTTTCGTAGAACCTGCTTGAGTGTGGTGTCTATTGATAGGTCTTTTAAAATGACACTGAGGTTACTAAAACCATTTCTTCTCAAAGTCAATCGTTTGAAAGATAGACACTTCCAAAGTGCAAAAATGTGCCCCCACCCCCTCTAACTTTTAAACTAACTAGGTGAAAAATCTAATAAAAATATATGCTGTAGATCGCAATGAAAACTCACAACCGAAATTAGTTTGAACGAGATATAGTCAGCAGTTTTTGAGATCATTTAAAAAACCGCAAATATAACTTTGTCATTCATACAAACACCATGAAATACAAACTTATCACAAAATATGTATTTATGTTGCCGCTTTAACAACAAATAATACAAATTAAAGGGGACTTCCCTACTACGATGATGCAGAACCTTTCATGTGCGAGTCCGACTCACACTTGGCAAGTTTTTTTTACCCAATTCATTTTTTTTTTCAATTATTCACACGGTTACTGAACCGTGTGAATAATTGAAGAATTGAATTGAGGAAACGGAATACTTCTATGGTGTATACACCATAGAAGAACACTTCTATGGTGTATAGGTACACCATAGAAGTATGTCTAAATTAAAGTCCAAGAATGACTGACTAAGAAATCAGAATCGACGGATCCGTGTTGCTGATAGGCCGCATTTTATCGTGGCACATATAAAAAAAAATCTTATATTTTGTTCAATCCTAACACAGAGTGTAGTTAGCTTGAGGCAATTTTCAGCAATAGACAGAGTGATTCAAGAGGAAGGTTTATATGTAGCACATTGCACCCGTGCGTAGCCGGAGCGGGTCGTTAACTAGTAAAAAAATAAAGAATAAATTCAATTCTTTATTGGTGAATAACTTTTTTCCCCAATTATTCACACAGTAACCTTGTGAATAATTGAAAAAAAATGAATTGTATTAAAACTTTGCCTAGTCGGACTCGTACATGAAAGGTTCCGTACCATAGGGCACGCCACGATAGCGGCGGTAAGTCCGCTCATTGAGGAGTGGCTGAAGAGGCACCACGGGCGCCCTCTTCAGCGGACACGGTTGTTTCGGGAGGTACCTGCACCGAATCAGGCGGGTGGAAACACCTGAATGCTACTATTGCGAGGATCAGCCGGAGGATACGGTGGAGCACAACGTGGAGGTCTGCCCCGCTTGGGCGGAGCCCCGCCGTGATCGGCGATCGGCGGCGGTGACCTCTCGCGTCCAAGCTCTGGTGCAAGCCATGGTCCGGGGCGAGAGGGAATGGGAAGCCGTCGCCTACTTCTGCGAAGCAGTGATACTAGCGAAGGAGGTGGTAGAACGTGAGAGGAAGAGAACCTCTCGTCGCAGCCGCCGCGGGAGACGCTCCGGGCGTCGGGGGCCACGTGATGGCTTCCAACAACCATAGACGCGGACCTGAGGACGGTGAGTAATGGGCTAGCTCGCCGCCGCGCCGTCCGTCTTAGGAGAACGACAGGCGTGTCGACGTCGAGTTCGCGTTCCACACGCGCCTCAAAGAGATGTCAGCAATATGGAAGGGGCCCGCAAGGGTCGACGCCCGTCGGGGCTGCGGGTTGTTCGAAAGAGATAGAGCGGCCTCGACATAAAGGGCTAAGAAGGAACATGGGTGGTTTTTAGTCAGTACAAGTCTGACTAAAATCTGGGTTTTAAAAAAAATGTTCCGTACCATCGTCGTAGGGTCTGCCCTTTAATTTGTATTATTTGTTGTTAAAGCGGCAACAGATATACACACTTTGTGATAAGTTTGTTTTTCATAGTGTTAACCGTGAAAGCTTAAAACAGTGTTTAACTATATTTCGTTCAATTTTAGTTGGAAGTTTTTATTGCGATCTAGAGCATATATTTTTATTAGATTTTTCACTCCCTTATTTTAAAAGTTAGAAGGGTTGGAAGACACCTTTTAGCACTTTGGAAGTGTCTATCTTTCAAACGATTGACTTTGAGAAAAAATGGTTTCAGAAACCTCAGTTTCATTTTAAAATACCTATCAATAGACACCCCACTCAAGTAAGTTCGATGAAAAAAATAATTTTTGATTTTTCTATCTTTATCGGTGAATAACTTTTTTCTCCCATTATTCACACATTTACTGTCATACAATAAAATGATGTACTTTTAACGCTCTTTCATTTGATATATAGTAGAAAGTGTTACAAGGGTAGGGACGTTTTGCCCCTTATTCTTTAACAGGTTATCTTCAGAACCATGTGTTTATGTATATGACGGCTTCTCGAGCGGCTGAGACACTACGTGTCGCTGTTTATCGTCATCTGATGGTCCTCCATTATGGACGTGTAGGTGCAGGTAGTTGTAAAATAATACTCACAAAATATCTCACTTAATTTAACTTTTAACATTCTAACAAAACTTCACCAAAATCACTAATGATTACAATAATAATTACTGATTTAAATACGGGAAGGAAAATAATTAAACTTTACTTTAGAGCCAATGGGTTTGTGCATGTGCCTCGGCTCACGGTCGCATCAAAAGTGACCGTCACCACCGCCATGACATTGACAACTCCATTCGGTGTTAACCGCTCTAAATTAAAATTACCAATAAAGAAATAATTCTTACACCACAGAGTAAAAATAATCGATTACAACTCATAAAAACTGTTAAAATAAATCAATTAATTTATCGCGCGCCGTTACGGCCGTCCTACATCATCACACGTCCTCGTGTGTACTTTGGCACATACTTCAAAACTCGGTCATTCTGACCACAACAAAATTCTCAAGAATTTTTATCAAATCTTGAAAAGTCTAATCGAAATAAATCCAGGCTTAATCATCACTAAGAGCCAAAACATTACTAGAACTGAAAGTTTACTAAGATAGTGCTACGCAATTCACGACATAGTATCACAGAATTTCACGTGCCACACAGGCTAAAACTAACAGGTGCCACACAGGCTTACGAGTGCCACAGAGGCGCAGGGGTGCCACACAGGCGCAGGGGTGCCACACAGGCGCAGGAGTGCCACACAGGCGCAGGGGTGCCACACAGGCGCAGGGGTGCCACACAGGCGCAGGGGTGCCACATAGGCGCAGGGGTGCCACACAGGCACAGGGGTGCCACACACAACCGCGCCAGCAGGGCGCGCCGGCACCATGGAGCGCCACACAGAAGGTTCCTCCAAGCCTCATAATTCATTTCATAAATCAAATTTCAAAAAGAAAACACACCACTCATGGCCTGCAACTAGTGACCATCACTATTGCCGCCCATATCGTCATCACCTCATGTGATACGACCAACACCAGGTCCCCGCCACACCACTGGCTGCCCATCGCGCTCTGAACAACCCCACTCTGAGTTGCAGTTACGACTACAGACCAGTGCGTGCACCGTGACCAACCAAGATAGCCATGGCATGTGTTCCATTTACTGGTGGAGGCACCCTCCTCACCGTCTTCTACATTAGGCTTTAACTCACATTACTTGGAGGAATCTTTCGTACATCTCAATTCGTCTATCCTGACTTACTAGGTTGTTAGTTAAGTAGTCATTTAAGATTTAAATCAAAAAAACAAATAGTAAACACTACACAACTATCTTGACTTGACACAATAATCAGAAAACATGTGAAGTTCAACATAGTCTAAATCAACTTGAAAATTCAACAACTTCGAAATTATGATTACGGCTTACGGGTGCCACACAGGCGCAAGGGTGCCACACAGGCTTACGGGTGCCACACAGGCTTTCGGGTGCCACACAGGCTTACGGGTGCCACACAGGCTTTCGGTTGCCACACAGGCTTTCGGGTGCCACACAGGCTTTCGGGTGCCACACAGGCTTCGGGTGCCACACAGGCTCACCCAGGTCTCAGCCACACCACAAGCCGCTCATCACGCCCTGAACGACAACGTACGCAGTTGCGACTGCGTCTTGTGGCTGCGGATTGACCAAATAACCAACAAGCGCAATCATAATCTCTCGAGGTTCCTTCACCCTCGGACACATCATCTATTAAGTCTTACTCTGTTGAAACTTCACAGGTTGGCATCCTATGGTTGTGTGCGTAGGTACTTATGTACGATTGCCGGATAGTGACTTTAAAACATCGGTCGCCCTCAAGTGATTCGACTCAACCTCACTCAGAACCTGTTTGGTACTAAATACGTCATAATTACCCAACCCTATCAATCTGACAACTGAATTGGTGTAGCAACCCTTAAAACCTTTGAAATAAGCTTTCCTTTAAAAGAGAACACTCGGCTCCACTCATCATTCATCATCATTTCAGCCAAAAGACGTCCACTGCTGGACATAGGCCTCCCCCAGGCGTCGCCACATTGACCGGTCCCGTGCGTCTCTCATCCAGCGGGTTCCTGCAACCTTGACCAGGTCATCGGTCCACCTAGTGGGAGGCCTTCCAACGCAACGTCTTCCGGTTCGCGGTCGCCATTCCAGAACTTTTCGGCCCCATCGGCCATCCGTTCTGCGAGCAATGTGCCCTGCCCATTGCCACTTAAGTCTGGCGATTCTTCGGCTCCACTAACATAGTAAAATGGAAACGACTCACCAGATTGTCGCCATTGCCCACAAACACCAGCTACTTGACAGTTGTCGACGCGCCATTTCGGTGACGGTGCCGCTTCCGCTACTATGGGCCGCATGGCCCGCAGAAGACGCGCCGTATGGCCCGCACTTTCACCATAACGGAAACAAATCACTTGTTTTCTTTGGTTACCCGTCGAAAGGGTACCCGTCGAAGTCATTTGTCCCTTACTGGTGGCAATCTCATGACACACACACACGCACACACACGACATTTGCATGTAGGAACATAGGAACATTCCGTGGTTTGAAACGATTCAAATCAAGTCAAAGTTTGGTAGGTTTGGTGTTTCTATCAACTTTCACTTTAAACTTGCACTATCACTTGCACTTGCACCTGCACTTCCACTTGCACGTGGATCAGAGTCCGACTGCTCTGGGTTGATTTCTGGCAGACCGATCTTGGATGATGAGGCTAGTGTTCTGATAGCCTCGATCAACTGCATCATATTCCGCTGCTGGATCTCGAACATTGTGCGCAGTGAGATTCAGAGCCCACTTCTGATGACGGCTTCTCGAGCGGCTGAGACACTACGTGTCGCTGTTTATCGTCATCTGATGGTCCTCCATTATGGACGTGTAGGTGCAGGTAGTTGTAAAATAATACTCACAAAATATCTCACTTAATTTAACTTTTAACATTCTAACAAAACTTCACCAAAATCACTAATGATTACAATAATAATTACTGATTTAAATACGGGAAGGAAAATAATTAAACTTTACTTTAGAGCCAATGGGTTTGTGCATGTGCCTCGGCTCACGGTCGCATCAAAAGTGACCGTCACCACCGCCATGACATTGACAACTCCATTCGGTGTTAACCGCTCTAAATTAAAATTACCAATAAAGAAATAATTCTTACACCACAGAGTAAAAATAATCGATTACAACTCATAAAAACTGTTAAAATAAATCAATTAATTTATCGCGCGCCGTTATATACAATGATGATGGTGAAATCATGATCATTGCCCTGTATGTTGATGATATAATGTTATTTACATTAAAAACATCACAACAAAGAAACGTTATAAAGAAAAGACTGATGGAAGAATTTGATATGAAAGGTACAGCTCATCATATTTTAGGTATGAAAATAGAAAAAAACAGCTGATGGAAACTTCACCTTGGATCAGTCAACTTACATAAAG